>OX451737.1:555398585-556598585 GCA_948472305.1 Vicia faba | reverse complement strand
CCTGGTCAATATGCAGTTGACTTTTTCAACTGTCTAAAAATAGAAACTTTTGCATCTTGAGACTTTTTGAGCCATGCTTTGAGGAATCATGATCAAGCATTTATCAAATGATGTTTGTGGCTTCAAAATAAGATGTTGACCAAAAATTTGACTTTTGACTACCAAATGACCATTTTGCCCCTGCAGTTGACTGTGGAGCAATTAGGGTTTTTGACTGTGCAACTTGACCTTGTGAGCCTTGAAACTTGACATGTAGGTGTTTGACAATGTGTATGAGCATATGGGACTTGATTGAGCCCTTGAAAACCTCAGCTTCCTTGTGAGAACCAAAACCCTAGTTTGCCTGCCTTAGGAGGATGGTTGACTGTGTAGCCCTTGAGTAGACTTTGAACCATTTGAGGTAATGCTTGTCAAAACTTTGAAGATTATGGGAGGGCAAATTTTGGGGTACAACAGTTGCCCCTGTTCAATCTTCTTAGACCTGAGGATGTAGATTGGCTAGTGTGCCTTTTGTGATCCGAGGGTGGAAGATGATTGAACACTAGAGTGCCCAGAAATTTGCACTCACATAGTTGAGTATCAGCAGTGTGATAGCAGGAATGGGCTTACAGATGCCATTTGGAGAGATGGATAGGAGGATGGGCTTATAGATGCCATCTGGAGATGTGACAGAACCTTGTCGGGAATGGGCTTATAGATGCCATTTCGAACTGTTGGTCTGTGGATGGGCTTATAGATGCCATCTAGGTGTCAACCGCGTAAGAGATTCCTTAGCGAGAACTTGCGTACCTGATGTGATCGGTGGATCTGGAACTGACTGTTTTAAAGCTGGTTCTGCGAAATGTCGCGGTAAGCAAGAGTCGCCACCGTCTTTTATTTTCTCCAAATGGAAAGGACAAAAGCACAGAAAAATTCCTTATTTGAGATTAGTTCTCGGTTCGGGAGGTAGATTATAGAAAGGGAAGGTGTTAGCACCCTTTCTATCCATGGTTATCCATGGGCTCTTAGATACTTGCTCATTGTGTTTTCAAAATGTTTGTTTGCTTTTCAAGGTGAGTGGGTTTTGAAAAAAGTCTCGTTTGAAAAATTTCTAAGTAACTCTTGTATCTGTCCTCAAGAGTGTATGAAAAATTTGTTTGAAAACTTTTAGAAAGTGTAGGTGTGAAAAGTATTTTTTTTGAAAAGAGCAAGTATCTATGAGAATCTACCTACCCTAAGGAATTCGTCTGTGTAAATGTCCTTTAAAGTAGTGCCATCCCACCATTGAGAGGTAGGTAGCACCACCGTTGGAGGTGTTCGGGTCAATTCGAGGTTCGGGACATGGTGATCACCAGAGCAATGGGAAGACACCTTAGAAGCTACCCTCATGTCAGGTTCCCGGATCATGAGGACTTACTAAGACATCCTCTACTCGACGATCACCTTTCGAGGGGCAAGGCAACAGTGAAGCGTACCCTAGGGGTCGTGTGTGAATTGTGTGTCATTTTCAGTTTATTGTTTGTCTTGTCATGCATTGGTGATCTACGTTTTGATTTTATTTTCGGGCATTCATTCTTTCATGTTATTTTTTAACAGTTAAAGGTGTGGGAATTTAAAGCGCGGAAAATATAAAGGTCCTACGCTATTACAAAGGCGCGGGTCTACAACGCCAAATTAATCCAGACCCGATTTAAAATAAAGTGCAGAAAATAAATGTCTAATTAACTGTTACAGGGCTTTGGAGCAAGTACATTATATTTACAACAAAGAAATAAATAAAACGCGCGAAAAGAGAATATAATCGAATGCGAGGGCGTTGGACCCTTTAAAGGAATTAAAATGAAATTATTAAATAATTAAGTTAAATAAAAAGAAAGAAACTTATTTTTTATGTTTTTTTTGTATTTATGACATTAAAGAAAAAAATTAAATTGGAATCAAAAGTCAAATAATTCTAGTTCTAACTATTTTTTAATTTATTAAAGAAAATGCATTAAAGTTAAAACCTAGAATTAAAACTAATTAATTATAAAATTTATTTACAAAAATAAATAATAGTAAATATTTAATGATTATGGAAGAAAAGTAAAAAGGAATGAAAATTATCATAAACCCTAATTCTAGATTTTTTTAGATTTTTATTAAAAGAGTTAAAATTAAAACCTAATTTGAAACTAGTTAATTTATGAATTTATTTACAAGAAATATTAAAATAAAAAAATATTTATTATTTTTCTGGTCTTTTCTGATTTTTTGATGTTTTTTAATATATTATGAAAATATGAAATTAATTAATAAACAATAATTAAAAGAAAGTATAAATAATAAAAAAATAAAGAAAGTAAAAAAATTGGCAAACCTAGGGGGGTATCTGTCCCCAAAGTGGAGGTGAAAGCCCAGCAGTTTGAGCCCAAATCAGCATGGCCTCGCTGACTTTTCCATGCAACGTGTGGGACCTTTGACTAGGGTCCATCATGCTCTCCAAATCTATGCCCTTGGATTGATGAAATTGGACGCGTGGACGGCTGGATGGAGGGACGTATGATGATCCACAACGTTGAAACTACATGCGAATATCAAATGAAAAATAACCTAGAAAGAGTGAAGACCTGGGGCTCGAACCCAGGTCATGAACGTTTCCAACGCATATGCTTACCACTGAACCATTTTGTTTATCTGTAAATTAAATAACAAATAAACATTATAAAACAAAACGCGTTAATGCTTGGTTTTCCGCGCGAACTTTTAAACCAGCCAACCATCGCCTGCCACGAGATCATCTTCTCCATTGCTTATTTTTTTTCTGAAAATATAAAACATTGGCCACGGTTTTTCAAGTGTTCCCTTAGGCTAGTTTCTGAAAAATAGCGACTAGCCCAGGGATCATCATAAATTAGGCGCGAGGGCTTATTTCTGTTCGTCCAGACATGCTTGATTCAATGGTCCAATTCTTGTGCTCCAATTTTTCCTTATTTCAAAACCCCCAATTTGAGGTTCTGAAAACCCTAAAATACGACCATGGCAATTTCTTGTATAGCGCATAAAAATCCAATCAAATCATATGGTTAGCTTTAAAACACATCACTGATCATGAATATATAAGCAAAATGTCATGAATGTGCATAGAATGTAAAATACGATTATGAGAAAAAATGGAAAAAGTCTAGCTTCTGTACAGTGATTCAAGGGGTTAGGCGTGGTGTTCTTGATCCAGGTATGTTGCTTGATGTCCCAGGGATGCAATGGGATCAGTGTTGTGGCTTGAAACGACCTCTAACCCTGTTTTCAGTTTTGAAAAATCTTGGCCAAAATGCAAGTTTGCTCTGAGTGTTTATGCGCAGCTCCTCTTTCAATTTGGTTGTGTATCACTTGTATATACCCTAGGCAATGTGTTTGGATGAGAATTATGGCCAATAATGCCTTGCATTGATGCTTAGGATTTTGACATAAACCTCCATTACCACACCTTCCATTTTTGCCTTATTTTTGAATTCTTGCTCTTTTGGCCCTTTTCACGAATTTGGTAGGTTGCATAATGATGAATCAAAGTTAGTTAAGGCCAAATATTCCATTTAATTAAGCTTTTTGATTTTCTTTTGATTTTAAAAGATTTAAAATTAATTAAATCCAATAAAATCAATTAAAAATGAAAAAATTAATTAAAAAATATGAAATAAAAGGTGGGACACGTGGGAAGCATGGCCAAGTTAATTCAAGTGGAAAAAGTGGGCCCCTTTTGTCAAAAATGAAATTTCAAGGATAAATGATTTTGGCCATTTCACAAAAATTTCCCAACTTCTCCAATGCATATCTTGCTCAATTTTTAAGCTTTGATCATGTTCTTGGACATTTTGGAAAGGTCTTTGAGTCCTCTAACCAATGTCCTTGGTCCCATGTCATTTTGATTTACCAATCTCAAGTTATGGCCTTTGACTTAAAGTCACTTTTTGTTGACTTTTGAAAATGACCTATAATGTTGAAATTGATAACTTTTTGTGAGAGAATTTCTTGGACTTGGAGTGTGAAGATGAGTTGTAGGAAATGTCTTCCCCTTCAAAATGAGCTTTTAATGGAATTTTTCTGATAATCCATGTGAAAGTTATGCCCTAGTCAATTTACAGTTGACTTTTCCAACTGTCCAAATAAGGAAACTTTTGCATCTTGATGATTTTTTAGCCAAACTTTGAGAATCATGATCAAGTATTGATCAAATGATGTTTGTGGCTTCAAAATGAGATGTTGACCAAAAATTTGAACTTTTGACTGTCAAATGAACATTTTGCCCCTACAGTTGACTGTAGTGCTATTAGGGTTTTGACTGTGCAATCTTGTGCTGAAAGTCTTGAAACTTGATATGAGGATGCTTGACCATATTTATAGGCATGTGGGACTTGATTGGACCCTTGGAAACTTCATTTTCTTGATCAGAACCAAAACCCTAATTTTGACTGCTTAGGAGGCTCTTACACTGTGCAACCCTTGGGGAATTTTGAAGCTTGACTTGGCAATTCTTGAGGAATATGGGAGGGCGAATTTTGGGGTACAACAGTTGCCCCTGTTCAATCTTCTTAGACCTGAGGATGCAGATTGGCTGACGTGCCTTTCGTAATCTGAGGGTAGAAGATGATTGAACACTAGAGTGCCCAGAAATTTGCGCTCACATAGAAGCAGTGTGATGATGGGAATGGGCTTACAGATGCCATGCTGAGAGATGCTGGAAGGTGGATGGGCTTATAGATGCCATCTGGATGTTGATCGCATAAGAGATTCCTTAGCGAGAACTTGCGTACCTGCAAAAGAAAAATGAGTACCTGACATGTTGCAGGAGCTGGTCTTCAAATGCTTGGTATAGATGTGTCCTGACTGGCTACAGGAGCTGGATCTGGAGCTTCAAAAGATGATGAATGAACCAGGGGTGGTTACTACCTCAACAGGAACGGTGAGAGAACCTTGGATGATTTTAACTTCAACAGCAATCGTTGAGAAAATCTTGGGATAACTTCACTTCAACAGCAATCATTGAGCGAAATCTTGGTGGGGATTATCATCTCCGCAGCATCGGGGAGAGAACCATAGGAAATTATAATCTCAAAAGCGGACGTTTGAGAAAAACCTGGAATGGAATTATCGTCTCCGCAGCATTGGGGAGAGAACCATAGGCAATTATAATCTCAAAAGCGAACGTCTGAGAAAACCTGGAATGGAATCATCGTCTCCGCGGGATCGGGGAGAGAACCATAGGAAATTATAATCTCAAAAGCGGACGTTTGAGAACAACCTGGAGTGGAATTATCGTCTCCGCAACATCGGGGAGAGAACCATAGGAAATTATAATCTCAAAAGCGGACGTTTGAGAAAAACCTGGAATGGAATTATCGTCTCCGCGGGATCGGGGAGAGAACCATAGGAAATTATAATCTCAAAAGCAAACATTTGAGAAAAACCTGGGATGGAATTATCATCTCCGCAGCATTGGGGAGAGAACCATAGGAAATTATAATCTCAAAAGCAAACATTTGAGAAAAACCTGGGATGGAATTATCATCTCCGCAGCATTGGGGAGAGAACCATAGGAAATTATAATCTCAAAAGCGGACGTTTGAGAAAAACCTTTGATAACTTCTACTGAGTCTTCATCGGAAAAATCTGTTTGGGGTCGATTTAACTGGACTAGAGAAGGCCTTGGACTGGATGAGAAATCTTTGGAGTCGATTTAGCTGAACCAGATAAGGTCTTAGAGTCTTGAGATAGGATTGAGAATTTAACTGAATCTTTCCTGAAAGATAAAGGTCAGTCATATGCAATGCATGATATGGATCAAGCAATGATGTTCTCAACATAAATGAGATTTGTAAGATATGATGCGTATATGCATGCTATAATGATATATGTGATGTTTAGGAATGTATGTTTTCGTCTAGGAAAGTAAATCCTTGACGGGTGCCGGGAAGTCACTCCTGGGCTGATGTTGGCAGGTAGATCTTTGCTTCCGCTGGGGATGATAGTTGCAAGAATACCGGCAGGAGAAGATAACTCCGTTGGGGGATAAACTTGGCGAATGGAATAACTCTGCGGGGAGAAAAGTACTCTAGCAATCTTGCTGGGAAGCAATACTCTGTGGGGAGAGAGATACTTTGCTGAGTCGTTGATAGTAACTTGCTGGGGATACCCTTGCCGTGTCGGAAGTGTTAATGGACTTCGCTGGGGATAAGGAGACTGTGGTGACGACGACCTTTCCGTGGCTTTTGGCTGAGGATAACCCAGTTATATCCTGGTAAGGAAATAACTCTTTGAATAAAGCCGGGAGACGCGTTCGTGCTCTGTGAGGGATAAGCTTCCAAAATCTACTGGGGATAAGCTTACTGCTTGGGGAGATGAATTCCAACTTTCCTGGGGAAACTGGATTGGACTCTCTTGGGGAAGTTTTGAATTGCGGGGGAAGTGATTCCTTTGAATGTTTGATATGCCGCCGGGGAACAATCTTTAGACCAAGACTGCCGGGGATGCTTGTTAAGAATATATATGCTGCCGGGGAATGTTGAGATCTGCTGGAGGGTACTCAACTTCCTTAAGATTTGATAATATAGCTTGGAGAGAGTGTACTGACTGCTTACTCTCTGGGGAATTAGGATACCTGGTTATGTTTTTTAGCTAAACCTACCTTGGTATCTTGGAGGACAGGACAATTAGATTGCTCAGACAACTCTTTATTGCCCCTGTTTCTAATGTTACCTGTAGTTAATCCTTTGTTTTGTATGCAAATATCCATGAGTTAGCAAATTATTGTCAATGCATATATCACAAATTGAACCTTGGACGTTCTTCGCAAAACAAAAAAGAAAAAAAAAGAAAAACAATTGGCACTTTTAACTGAAAAGTATATTTGTATTGATTTTTGCATGGCCTGTAAATAGGCGTTTTGTGTACAAGAGGCTGACGTCCCAGTAAGAGAACGCTGCCGAACAAAAGAGTTTATACAAATTTTGTACAAAAGAAAATAAAACAGCTGTGTGAAATGAATGATCCCACTGGGTCTCAACTTTGCTATTGCCTTTATAACTCCGAGCGTCTCATCACTTGATGACCTTGGTTGAAGGCGAAGCTGACTGATCGATGCCGTCTGAACTTGATGTAGATACCGGATTCTGGATGCAAAGTGATCCAATGAGACATAGTATTACGCTTTATCCCTAATTTTTGCCTGGACCGCCCTTTCGGATTTTCAGTCCACTGGGATACCCATTTTTGCCCAAACCGCCTTTTCAGGTTTTCGACTTGCCGGGTGTACAGTTTTTTTTCATTTTCATCCCTTCATTTTGCCCGAACCCTTTTGGTTCGCCGGGAAGCCCTAATTTTTGCCTAGGCATGTCAGCCTAGCGGGTCTTTTTTTCATGCGTAGTATCTTTTTACTATGTCTGCATTGGCGGGGTGAGGAAGGTCGTCACCATCCATGTTGGTTAGAATCATGGCTCCTCCTGAGAACACATGTTTAACCACAAATGGCCCTTCGTACGTAGGGGTCCATTTGCCCCTTGGATCACTCTGAGGAAGGATGATTCGCTTGATTACCAGATCCCCAACTTGATACTCTTGTGGTCTGACCTTTTTGTTAAATGCCCTGATCATCCGTTTCTGATACGTCTGACCATGACAGATAGCAGCAAGTCTCTTTTCATCAATGAGGTTGAGCTGATCAAGTCGTGTCTGGATCCAATCATCCTCGTTCAGATTTGCATCCTTCATTATCCGGAGAGAGAGTATTTGCACTTCGATCGGTAAGACTGCCTCCATACCATAAACCAAAGAGAAAGGAGTTGCCCCGGTTGACGTCCTGGCTGAGGTACGGTACCCATGTAGAGCGAACGGTAACATCTCGTGCCAATCCTTATAAGTCACTGTCATCTTCTGCACGATTTTCTTAATGTTCTTATTTGCTGCTTCTACAGCCCCATTCATCTTCGGTCTGTAAGGAGAAGAATTGTGGTGCTGTATTTTGAACTGCTCGCAGAGCTCAGTGATCATCTTATTATTCAGATTGGTACCGTTGTCTGTAATAATTCTCTCAGGGATGCCGTATCGACAGATCAGATTATGCCGAATGAACCGTGCCACGACATTCTTGGTTACTGTAGCGTAGGAAGCTGCTTCAACCCACTTTGTAAAGTAATCAATCGCTACAAGGATGAAGCGATGCCCGTTAGATGCCGTAGGTCTGATCTCACCGATCATGTCTATGCCCCACATTGCAAACGGCCAAGGCGCAGTCAGAACATTCAGAGGAACTGGAGGAACATGCACCTTGTCTGCATAAACCTGGCACTTGTGACACGTCCGAGAATATTGGTAACAATCAGCTTCCATTGTGGACCAGAAATACCCTGCCCGAAGGATCTTCTTAGCCATAGTGTGTCCACTGGAATGTGTTCCGAAGGTACCCTCATGTAGCTCCGCCATGATCCTTTCTGCTTCAGTTTTGTCCACACAACGCAGTAAGGTCGAATCATGGTTTCGTTTATACAAGATGCCGTTGCTAAGGAAGAACTTTGCCGCGAACCTTCTCAGGAACTTCTTATCATTGACAAAGGCACCTTCAGGGTATTCCTGAGTTTCCAGATATCTCTTCACCTCATGGTACCAAGGCTTCTCAGTCACCAATTCAGTCTCGAGATTGCAACAGTATGCCGGTTCGTCCAGTTTCCAGATGATGACCCGGGGAGCCTCATTGTCCCACTTGACTTTGAACATAGAAGACATCGTAGCTAACGCGTCCGCTAACTGATTCTCCTCTCTCGGGAAATGTTCAAAGGTTATCTCTGTGAAATGGGGGATCATTGTCAACACACATTCTTTGTAAGGAATAAGATTCGGATGTTTCGTATCCCACTCGCCTTTGATCTGGTTGATCACAAGAGCGGAATCTCCGAAGACACTTAGAAACTTGATCCTTAAGTCAATTGCAGCTTTGAGTCCCATGATGCACGCCTCATACTCCGCCATGTTGTTGGTGCAGTTGAAACATAGTCCGGCAGTGAGTGGAGTATGAGTGCCTTGAGAGGATATGATCACGGCGCCGATACCATTACCCAAAGCATTGGAGGCTCCGTCAAAGTGCATAGACCATCGGGATCCTTCCTCAGGTCCTTCATTCGGTCCAGGTACTTCACAATCAGTCACTATCATGATGCTTTCGTCCGGAAACTCGAAGTTCATTGACTGATAGTCATCTACGGCCTGATGTGCCAAGTGGTCTGCCAATACACTTCCCTTGATGGCTTTCTGGGTTGTGTACTGAATGTCGTATTCCGTCAAGATCATTTGCCATCTTGCAATTCTCCCAGACAGAGCAGGCTTTT
This sequence comes from Vicia faba, assembly GCA_948472305.1. Taxonomy (NCBI): domain Eukaryota; kingdom Viridiplantae; phylum Streptophyta; class Magnoliopsida; order Fabales; family Fabaceae; genus Vicia; species Vicia faba. Next base: position 556,589,253 of record OX451737.1, on the reverse strand, counting down.
CGAATATATACTTTATAGGATCCATCTTTGAGATCAACAAGGTAGTGTGAGCCAGCATATACTGTCTCAGCCGGCGAGCAACCCATACCAAAGCGCAGCAAGTTTTCTCAAGCAGTGAGTATCGGGTCTCATAGTCGGTAAACTTTTTGCTAAGGTAATAAATGGCATGCTCTTTTCGGCCAGACTCGTCATGCTGCCCCAGCACACACCCCATTGAGTTGTCAAGTACTGTCAGGTATAATATCAGAGGTCTCCCTTCAACCGGTGGCATAAGGATGGGTGGTTCTTGGAGATACTCTTTGATTCTGTCAAAAGCAGCCTGACATTCATCGTTCCAACGTACTACCTGATCTTTCTTCAGCAGCTTGAAGATTGGCTCACAGGTAGCAGTCAGATGTGAGATGAACCGAGCAATGTAATTCAGGCGTCCTAAAAAGCCTCTGACCTCTTTCTCTGTTTTAGGAACTGGCATCTCTTGGATAGCTTTAACCTTGGCAGGGTCCACTTGAATACCTTTATCACTTACAATGAAGCCTAGTAACTTCCCAGATCTTACCCCGAAGGTGCACTTGTTCGGGTTCAACCTCAGCTTGTACAGTTTTAGACGGTCAAACAATTTCTGCAGATGATCTAGGTGCTCTTCTTCAGTCTGGGACCTTGCGATCATGTCGTCAACATACACCTCTATCTCATGATGGATCATGTCATGAAATAAAGCAACCATGGCACGCTGGTAGGTTGCCCCAGCGTTCTTTAGTCCAAAAGGCATGACCTTGTAGCAGAAGGTGCCCCACTGAGTAACAAATGTAGTCTTTTCCATGTCTTCAGGAGCCATCTTGATCTGATTATAGCCTGAAAAACCATCCATGAAAGAGAACACCTTATGCTGAGCTGTATTATCAACAAGGACATCAATGTGAGGTAGAGGGAAGTCGTCTTTGGGGCTGGCCCTGTTCAGATCCCTGTAGTCGACACACATTTTGACCTTACCGTCTTTCTTTGGTACCGGCACCACATTAGCAACCCACTGAGGGTAAGAAGTCACTGCAAGAAAACCGGCGTCAAACTGTTTCATAACCTCGGCTTTGATCTTCTCAGACATCTCTGGACGCATACGGCGGACCTTTTGCTTAACCGGAGGGCAGTCTTCCTTAGTAGGCAAGTGATGGACCACAATATCGGTATCCAACCCGGGCATGTCTTCGTAGGACCAAGCAAAGATCTCCATATAATCATGCAGCATCTGAGTCAACCGTTGCTTCACGCTGAGCTCTAGGTTGGCACCAATCTTTACCTCTTTCCTGTCTGCTTCAGTACCCAAGTTTATTGTTTCCACTGGCTCTTCATGTGGTTGAATTGCCCTCTCTTCTTGAAGCAACAGTCTTGCAAGCTCACCAGGCACTTCGCAATCATCTTCACCTTCGTCTTCGGCTAAGTTGATCGGATTTTCGAAGTCATAACTGGCAGTAGCATAGTCGTTTCCAGTGAGATCCATAGTGGATTGAAACCTGTATGAGTGAGTGTGTGTAAATACAGCTGTTTTGCAATATGTAAAGGAAAGAAAGACAGAAAAGGAGCATAAGATTTGTAATGCGAGAAAACGTCCAAGATTTTCATTTATGATATATGGAATGACAATTTATATGCCCTCACAAATAGAACCACGGTGCCTCGGGCAAGACACCGGGCCATAGAGTTTAATTAATTGTTTATTACAGATACCAAAAACATAGGAATTCATTACTTAGTAACAAGAGAAACAGATAAGTTGTCCTTTGCACTCCAATTGTTAAGTCCACTGTCAGTTGCCGGGTAGATCCAGCTATCAAACTCAGCCTCATCCACTTTATCTTCGTCCCCGATAGCATTCACTCCATGAGCAGGCAGGGGAGCTGTCACTACATTAGGCTTCTCAGATGCCTCAAACTGTACCTCCTTGGCGTCAATAAGATCCTGCAGCTTGCTCCTTAATGCCCAACAGTCATCAGTGGAATGCCCCGGGCTATCAGAATGATAAGCACAACGAGCATTCGGATTGTACTTGGGAGACGTAGTATTTGGAAACTTCGGAGCCTCTCTGACAGTCACTAAATTGGTGGATAGCAACTGTGGCAGGATCTGCGATAAGGTCATGCTCAAACGGGTAAACTCTCTCCGGGGTCTTTCAGCCCTTTGAGGATTGGCTGGCCGAGGAGCGGTAGCAGGCTTGGCAATCATTACCGCACTGACAGATTGGCGGCACTCAGATCTCTCTGGTCTCCGGGAGCTATATACAGCACTAGCCTCCTTTTTGAAGGGTTTCTTTTCAGCATTGGAGGAGGCAACCTTCTGTATCTTCCCCGATTTTATACCGGCCTCGATCCTTTCACCAGTTAGGATCAGATCAGTAAACCCAGCAGAGGAATTACCAATGAGATGATTGAAAAATGGACTAGATAGGGTCCCCAAAAACATATCCACCAGCTCCCGGTCCGTCAATGGTGGCTGCACCCTGCCAGCCAGATCTCTCCATTTCTGTGCGTACTCCTTAAAACCTTCACCTGACCCTAGCGACATACCCTGGAGTTGGGTACGCGTAGGAGCGAGGTCGGAATTATATTGATACTGCTTGTAAAAAGCAGTGGCCAGATCCTCCCAGTTACGAATGTTGGTTCCATCCAACTGATAGAACCATTCGAGGTGAGTCCCTGAAAGACTCTCCTGGAAGAAGTGGATCCATAAGTTCTTGTCTGCTGTGTAAGGCTGGATCTTCCTTACATAAGAACGGAGGTGCATCTTGGGACAGGAAGCCCCATCATACTTCACAAAGGCAGGTGCCTTGAACTTGTGTGGAATCACCACCCCAGTAGATAACCCCAAGTCTCCGAAATCCAGTCCAGGCACACGCTGAATTTCCATAGCTTTTAATCTGTCCTCCAGCTGCTTGTACCGGTCTTCAGCAGGAGGGTGCTGTTCGTCGTTGAAGTCTGTTTCAGTATCAGAGACCACAGGAGTAGGGACCTCCCTTTCTTGGTGACTACCTTCCCCCACAGATGGAGTAGTCCTCTCAGCCACATCTTGCAAGGTGTTCCCGAGTCTGTGCCCAGTGTTAAATAGCACAATCCTCTTCTTCTTCTTATTCTTCTTTAGAAGCATAGCCTTCAGCTCTTTTTGACCTTGAGCCAAACCCATGATCAGCTCTTGAAATTGGGCGTTCTGCGCCTGAAGGGCCTTGATAGATGTCTCGGTTGATGATTCAGGGTTCATGATGCTGAAATAAACAGCGAAGAACAGTCAGCAACCTGAAAAGAAGAGTACCTGTGATGCACATGATGAATGATATGTGTTTATGCAATGCATTCAAGGGTTCGAAAATTCAAATTTGTTGTAGACAAAAAGGAACACACGTTATCATTAAGGAAATAATTGTTCAGTACATTAAAGCCTCATGGGCAAACATTACAAAGCAGATCAGTCCCAAAAGACACTACGCATCCTCTTCGGAGCAATATAGGTATTGAGATTCTTTTCCTCGTGCAGTAGGCGGGTGAGCTCCAGGACCTTCTTCTCACTAGCATGTAGACTGGTCTCCAGAGAATTCCGTTCTTCCTTAAGCTGAATCCAGCTCTTCTGCATCTCTTCCCAGGACGTGGGCATGTCAGGATGTTGAATGGTGTAGGACACCTCTCCTTCCAAGCCTGGCTCTTTGATCACGGGGAGAACATGAGGATATGGCATCACCAGCTTCTGGGAGCGGGCTCGTACCCATTTGAGATATGGCTCCAATGGGATGGAGTTCCTGTGCCCCAGGGTCTTGCTGTCTATTTTGCTGGGCATCCTCCAAGCTCTGATAAATTTCTGGCGAAGTCCTTGCGCATCATTGTCGAAGTCAAAAACTATGTCAGGAATTAGCATCTCATGAGGGCCATCTTTCCGAGCATAACCAAACTGTCTCCAAGCCAGGCATGGGTTGTAAGTAATACCTCCTCTGATTCCAAGTAAAGGAACATTAGGGTACTCCCCACAACGATCAATGATAGTGACATCCTCTCTGGACCGAGAACACCAATGTATATCTGCATGTGTAAGAGTCATCAACCGTTGTGACCACCTCAAACCTCGCTCGTTCTTCAAAACTGATTGTGGAAGGTGCGAAATAAACCACCTTCCCAGGAGGGGAGTGCAGCACATAAGAACACCCCTTTTTCTCATGGTTCGAGTGTAACATGAGTGAAGGATGTCCCCCAGCAACGTAGGTATAGGGTTCCTGGACATGAAGACCTTGACAGCACTGATATCTATAAGCTGATCTGGTTTAGGGAACAACACCAACCCATAGACAAGGAGGGCTACAACTTCTTCAAAGGCTTGTAAGTCAAGGGAATTCCAACACTCTTGGGCCTTCTCAAACAGAAACTTTGCCAAGAATCCTTTGATACCATTTTTGGCTTCCCAATGCCCCTTGATGTCAGATGGTTGTAGGCATAATGCTTTAGCTACTTCTTCAAGTTTTGGTTCCCTTTCCGTACCGTTGTAGGGTGGTTGATTGAGAATGGGAATCTTCAGAAGCTGGGAAAACTCTTCTAAAGTAGGCACCAGCTGATAATCCGGGAAAGTAAAACAGTGATGCAGAGGGTCAAAGAATTGGAAAAGGACCTTTACCATCTCCTCCTCAATATTGGTATTGACCAGGCTGATGAGTCTACCATGCCTTTCACTGAATGACGAGTTCTCGGGAATCCTGGATGTAAGCTCCTTAAGCTGAGGAGGGACCCTTATAAGGTTGATCTGAATTGTCTTTCTGCGGATAGTTTCCATGTCCTACAAAACAAGAACAAAGATGAAGATTCGAACCCCTGAAATGGTTAGTGGATGCATATGATGTTGTATGATGTTATGATGCTATGATTACACCACAAATATTTACAAAGGCAAACATGTAAGGCACACAAGTCACACAAGACAAGCCCTTAGAGTTTAGGCCAGCATGGGGTCTGGGTATTACCCTCTTGAAGTTGGTGGGCTCAAACCTGTCCTATCAAAGTAACCGGGTTCTAAGGATCTCAATATCATTGGATTGCTTTCATTGTTCATCGTTTCGATTTAGCCACTGACTGGCGATCAAAATATCCCAAGAAAACAACCCTCAATTGAGTGTAGTATCGAGTATCAACCGACTTCGCAGTACACCAAAGTAGTCATCTCACTACCCTAAAGAGGCCAAGATGGTTCAATTAAGGTTCCTAAGGTCTGTTGATGCTTCACGACACCACGCGGAGGCCCTGTACTCTCCTTGATTGACTCAAGGGTTACCGGTACACACCAAAGTGCCACATCAACGTAGCAGACTGCTTCAACCATGTCGGTATACCCCGCACAGTTCCCTCACAGCCTTGTTGCTACTTTCTAAGAAGGTATCCCCCAGATCCGGGTTAGGATCTATAGAACTCCCAAGACAGTACCCACAATAATAAAGCAAACAATCCAGACAATTGAAAACACAGTGATCTTAGTCCTAAGGTACACCTCACTTTATAAGATATTCCCCAGCAGAGTCGCCAGTTCTGTGATCGGTGGATCTGGAACTGACTGTTTTAAAGCTGGTTCCGCGAAATGTCGCGGTAAGCAAGAGTCGCCACCGTCTTTTATTTTCTCCAAATGGAAAGGACAAAAGCACAGAAAAATTCCTTATTTGAGATTAGTTCTCGGTTCGGGAGGTAGATTATAGAAAGGGAAGGTGTTAGCACCCTTTCTATCCATGGTTATCCATGGGCTCTTAGATACTTGCTCATTGTGTTTTCAAAATGTTTGTTTGCTTTTCAAGGTGAGTGGGTTTTGAAAAAAGTCTCGTTTGAAAAATTTCTAAGTAACTCTTGTATCTGTCCTCAAGAGTGTATGAAAAATTTGTTTGAAAACTTTTAGAAAGTGTAGGTGTGAAAAGTATTTTTTTTGAAAAGAGCAAGTATCTATGAGAATCTACCTACCCTAAGGAATTCGTCTGTGTAAATGTCCTTTAAAGTAGTGCCATCCCACCATTGAGAGGTAGGTAGCACCACCGTTGGAGGTGTTCGGGTCAATTCGAGGTTCGGGACATGGTGATCACCAGAGCAATGGGAAGACACCTTAGAAGCTACCCTCATGTCAGGTTCCCGGATCATGAGGACTTACTAAGACATCCTCTACTCGACGATCACCTTTCGAGGGGCAAGGCAACAGTGAAGCGTACCCTAGGGGTGGTGTGTGAATTGTGTGTCATTTTCAGTTTATTGTTTGTCTTGTCATGCATTGGTGATCTACGTTTTGATTTTATTTTCGGGCATTCATTCTTTCATGTTATTGTTTAACAGTTAAAGGTGCGGGAATTTAAAGCGCGGAAAATATAAAGGTCCTACGCTATTACAAAGGCGCGGGTCTACAACGCCAAATTAATCCAGACCCGATTTAAAATAAAGTGCAGAAAATAAATGTCTAATTAACTGTTACAGGGCTTTGGAGAAAGTACATTATATTTACAACAAAGAAATAAATAAAACGCGCGAAAAGAGAATATAATCGAATGCGAGGGCGTTGGACCCTTTAAAGGAATTAAAATGAAATTATTAAATAATTAAGTTAAATAAAAAGAAAGAAACTTATTTTTTATGTTTTTTTTTGTATTTATGACATTAAAGAAAAAAATTAAATTGGAATCAAAAGTCAAATAATTCTAGTTCTAACTATTTTTTAATTTATTAAAGAAAATGCATTAAAGTTAAAACCTAGAATTAAAACTAATTAATTATAAAATTTATTTACAAAAATAAATAATAGTAAATATTTAATGATTATGGAAGAAAAGTAAAAAGGAATGAAAATTATCATAAACCCTAATTCTAGATTTTTTTAGATTTTTATTAAAAGAGTTAAAATTAAAACCTAATTTGAAACTAGTTAATTTATGAATTTATTTACAAGAAATATTAAAATAAAAAAATATTTATTATTTTTCTGGTCTTTTCTGATTTTTTGATGTTTTTTAATATATTATGAAAATATGAAATTAATTAATAAACAATAATTAAAAGAAAGTATAAATAATAAAAAAATAAAGAAAGTAAAAAAATTGGCAAACCTAGGGGGGTATCTGTCCCCAAAGTGGAGGTGAAAGCCGAGCAGTTTGAGCCCAAATCAGCATGGCCTCGCTGACTTTTCCATGCAACGTGTGGGACCTTTGACTAGGGTCCATCATGCTCTCCAAATCTATGCCCTTGGATTGATGAAATTGGACGCGTGGACGGCTGGATGGAGGGACGTATGATGATCCACAACGTTGAAACTGCATGCGAATATCAAATGAAAAATAACTTGGAAAGAGTGAAGACCTGGGGCTCGAACCCAGGTCATGAACGTTGCCAACGCATATGCTTACCACTGAACCATTTTGTTTATCTGTAAATTAAATAACAAATAAACATTATAAAACAAAACGCGTTAATGCTTGGTTTTCCGCGCGAACTTTTAAACCAGTCAACCATCGCCTGCCACGAGATCATCTTCTCCATTGCTTATTTTTTTCTTCTGAAAATATAAAACATTGGCCACGGTTTTTCAAGTGTTCCCTTAGGCTAGTTTCTGAAAAATAGCGACTAGCCCAGGGATCATCATAAATTAGGCGCGAGGGCTTATTTCTGTTCGTCCAGACATGCTTGATTCAATGGTCCAATTCTTGTGCTCCAATTTTTCCTTATTTCAAAACCCCCAATTTGAGGTTCTGAAAACCCTAAAATACGACCATGGCAATTTCTTGTATAGCGCATAAAAATCCAATCAAATCATATGGTTAGCTTTAAAACACATCACTGATCATGAATATATAAGCAAAATGTCATGAATGTGCATAGAATGTAAAATACGATTATGAGAAAAAATGGAAAAAGTCTAGCTTCTGTACAGTGATTCAAGGGGTTAGGCGTGGTGTTCTTGATCCAGGTATGTTGCTTGATGTCCCAGGGATGCAATAAGATCAGTGTTGTGGCTTGAAACGACCTCTAACCCTGTTTTCAGTTTTGAAAAATCTTGGCCAAAATGCAAGTTTGCTCTGAGTGTTTATGCGCAGCTCCTCTTTCAATTTGGTTGTGTATCACTTGTATATACCCTAGGCAATGTGTTTGAATGAGAATTATGGCCAATAATGCCTTGCATTGATGCTTAGGATTTTGACATAAACCTCCATTACCACACCTTCCATTTTTGCCTTATTTTTGAATTCTTGCTCTTTTGGCCCTTTGCACGAATTTGGTAGGTTGCATAATGATGAATCAAAGTTAGTTAAGGCCAAATATTCCATTTAATTAAGCTTTTTGATTTTCTTTTGATTTTAAAAGATTTAAAATTAATTAAATCCAATAAAATCAATTAAAATGAAAAAATTAATTAAAAAATATGAAATAAAAGGTGGGACACGTGGGAAGCATGGCCAAGTTAATTCAAGTGGAAAAAGTGGGCCCCTTTTGTCAAAAATGAAATTTCAAGGATAAATGATTTTGGCCATTTCACAAAACTTTCCCAACTTATCCAATGCATATCTTGCTCAATTTTTAAGCTTTGATCATGTTCTTGGACATTTTGGAAAGGTCTTTGAGTCCTCTAACCAATGTCCTTGGTCCCATGTCATTTTGATTTACCAATCTCAAGTTATGGCCTTTGACTTAAAGTCACTTTTTGTTGACTTTTGAAAATGACCTATAATGTTGAAATTGATAACTTTTTGTGAGAGCATTTCTTGGACTTGGAGTGTGAAGATGAGTTGTAGGAAATGTCTTCCCCTTCAAAATGAGCTTTGAATGGAATTTTTCTGATAATCCATGTGAAAGTTATGCCCTGGTCAATTTACAGTTGACTTTTCCAACTGTCCAAATAAGGAAACTTTTGCATCTTGATGATTTTTGAGCCAAACTTTGAGAATCATGATCAAGTATTGATCAAATGATGTTTGTGGCTTCAAAATGAGATGTTGACCAAAAATTTGAACTTTTGACTGTCAAATGACCATTTTGCCCCTACAGTTGACTGTAGTGCTATTAGGGTTTTGACTGTGCAATCTTGTGCTGAAAGTCTTGAAACTTGATATGAGGATGCTTGACCATATTTATAGGCATGTGGGACTTGATTGGACCCTTGGAAACTTCATTTTCTTGATCAGAACCAAAACCCTAATTTTGACTGCTTAGGAGGCTCTTACACTGTGCAACCCTTGGGGAATTTTGAAGCTTGACTTGGCAATTCTTGAGGAATATGGGAGGGCGAATTTTGGGGTACAACACCTGAGAAAAAGGATAATTATCTGGCCTGTTACAGGAGTTGATCTTCAAACTCTTTATGTAGACGTGCCCTGGCAGGATACAGGAATCGAGTCTGGTAATGTAGTCGTCAACAGATACACCCTGACAAGTTACAGGAATCGGATCTTCGAACTCTTCAGACGTGCCCTGGCAGGATACAGGAATCGAGTCTGGTAATGTAGTCGTCAACAGATACACCCTGGCAAGTTACAGGAATCGGATCTTCGAACTCTTCAGACGTGCCCTGGCAAGATACAGGAATCGAGTCTGGTAATGTAGTCGTCAACAGATACACCCTGGCAAGATACATGAATCGGATCTTTAGTTGCGACCATTGATGGTAATCATCTTTGTATTAACTTTTGTCCTGAAAAGACAAAACGTTAGTTGTATGTGATGTCATGATGTACGACATGCGAGATGTTCTCAGAATAAGTGAGATTGTATGTTCATGATGCGTATATGCATGCTATAGTGTATGAAGATGTGTTTATGGATTGTGTTTTCGTCTAGGAAAGTAAATCCTTGACGGATGCCAGGAAGTTAACTCCTGGGATGATGTTGAAGAGAGAGTTCTTCATTTCCGCTGGGGATGATGGTTGCAAGAGTAAACCGATAGGAGAAGATGACTCGGTTGGGGCATAAACTTGGCGAAGAGGCTACTCTGCGGGGAACATTACTCTGGCAACTTGCTGGGGAAAATGCTCTGTGGGGAGAGAGGTACTTTGCTGGGAGTAGAATGATAACTCCGCTGGGGATACCGTTGTTGAGTTATGCTGGAGGGATATGATGAACTCCGCTGGGGGTAGGAAGACTTCGTCGGGGACGATCTTTCCGTGGAAATTGGCTGAGGATAACCCAGTTATATCCTGGTGGGGAAATAACCTTTGAATAAGAACGGGGAGACGCGTTCGTGCGCTGCGGGTGACAAGCTTCCAGAATCTACTGGGGATAAGCTTCCTGCTGGGGAGTTGTTGAACTGTAATTTTTGTAAGTTGAAAGAGGGAACCTATGTAGGGTTGCCTGACGATGTGCTCGTGTAAAACTGCATCTTTGACTGAAGGAAACCTGTGTAGGGTTGCTTTGACGACGAGTTCGTGTAAAACTGCATCTAGAGCTGAGAAGGAAACCTGTGTAGGTTTATTGATGACGAGTCCGTGTAAAAACCACGTCTGGGGTTCGAGAAGGGAACCTGTGTGGGGTTACTTTGGGATAAGTTCGTGTAAAACTTTTGGGGGAACCGGGGTAAGGTTACTTCGGGATAAGTCCGTGTAAGACTTCTGGAGGAACCGGGGTAAGGTTACTGTAGGATAAGTTCGTGTAAAACTTTGGGAGGAACCGGGGTAAGGTTATCTTGAGACAAGTCCGTGTAAGACTTCTGGAGGAACCGGGGTAAGGTTACTGCAGGATAAGTTCGTGTAAAACTTCCGGATGAACCGGGGTAAGGTTATCTTGAGACAAATCCGTGTAAGACTTCTGGAGGAACCGGGGTAAGGTTACTGCAGGGCAAGTTCGTGTAAAACTTCTTGATGAACCGGGGTAAGGTCATCTTGAGAGAAGTCCGTGTAAGACTTCTGGAGGAACCGGGGTAAGGTTACTGCAGGGCAAGTTCGTGTAAAACTTCTTGATGAACCGGGGTAAGGTCATCTTGAGATAAGTCCGTGTAAGACTTCTGGAGGAACCGGGGTAAGGTTACTGCAGGGCAAGTTCGTGTAAAACTTCTTGATGAACCGGGGTAAGGTCATCTTGAGATAAGTCCGTGTAAGACTTCTGGAGGAACCAGGGTAAGGTTACTGCAGGGCAAGTTCGTGTAAAACTTCTTGATGAACCGGGGTAAGGTCATCTTGAGAGAAGTCCGTGTAAGACTTCTGGAGGAACCGGGGTAAGGTTACTGCAGGACAAGTTCGTGTAAAACTTCTTGATGAACCGGGGTAAGGTCATCTTGAGATAAGTCCGTGTAAGACTTCTGGAGGAACCGGGGTAAGGTTACTGCAGGGCAAGTTCGTGTAAAACTTCTTGATGAACCGGGGTAAGGTCATCTTGAGATAAGTCCGTGTAAGACTTCTGGAGGAACCGGGGTAAGGTTACTGCAGGGCAAGTTCGTGTAAAACTTCTTGATGAACCGGGGTATGGTCATCTTGAGATAAGTCCGTGTAAGACTTCTGGAGGAACCGGGGTAAGGTTACTGCAGGGCAAGTTCGTGTAAAACTTCTTGATGAACCGGGGTAAGGTCATCTTGAGATAAGTCCGTGTAAGACTTCTTCTGAAAGGAAAGGAACCGGTGTAGGGTCACTTTGATAATAAGTCCGTGTAAGACTTTGTCTGAAAGTTGAGAAGGAACCGGTGTAGGGTTACTTGAGATGGGTCCGTGTAAGACTTTATTTGAGAAGGAGAAGGAACCGGGGTAGGGTTGCCTGATGATGAGTTCGTGTAAAACTACATCTGAAGTTGAGAAGGAACCGGTGTGGGGTTGCTTCATGAAGGTCAAATGGATGATTGTCCTGTTTGGTTTCGGATATTAACCCACGATCAGTCGTCCACTGATTTCTCTTGGCTTGTTACCGATGTTAATCTGAAGCTGTAAAGATAGATAGTAATCATCTTTTGATTAACCTTTCCTTGGTACTTTGGTTGACAGAGCAACTGGATCGCCTGGACAACTTATTATTGCCCCTGTTCCTGAGGTGAGGGAAGAAGATACCTATGGAGGTGCTTGATGACTGCCGATTGACAACTCTTCTTCTGTTAGGCAAGTGACGAGATGCCGGGACATAGTCGTACGCTTAAATCCCTAATTTTTGCCCGGACCGCCCTTTCGGGTTTTCAGTCCACCGGGATACCCATTTTTGCCCAAGCCGCCTTTTCAGGTTTTCGACTTGCCAGGTGTACAGATTTTTTTATTTTCATCCCTTATTTTTGCCCGAACCCTTTTGGTTCGTCGGGAAGCCCTTATTTTTGCCTAGGTATGTCAACCTAGCGGGTCTTTGATTATGCGCAGTATTTTTTCGACTATGTTTATGCTCTCAGGATGTAGGGATTTTCCCCTGTCAGTAGGGTTGTGTTGTTATACCACCAGAAAATCTTCGTTTGATCGTCCAATGCCCCAAGTGATCCAGATGGAGATTTGCCCCAGGCTGGTTGGCCTTTTGAGAGATTCTCCGAATCTTGACTGGACTGCCCCAGATGATGGACATTGATCATGCCATGCCCCTTGATTGGAGGTGTTTTCTCCATTTGAGATGACCTCTTTGTTGAGAAGACCTTCGTTCACTAGATATTCATCGTGCAAATTTCTCTGTTGTTCAAACAAATAGTCATATGCAAATAGGGTTATTTTAAGAATGCAAAAGCTTATGTCTGTCTTGAAGTTTTGAAAAATGCATTTTTTGTAAAAGCAAGTGAGTTTTGCAAAAATATGATGTCAACTCAGTATTTTACAGTGAGCCTTAAGGAGTCAGGATACCTTTCGTGACAGTATGCTTTCGAACTAACCCATGCTTCAGCTAGGACTTTTTAAGGGTTATAACGTGGCCTGGTTCACGGTTTAAGAAACAAGGGATAAAGGCTCAAATTTTATTTGTACCCACCCGCTCTACGTGATGTTCTTCAAACCTAAACTCAGTTGATCGTGCGTTAGACCTTGTTTGAATCTTTGCTTTGATATTCCAGTGATGGTTCGGATGTTGACAATTTATTTTGAGCAGGCAGTCATTTTTTGTCGAAGGTTTGTAAGACCTCCTTCTTTTTTGATTTTTTTTATCCCTATTTTTTTTGCCTGAACTGTTTCTTTTGTAATTACAGTCAGTGGGATGCCCCAGTTTGTAAGTCTCCTTCATAGGTTTTGACTTTTTGGGCTTTTATTTTGATAGATAATGACTGCCTGTCCTTATGATTATTTGGAACCATCACCATCTCTTGATTTGGAAAGACTCCTTTGGTGCTGTTCGCTGTGCACTTGGATCAACTGAGAGAACTACCCTGCCCCAGGTTATGATTAAGGGTTTTGATTTTCGAAAAGAAAAAAAAAACTACTTCTTTGGCTCAAAGGGGTTGACGAGGGATTATCTTCCTTATTACTCCAGTGTTTAGGGATTGAAACAATGCCTGTACTTCATCAGCGGGGTCTGTTCAAAAGCATACTGTAAAGATCGTGGTATCGTTTTCGTCATCCTCCCTCAAGAGGCTTAGAACTATTAACCGAGCGTTGATCATCATAAGAATATGAAAGCAGTTTGAATATAGCGAGTGCGAATATATTGATTCAAAACAGACATAGGAGATGCATTAATGAAATAACAATGTTTTGACATGAATAAACGTTTAAACAATCAAAGAAAAATACAACTTGAACATTCGAATGAACAAAAGTTTTCTAGTCTCAGGATTTGTCACTTCAAATGGTGAGTCTTGCAGGGGTAGTAGAAGAACTCGGCCTGACCATCTTGGGTGAATTCCACTGCTCCTTCGTCAATCAGGTCCTGAATCTTGTTCTTCAGAGACCAACAGTCGTTTGTACTATGCCCCGGGCTGTCGGAATGATAAGAGCAGCGGGCGTTGGGATTATACTTTGGTGACGCTGTATTCTGATTCTTAGGAGGGTCCCTTAATGTAATCAGATTCAGTCTCAACAGGTGTTGTAGGGCTTGAGACAGCGACGTGTTGAGCTGGGTAAATTGCCTCCTGGGCTTGTTTGGCTCACTTTGATCAACCCTTTGCTCCGGGCGAGGTTGTGGTTGGACCTGTGAAGTGGTAGCAATTTGAAGAGGTCTATTTTTCCCCATACCAGACTCTTGTCCTCTTAGAAGCTGATCAAAGACCTGGCCCCTGACTCAGGCTGGTTGCTTCATGTTGGATCTGTCTTGGCGGAGTTGACTGATCATGGTCCTCAACTCTCCTTGCTCCTGAGCTAAACCTTGGATGAGAGCCCTCTGCCCCAACATCTGGGTCTTCAATGTATCTACCTCAGCTTGTAGACGTTTCAGCCGTTCGTCTTTGTCATCTTCAGCACTGTTCTTGGCCAAATTCCCCATGAGGAGTGTCCTCAACTCTTCTTGCCCCTTGGATAGGCTTACGAATATCTCCCTGAACTGAGTCTCTTGAGCACGAAGACCCTGGTTATCTTGTTGGGAAGCCATTGCTGAAATAAACAGCGACGAAGGTAAGTGACCTGTCAAAGGAGTACCTGTAATGCAATGATAGGTATGTATGCATGCAATGTTTTCAAGGATCTCGCGGGGTAAACAAGAAAATTGTTAGAACTAGGTAGCTTGATTGAGGGAACTTCATGTTTGCTGAGAGTCCTTCTTCAAGGGTCAAAGGCTCACCATATCTAGTGGGTCATAGCCCCTGACAACTTTGGCTAGAGGAAAATAAATCCTCTTTGCCCCTTTCTAGACGTTTGATTCATCAAGACCTACATCACAAGCCCTTGAGATCCTTGAAATGGATTAGTCTTTATGGAGGATGCATGCAATGGTATGATGTTATGCTATGCATGGGGTACTGTAGGTAAACCCTGTCATAAGTCCCAATTAAGGACATAAACAAAACCTGTAAGAAACTCAGTAAACCCTGTTATGAGTCCCAATTAAGGACATAAACAAAACCTGCAAGAAATTCAGTAAACCCTGTTATGAGTCTCAATTGAGGACTATAAACAAAACCTGCAAGAAATTCAGTAAACCCTGTTATGAGTCTCAATTAAGGACTATAAACAAAACCTGCAAGAAACTCAAGTGTCAGATAACAAGCATGCACGTAGTCAAGTTTTAAGGCACACAAGTCACACAGAGAGCCCTTAGAGTTTAGGCCAACATGAAGTTTGGGGTACTACCCTCTTGAAGTTGGTGGGCTCAAACCCGTCCTATAAAAGTAACCGGGTTCTAAGGATCTCAATATCATTGGGTTGTTTTCATTGTTCATCGTTTCGATTTAGCCACTGACTGGCTATCAAAATATCCCAAGAAAACAACCCTCAACTGAGTGTAGTATCGAGTATCAACCGACTTCGGACTACACCAAAGTAGTTATCTCACTACCCTAAAGAGGCCAAGATGGTTCAATTAAGGTTCCTAAGGTCTGTCGATGCTTCACGACACCACGCGGAGGCCCCGTACTCTCCTTGACTGAACTCAAGGGTTACCGGTACACACCAAAGTGCCACATCAACGTAGCAGACTGCTTCAACCGTGTCGGTATACCCCGCACAGTTCCCTCACAGCCTTGTTGCTACTTTCTAAGAAGGTATCCCCAGATCCGGGTTAGGATCTATAGAACTCCCAAGACAGTACCCACAATAATAAAGCAATCAAAACAGGCAATTGAAAACACAAGTGATCTTATCCTAAGGTACACCTCACTTTAAATGTCCCCAGCAGAGTCGCCAGTTCTGTGATCGGTGGATCTGGAACTGACTGTTTAACGCTGGTTCACGAAATGTCGCGGAAGAAAGAGTCGCCACCGTCTTTTATTTTCTCCAACATGGAAAGGACAAAAGCACAGCAAAATTCCTTATTGAGAATGTTTCTCGGTTCGGGAGGTAGATTTATAGAAAGGGAAGGTGTTAGCACCCTTTCTATCCATGGTTATCCATGGGCTCTTAGATACTTGCTCATTTGTGTTTTCAAAATTTGTTTTCTTTTCAAAGTGAGTGGGTTTTGAAAAAAGTTTCTTTGAAAGTTTAAGATCGACTCTTGTATCAGTCCTCAAGAGTGTTTGAAAAGTTGTTTTTGAAAGCGTTTTGCAAAGTGTTGGTGTGAAAAGAAGTTTTTGATTTGTTTTGAATTAGAGCAAGTATCTACGAGTCATTTACCTACCCTAAGGAATTATGCTGTGTAAATGTCCTTAAGGTAGTGATATCCCACCATTGAGAGGTAGGTAGCACCACCGTTGGAGGTGTTCGGGTCAATTCGAGGGTTAGGGACAGTGTGGTCATCGGGCAATAGTAAGATACCTTAGAAGCTACCCTTATGCCATTGATCTTTTTATTCCGAGGCAACCGTTTCGAGGCAACTTGTTTCGGGGCAACCGTTTCGAGGCAACTAGATCAATGGAACATAAGGACTTACTAAGACGTCCTATATATGACGACCACGTTTCGAGGGGCAAGGCAACAATGTGATCACCGGAGCAACAGTAGGATACCTTAGAAGCTACCCTTATGCCATGTTCATGGACATAAGGACTTACTAAGACGTCCTGTACTCGACGACCACGTTTCAAGGGGCAAGGAAACAATGTGATCACCGGAGAAACAGTAGGATACCTTAGAAGCTACCCTTATGCCATGTTCATGGACATAAGGACTTACTAAGACGTCCTGTACTCGACGACCACGTTTCGAGGGGCAAGGCAACAGTGAGGCGTACCCTAAGAGTGGTGTGTGAATTGTGTGTTATCTTCAGTTATTATTTGTCTTGTCATGCATTTAGTGAGCTACGCTTCGATTTTATTTGGGCATTCATTCTTTCATGTGATTATTAACAGTTAAAAGGTGCGAGAATTAAAATGCGGAAAATAAAGGTCCTACGCTATTACAAGGCGCGGGTCTACATCGCCAAATTAAACCAAGACCCGATTTAAATAAATAAAATGCGGAAAGTAAATATCCTAATTATCTATTACAAGGCTTTGGGGCAAATACATTACATTCATAAAAGAAATAAAAATAAATGCGCAAAGAGAAATTATATTCGAAAGTGCGAGGGCGTTGGACCCTTTAAAGGAATTAAATTGGAATTGAAAATTGATTTAATTATTAAATGAGGAAAAGAACTTATTTTTTATGTTTTTGGATTTATGAAATTGAAGAGAATTAATTGGAATTAAAACCCTAATTCTAAACATTTTTAATTATTAAAGAAATAAATTCGAGTTTGACCTAATTTACTAATTATTTAATTATAAGTTATTTACAAAAATAATTAATAATTAATAGTGATAAGAAAAAAAGATTATTTATTAAGAAAAAGAATAAAAAATGCTAAAAGACTTGTTTTTTTTTATATTTTTTAATTGTCTAAGAAAAATCATTAAAGTTAAAAACTTAAAATAAAAACTAAATTGATTATTAGGTTTATTTACAAAATAAAACATTTAGTGAATTAAATAATGAAAATATTTTATTTTTGACTTTCTGATTTTTGTATTTTTATATTATTAAAATTAATTGGGTGAATTAAAAGAAAATAATTAACATAATTAAAATAAGTAAAAGAAAGAACAAAAAGAGAGAAAAATGCAAACATGGGGGGTGGTTGACCCAAACTGGAGGTATATCTGGAATTGTGAGGGTGCATTCAGAGGGTGTCCAATTCTCAGCATCGATGGAGAGGTTGTCGGTGGCTGTTGAGAAGGCTGTTGTATGGTCGCGGTGCTGCTGTGAGTGACTCGGTCTCTCGAGGAGTTTTTTTTCTTCTTTCCTATTCTTTCTGCAAAATGAAACAGCAATTCTTGTGAATTTTTGAATTTTGCGGCGGATCTTCCATATTTCCTGGAAAAAAAAAACTTCGTACAAATTGTTAAATGAATCTATGTAATGTGTTATTAAAAGGGTAATGATTTTCAAGAAAAGATACAAGTTGCATATGTCAAGGTTTGAAGGTTAGATTGAAGGGATATGTGTAATGAATGAGAATTATACAGTGAATAGAAACTGTGGTGAAAATTCAGCCTTTTCTATGTACAAGACTATTGGAGAAATTGGTGAAAAAGGGTAAATCAAAAATTTAGAAATCGGAAAAAGATGTATTAGAATGTGGATTTGTGATCGAATTTCTTTTGAATTTTTTTGGAATTGGTTTGGCCGTTTGAGAGATGCTTGAATTGCACTGGAAGGTTGAAAACAGTTTTCACTTTTCTTCCAATTTTTTGAATCTTCTTTTTTTCGTTTTTGGTGTCTCTACCTATTGTAATGTATTGGGAAAGCTTGCATATGTATCCTTGAATGAGAATCAAAACAATATAATGCACCTTTAACCCTTGCACTTATGTTTGAGATTTTGCCATAACCTCCATTAACAAACTTTCCATCTTTGCACCAAAATTTGAATTCTTGCTTGATTAGGCCTTGGTACAAATTTGGGATGTGCATAATGGTGGTTCAAAGTTATTCAATACACAATATACCCCTTAATTAACCTTTTTAATTTTTATTTGATTTTAAAAGATTTAAAATGCATTAAATCCAATAAAATTAAATAAAAATGAAAAAAATAATTTTAAATTTTGAAATAATTTGTGGGACACGTGGGAAGCATGGCCAAGCTGAAACAAGTGGAAAAAGTGGGCCCCTTTTGTCAAAAATGAATTTTCAAGGATAATTGCCTTTGGCCATTTCACAAAAATTTCCCAACTTCTCCAATGCATATCTTGCTCAATTTTGAAGCTATGAACATGTTCTTGGACTTTTTGGAAAGGTCTTGAAGTCCTATAACCAATGTCTTTGGTCCCATGTCATTTTGATTTACCAATCTAAAGTTATGGTCTTTGACTTAAAGTCCCTTTTTGTTGACTTTTGAAAATAACCTATAATGTTGAAATTGATAACTTTTTGTGAGAGCATTTCTTGGACTTGGAATGTGAAGATGAGTTGTAGGAAATTTCATCCCCTTCAAAATTAGCTTTTGATGGAATTTTTATGATAAACCATGTGGAAGTTATGCCCTGGTCAATTTGCAGTTGACTTTTTCAGCTGTCTAAAAATAGAAACTTTTGCATCTTGAGACTTTTTGAGCCATGCTTTGAAGAATCATGATCAAGCATTGATCAAATGATGTTTGTGGCTTCAAAATAAGATGTTGACCAAAAATTTGACTTTTGACTGCCAAATGACCATTTTGCCCCTGCAGTTGACTGTGGAGCAATTAGGGTTTTTGACTGTGCAACTTGACCTTGTGAGCCTTGAAACTTGACATGTAGGTGTTTGACAATGTGTATGAGCATATGGGACTTGATTGAGCCCTTGAAAACCTCAGCTTCCTTGTGAGAACCAAAACCCTAGTTTGCCTGCCTTAGGAGGATGGTTGACTGTGTAGCCCTTGAGTAGACTTTGAACCATTTGAGGTAATGCTTGTCAAAACTTTGAAGATTATGGGAGGGCAAATTTTGGGGTACAACAGTATGTGTCGACTCATTTCTTATTTGTGTCGACACATTCCTGTTTCATGTCGACTCATTTCTTATTTGTGTCGACACATTCGGGTTTCGTGTCGACTCATAACCTATTTTGTACATAGCATGTGTCGAATCATTGTATTTCGTATCGACTCATACTGTTGTTTTTTTTTGTTCTAACATTGTTCTGCTGCATATATGATTAGTTGTCAACATAGGGTTAGTGAAAATGAAGAACAAGTATATGGTTAGCTTTAAGGCAATGACATCTACATTTTATCTTCACAAAAGAATCATTAATGATGCATTATATGAAGAATTCAAAGTCAAGAAAACTTACCTCAAAACTGAAATTTTTGTTTTGAGTTTGAACTGTTGTATTGGCTGTTTTTGAGCTTGGGAAATGGTGATAGTGATGTTACAGAAGTTGTTCTTGTGTTTGAACAACTCCTATATGATGTATGTGGAGTGTTTGGATGGTTTGTTTGGACATAAATTGTAAGGTGTGAGAGGTTCAAAGATTTGGACTTCAAAGCTCAAGAATGGAGGTTTGTGGACAATTATGGTTTTTGGAGAGTATGAGATTTTGAGGGCTTATCTAGACAACCAAACTTCTCCTTTGACTTGCAAATGGCATCTCTATTTATAGAGGAGGTTTGAGAGAATGAGAGAGTTTGTTTTACAAGCTGTCAAAATTCTGGTTTAGTTAAGATGAAACAACCAAGTTATGTGAAAATTGGTGTTGCCATGCATGGTACAAGCATGGTATGAAGTTTCTAGAGGCTTTTAGGCATGTTGCTTCTTGCTTTGACATTGTGTATATGCAGAGAAAACAATTAAGAGGCTCAAGGATTTGACAATTGTATAAAGCTTGCTTTATGTGAATGGAAATGGTGCCTTTGTGCTATAAATGAAGATCTGACAGAAGCATCTTGAAATGCTGAGCTGAAAATAAATGAAGAAGTTCTTTGATGAAAGAACTATTTTAAGCGCAAGTGTTGATGCTGATGTTGTCTCTGATAATGTTATGACAGAAGCATCTTGATGTGCTGAGCTGAAAATAAATGAAGAAGTTCTTTTGATGGAAGAACCATTTGTTTTAGCGCAAGTGCTGATGCTGACTCTGGTAATATAATTATTTAATTGCATCTTCTAACGCTTAGCAAGTTTCTGCGTAAGCTGTTTCAGAAGTATCTTAGAAAGCAAGTGATGTTCAGAAGTATCTTAGAAAGTAAGTGTTGTTCAGAAGATCTTAGAAAGCAGGTGTTGTTCAGAAGATATTTGAAAGCAAGCACTGATCAGAAGTACTTAGCAAGCAAAGCATTGTTTAGAAGATAAGCAAGCATGTTCTGAATTCAAGACGTTGAAGCAAGTTATGAAGAAAGCAGAAGCTAACAAGTCTTGTCAAGCTACAGGAGACATGTTCTTACATAGTGTCGTTTGCTCATTTAATGCAAAGACAGCTACATGCACTCAAGTGTCTATGCTAGTGCATTGGAAAATGGAATAGTGCAAGGAAACACACAAACATTTAATGCTCTCCATTTGAAGGCAGCAACGGTCATGTTTTCTCATTCTATATATAGAAGAACATTAATTACAAGCCAACAAACTGCAAGAACGCAAAAAACGCACAATTGCTTAAAGGCCTAAAGACTGAAGTTCTGAATAGAACTGAACAAATTCAAAAAGAAGCAAAAGCAACGTGAAAGATTATGGGCTCACAAATTCATTATTCATACACTTTGTGCTAAAATATTCTTAGTGCAAATTCACAGTTGTGATATAGCTTTCTTAGAAGCAAACTTTGTTTCACTATCTGTAAAGACTAATTTCTTGTAATTGTTCCTTGAGAGACCAAGGTTGGTCAGAATTCTCAAGTAGACTAGGACTAGTTTAAGTCTTAGTGGTGTTAGTCACTTGTAAGGTTACTTGTGCATTGTTAGTCACAACAGGTGTTGTGTGATTGTAATCAATTGATTATAGTGGATTAAGTCCTTGTTGGGAAAGGCGAAATCACCTTGGCGGGTGGACTGGAGTAGTTTGAGTTCAAACAAACCAGGATAAAAATAACCTTGTCTTTCCTTTATTGTTGTGCCTTTAAGAAAAAGAAAAAGATAAACTTATTCAACCCCCCCCCCCCCCCCCCCCCCTTCTAAGTGTTTTCTCCACCTACAGCCATTTGGGCTTAACATGGTTACACTTGGCCCGTATATAAGCAATTGAACTCTCTCCTGCATGCCAGCTTCGACTGGCCTTTGTTTCCCTTTGAAACACCTTCCTTTTATTCAGAGGGCAGGGGCCTCCATTTGGTTTCCTTCGATTTAGAAGGTAGTGGCTTTATGCTGGCTTCTTTCGATTCAAAAGACAATGACCTTCTGAAAGCGTCCTTCGATTCAGAAGGAAATGACCTTCTGAAAGATTTCTTTCGATTCAAAAAGCAGGGACCTCCTGCACGCATCTTTCGTTTGGGCATGTGGCCTTCTTCGAATGCAAGTTTGGTTTACATCCTTCGTTTGGGCATGTGGCCCTCTTTTGTGCAAGCTTTAGGTTACATCCTTCGCTTGGCCATGTGACCTCTTGCAGGCAAGTTTAGATTGGACAAGGATTACCTTCTCACAAAGCTTTGATTGCACCATTTACATGTTTGCTTTTGATTCACAAAACCAGGACTTCCTTCATGACCAGCAGGCACACGGCAATGGCCTCGTGCAGCTCTCCTTCGATTCAGAAGCCAACGGCCTCCTGCTGGTTTACCTTGATTCACTAAGTAGTGGCCCCTCTGCATGCAAGCTTCGACTAAATGTTGGCTGCTTCATGCCAGCAGGCACAAGGCGATATCCCCCTTCAGCTTTCCTTCGATTCAGAAGGCATTGGCCTCCTGCTTGATTTACTTTCAAATTCAGAAGGCAGGAACCCCCTTCATGATTGCTTCGATTCCACCCTTGAAAACCTCCAACACACATAGTTGGTGGCCCCTTCGAAGGACATGTACTGGTGGACTTGAAGGGCATACACAGGTGTCCCATTCGAAGGATATGCCTTACTAACCCATTAAAAGAACTGCATGTGATCCCTTCAAAGGACACACATAGTCCAATTGAAGGATACACATTTGGCCCCTTCGAAGGATGCACAAAGGGCCCATTTGAAGGACACATATTGTTGTCTGAAGAGGGGTTTGGTCGAAGGCTGGATCTAGTTGGTAAAAATGAAAGAGAAATATGAAAAGATGCTCATTGTACAAAAATCCAACATAATTCTAGGCTCAAGCCTCATGCACAAGCATATTCATGCCAAAGGAAGCTTCGACTGGCCAGAAAAGAACTTTCGTTTGGGCTAGCTGAATAGGGGATAAATCGAAGAGGCCCCAATGATGAGAATTGGAGCCATTCGAAGGAGGTAACCCTGGGCCAATCTAAGATCAAAGCCTGAGGGCATTCGAAGGAGCCAAATGTGTCCAGGTTCACCCCAAAGCCCAAAGGGGTAGGAACTCACGAAAAAAGGAAATCCCTTAATGTGTCTGATTTTGCCTTCAAAGCCTAGTTAATGGTTGTCCCTTGCCATTTCTATGCTATGACCCTCTCCCCATCTCCTATAAATACATACCATTTCTACAAGCCAAAGGACAGACTGGATACATACGCCCAGGAACTACACACATATATTTCCTTACATGCACACGCTTCCTCATAAGCCACACCAAAGTTATCAAAAATCTCATAAGTGATCCAAATCAAAGGAATTTTCAACAACGCTTCACTCACTCCTTGAAGTTTGCAGGAGGCGTTCCCAAGCACTTTTCAGCCATCTCCATCCAAAACAAAGCATCCCATTGGTAATAAACCTTCGATCTTAAGTTAATTTTGATTGTTGCATGACATATTAACATTTATAGTTCGATTTGTATTCAGGAGTAAGGACCTAGGTTCGACACCCGGGTTTGTATTTGTTTTTTCCCTAACTCTTGTACTGCAGATCAAGCCTGAACATGACAACGTGCACAGGATCGAAGGACCTGGGTTCGACACCCAGGTCGTGCATCTTTATTCTTTCTAATGCTTGTCTTGCAGATACGGATTGAAAAGCAGCTTTCCCCCTAGATCGAAAAATAATCATCCTCCATTGGATCGAAGGCCACCTTTCGTTGGATCGAAATACACATTCTCTTTGGATCGAAAGACCTTTCCCCCTGCATTTTTATTTTTGTCATTTATTTCTTTTAACAGTTTCCCTTTTTAAATTAACAATCAAATAAAAAAAAATATTAGGTTAGTATTTTTTAATTAAGTTAATTTAATTAAATAAATAAATTAATTATTTTAACCTTTTCTTTAAATTAAAATTAAGTAGACTTAGGATTTTCTTTCTTTTATAAATAAAAACAAACAAAAAGATTTCCTTTTCCTTAGGATTTTTTTAGACGTTCTTTTCCATTTCACGCGTGTTACATTCATATTATTGTATCTGCTCACAGTCTGTAATAGCTTAATTTAGGATCTTTCCTTATTGCTTTTTCCCCATGTTTTAGACATGTAAATATCCCCCTCCCCGAAGCTTTGTAATACTGTAGGATTTATATTCACGCATTTTATTTCATGCACATATTAACTGCTTAGATGTATGCCTAATAGGATTGCATGGCAAGAGCATAATAAATCAAACACTAGCAAACTTAACACAAAAGACAAATAACTGAAACAAGCACACTTGCACATATATACATCTAGGGTACGCCCACTTCGGTTTCCTTCGGAAATAGTCACAACTCTCGAAACGTGAGATATTTTAGTGGCTACCCTCCGGTTCAAAAGATCATAAGTCCCTCGATGACCCTCTCGATGTTACCTCCATAAAAATATGATCTTAGAACCTTAGGGTAGTTACTAAAGCTTCTTGCCCAGTTGCCTTTGTGACCATAAAAATGTCCCTTCGAATGTCCCTCAAACATCCAACGATAGGGCGACCTACTCACTAATAGTAGGATATCGTCGTCTAAAGGAAAGGAGGAAAAGAACAAACTTTTTGAGTAGGTAGATAGTTCTTAGATGCTTGCTCAAAACAAAACATTTTCCATACCTACACTCCTTTCCAAAAATATTTTCATAAACACTTTGTATACGTTCTCAACAATACGAGAAACATTACAAAGTTCGCCGCACTAAGGCGTCTTTTCAAATTACTTTTTTTGCAAACACACAAACATAAGGTATTTTCAAATGAGCTAGCATCTAAGAGCCCGTAGATAACTACAGATGAAAAGGGTGCTAACACCTTCCCTTTCCATAATCTACCCCCCTTACTCAGAAATAATCTCGAAAGGTCTTTTCTGTTCTTTTCACCCTTTCTTTGGTTGGATAAAAGAAAAGCTAGTGGCGACTCTTGCTTACCGCAACATTTTCGAATACAAATGTAAAACCAGTATAATAGTCGATTCTGCCACCGTATCATAGAGGGGACCGCGATGATCTCGGAGAGAGTGGGTCTCCCGAAGATGCATTGATAGAGATATGGGCAGTCCACCACTAAGAATTGGGTCTTGATGGCTCTGGTCGTTATCCCCCTCCCAAAAGTGACGATCAGCTCTATGTACCCCCATGGCTTCGCGCTGGCCCCGTTGAAACCTTGAAGATCAAAACCCACATAGGGGGTTAGGTGGCTCTCGTTTAGCTGCAAAGTGTTGAACAGTTGGGTGTACATGATGTCTACCGAAATTCCATGGTCGACCAAAATGCGACGCACGTCAAAGTTAGCCATCCGAGCCCTCACGAGTAGTGGGATGCTCGAATTCAGGGCTCCTCCCGGTAACTCTTCCCTGTAGAATACGAAGGGGTGAGATCCTCCTCGAAACTTGTCGAGCGTGGCGTCCATCTCAGAGTTGGCCTCGATGAGTTGGTCAAACCTTCTCTTCACCGATCCGACTGTATGCCTGTTGAACCCTCCGCCGAAAATGACCATGGCTGCGGGGAAAGATTCCCACGGACTGTGGGTGGAGAAGTACATGGGGACGTTCTCCATGTCTGGAAAGTAGAAGTCTTCCGGCCGTGAGATGCTTAAGGTGACCGGAATGGTGTCGAGGTTGGGGGATTTCTTCCCTTCTTCGACATTCTTGGTCTCTGGTGCTTCGTCACGGGCGGCCTCTTTTTTCTTATACTGCTTGAGGTGCCCGTCTCTGATTAATATTTTGATTGCATCCTTGAGATGGATGCAATCCTGTGTGTTATGGCTGTGACTCTTGTGTAACCTATATTACTTGCTCTTGTCGGTCCCTGGCTTTGACGGTGTTTGTCGGGGGAAGCGCACCCCGGCTTGCTTGAATTCAGAATTAGCGCATTGTAGTCTCTAGGATAAGCTCTCTTGAGGTTGTAAGAGGGGTGTAGTCGTGGAAACGACTTGCTGGCCCCATTGTAGTCTCTAAGATCACGGGGTTTGTCTTCTTGTTTCTTCTCCCCCTGACGGGACGTCGAGGGTTCATCAGTCTTCAAAGGTTTGGCACTCTCCCTGTGCCTAGATTCTCGGGCGTTATTGACTGCTTCCTTCTCTTTGTACTGTATGTACGTCTGGGCCTTTAGGAGAAGGTAATCGAGCGTGTCTGGTGTTTCTATGCCCACAGCCTTAGAAAAGTCAATGTGGGGACGGAGCTCGCGCTCGAGTAGGTATTTCTTCATATTGTCCGTTGTCGGGACCTGGACCGCTTCTTTGTTGAAATGTTTAATGTATCCCCACAGAGATTAGTCCCTTCCCTGTATGATCACTTCGAGCGAAGCTTCTGATTTAGGGTGTCGGCGGGAGGCAGTAAAATGCCTTGAAAACATTCTCCCGAGTTGTTTCCATGAGGTGATGGATTCGTCGGGCAAGCTTTTATACCATGCCATCGCCCCCTTCCTAAGAGTAGTCGGGAAGAGTCTGCATTTGATGGCGCCCTTGACCCCTCTGTAGTCGAGGAGGGCATCGATTTTCTCGATGTGCTCATGAGGATCTGTCGTGCCTTTATAGGTCCCTTTCGTGGGCGGCTTCTCTAGGCCGACAGGGAGCGGAGCTTCGGTGATCTCCCTCGATAGTGGGCCATGGGGCTCGCCATCTTCACTATTGACGGGAGATGGAGAAGGAGAGTGATAGTTTCTCCCCTGTCGGTCTTCACGGTCCCGTTGAGGGGAGGGGCTCCTTCGTTTTTGCTTTGGCTCGAGAGAGAGGGCAATCGAGCGTGGCTGATCTTCCTGTTGTCCCTCCACTTCTTGAATGAAAGGGAGTCTTAATCTCGGGCAGGAGGTGTGTGATTGCGTTTCTTGAAGAAAGAAACGTCGCGCCTTTCCTTTTTGGGCGGTAAACCACGCCTGGGTGGTGATGCACTGGGGGAGTTTCATCTTCGGGCTCTCCGAGGAGGAGATCTTAAGCGTCTGTTCTCCAAGGCCCTTATCCTCTGATTTTGTTGAAGGATGAGGGCGTTGGTTTGATTTAAGGCAGCGAGCAGTGCTACCATGGCTGGGTCGGTGTTGAGAAGGATAGGAACCGATTGCAATATTTCTGGCAGTTCCTCAGTAGGATTCTTGTGACGTCCTTTGTCCAAGAGTTGGTCGTCACTACACCGGGCATAAGCGAAATCAGGGGACGCGGTTTTTCCGTCATGGAAGCCCAGGTTGTCCTCAAGGTGAGGGTGTTCCTGGCTTCCATCAGTCTTGTGAGTGGGGGATAGGATGGTCTTTCCGGGCATGTAAAGATCATTATGGTCAGCCATGATAAGAGAGATGGATCTTGAAAGAAAAGTTGCTCTGATCTTAGATTCCGAGGGAAGAAAGATGGGGATAGCAGTTTCCCACAGACGGTGCCACTGATCTTGCGGTTGATCAGAACTTGGAGAGTGGCCGAAGGATGATCTTCAGTCGGGCTGAAGAGAGAGGGGGTTGTACCTGCAAGGTACTCCAACGATCAAGTAAGAGTGGGAGCAAGGAGGTACTAGCAAAATATCAGGTAGTTAGTAGTGAATATGTGATACCTGGCCCTCACAGGTGTGAGGGTTTATATAATGCCCCTGGCGCGTGGCCACTGGTTCCTGATTTCCCGCCTAGATATGCGGGTATGGAAAATCAGGTAACTGTCAGGACTTGGTCAAACCAGGATGATGTGCTCGTAACTAACCGTTGGTTCCGGGGAGGAGGCTGGTTGCGGGCATCTCTCTTGTTGGTCCCTGGTGGCCTGCACGACGCTGGTGTTGGGAAGGCTGAGAAGACGCTCGACGGACATCTTGGATCGGTGCTGGACCAGAAGGGAAAGAGGGTGACATTGTCCGACAGGTGCGGGCAGTCCGGGTTACGGTCAGTGGGTGGCACCTATGAGATGTCTTAGACTGGGCCCATTCAAGCTTTCGGGCCAGTCTAGATCAAAAACCATATCTAAATAATTGTACTTAAGTTTTTTTCTAAATATAATTTGATTTGTAGTGTTCCATCCCACCTAACAAGTTGTGAACCATTTCATAATGCCCATATTGCAAGGATTTCCCAAAATTATAGATATGATTGAATCAATAGTCCTCTATTATCGAATAATTTTGTATCTAATGAAGAATATCTTTCTAGAGATGTTTAACTTTTGAGAAAGAGAAGAAGTGATTCAATAATTTCTGACATTCAAAGAAAAATACATAACTGAATGAAAAGATATCAGTAAAAATACCTCTTTTATGTATAACCTCTTTTGTTGTTAGTTTGTCTTGGAGAAATATCCAACCAAATATGCTAATTTTTTATGTGATTTCACATTCCTAGACAATGTTTAAAGCTTTCAAAGAATTAACTTATACTAAAGTGTGATGATGGTGCTCGGTGAGGGATGTATAGAATAATTTGACATTAAAACCTCGTACTCTGTCGGGTATCCAATTCCTTTGTCAGAGACTCCTTATTTTAGGGGCAGCATCAGACAAGAGAGTTTGAAGGTGATGGAGCTCTTCTCCATCAAGTTGAGATTCTTCAGTAATCGATCATATATGACACTTACACGATTCGTTGATGAAATCTCCCATGTTTAAAACATTGTCACTTTTGTTACGTGTAAAGGAAAAAAGGCTAGTTTCCGTTCTGAAACAATATTTGATCTTTGTTGCTCTATTCGGCTCTGATGTTAGTTCTAGGCCAGTTCTGACCAACTTGCTTCTTTTCTTCGATTTTCATGGTGTCTCGCCACCAAATGAAATGTTTGTTAGTGCATAATGTAGCATCACCCTGAGACACAATTGAGGATATGTTGCCACATATAAATAATTGAAGGTCGAATTATTGTGCATTCACGTCATGTAAAAATGCCACTTCCACTTCCCTAGTGAAATAAGCTATATTTTTCACCCCAAGTCCTCCTTTGTGTACAGATAGGGAAGCATTCTTCCACTTAACCCAAAATTCCTTCTTACCCTCCATTTCTCCACATCATAAGAACTTTCTTTGAATTTGTATCAACTTATTGATCATTATCTTTGTGGGGGTCTTGAAGAAGGAAAAAAGATGAAGTGGTAGACTATTCAGCACTTAATTTATTAACGTAATTCTTCCATCGATTGAAATTTTTAGACCTTTCCAAGATGAAAGTTTATTTTAAACATTCTTCACTATTGGATCCCAAGTAACGCATCTTATAGGGTTGGCTCCAATAGAAATTCCTAAGAACTTGAAATGAGCCTTTGATACATGACAAGACATATACGTTAATGTTGACATTAAAAAGAATCATCTAAATTGACACCAATCCAATTATTTTGTGAAAAAATCTACCTTCAAACCCAATATCAATTCAAAGCTTCTTATGATTGTTTTGAAGCACCGCACATTTTCCCAAGTTCTTTCAACTAGAAATATTGTTTTGTCTGTAAATTGTAGCATTATGTACTGAAGTGTTTGGTGAACTTTGTAGCCATTTAATATTCCAAACCCTTATACCCATTACTGAGTTTTATAAGGCATTTTGCTACAATGAAGAAGAGAAAAGGTGAAATAGGATCTCCTTAATGAAGGCCCTTCCTCAGTCTAAAATCCTCTATTGGACTTTCAATGGCAAGAACGGAGATGGAGTTGTTACAAATGCACTCTTTTATCCAGGCTATCCAAGTGTTTGGGAATCCAATTTTTCTTATCATATTCATAAGAAAGCTTCAATTAACTATATCATATGCCTTTTAAAAGTAAATTTTAACAATATACATTTATCATTTATTCTTTTTTCCAAATCCAAAATCTCGTCTACAAACACTGCACCATACGAAATATTTCTCCCTGAAACAAAGGAAAATTTAGAGGGAGATTATGGATCTATGTGCTTGCAAGTACAATTTTCTACAACCACCAGCTGACTTTGTTAATTTTGAAGATGATAACACCAATTGTCAAACAACATTCACTAAAGTCTTTGATGATCTCTAATCCAACAATCTCTGATGAAGGAGTCTGATCAAAGAAACTATCTCAAGCCTCATCAGTTAGAAGATTAAAGTTCCAAATAAAGTAATAAATGAAGGATAAGTTAAGAAAAGAGAACTTGAAGCTTCAAGGTTGTGAAGAGATGAAGTGTGAAAGCTCTTTGGATCATGTATTTGAGCCATCAGTTTAATATAAAGGTATAAAAGTAACTCTCAAGATTCTAAGGCGGCTCACAAAAACACTTAAAATTATTTTGAAGCCTCTCTCTTTTTGATAAAACATATAAAAATGTTTTTATACACGTACCTAAAAGAGCATTGACTTGGCTAATCAATTAGAAGTGCTTTTTACATTGATTAGTCAATTATCACAGTATGGTTAATCAATTAACTCATTTGTAAAGCCTCCAAATTGATTAAGGAAATATTTAATTGATTAGTGATGGCATAATTTAAAAACATTCCTTATTTATCTCGTCTAATTGATTACCAACTAGGGTTAATTGATTAGATCATTGATGAGTGCTAAACTGTTGTGAATTTGAGTGTGAATAATTAGTATTTATCAGCTTAATTCATTTGCTTTTTGTCAATAAACCTCAACTTTAGTGTATATTCGGTATAGTTTATGTTATAGTGTATATATTATATTATCGTATAAATATCATTGAGTTTAATTGTTTTTATCTCATTTTTGTAGGTATTTAAGCATTGGTATTTAGTCAAGTTATGGCCGAGCTCGCCGGGCGGAGCAGAGGCAACCCAGAACACCCAGAAGCATGAAAAAATGTTGTTTTGAACCCCAGGCTCATCGGGCGAGGCGGTATGGGGGCAGAACTTCATTATAAAGGGGCAAAAATAACATTTTTAGGTTATAGTTTTGGGGTATTTGTTCCCAAATTCATCAACCTTCATTTTTTTTGGTCTAGAGAACTTAGAAATCAATAATGGAGCTTGCATCTGGATGATCTGAGGTTGAATTTCTCATCGATTGGTGTTGACAAACCAAGAAATGTTTGGTTCCTCTTCTTATATTCTCTTTGTAATCTTTATTTGTTGGAGTTTATATGTATATTTATCTTGATTATATGTATATTTATTGTTCATGGTGTTGTATAAAACTCATTTAACAAATCAATATTGATGATTGCTTTCTTTATGTGGATTTGATTCGTTGCGGACATGGATGGATTGAGTTCGTATTTAGGATGAACATCTATTGGGTTTTTATTCTAGAGATAGATTAGGACTTAATGTTCATTTGGGTATCAAAGCTTAATGCTTCTGTGTTGTTTGTGTTGTGCTGAGAGATCGCCGATGCGAGTAATACGGTCGTTGTCTCACTCAGTGTTAGAGATAACCTATGTGTGAGAGATACGGGATAATATTGACGAGTGATTTAGGTTGAGTACGACTAGGTGATAAGTCTAAGTATTTGATAGGGTAGATGAAATGAAAATTTGAGAGTTCTCTGCTCTCCAAAGAATGAATTCTTTTTTCTGTTTATAAGTTTTAATTTCCACATTTACTTTAAACTCGTTTTAATCCAAACTCATAAATGCGAGACTTATCAAACGATAATTCAGCAGTACTAGTTCTTGTGGAGACGATATGATAAAACTAAATAAATACTTACTTTTTCTTGTCGCTTTACCGCTTCAGTAAAATGGCTTTGTTGTTGGAGATTGGTGTTTAGTTTCTTTGATTTTGAGTTTTTTACATAATGTCCATATTGTCATAATGTGTAAGTAGAAACTTGTTTATATTGATACTTGTATATGTTTACCATACTTGTGAATTTTACATGTTTTATGTACTTGTAAATTTAGTGTATATGTTTGTTTCTCTTCACGATTGCTAAGGGTTTGGTTAGGTTTCATCGTCGGTGAGGACTAACCGTGTATAGAGGCAACTTGGAGAAGTGTGTGTGTGTAAATAAAGGCGTCTATCTAATGACGTAAAACAAGCATGTTTTTTTTTGTTTTCATTGTATTAGTTTAGGTAATGTGGTGAATGTTGTCTAAAAAAGTTTAAATTGGACTAGTTTTAAAATTCTCAAAACTTCACTTCTCAACTTGTTTATCCATTTTCACCCATTCTTTTAGTATGTTTATAGTGGTTGTTTTAATTTGTTATTTATGTGTTTTTCCAAGAGCTTGTTTTGAGCAGCTTGGGGAAGTTTGAGGTGATTTTCCAAGTTGACCGTTTCAACTTGCGAATGTATGATAATGATATTGTTTGAAGTTGGTACACGTCGGGTACTCATTTATCGCTTTCTATAGCATAACATGTTTAAGAAACTTTTCATTTGTACAAATTCCATGTCATTAATTCTATTACATTACTTTATATTTGATTAAATCACTTTAGTTCCTTTTTACCCCAAATGTGAGGAAGCTTTCCATTGTTCATATATGTTAGAGGCCACAATTCTTGTTTTAACTGGATTTCATTATGTTTAAACTTTTGTCTGTTTTGATTGTATGAAATCATGGAAATAATCAAGGCATTTTTGTTTCATTTTGAGCATAACTATATTGGCCAAATAGTCAATTCACCTTGTGAGTGTGTGAGCATTTGTTAACCCATTTTGATCCTTTTTGTCAATGTCCATATTGTTTTTGAACTTGATGCTTGTCTATGAGTGTTAGTTCACCTTTTTGAACGGATGTTGATTCTTTGTTTTCTTGAACCCTCAATTATGATTTATAGTTTGAATTTTTACCTTTTCTTATAAAATAGGAAAGATTCACTATGATGTTTGTTGAATTAAAGTTGGGGAGAAGAATGTTTGCTTACTTATGTTGTGGTTGCTATGAGGTTGTGAAAAAAGAAAAGAAAAGAAAAGAAAAGGAAAGAAAAGAAAAAGAAAAGAAAAAATATGAAAAAGTTTTGAAAAAGAAAAACAAAAAAAGTATAATAATATTTTGTTAATAAGTAAGGTGTGTTTGGTGTGACACTTGGGATAGTGGAAGAAGTTTAATTAAACTTTTTGCGTTTGAAGCTTTGTGAGTTGATCACTCCCTTAGGTTTAGGCAAGTTTTTGTTTCGATTAGTCTTAGGAATTATCCCTTGTTTTTTAGTGTTCACCTATGGTTTTGGCAAACAACGATGGTCTCTCAACAAAAAGTTTACTGGCGAGATCGACTAGGGAATCTCAGTACAGTACTTCAGTTTTCGAGTGTTTTCACAAAGTATGTTCAAAAGGGTTTGTTCGACTAAGGCAAAACGAATTTAAAAGCAATAAAGCATGAATTGTAAAATAAAACAAAATACATTTTAAACTATAAAAAATAGATGACATAACATCAAAATAGGTTAAAATGGGTTGATTCAAATGTACACTGCCCTTGCTTGACTCATTTCACTCGTTCACTTGGGTACTCTGAGTGACTAGAATGTAGGAATGTGAAAGTTTGAACCTTTGACACTATGCACTAAGTGCTTTATTTATAATACATAAAAATAACTACTTTTCAGCGGGTTTTGCTTCTTTATAAGCCACACGTCTCTTGTAACTTCCCTCCATGAACCCACGTTCTCCATCCTTGATATCATACCCATGTTCTCCATCCATACCACTTTATTTTTCTAGTTATGCACTCTTTGGGCTTTCTAACATTCCTGGGCCCAATCCATTCCTCATGAGGCCTCTTTTCTGGTCGTCTGCGTCCACAAGCCCAATTGACTATTTGTGAAATTTCTCTCGGTCGAGTGCTTCTGTAGTCGTCTTCCTATAGTTCAAAGTTCTCAAAGAACATTTTTGGCTTTTGGATGGATTTTAACCCTTTGTGAAAATCCTAGCCAACAACTTGCCCCCCCCCCCCAAAAAAAATGTCATTTTCGACTGAAAGAACATAAACGGACATTTTAATTCATTTCTCTTAGTGCAAAGTGACGTCGTCGTAATCATGACATTTTCCCTCAAACGTTACACCAGCGACCTCACAGCCACTTCCCCACTTTCTAGCTTCAACTTCCTAGGATAATCATGGCCTCCAACTAACCAACTCCTTCAACTTAGTCGCCACCTGTTTGACATGTGCCGGTCGTGTAGCCACATTTTTCCCACTTTCTTCCCAAATGTTTGGTTTCCTTGATGGTATAAATACCCTTCTCATCTATTCATTTTCCTCTCTACGTTTTCTCTACATACTCAAGCTCTTTATTTTCGTACACAAAAGAAATTCTTACTTTAATTTCTACCCAAAAAAAATTTCCACCATCTCCAATGGTCGTTTCAAGACAAATCTCTGAGCACATTCATACTCCCCAGGAAATTGAACTGGTTTCCAACATGAGTGAGTTCTTCGTTCATAATCAAAATAACTTCGTTTTAGAACCAACTCCAACACGAAATCTTCAAACTTTTTGCTCCCAACTGTTGCTTCCCTTCATCTGTAACAACATTGCTTACGCTCTATTGAGGCCTATTCCTGATGAGATTAGGGCACCTAAACAATTGGAAAGTTGCTTCCCCACTCACAAAACCAAAAAAACCCCTATCAACAAAGATTTCCCTATAGATTTTCACACATCTACCGGACATCTAAAGTCTTCCGCTCTGCTCCCTTTGTTAACCAATATTAAATTGCATGGTTGAATAAAGTAGAGAAAGTTAAAGGTGATGTTTGGAAGGCTCAAGGAATTTTTGACTTGATTCAGCTTTCTAGGGCTGGCCCTAGTTATTGTAATCACATGTTGATTTCTGCACTCTATTTCTGAGAAGGCTCCACAAACACTTTCCATTTTGTAATTGGGATGCTTACTCCTACCATGTCCGACATTGCGGCCATCACTGGTCTCCGCCACACAGGTGAAGTGTTCTTTCCCACTGAAGCATACAAAAATATCATCCCTTTTGAAAAGTACATTGTTGGATTCACCAAATATATAGAGCATTTTCACGCTAAAGATGTCGACATTGTGTCTGACGAAGAGCATATTGCCTTATTGGCCTTGTGGCTTTCCAAGTATGTCTTCTACAGTCGATCTCTGAAGGCAGATAAACGATTCATTGTATTAGCTCATCACCTCCATCTGGGTCAAAACATATGCCTGAGCAAACTTATTTTGGGGTCGCTCTATGAATCGCTCAGCGTGGGGGTCGATCGTATGACTTCACTTTCATCTACTGTCAGTTATCTGCTTGTTGGGCCTTTCTGGATGCTTCAATTATGGTTAAATACCACTTTCGTGTGCCAGCTCAAACTGCGCCTTTCTGAAGCACAGGAGACTACATTTTCCCAACGTGCCAACGAAATCCTTCATCTTGCTGCAATGACACCTTCTAACAATGACATGACTCAAGAGGAGTCACTTGAAAAATACCTAAAAAATTTCTTTAGGCGCACTTCTTTTCAGCCAAGCATGGTGCCCTTTTCCTCTAGACCACATGGTCCTGAGTGGTTCACTCAACCATTTCCTCCTGCCGATCCTACGCAGATCCCTGAATTTAAATCCATTTGGCAAGCTTTCTTAACCCCCTAGGCTCATAGCATCTAGGGTAGGATCTAATGATGGCGTAACACTCATGTGCTATCAGCCTAATCTGGTGGCTAGGCAGTTTGGCTTATGCCAACCTTTGCCTCGTAACTTTTATAAGCCATCAGATGAATTGTGCCTTTCGTCCACCAGCTATAGTGAGGAGATTATGCTCAACAACTTCAACATTTTGCTGCTGACATCCCTAATATGACTCATGTCGCCTTCGAACCCCTCTTCTACACCACTAAGGAGTTCTATGATTGGTGGACTGTGCAATTCATGCAAAGTAATGGGACGCTCAAGTCCTTCAAGGCTCGATTGAACCATGCTATTGAAGCTATGCAGCAAAAGTTTAGGAAATGTATGGCTTACTATTGTGACTTCCAGTCACCTTCTCGTTCTCCTTATCGCTTCTTTATGTTTTGAATTCTAATGTTTCATCTTATGTTATTGCCACATTCAGCGGTTGAGCACAAAAAACGCTCCAGGGAAGCTATCAATGGTGCGACTGTTTCACCCTCAGCTAATGAAGCCCTTGGAACTTCTTCTCAGGTAATCTGCTAATTTGATGATTTACTAATTGTTTGCATTCCCTTTCTAACCCTCTGATTATGTTGACACGTTCGTAGGCCCCTGAAGCTAACATCGTCGTCCCTCCTGAGCCATCCCCAAAGAGATGAAAACATTCTTCTAACCCAAAGAGCGAGTTGACGATGCGTATTGCGCCTGCTCCTATGGTTGCAAAAGGCCACTTTTCTATTACGCCTGCTCCGATGGTTGCCAAAGAACGAGTTTTGCAGCCTGCACCAATTCGAGCAGAGAGCATTAACTCTAGAACTGAAGGAGACTATCAGGTACCTTCTTCTTCAAAGACTCTTTATCTTAGGAATTTTTTGTCCTTTTTATGATTCTATTCTTACTTGCCTTTATTGTTTCAACGACTGGTAGTTAAACCTAAAAAACGCTCCACCAAGATTGTCTTGAAATCTTCTAAGACCAAGAAGAAACCAATTATGGTCTTGACTGATAGCGAGCCTTCTGGGCGACCTCAACTCTCCTATCACTCAGGGTACTTCTGAATATTTTCCCATCAGTGAAGGATTGGAGGAAGATGCCAATAATGACATTCTGGGGAGGATACTGGAGATGACGGCCTAAGGGGTCCTAAACAAGCTGCTTTGTTGACGCACCACAACTACCAACCAAAATCATTTCCAAACATAAGAAGTGACTCCACAGGAAATTGCCTCTTTTGGCACCATTTCAATCCCTCCCAACATGATTCCTACAACCACTACCATGTCTCCCCAACAAGTTGCTGATCTAAGGCAAAACAACCCTTTTGAGTACTTGAAATTTTTGGTGAACGCTAGGAACCGTTTGACTGGCGGAGGCTCCAGCACTTCTACTGCATCTGGAGGCATCTCTTCTCTTGGGACTCAAGAAGAAGTTATTAATTGTCTCAAAATCATGCTCGTCCATGTTGATTTGATCACCCATTTGGAGGCGTACCCTTCTGATGGTACTAAGGTTAAAGAAATGTTGAAGAAAGTTGACGTTCAAGCTGCTTCTCCTTTAGTCCTAAAGTTTATAGCTGAAGCATCTATTTTTCTTGACCAACTTTTGGTCGACTTGGCCGAAAAGAAAGAGATCCAGGAAAAACGTCTTCCTAAAGAGAAGGAGCGCATTGTTGAATTGGCTTTCGCGAACTCTTCCATGGCTGCTAGTGAAGAATTTAAGGAAGATCTTAACAAAGAAAGAGCAAACTTCAACACTAGGGCCACAAATATATTCCAATGGCAACAGCAAATCGTGGTTATGAAGCAACAAATTGAAGGTGTGGAGGAGCAAATTGGTGAGGCAGAGACTTTGCAAGCTGTTAGGTTTCACACAGCTGAACAAGCGTTGAATAACGAAGCTCTTGTTGGGGTCGCTCATCTAGAGCGTGTTGGGGTGTTAGATATTGAACTGGATGACCTTGACACATCTATCTCATTAACCAATGCTCATCTGGAACTTGCTCGAGAATGCTATATAACCATTAAGAATAATGTGCCTTTTTAGCCGTTTCGATGTCACGTGTACTCTGAGTTTGTTCTTTCCATAGTTTTTTTTTGCAATGCTTAATTTACACTCCAAGTCTCTTGGTGGCCTCTTCATTATGAAATGAATTTTATCCTTTGTTTATTATAATCTCTTGCAACATAGGCCTATACCTTTTTAAGTATTTGTCAGTTACTCGTAGTATTTGACCTTCCGGTGTGAGCTCCTCAATCTCATAAACATTGTTAGAAAAAACTTGCACTACTCGAAATGGTCCTTCCCAATTTGGTAACCATTTTCCCAGGACTCTATCCCTTCTATCCATAGGCAGGATCACTTTCCAAACCATATCTCCAAAGACGAACGCCTTTGCATTCATCCTTTTATTATAGGCCCTTGCTACTTGTTCTTTCTTCCTGAACAAAGTATCTAATGCTGCTAGCCTATGTTCTTCAACATCTACCAACGTATTATACATCATTTCCCAGTAATATCCAGTAGGAATATCTGATTGCCTTTGGACTCTCACCAATTGTAGATGAATATCTAGAGGCAATACTGCTTTGTGCCCATAAATTAAGTTGAAATGCGTTGTGTTAGTCGACTCCTTTGGCGAGTTTCGACATGCCCACAATGCTTTCCCAGAGATGTATACCAGCTTCTAGGCTTTTGGCCAACATGTTTTTTGATCAAACTTATAATTACCTTGTTTGTTGCTTCGACTTGCCCATTTTCCTAGGTGTAATATGGCATTTATGTTAACAGTTTGAACCCCATTTCTGCAACGAACTCAATTACATTTCAACCTATAAACACGGTTCCTTGGTCCATTGTTATAGTTTTTGGTATTCCAAACCTATGTATGATTTGATTTTGAATAAATTCCATTAATTGCTCTCGATCTACTTTAACCAAAGCGACAGCCTCTACCTATTTTGAAAAATAATCAATACCCACTAAGATGTACCTATGGCCTTTCGATGATGCAGGTTTGATTTCTCCTATAATATCCAAATCCCATCCCCTGAAAGGCCAAGGTTTGATAACATAATGTAATTCACTAGTTGGTACATGTTGAATTCCATAATGTTTTTGGCATTCTTGGCAGCTTTTGGCGAACCCAATGCAATTTTTTACATGGTTGGCCAATATACTCCTATTTGACACAACAACCATTTCATTTCTTGTCCTGCCTGATGCGTACAACAAACTCCACTATGTACTTTAGATGTTGCTACATATGCTTTTCTTTCCCCTAGGAATTTTAACAAAACTCCTTCAGGCATTTTCTTGAACAATTCATTTCCCATTAATCTGTAACTTAACGCCCTGTACTTAACTTTGTGCTCTATCGTCCCAACTGGATTTTATAAGTAGTCGACTATAGGTTTCCTCCAGTCATTTTCAGCTAACGCATCAATGGCAAAAACTTCTTCTACCACTTCAAAATTTCCAAAATAATCATAATTCAGGAGATCGGGGAACAATTCGGGCTTCGACCCCATTCTCATCTTCATGGGCTAGCATGCTTCCCAGTGTCGACTCTGATGCTGCAATGTAAAGTTTCATGCCTTTCTTTCTGTTTGGGGGTGCTCACGTTGGAGGTTTCACCAAGTAGTCTTTCAAACAGTCGAATGCCTCTTGGTGTTCTCTTTCCCACGTGAACTCATACTCTCTTCTTAGTTTTAACAAAGGATAGAACACCAAAGTTTTTCCACTCATGTTTGATATGAATCGTCTCAAGAAGTTTATCTTTCCCAAAAAAGATTGGAGCTCTTTCTTCGTTGTTGGCGCTTTTGTACTCAAAATCGCCTTGGGTTTTTTTCTGGTTAATCTATATACCCTTATTGTGTACTACAAAACCTAGAAAATCTCCTGCACAAACACAAAAAGCACATTTTAATGGATTCATTTTTAATCCATATTCCCTCATTCTAACAAAATATTTTCGAAGGTGGTTTAAATGACCAACTCCTGAGGGCGATTTGACTACTATGTCATCAATGTACACCTTCATGAAGGTGTCTATGAAATCATGAAACATTGAGTTCATTGCTCTTTGATAATCATCCCCAACGTTTTTTAAACCGAAAGGCATGACTACCCACTCGTATGTGCCTAGTGCCCTAGGGCATCGAAACGCGGTTTTTTTGGGTATCCTCTTTAGAGATGAAAATTTGGGGGTAGTCTGAATATCCATCCAAAAGACTTAAATATTCATATCCTGCGGCCGAATCGACCAGCATTTCTACAACAGGCATTGGATATTTTTCCTTTGGAGTGACTTTATTTAAATCCCTAAAATCTATGCAAATTCTTAAAGTTCCATTTTTCTTCACCATATGGACTATATTAGCTAACCATTCAACATACCTGGTTGTCCTAATGAATCTGCTCTTCAACAACCGTTCAATCTTTATTTTGAAGTATCCACTAACTCCCTATCAGACAAGGGAGGTTGGACTCTTCCTGCTAAGTCCCCCCACTTCTGAGCATAGTCTTTAAAACCCTCGCTCGAACCCATAGACATACTTTGGAGTTGTGTACGGGTGGGAGCAAGGTCTGCACTATATTGATACTGCTTGTAGAAAGCAGCATCCAGGTCTTCCCAGTTACGAATATTGGTTCCCTCCAGCTGATAGAACCACTCTAGTTGAGTCCCGGATAGAGTGTCTTAAAAGAAGTGTACCCACAAGTCCTTGTCTGCAGTGTGAGGCTGAATCTTTCTCACATAAGATCGAAGATGCATTTTGGGACATGAGACCCCATCATATTTGGCGAACATCGGAACCTTGAACTTCTGCGGGATGACAACCCCAGAAACCAAACCCAGTTCTTCAAAATCCAGCCCAGGCACCTTCTAGATTTCCATTACACTCAGACGCTCTTCCAGCTGTTTGTATTTTTCGTCAGCCGGAGGATGCTGCTCCTCATTATAGTCAGTCTCATTATCAGATTCCCTTGGACTGGGCTCTTCCACTCTTGTCTCCCCTTCTTGATTGTCTCCTTCTTTTGATGAAGATGTTAGCTCTACTACTTGCATTAGCGGTCCTTTGAACCTCCTTCCTAAATTCACCACACCAGCTATCTTCCTTGGCTTCTTGGTCTTTTATTTGACAATTAGGGCTTTTAGTTCCTCTTGCCCCTTGGCCAGAGCCATGATCATTTGTTGAAAATGAGCATTTTTGTTTTGTAGATCCTTCACTATTTGTTCGAGAGCCATTTCTTTACTGTTGAAATAAACAGCGAAGAAGATGAGAAACCTGCTATGAAACCTGTTTATGCAATGATATGTATGATATATGTATGCATTGATTTCAAGGATCTTATTGGATTTAATCTCTTTTAAATAAAACAGGAAACAAAACTCTTTATTAGTACGTTTTTAAAGAAACAAAAGATTACACAGGATAAACATTGAAAGGAAATTCTAAATTTCTAAGTCTCCCATGGGCGCTTCCTCTTGGTGTTGAGGTAGGCGTTGAGGCTCCTCTCTTCGTGAAGCTACTTTGTTAATTCCAGTACCTTATTCTCACTTGCATAGAATTGAGCCTCAAAAGTATCCTGTTCTTCCTTGAGTTGGATCCAAGACTTTTTTAACTCTTCGAAGTTGGTTGGCATATCCGGATGGAGAATAATACGGGACTCGCTTCCTTGAACAACAGGTTCCAAGATCACCGGTAAGATGGAATCGTATGGCATCATAAGACTTTGGGCTCGAGCTCTCACCCATTTGAGGTAAGGTTCCAAAGGGATGGAGTTCTTATGCCCCAAAGTCCTACTATCAGTCTTCTTAATAATGCCCCAAGCACGGATGAACCTCTGACGATAATTTTGTAAATCATCTGAGTAGTTGAACACAATACCCTGGATGAGCATATCCAGTGGACCATTTCTCTGTGCATAGCCAAACTGACGTAGTGCTAAATAAGGATTGTAGGTGATTCCTCCCCTAATACCCAGGAGTGGCACATTAGGAAATTCTCCGCAGCGATCAATAAAAGAGATGTCTCCTTGAGAGCGAGGACACCAATGGATGTTGGAGTGAGATAAAGACATTAGTCTTTGACTCCACCTTAAGCCTAAATCATTCTGTATTATTGACCTAGGAAGGTGCAAAATAAACCACCTATATAGCAGAGGGGTGCAACACATGAGAGCTCCTCGCTTCTTCAGAGTACGAGTATAAAGAGAATGTAGGATATCCCCGAGCAATGTAGGAATCGGATTATGAGCAAGGAAAATGTTGATGGCATTCACATATATAAATTGATCTGAATTAAGAAATAGGACCAACCCATGGATCAAGAGAGCAAAGACATCTTCGAAGGCATGATAACTCATAGCATCCAGGAAACTCTGAGCTTTCTTCATCAGAAAATTTGCAAGGAGACCCTTAACTCCACTTATTTTTCCCAATTGGACTCAATGTCAGATGGCTTCAAGCGCAAATCTACAACAACATTTTCAGAAGTTGGATCTTGTTCTAAACCAATGAAAGGTACTCGCTCCAATATAGGTAAACCAAGTAACTTAGAGAATTCTTCCAGTGTAGGCACCAGTTGATAATCGGGGAATGTGAAGCAATGGTGCTTAGGGTCGAAGAACTGGAATAAGACACTCATCAGACCCTCGTCAAATCCGGTGGTAACCAAACTGAGTAAGTGACCATGTCTTTTGTGGAATGATGAGTCCTCGGGGACTTTCAAGACTAATTCCTTGAGCTTGGGAGGAACTTCTGTGAAGTGAATCCGGATGGTTTTTCTACGACCGAAATTCATATCCTACAAAACAGCAAAGAGGTAAATCCAACAGGTCCTTGAAATGATTAGTATATATGAATTTCATGATGTTTATGATGTCATGATTATGCTTAAAATCACAGATAAACACAAGTAAATCACACAATAGACCTTAGGTTCAAAGGCTTGCATGAGGTTTTTAAGGTAAGTACCCTCTTGAATGTTCAGTTGGCTCAACCTGTCCTATTAATAGTAACCGGGTTCTAAGGAGCCTCAACATCACTGACCTTCCCTTCAGAAATTGTTTCAGCTCAGCACAGAAGTATTGCGGCCAAAAAATCCTGAAAGTCCAGTCTCAATGAGTATAGTATCGAGTATCAACCAATCTTCGGCCGGAACCAAATCCGGTTATCTCACTACTTCCTAATGGCTAGGATGAGTCAATTAAAGGTTCTAAAGGTCAGTTAGTGCTTAGTGATACTATGAGGAAGCCTAATGTTATCCTTGACTTACTCAAGGAACATTAGTACAATTCATAGTATCGCTTTAACGTAGCCACCACTTCGTCCGTATCAGTCTAGGCCGTACAGCCTCCATGATTTATTGCTACTTACCTAAAAGGTGCCCCAGATCCGATGTAGGATCTTTACAAGAATACCCCAAGAAACCCTCAAAGATAAAGCAAGCAAACACACAATAAAGCATTTTTTTTAAAAATGATGAACTAAAACTCTAAGGTAAACCCCACTTTATTATTATTCCCCAGCAGAGTTGTCAGTTCTGTGATACGGTGGCAGAACCTACTGTTATACTGGTTTATGTTTTGTATTCGCAAATGTGCGGTAAGAAAGAGTCGCCACCGACTTTTCTTTTATCCAATAAAGGAAAGGATGAAAAGAACAGAAAAATACCTTTTTCGAGAGTTTCTGAGTAAGGGGGTAGATTATGGAAAGGGGAGGTGTTAGCACCCTTTCCATCTGTGGTTTTCCACGGGCTCTTAGGTACTTGCTCATTTTTGAAAATTTCTTTCATGTTTGTGTGTTTTGAAAAGTTTGTTTGCTTTAGGATAACTCTTGTATCAGTTCTCAAGAGTGTGATAAAGCGTTTTTTTTAAAAGAGTTTTGAAAGTGTGGTGTAAAAATGAATTAAATTTGAGCAAGTACATAACAGCTATCTACCTACTCGAAAAAAAGGTATTCTTTTCCTCCTTTCCTTTAGATAGTGCTATCCTACTATTAGCGAGTAGGTAGCCCTGTTGTTGGATGTTGAGGGACTATCGTAAGGGACGTTTATGGTCATTGAAGGCAACATGTA
This sequence comes from Vicia faba, assembly GCA_948472305.1. Lineage (NCBI taxonomy): Eukaryota > Viridiplantae > Streptophyta > Magnoliopsida > Fabales > Fabaceae > Vicia > Vicia faba. The sequence continues at coordinate 556,545,850 of OX451737.1, read as the reverse complement.
AAGATACCTTAGCATTTTGAAGGGATTGTCATCATCATATATTTGTAGGCAACTCGAGGGACATTTAGGGACTATGATATTTATGATGACTTAAAACTGAGGGTCTTTGCTAAGAGTATCCCTATGTTCGAGGGACATGACCATTTCCGAAGGCAACCAAAGTGGGAAATACCCTAGGGGTGCAATTGTGAAATAGTGTGCTTTTTCAGGTATTTTTATCTTGATGTTAGTGATCTAAGACTAATTAATTAGTTCTTGCCATACACGCTCAATTTACTAGCAGTTTATATACAGGCATATAATATAGTGTGAAAAGTAAAACCTACAGCTATTACAAGGCTTCGAGGTAATTACAATTATATCTGACTGAAAATGTAAAATGTGGAAAATAAAACCCTAATTAAGCTATTACAAATCGGACACAGTTACAATAATAAAAAAATATGAAAGTAAATAAATGCGCGCGTGAATTGAAAATACGTCTAAAATCCTAAGTGAAAGGAATTTGTGTTTGTTTGTTTTTGTTATGAAAAGAAATTGAATTAAAAATCCTAAGTCTATTCAATTTAATTTTTTTAATAAAATATTAAAATAGTTAATTAATTAGTTGATAAAATTAATTTAATATAAAAAACTAAGCCTAATGTTTTTGTGGTTTTTTTAATGTTAACTAAAGCTTAGAAGAAGTAAGGATAAACAATCAAAAGAAAGGATGAAATCTAAATACAAAAACAGTAAATGGAAAAAAGTGCATTCTTCGAAGTAAGGCCTGGATCGAAGAGGCTTGGGATGCCTTTCGATCCAATGAAGGATCTTGATCGAAGGTGCCTGAGAGACTGCATGTCTGGGGGCGTTCGATCTGGATGTGTCATCCTTCGATCTGGGATATTGGATCTACAAGAAAATTTGTTAGAAATTGAAAATGCAAGGCCTGGAATTCGAACCCTGGTCCCTTCGATTGCATAAATTCCTTTTTGCCACCTGAGCTGCTTGCTCATTCGAAATACATGACACCTGCTTTTGGTCCTGCAAATTAGTTAATTCGAAACTAAACAAAACAGAAAACATCCCATTCGAAATCAATCCCTGAACCTAGATCTGGGTTTATTTCGGTTTGCCACAGCCGGTATCATGGGTTTCAAAGGTAACCAGCTTCGAAAAACTCTATCCATGGTGTTCGAACGTATGGACACTGCAACTTGCATACATTGGGTTAAATCGCTCACAAATAACAACAAAAACTATGAACATGCAATCATGAGTCTAATTTAAGATTAAGTGGGATTGAACATTTTTACCACTGAAGGCGCCTAGATCTGCAGTCTTGGGTGTGAGATGGCTGGGGCACGAGCAAGTGTACGTCTATGTGAACTTAAAGAACACGATCGGAATGTTAATATGGACAGAAGGTGCCTGCAAATGGAGTTTTGACAACTTTGTAATTTGATGCTATTTTATGGACCTTCGTGGGGCAGGCTGTGTTTTTTGCGAAGCAATATATATGTGTGTCTCCGTCCCATTTTTCTCTGAGATCATGAGGTTTATATAAATAAGGGATTTTAGATCAACATTTGTGTATCAAATCTTGGTCCATTATGATGAAGAGATTTTATTTGATTTTGTCATAAAAACTTGCTATATTTGATTCAATCAAGTGTCAATCTATTTTCATGCGTTACTGCCAGCCTGTCATGAGTTGTTTGGGCCTCCAATATGATGGAAATCGAAAGCTGACATGCCCCTGTAGATCCATTTCCCTTCGAATTTGTTTTCTTTGAAGGCTCTAAACTCTAATTTGAATTGCACCAGCTTCGATGTCATGGCTCCTTCGATTGAGCCACCTTCTTCTTCGATTGTTTGATTCAAAGAGAATCACCCTGGTCGAATCAGCTCTTGTGGAGTTGGGAAGCAAACAAGGCAAGAATCTGGCCTTTAACTCAGGAATTGAATCCACGATCAACATTAAATTCTTGCCATATTTGCAAGGAAAACATGCCATTTTGAACTTTGGGTGAACCTGGACAGGTTAGGATAGGTGTTTTGTTCGAATTTTTCTTAAGGCTTTCAACATGGTTCCTTCGATTAAGTCTCAAGTTTTTCTCTCTTCATTGGCTTTGAACTTGGTCCAATCAAAACGTTATCCTATTGACTAATCGAAGTGTTGTTCTACACTCCTTGATGGCTCTAAGTCCTGAATCGAATTGCCCATACTCTCAGCATCAGAGCTTCTACATTTTAACCATAGTCTGCAGAAAGGCTTAGAGTTATCCTCTCCAATTTGCATGAATTTGAATGCCCATTGTGATACGGTGGGAGAACTGACTATGGTTTTGCGTTTGTTTTCGCAAATGTTTCGGTTGAGCAAGAGTCGCCACCGACTTTTTATTTTATCCTAAGGAAAGGTTTAAAAAGCACAGCAAAAACCTTTGAGATTTTTCTTGGGTTCGGGGAGTAGATTATAGAAAGGGAAGGTATTAGCACCCTTTCTATCCATGGTTATCCATGGGCTCTTAGTTACTTGCTTAGATCAACTTGCCTTTTTTCAATTGTTTGAAATGGTGCTCTTGTGTGTGTGGGTTTGAAAATGTTTTTGAAAAGAAGCCAATGTGGTGGCAACCTTTGTAATGATCCATGTTGGGATGTTTACAAAGGTGTATATCTTTTGAAAAGGTTTTCATTTGTTTTTGAAAATTGTTTTGAAAGTGTTGTGAGATGTGTTTTTAGAAATAGGCAAGTATTTTGTTTTGCAAGTTTGGTTCAAGTAACTAAGAGGTTATCTACTCCTAAATTTCTCAAAGATTATTGCTATGTTTTAACCCTTTTTGACAAGTTTGTTCCACCATTGTATTTGGTGGACAATCTCATGTTAGGATGTGAAAGGGACGGGCGCGGGTCATCGTTTAGACCATAATTGCAATAGTGCTAAGTATCTTTGGGCAATTTTCTTTGAAAGGGACTTGATCATTTGTTTAGGCAACATTTTGACAGCGTCATCGAGGGACTATGATCATTTGATTGTTTTTTTTGCCCAAAGAGACCTAGCATGCAATATGGCCCATTTATTGAAGGCAACAAGTGGAATACCCTAGGGGTGCAAGTGTGATATGTGTTGTCCATTTTCATGCTTGATTATCTTGAAATTAGGTCAAACTAATTTTGTTCTTTTTATTTGCATACAAACCCTAATTCTAGCATGGTATATTTAGAAAGCGTTAAAGTGCGAAAAGTAAAATTCCTACACTATTACAACACAATAATATGGGAAGGGGGGTACAAATGTTCAAATGGGGGGATATTTAGACAAGAAATTTAAACCTAGCTATTACATCAATTTTGGAATATTTACAAGATAATTAATTGCATAAATTAAATGGGAAATAAAACAAAGATGCAAAAATGCAAAAAGGTTTTTATATGTATGAAAAAAAAGTATTATTTATGTTAAATGAATAAAATAAAAAAAAGTATTATTTTTGGAGTTTTTGTCTTTTAAGGGTAAAACCCTAATTTTTATTAAGTAATATATATATTATTTAATTTATACAAGTATTTGTTTATTATGTACAAAAAATAAAATAAAATGAAGTATATTTATAAAAAGTATTTTTTTTATGTCAAAGATTAATAAAATGAAAAATATAGGTATTTTTGTATTTTAACCTAAATATACTAATAAATATATATATATACATGTATTAATTTCTAAATATGTATTATATATAAAAAATAATAATATTTAATATTTATAAAAAAAAGTAGATTTTGTGTAGAATATTTTAAGAAGATAAAACAAAATAAAAATGAAAATAAAATGGTGTTTACATTATTTTTTCCTATTTATTCTAAATACTATATTTTTGTACTTATTTACATACAAATAGCAATATAACTAAATAAATGCCTAAAAATATAAAAATGGTGTAAAAAATATTTTTTATGTTTTTAATATTATTAGGAAAAATAAATAAGTCAAAATAAAAAAAGAAAAGTCAAAAAATCATGAAAATAAACATAATGGGCTCAGGGGGTATGAAACAAAAAATGTGGTGTGAAAAGGAAAGACAAAGCTGGCCCAGCCCATGAAACATCTTCTTCAACCTCTGAACAAAAAATGTTCAAAAAACGCGCGCCTGAAACTCCATTCAAACATCCTGATTCCTTGATCTTTTGCACAAACTTCCAACATAAGAAATGTTAAGCATTGAATCACGATTCTAAATATATAAAAAACTCATCCTAACTCTCAGAAACGAGAGAGAATTTTGACATTCCCAAATCCTGACCTAAGTTTTCTTCCATTTTCAAACCTTAAATTCTCACAGCTCAGGAAAAATAAATGAAAAGTAAAAGCATGTACAGGTTCAGGGGCATGAGTAGAACATTTCTTATTCACAAACCTAGAGCTAATGATGCCTAGACTAAGAGTTAGAAGTTTAAGAAAGTACCTGTTCAGTTGAAGTTCTATCTGTCAATGGGGGAGCTTTCAGAGCAAGATGATGATATGTATAGCTTGCCTGAGGTGTGGTGATGCTATTCCAGTGCTTGCTTTGCTTTGAAACACCTTGAATCGAGCTATGGACCTTCAACTGCAAAATAAGAAAGTGAAAATGGTGGAACTGGTTAGAGGGATTACAGGTCGTGTTTTATATTTTGGATAGTTTGCTTTGATGTTAGGGAATGTGTTTGATGAGCTTTGGGCAAGAAATCATGCAAGGAATGAGAGTTGGCACTCAAACTGCAATGAGAACTCTGCTTGAGCAGTTTGATGGTGGTTCTGAGAATGGGAGTGTTTGGGAGGTGTTGGGGTCGTGTACTAGCTTGGTTAGGATGTTTAGGATATGCTTGATAAGTTTGCTTAAAGGTTTGTTAGCTGATATGAAAGTTGTGTTGTGTTATGATACATTTCTTCATACTTAAGCAAGCAAATGTCCACTTGAGTTTTAGACAGCTAGAGGCCCCCTAATCCTGCTGCAAAGCTTCTCCTTGATCAGTGTGATTAGTCCCTAAACTTGTGCCAAGGGGATTTGATCTGTACTTGTGGATTTGCAATTGGACATAAAGCTTAACTTTTCAAAAATGGTTATTTCACTTTTTCCATAAATGGATTAAACTTGCATGTAATGCTTGAACTCATAGAACAACACTTTGGCACAAAGGTTTGGCATTAAATTTATGAGTGTTGGATGGTTTAAGGGCCTGTAATGTAGCACAAACCAAGCTGACTTGAAAATGGCATAAGTTATGAACATGTACATGACCAATTCAAAAGTGAGTTTTTGCCATATTGTGAAATTCGAATCTCTCAAGTTATGAGGTTTTTTGATGAGTTCTTGGACATTTTGGAAATCTTGGAATATGTACTACAATACATCTTTGAAGTGCAAATTGAAATTCCAAGTGGAAGTGTATGGAAAATGGCCTTGAAGTTAGGTAGAAAACCTTGCCAAAATAGGTTAAAATTTCACTAAGTTAAGAATGGTTTAGTACCCTTATTCCAAAAATTGTAACTTGAGATACAAGCCTCATTTGGGAAAACTTTCTGAATCAAAGTTGTAGATTATGCAACAAGCTACAACTTTCATGTTTTGACTTTTGTTTGAATCCAAATGAATCTTGGTGAGAAAATGGGGCAAAGTTGGGAAAAAAGTAGGGTTTCTCATAACTTAGAAAAATTCTAAGTTATGAAAAATTCTCATTTCAAACCCTAATTTGCAATTTTTGATTTCTTGGTGAACAAGTTTCATGATTTGGCATGTTTTGATGAAAAATGAATCTTGACCCTTGATTTTGACCAAAAAGTCAAAGTTTGACTTTTTAGTATACAGTCAAAATTGGTCAATTGACTGGGAAATTCAACTATCAATCTTGTGTATTTGGGATCCTTTGAACTTGTTGAGCATGTCAAGATAATTCCATGGGGTCCTTGAGTCCATATGTGAGCTTGGTTTGCCATTGGCTAGGCAAACAGTCAAAAATTGCCTTTGTACAGTCAAAACCCTAAAAATGACCATTTTGCCCTTTTGGTGATCTGATCAAATTTCTTATGGAATTGTGATCCAAACTTGATCAAATGGTCCATGTGAGTTCATAATGTTGATGTGGGTCAATTTTCATGAGGTTTGACTGTCAATTGACCACAGTTGACTTTTTCCCCAATACAGCTGATTTCTAGGTCAACTGTCCAATTGACTGGGCAAAATTTGGAATCAAGACTTGAAACTTGGTATGGACAAACTTGGGAGTCCAACATGAAGCATGAAAGTCATCTTAGGCATTTTGGGTCAAAATATCTCTGTGCAAACACAAACCCTAATTTGGGTCAACAGTGCAAGGAGAAGTCTTGAGCAGATGAAACCCTAACTGAATCTTGATCTTCAAAGGTCTTGTGATGAGAAAATGTTGAGGAAATGGGAGGGAAAATTTTGGGGTACAACAGTTGCCCCTGTTCAATCTTCTTGAACCTGAAGAGTTAGATTGGCAAGTTTGCCTTTCGTGACTCGAGGGTAAAATGAGATTGGACACTAGAGTGCCCGGAAATTTGCACTCGCATGTTGGAGTATCAGCAATGTGATGTCGGGAATGGGCTTACAGATGCCATTTGGAGAGATGGTGGATAGGGAGATGGGCTTATAGATGCCATCTGGAGATGCGACAGAACCTTGTCGGGAATGGGCTTATAGATGCCATTTGGAAGTGTTGATCGCATAAGAGATTCCTTAGCGAGAACTTGCGTTTTTTGAGAAAGACAGATGTTTTCCTGGATTGTTACAGGTGTTTGATCTTCAATCTCCTCATGCAGATATGCCCTGGCTAGATACAGGTATCGAATCTACAATCGGTTGCTCACAGGTGTGCCCTGGCTGGATACAGGTATCGAATCTGGAAATAGTCGTCAACAGATATGCCCTGGCTGGATACAGGAATCGAATCTTCGAACTCTTCAGACGTGCCCTGGCTAGATACAGGAATCGAGTCTGGAAATGTGGTTAGCAGATATGCCCTGGCTGGATACAGGTATCAAATCTGGCATTGTGATAGTTGCTAGATATGCCCTGGCTGGATACAGGAATCGAATCTTCGAACTCTTCAGACGTGCCCTGGCTAGATACAGGAATCAAATCTGGAAATGTGGTCAACAGATATGCCCTGGCTGGATACAGGAATCGAATCTTCGAACTCTTCAGACGTGCCCTGGCTAGATACAGGAATCGAGTCTGGAAACTGATCACTCTCAAATATGCCCTGGCTAGATACAGGTATCGAATCTGGAATTGTGACAGTTGAAGGTAGTTGTCTTTGGGATTGTCTTTTTCCCTGAAAAGGAAAAAACATAAGTTGTATGCAATGTCATGATGTATGAAATGCATGATGTCATGATGTTCAACATGAGATAGTGCTGTATGCATTTTATCATGTATGTAAGCAAGATGTATGAAATGTGAAATGTTTATGAATGTATTTTGTCTAGGAAAATAAATCCTTGACGACCGGCCGGGGAATTGAATCCTGGGCTGATGTTTTGACGAGGGCTCTACTGAGGATTTCAATGATGAACTCCGCTGGGGATAATGATGATAAACTCCGCTGGGGATACCAAAGATAAACTCCGCTGGGGATTGTGTTGATAAGTTATGTTGGGGAACTTTGATGAACTCCGCTGGGGATAGGAAGAACCTTGCTGAGGGCGCTCTTCCGTGGCAATTAGCTGAGGATAACCCAGTTATAAGCCTTTGCGAGGAGCAACCTTGAATAAATCTCGGGAGAGACGTCCGTACTCTGCAGGGGATAAGCTTCAAGACCTGCTGGGGATATGGATTCCACCTTCCTGGGGAACTTTTGGAATTGTAATGGTAAATGGTTCTACTGGAGTGTCTGTATTCCGCTGGGGAACAATCTTAGATCAAGACTGTCAGGGATGCTTGCTGATGAATGCTTATGCTCCGCTAGGGAATGTTGCTATCTTGTCTTACTCTGTGGGGAGTTTGAGAGAACTTGGTCATATTCTTCAGTTGAATCTACCTAGGTACCTTGGCGGATAAAGCAATCAGACTGCACCAAACAACTTTACATTGCCCCTGTTTCTGGTGTCACCTGTAATTAGACTTTTGTTTCATATGCAAGTATTTATGATTTAGCAATTTAATGTCAAATGCATATATCAAAAATGAACATTGGACGTTCTTCGCAAGACAAAACAGAAAAAAGGAAAAACAATTGGCCATATGGGAAAATGAATTTGTATTGATTTTGAAATTTGCCTGTGAATAGGCGTTTTTGTACAAGAGGTTGACGTCCTAGTAAGAGAACGCCGCCGAATAGCATAGAATTTACAATTTTGAAAAGGAAACAAAACAGCTATGTGAACAATCCCACTGGGTTTCAACTCTGCTATCGCCTTTATGTCTTCAAGCGTCTCATCACTTTGCTGCTTGGTTGAAGATGAAGCTGATTGATCGATGACGAGATCTGAGCCAGATAGTTGATGCCGAATTCTTGGATGCAAGGTGATCCAATGAGACATAGTGTTACGCTTTATCCCTAACTTTTGCCTGGACCGCCCTTTCGGGTTTTTAGTCCACCGGGATACCCATTTTTGCCCAAGCCGCCTTTTCAGGTTTTCAACTTGCCGGGTGTACAGATTTTTTCATCCCTTATTTTTGCCCGAACCCTTTTGGTTCGCCGGGAATCCCTTATTTTTGCCTAGGTATGTCAACCTAGCGGGTCTTTTATTCATGCGTAGTATCTTTTCACTATGTCTGCATTGGCGGGGTGAGGAAGGTCGTCACCATCCATGGTGGTCAGAATCATGGCTCCTCCTGAGAACACATGTTTGACCACAAATGGCCCTTCGTACGTAGGAGTCCATTTGCCCCGGGGATCACTTTGAGGAAGGATGATGCGTTTGATTACCAGGTCCCCAACTTGATACTCTTGTGGTCTGACTTTCTTGTTAAATGCCCTGATCATCCGTTTTTGATACGTCTGACCATGACAGATAGCAGTGAGTCTCTTTTCGTCAATCAGGTTTAATTGATCAAGTCGAGTCTGGATCCAGTCATCTTCACTCAGATCTGCATCCTTCATTATCCGGAGAGAGGGTATCTGGACTTCAATTGGCAAGACTGCCTCCATGCCATAGACCAAGGAGAAAGGAGTTGCCCCGGTTGACGTCCTTGCGGAGGTACGGTACCCATGAAGAGCGAACGGTAACATCTCGTGCCAATCTTTATAGGTCACTGTCATCTTCTACACAATTTTCTTGATATTCTTATTAGCTGCTTCTACAGCTCCATTCATCTTCGGCCGGTAAGGAGAAGAGTTGTGGTGTTGTATCTTGAATTGCTCGCAGAGCTCAGTGATCATCTTGTTATTGAGATTGGTACCATTGTCCGTAATGATTCTTTCCGGGACGCCGTACCGACAGATCAAGTTATGTCGAATGAAGCGTGCCACGACGCTCTTGGTTACCGTGGCGTAGGAAGCCGCCTCAACCCACTTCGTGAAGTAATCGATTGCTACCAGGATGAAGCGATGCCCGTTGGATGCCGTTGGTCGGATCTCACCGATCATATCAATGCCCCATATTGCAAAAGGCCAAGGTGCCGTAAGGACGTTCAGAGGAACCGGAGGGATGTGTACCTTGTCAGCATAGATCTGGCATTTGTGACAAGTTCGAGAGTGTTGGTAACAATCGGCTTCCATTGTGGACCAGAAATATCCTGCCCGTAGGATTTTCTTTACCATGGTATGCCCACTGGAATGTGTTCCGAATGTACCTTCATGCAGTTCTATCATGATCTTATCCGCTTCAGCCTTATCCACACAACGTAGTAGAGTTGAATCATGATTCCGTTTGTAGAGAATGTCGTTGCTGAGGAAGAATTTTGCCGCAAACCTTCTCATGAACTTCTTGTCATTGACAGATGCACCTTCAGGGTATTCCTGAGCTTCCAAGTACCTCTTCACCTCATGATACCAGGGTTTTTCAGTCACCTTCTCGGCCTCAAGATCGCAGCAGTATGCCGGTTCGTCCAACTTCCAGATGATGATCCGGGGAGCCTCATTGTCCCATTTAACTTTGAACATTGAAGACATCGTAGCTAGTGCGTCCGCTAGCTGATTCTCCTCTCTTGGGAAGTGCTCAAAAGTTATCTCTTCAAAGTGGGGAAGCAAGGTCGACACATACTCCTTGTAAGGAATAAGATTTGGGTGTTTCGTATCCCACTCGCCTTTGATCTGATTGATCACGAGAGCGGAATCTCCGAAGACACTCAGAAATTTGATCCTTAAATCGATTGCATCTTGAAGACCCATGATACATGCCTCATATTCTGCCATGTTGTTCGTGCAGTTGAAACACAATCGGGCGGTGAGTGGAGTATGAGTTCCTTTGGGAGATATGATTACAGCGCCGACGCCATTACCCAAAGCATTGGAGGCTCCGTCAAAATGCATAGACCATCGGGATCCTTCCTCAGGTCCTTCATCCGGTCCAGGTATTTCACAGTCAGTTACCACCATGATGTCTTCGTCCGGAAAATCAAAGTTCAATGATTGGTAATCGTCCACAGGTTGGTGTGCCAAATGATCCGCCAGTACACTTCCTTTGATTGCTTTTTGAGTTGTGTACTGGATATCATATTCCGTCAAGATCATTTGCCATCTTGCTATTCTTCCAGACAGAGCAGGCTTTTCGAATATGTACTTGATGGGATCCATCTTTGAAATCAACAAAGTGGTGTGAGTCAGCATATACTGTCTCAGCCGGCGAGCAGCCCATACTAGAGCGCAGCAAGTTTTCTCAAGCAGTGAGTAACGATACTCACAGTCGGTAAACTTTTTGCTCAAGTAATAAATAGCGTGCTCTTTTCGGCCAGACTCGTCATGCTGCCCCAGCACACACCCCATTGAATTGTCAAGCACAGTCAAGTATAGTATCAGAGGTCTTCCTTCTACTGGTGGCATAAGAATGGGTGGCTCTTGGAGGTACTCCTTTATCTTTTCAAAGGCAGCCTGACATTCATCGTTCCAACGTACTACTTGATCTTTCTTCAGTAATTTGAAGATTGGCTCACAGGTAGCAGTTAGGTGTGAGATGAATCGGGCTATGTAATTCAGTCGTCCCAGAAAGCCTCTGACTTCTTTCTCTGTCTTGGGAGTTGGCATCTCTTGTATGGCTTTTACCTTGGCAGGGTCCACCTGAATACCTTTATCACTTACAATGAAACCTAGCAATTTTCCGAACCTCACCCCAAAGGTGCATTTGTTGGGATTCAACCTCAGCTTGTATAACTTTAGTCGGTCAAACAGCTTCCTCAGATGATCAAGGTGCTCCTCCTCAGTTTGAGACCTGGCAATCATGTCATCAACGTATACCTCAATCTCATGATGGATCATATCATGAAATAAAGCAACCATAGCACGTTTATAGGTTGCCCCAACATTTTTTAACCCGAATGGCATGACCTTGTAACAGAAGGTGCCCCACTGAGTCACAAAGGTAGTCTTTTCCATATCTTCCGGAGCCATCTTGATCTGATTATACCCTGAAAAACCATCCATGAAGGAGAACACCTTGTGTTGAGCAGTATTGTCAACAAGAACGTCAATGTGAGGTAAGGGGAAGTCATCCTTGGGGTTGGCCCTATTCAAATCCCTGTAGTCGACACACATTCTGACCTTACCATCCTTTTTCGGCACCGGCACCACATTGGAAACCCACTGAGGGTAAGAAGTTACTGCTAGAAACCCGGCGTCGAACTGCTTCATAACCTCAGCCTTGATCTTTTCGGACATCTCTGGGCGCATACGGCGGACCTTTTGCTTTACCGGAGGGCAGTCTTCCTTGGTTGGCAGGTGATGAACTACAATGTCGGCATCCAAACCAGGCATGTCTTCATAGGACCAAGCAAATATCTCCATGTAATCATGTAGCATCTGGATCAATCGTTGCTTCACGCTGAGCTCTAGATTGGCACCAATCTTGACCTCTTTCCTATCTGTCTCAGTACCCAGGTTAATTGTTTCCACCGGCTCTTCATGCGGCTGAATTGCCCTCTCTTCCTAGAGCAGCAGTCTTGCGAGTTCACCAGGCACTTCGCAATCATCTTCACCTTCGTCCTTGGCCAAGTTGATCGGATTCTCGAAGTTATAACTGGCAGTAGCAGAGCTGTTACCAGTGAGATCCAGAGTGGATTGAAACCTGTATAAGTGAGTGTGTGTAAATATAGCTGTTTTGCAATATAACACAAAGAGAAAGAGCGCAAGATTTGAAATGCAACAAACGTCCAATGTTTTGATTAATGATATATGGAAATGTCATACAAAAGCCCTCACAAATGGAGCTACGATGCCCCGGGTAGGACACCGAGCCAATAAAAGTTTCCACATATTGTTTGTTACAAATTGAAAATCAAAAGAGTCAATTACTGCGTGACAAATGTGATAGGTGTAAAATCCTTGGCCGTCCAGTTGCTTGGTCTGTTGCTGGTGGTTGGATAGATCCAACTGTCAAACTCTGCTTCCTCCACATCTTTCTCGATAGCATTCACCCTTGGGTTGGAGATGAACACTGGAGCCTTTCTGATCTTTTCCTTGCGCACAGCCCTCTGAGCCTCTGCAGTAAAGCCCAGCCCAAACTTGTCATTCTTTTGAGTGAAGTCAGGAAGCTGACCCCAGTTTGCACAATTGCCTTTCTCGATTACAGCCCGGGCATCTTTCAAGGACGCCATCTTCAACGGAAATTCCTCTTCAACCACTGTTTCTGCCGATGCCAAAGTTGGAGGAACCTCCTCAAAATGCTGAAAGGGGGTTTCAATAAACTCCCCGTCCATTTCGATATACCGGAATGAATTCAAGTGACTAACCATGTATTCCTCCTCGCCCTGCACAGTAACAATCTTCCCTTTGACAGGGTATTTGAGCTTTTGGTGTAGAGTGGATGTTACTGCCCCAACCTTGTGAATCCAGGGTCGACCCAATAAGCAGGAATAAGATGGACGAATATCCATTACATAGAACGTTGAGTCAAAGACCTGGGAACCCACACGAATATGAATGTCTACCTCCCCATGCACCATCCTCTTAGAACCGTCGAAGGCTCTAACAATGATGTTACTAGGCTTCAATTCCAGACCCTCACAATCCAAGCAATCCAATGCCTTCTTGGGCAAAACATTCAGGGAAGAGCCGGTATCCACTAACACGTGTGCGAGAGTAGTGCCCCTGCACTCTATAGAGACGTGCAGGGCATCATTGTGGTTTTTTCCTTTGGCGGTGAGGTCAGCATCCGAGAACCCCAACCCATTGTCAGCTGTCAAATTAGCCACACAGTCAGTGAATTGATCTGCAGAGGTCTCTTGCGGCACATGGGCCGTTTTCAGAAATGAAATCAGGGCTTTTGCATGGGCCTCTGAACATAGCAGCAATGACAGCATAGAGATTTTGGAGGGGGTATGCCCCAACTGTTCAACAACATTAAAGTCACTCTTTTTAATGATTTTAAGGATTTCCTCCATCTCTTGTTGGGAGGCTTCAACAGCAGTCTTTTTTGGTGCCTCCGTCCTGGCAGGCAAATCGGCAGCAACTTCTTTGCCCCGAGCATCAGAAGACTCAGCGGAAGTAGTAGACACAGGAACTTGATTTGGAACATGCACACTTGCGGGTGTGATGATGAGAGGTTTTCGGATAACTGGTGGTGCAATGTCAGGCGAGAAGAGCCTGCCACTGCGGGTAATCTTGGCGGGACCAGTAATGTTACTGATACTGGTACTGGTGTTGAATTCCTGCTTCACTCCAAGCACATACACGTCTGCCCCATAATGCCATGGGACAACCTTGTTAGATTCATAGGGGAGAGGCCCCGGAACAGTAATAGTAATGGGTGCAACAGACATAATTTGGACTGGCTTCTTCATGGGAGCTTTGGTAGGATTGTAAATTGTGACAACAGATACTTCTTCGGCGGAAACAAACGGAACAGCAGTTTTCATGAACAGAATTTCTTTGCTATCCATCAGGCCTTGGATGCCTGATTTCAGCAGCGGACAATCGGTAGGGATAACAGCACACAGGAGGCAATCCTTGCTACAACCCGGAAATAAACCGGCTAGTAGTAAGTTCCTCTTGACAGTCAAAAGAGGGGTAGCAACATCATTTACCGAAACAGCATACAAATCTTCCTCGATGGCATTTACTCTATGCTGGGGCATAGGAGCAGTTACAACATTTGGCCTCTCAGGCGCTTCAAACTGAATTTCCTTTGCATCGATAAGGTCTTGCACCTTATTTCTCAGGGCCCAGCAATCATCAGTAGTATGCCCGGGGCTATCGGAATGATAAGCACAACGGGCATTTGGGTTATACTTAGGAGATGCAGTATTCACGACCTTAGGGGCCTCTTTGACGGTCACCAAGTTGGTTGATAACAGTTGCGGTAAGATTTGTGATAAGGTCATACTCAGCCGAGTATACTGCCTTTTGGGCCTTTCACCTCTTTGTTGATTGTACTGCTGAGGAGCAGCAACAGGTTTTGAAATGACCAAGGCATTAACGGCTTGGCGGCTTTCTGGCTTGACTTGTCTTCTCGGACCATAGACGGCACTTGCTTCTTTCTTGAAAGGTTTCTTCTCAACACTTGCAGCAACACCTTTCTGAATTTTCCCTGACTTGATGCCAGCTTCTATTCTTTCGCCTGTTAAGATCAAATCGGTAAACCCCGCAGAAGAGTTACCAATCAGATGATTGAAAAATGGCCCAGATAGGGTCCCTAGAAACATATCAACAAGTTCACGGTCGGTTAAAGGAGGCTGCACCCTGCCAGCCAAATCCCTCCATTTTTGTGCATATTCTTTGAATCCCTCGCCTGTTCCTAGTGACATACCCTGAAGTTGGGTACGAGTAGGAGCAAGGTCAGAATTGTACTGATATTGTTTGTAAAAGGCGGTGGCCAAGTCTTCCCAATTTCGGACGCTGGTTCCCTCTAGCTGATAAAACCACTCCAATTGAGCTCCAGAAAGGCTGTCTTGAAAGAAATGTATCCACAGGTTCTTATCTGCCGTATAAGGTTGAATCTTTCTCACGTAGGACCTGAGATGCATTTTTGGACAGGACAGCCCATCATACCTCACAAAAACTGGCACTTTGAACTTTGGGGGAATCACAATCCCGGCAACTAAACCCAAGTCTTCAAAATCCAAACCCGGTACCCTCTGTAGCTCCATGGCGGCCAACCTGTCTTCTAAACCTTTGTATTTATCATCAGTTGGAGGGTATTGTTGATCAGTGTAGTCTTCATCCTCTTCGACCTCCTCTTCTTCCACATCGGACTCGGAAGGTACCGCAGCCCCACCTCCTTTACTGGTTCCTTCCTCAGAAGTAGGAGGAAATTCAAGCACTCTTCTGGCCTCTCCTTCAAATCTTCTCCCTAAAGTAGCCACCCCGAGTCTCTTTTTCTTCTTTTTCACTGGGTCTCTATTCCCCAGCAAGGTCTTGAGATCCTCCTGACCTTTAGCCAAGGTTGTCAGGAGTTGCTGGAACTGTGCATTTTGAGCTTGTAGGTCTTTGACTGTTTGCTCGAGATCCATCCTACTGAAATAAACAGCAGACAGATAAGGAAACCTGGAGTGAGACCTGCTTATGCACATGATGAATGATATGCTTATGTATGCAATGCATTCAAGGATTTAGAACATTCAAAATTGTTGCAGACAAAGAAGAACGCACGTCATATTAATAAGAAGAAATTTGTTAGTACATAAGTGCCCCATGGGCCAAATATTACAAAAAACAACTTCTCAAGGTAGAAAGACGTTGCGCATCCTCTTTGGTGCGATGTAGGTGTTGAGGGCCTCTTGCTCATGGAGTCGGCGGGTAAGTTCTAGAACCTTCTTCTTGCTGGCGTAGAAGCTGGTTTCAAAAGTGTTCCGTTCCTCCTTGAGTTGAATCCAACTTTTCTGCATTTCCTCCCACGATGTAGGCATGTCTGGATATAGGATGGTGTAGGGAACCTCTCCTTCCTTAACAGGCTCTTTAATCACAGGGAGAACATGAGGATAAGGCATCATTAGACTTTGGGCTCGGGCTCGTACCCACTTGAGATAAGGCTCAAGAGGGATGGAGTTCTTGTGTCCCAGAGTCTTGCTATCAACCTTGTTGGGTCTTCCCCAAGCTCTGATGAATCTTTGGCGAAGTCCTTGAGCGTCGTTGTCGAAGTCAAAAACTAGGTCAGGAATCAACATGTCGTGAGGGCCATCCCTCCGTGCATATCCAAATTGCCTCAAAGCTAGGCAAGGGTTGTAGGTGATACCTCCTCTGATTCCAAGTAAAGGAACATTAGGAAACTCTCCACAACGATCGATGATGATGACATTTTCTCTGGACCGAGAACACCAATGTACATCAGAGTGAGTAAGAGTCATCAACCGTTGGGACCACCTTGAACCTTGGTCGTTCTTCAAGACAGATTGTGGAAGGTGCGAAATAAACCACCTTGCAAGGAGAGGAGTACAGCACATGAGAACACCCCTCTGTCTCATTGTTCGTGTGTAAAATGAGTGAAGGATGTCCCCAAGCAATGTTGGTATTGGATTTCTGGACAAGAAGATTTTGACGGCGTTGACATCTACCAACTGGTCAGAATTTGGGAACAAAACCAACCCATAGATCAGGAGTGCCACAATTTCTTCAAAGGCTTGAAGGTCCAATGAGTTCCAACATTCTTGTGCCTTCTCAAACAAGAATTTTGCTAAGAATCCTTTGACGCCGCTTCTGGTTTCCCAATGCCCCTTGATGTCGGATGGTTGTAGATGTAATGCTCAAGCAACATCTTCCGGCTTTGGTTCCTTTTCCGTACTGTTGAAGGGTAGTTGATTAAGGATAGGGATTCTTAGGAGTTGAGAAAACTCCTCCAAAGTGGGCACCAACTGGTAATCAGGGAAAATGAAACAGTGGTGAAGAGGGTCAAAGAACTGGAATAGCACTTTCATCATGTCTTCTTCAATGTTGGTGTTGACTAGGCTGAGCAGTCTACCATGTCTTTCACTGAAGGATGAGTTTTCCGGAATTCTTGAGGTGATCTCCTTGAGTTGAGGGGAGATTCTCACAAGGTTGACTTGGATTGTTTTTCTGCGAGGAATTTCCATGACCTACAAAACAAGAACAAAGATGAAGATCCAAACCCTTGAAGTGGTTAGTAAATGCATATGATGCTTTATGATGTTTATGATGTATGCACAAGACATATGTACAAGCAATTCACACCAAACCCTAGTTTCAGGCTTGCATGGGGTTTCATAGGTAAGTACCCTCTTGAGTGTAGTTGGCTTAAAAACCTGTCCTATAAATAGTAACCGGGTTCTAAGGAGCTCAATATCACTGGATTGTTTTCATTGTTCATTGTTTTGGTTTAGCCACTTAACTAGCGACCAAAATATTCCAAGAAAACAACCCTCAATGAGTGTAGTATCGAGTATCTACCAACTTCGGACTGCACCAAAGCCGGTCATCTCACTACCCCTAATAAAAGGCCAAGATGGTCAAGTAAGGCTCTAGGTCATTAGTGCTTAGTGACATCACTCAGCGGCCCCATACTCTCCTTGATTGAACTCAAGGGTTACCGGTACTCACAAATATGTCGCACTAATATAGCTATTGCTTCGACCGTGTCAGTATACCCCGCACAGTTTCCACAACGTATTGCTATCTATGAATGTTTCCAAAAATCCGGGTGTAGGATTGTAAACCCAAACAAGAGAGCCAAAATGTAAAGCAAACAAGACAAACAATTAGTCATACAAGAGGGTGATCTAAGCCCTAAGGTTACTCCACTTTTAAAAGTTTCCCCAGCAGAGTCGCCAGTTCTGTGATATGGTGGGAGAACTGACTATGGTTTTGCGTTTGTTTTCGCAAATGTTTCGGTTGAGCAAGAGTCGCCACCGGCTTTTTATTTTATCCTAAGGAAAGGTTTAAAAAGCACAGCAAAAACCTTTGAGATTTTTCTTGGGTTCGGGGAGTAGATTATAGAAAGGGAAGGTATTAGCACCATTTCTATCCATGGTTATCCATGGGCTCTTAGTTACTTGCTTAGATCAACTTGCCTTTTTTCAATTGTTTGAAATGGTGCTCTCGTGTGTGTGGGTTTGAAAATGTTTTTGAAAAGAAGCCAATGTGGTGGCAACCTTTGTAATGATCCATGTTGGGATGTTTACAAAGGTGTATATCTTTTGAAAAGGTTTTCATTTGTTTTTGAAAATTGTTTTGAAAGTGTTGTGAGATGTGTTTTTAGAAATAGGCAAGTATTTTGTTTTGCAAGTTTGGTTCAAGTAACTAAGAGGTTATCTACTCCTAAATTTCTCAAAGATTATTGCTATGTTTTAACCCTTTTTGACAAGTTTGTTCCACCATTGTATTTGGTGGACAATCTCATGTTAGGATGTGAAAGGGACGGGCGCGGGTCATCTTTTAGACCATAATTGCAATAGTGCTAAGTATCTTTGGGCAATTTTCTTTGAAAGGGACTTGATCATTTGTTTAGGCAACATTTTGACAGCGTCATCGAGGGACTATGATCATTTGATTGTTTGTTTTGCCCAAAGAGACCTAGCATGCAATATGGCCCATTTATTGAAGGCAACAAGTGGAATACCCTAGGGGTGCAAGTGTGATATGTGTTGTCCATTTTCATGCTTGATTATCTTGAAATTAGGTCAAACTAATTTTGTTCTTTTTATTTGCATACAAACCCTAATTCTAGCATGGTATATTTAGAAAGCGTTAAAGTGCGAAAAGTAAAATTCCTACACTATTACAACACAATAATATGGGAAGGGGGGTACAAATGTTCAAATGGGGGGATATTTAGACAAGAAATTTAAACCTAGCTATTACATCAATTTTGGAATATTTACAAGATAATTAATTGCATAAATTAAATGGGAAATAAAACAAAGATGCAAAAATGCAAAAAGGTTTTTATATGTATGAAAAAAAAGTATTATTTATGTTAAATGAATAAAATTAAAAAAAGTATTATTTTTGGAGTTTTTGTCTTTTAAGGGTAAAACCCTAATTTTTATTAAGTAATATATATATTATTTAATTTATACAAGTATTTGTTTATTATGTACAAAAAATAAAATAAAATGAAGTATATTTATAAAAAGTATTTTTTTTATGTCAAACATTAATAAAATGAAAAATATAGGTATTTTTGTATTTTAACCTAAATATACTAATAAATATATATATACATGTATTAATTTCTAAATATGTATTATATATAAAAAATAATAATATTTAATATTTATAAAAAAAAAGTATATTTTGTGTAGAATATTTTAAGAAGATAAAACAAAATAAAAATGAAAATAAAATGGTGTTTACATTATTTTTTCCTATTTATTCTAAATACTATATTTTTGTACTTATTTACATACAAATAGCAATATAACTAAATAAATGCCTAAAAATATAAAAATGGTGTAAAAAATATTTTTTATGTTTTTAATATTATTAGGAAAAATAAATAAGTCAAAATAAAAAAAGAAAAGTCAAAAAATCATGAAAATAAACATAATGGGCTCAGGGGGTATGAAACAAAAAATGTGGTGTGAAAAGGAAAGACAAAGCTGGCCCAGCCCATGAAACATCTTCTTCAACCTCTGAACAAAAAATGTTCAAAAAATGCGCGCCTGAAACTCCATTCAAACATCCTGATTCCTTGATCTTTTGCACAAACTTCCAACATAAGAAATGTTAAGCATTGAATCACGATTCTAAATATATAAAAAACTCATCCTAACTCTCAGAAACGAGAGAGAATTTTGACATTCCCAAATCCTGACCTAAGTTTTCTTCCATTTTCAAACCTTAAATTCTCACAGCTCAGGCAAAATAAATGAAAAGTAAAAGCATGTACAGGTTCAGGGGCATGAGTAGAACATTTCTTATTCACAAACCTAGAGCTAATGATGCCTAGACTAAGAGTTAGAAGTTTAAGAAAGTACCTGTTCAGTTGAAGTTCTATCTGTCAATGGGGGAGCTTTCAGAGCAAGATGATGATCTGTATAGCTTGCCTGAGGTGTGGTGATGTTATTCCAGTGCTTGCTTTGCTTTGAAACACCTTGAATCGAGCTATGGACCTTCAACTGCAAAATAAGAAAGTGAAAATGGTGGAACTGGTTAGAGGGATTACAGTTCGTGTTTTATGTTTTGGATAGTTTGCTTTGATGCTAGGGAATGTGTTTGATGAGCTTTGGGCAAGAAATCATGCAAGGAATGAGAGTTGGCACTCAAACTGCAATGAGAACTCTGCTTGAGCAGTTTGATGGTGGTTCTGAGAATGGGAGTGTTTGGGAGGTGTTGGGGTCGTGTACTAGCTTGGTTAGGATGTTTAGGATATGCTTGACAAGTTTGCTTAAGGGTTTGTTAGCTGATATGAAAGTTGTGTTGTGTTATGATACATTTCTTCATACTTAAGCAAGCAAATGTCCACTTGAGTTTTAGACAGCTAAAGGCCCCCTAATCCTGCTGCAAAGCTTCTCCTTGATCAGTGTGATTAGTCCCTAAACTTGTGCCAAGGGGATTTGATCTGTACTTGTGGATTTGCAATTGGACATAAAGCTTAACTTTTCAAAAATGGCTATTTCACTTTTTCCATAAATGGATTAAACTTGCATGTAATGCTTGAACTCATAGAACAACACTTTGGTACAAAGGTTTGGCATTAAATTTATGAGTGTTGGATGGTTTAAGGGCCTGTAATGTAGCACAAACCAAGCTGACTTGAAAATGGCATAAGTTATGAACATGTACATGACCAATTCAAAAGTGAGTTTTTGCCATATTGTGAAATTCGAATCTCTCAAGTTATGAGGTTGTTTGATGAGTTCTTGGACATTTTGGAAAGCTTGGAATGTGTACTACAATCCATCTTTGAAGTGCAAATTGAAATTCCAAGTGGAAGTGTATGGAAAATGGCCTTGAAGTTAGGTAGAAAACCTTGCCAAAATAGGTTAAAATTTCACTAAGTTAAGAATGGTTTAGTACCCTTATTCCAAAAATTGTAACTTGAGATACAAGCCTCATTTGGGAAAACTTTGTGATTAAAAGTTGTAGATTATGCAACAAGCTACAACTTTCATGTTTTGACTTTTGTTTGAATCCAAATGAATCTTGGTGAGAAAGTGGGGCAAAGTTGGGGAAAAATTAGGGTTTCTCATAACTTAGAAAAATTCTAAGTTATGAAAAGTTCTCATTTCAAACCCAAATTTGCAATTTTTGATTTCTTGGTGAACACGTTTCATGATTTGGCATGTTTTGATGAAAAATGAATCTTGACCCTTGATTTTGACCAAAAAGTCAAAGTTTGACTTTTCAGTATACAGTCAAAATTGGTCAATTGACTGGGAAATTCAACTATCAATCTTGTGTATTTGGGATCCTTTGAACTTGTTGAGCATGTCAAGATAATTCCATGGGGTCCTTGAGTCCATATGTGAGCTTGGTTTGCCATTGGCTAGGTCAAACAGTCAAAAATTGCCTTTGTACAGTCAAAACCCTAAAAATGACCATTTTGCCCTTTTGGTGATCTGATCAAATTTCTTATGGAATTGTGATCCAAACTTGATCAAATGGTCCATGTGAGTTCATAATGTTGATGTGGGTCAATTTTCATGAGGTTTGACTGTCAATTGACCACAGTTGACTTTTTCCCCAATACAACTGATTTCTAGGTCAACTGTCCAATTGACTGGGCAAAATTTGGAATCAAGACTTGAAACTTGGTATGGATAAACTTGGGAGTCCAACATGAAGCATGAAAGTCATCTTAGGCATTTTGGGTCAAAATATCTCTGTGCAAACACAAACCCTAATTTGGGTCAACAGTGCAAGGAGAAGTCTTGAGCAGATGAAACCCTAACTGGATCTTGATCTTCAAAGGTCTTGTGATGAGAAAATGTTGAGGAAATGGGAGGGCAAATTTTGGGGTACAACACCCATCATCATAGCTTCTAGAACCCTCTCATTTCTTGCTCTTTTTTTATCTCATTTTCTCTAACTTGGACAATCAGAATATCGCCCTGTTGATATGCCAATCGAAACATCACTTGGTTAACATGCCTGTCGAAAGGCATTTTATATGCTCTAACCAAAAACAACCTTATTTAAGATGCCCGTCGAAGCTGCCTTGTTGGAAATTCCCATCGAAAGGCCCTATACCAATCGAAGGATCTTTTGCAGATGCCAATCGAAGGACCTTCTGTAGATGCCAATCGAAGGACCTTTTGCAGATGTCAATCGAAGGACCTTTTGTAGATGCCAATCGAAGGGCCTTCTGTAGATGCCAATAGAAGGACCTTCTTAGGGTAAGTGTTGAACGGTTTCTTATTGCCTCCTGATGAGCCATTAGAACCTCCAATCTGAATTTTCCCCAATTTCAAACCTACCTCGATTCTTTCACCAGCCATAACCAAGTCTGCAAATCCTGCCGAAGTACTTCCTATCATGTGTTCATTGAATGGCCCTTTTAGGGTACTCATAAACATATCAATGAGTTCTCTCTCCATGAGTGGAGGTTGAACCCTCGCAGCCAACTCACGCCACTTCTGAGCGTATTCCTTGAAAGATTCCCTCGGTCCTTGTGACATATTCTGTAACTGAGTGCAATTAGGCGCCATATCCACATTGTACTGATAATGTTTGACAAAAGCCCGAGCAAGATCATTCCAGCAACGAATATGAGTTTTCTCCAACTTCATGTACCACTCCAGGGATGCCCCAGATAGGCTATCCTGGAAAAAGTGAATCAAAAGCCCTTGATCCTCGGTATGTACTGACATCTTCCGGAAATAAGCAGTTGCATGAGTAATAGGACATGATGTTCCGTTGTACTTTTCAAATACAGGAGGCTTAAATTTTGGAGGAAATTTCACCCCAGACACCAACCCGAGATCATTAGCATCCATACCAAGGACTCCTCGTCCTTCCACAGCCTTCAGATGCTCTTCCAACAAACGATACTTCATATCCTCAATCTGAACCCCCGGCTCTAAATGCCGCACAGAAAACTGATCTTCATCCTGGTCAAAGTCGTAATCCTGTTCCTGATAATTCCTCACACCGCCCTGATTAACTCTTCTGTTCCCCACAAGACGAGGTCCAGGAGACAGAGGAAACTGTCCTACGTTGCTCACAAAAGGGTTTCCCGGTATCCCGTGAAGATTTCCAGCAGGCTGATCTTGCACATCCCCCAATCCTACAGAAACGTCCTGATAGAGCCCTTGATTTCCACCATCCCCTGGATAGCGGTGCTGATTGTTGATAATATTAGCTAGTTCTTCCTGTCGGCGATTCACATTGGTGATGACCTCCATGAACTGAGTCATTTGAGTAGCCATCTGGGCCCTCATTTCAGCGAGTTCAGCTTGAACCTGTTCCATCTGTCTTGGCAAGTTGTTTCTGGTGGAATAGCGATGAGTAGTCGTCTTGAATTCTGAATAAGAAAAGCAGCAGAATAAGAAAATCGCCTTGAGATAACCTGTAATGTTATGAAATGCATGATGTGCATGATATGTTTATCATTTCCAAGTATCCAAGAGTCCTTTTATTCATCAGTTACAGTGTGCGACCATACAATCAAAAGAGAAAGGACAATAAGATGAACACCTCAATTATTTACAAACAAAAGAAACGATGTCCAAGTGACCTCAGACAGCTAAAAGTAAAATGATAAACAACTAAATACATGTCTTAACAATAAAGAAAAAAAGAACGGAATAATAACAACAATCAATTGGTCCCTTCCAACAACTCTGGGGGTGACCAAATATACCAAAAGTAAATAACAAAAACTAAATCTCCAGAACAAGACACGTTTCAAGGTGTTGACAATACTCTTCAAGTCTGTCTTTCTCCTTCAAAAGTTGAGATGCGACTGCTTTACTTTCTTGAAACCGACCTTCTGCGACACGCTTATGAGCTACTTCCTTCTCAAGCTGAGCATCTTTGTCTTTGAGCTGTTTCTCTAAGTTCTGAATCTTCTTCTTGTAGTTATTCTCAGATATCTGAAGCTTCCGACATTCTTGCTGAGTCTTACTCAACTCTTCTTCTATTTCAGCACGAGACCTCTTCCTAAAACTGGTTGTATCAGAAGTTTCCCCTTGAGCTTCCTTGAGTTTGCGAGCTAAGTCCGCCCTTTCTTGATCTGCCCAATAAAGTTTCATCCCCGCCTCACGGTCTTTTGCACGAAGCTGAATGTTCTCAACATGAACCTGGGTGAACATATCGGTAGGCACCGTGTTACTCGGAACAATAGGAGGTTGCTCGTATAGAGGAGCCGACCTTGAAAATGGTAACCGTAAGATCTTGACTCTGGCTTTAACCCACTCCAGGTAAGGAACCCTAGCGATAGGAACCTTCTTGCCCAACGTGGTTCTATCCCTTTTGTGAATTCCTTTCCAAGCACTTGTCACTCTTTTCAATATCACATGATCACTTCCTCTAGCAAAATACACTGATTCAAACACCTCCTCAACCTTTGGAGGTCCATCCATTGCATATCCCAATTGACGATAAGCAAGCACAGGATTATAGTTGATACACCCCTTAGTCCCTATGAGGGGGACATTAGGGAAATCTCCGCAACTAGTGACAACACTTCGCACTTCCCCCATGTCATAATTCCACCGGATATCAAATGAAGTAAGGTTGACAAGCCTTGATGAACATCGGAGAGAATGCTTGGTATCCACGAACGGGCCACTTACTGGTAGATGCAACTTAAGCCATTGATACAACATCGAATGACATAAACCTACATTACCTCCTTTTCCATGCCTGAAATGAATGGTGTAAAGAGTATCTGCCAAGAGTGTCGGTACCGGGTTCTTATTTCTAAAAACACAAATAGCCACCAAATCCACAAAATTTCCCTTGTGAGGGAAGAGGATGATCCCGTATATCATGAGAGCAAACAGAGAATTGAAGTCCCTCCAATTGCCTTTCTCTACCCAGTCTTCAGCTTTCTTCAATAATAAATCCAAATAAAACCCTGTAGTACCTTCACTCGACTTCCAATTGTCTTTCACCTCTTTCCAACTCAAACGAAGAATTTCAGCAACAACTTCGAACTTCGGCTTCTCCGGCACTTGGACAAAAGGAACTCCATCAGACAACTTGATATTAAGTAGGTACGCGTACTCTTCTAGTGTGGGAACCAGTTGATAATCTTGAAAAGTAAAACACCGCAATTCCTTGTCATAAAATTGGAAGAGAGTGATCAACGCCATTGGGTCAACTAGAGTGTTAAGGATTAGTAACAAATTGCCATAATTTTTGTTGAAATTACTCAGAACATCACCCTTCATATAAGAACTCAACCTCTTCAATTTGTACAAATCACTGTTAGGAATCTGATAACCGAAAGTATGCCTGGTGAGCTCTTTAACACGAACTGAATCAAACTCATCTGACGGGAGGCCAGCCATTTCTGATGGAAAGAAGACTCTTGAATGTCCCTGGAAAATGACATGCGTATGCTAGTTATTTTTTTTTACATTTTTTTATAGAAATAAATATGCTATGATGCAACATGACAGGATCAAATCTTCACACTGGATCATGGTTGGACCGTTACAGAACAGCACCACTCAAGATCAAAAGAAAACCCCAAAGCTTCAAAATTATCATGGGAACCCGAGTCACCTTCGCAACACAAAGTCCCCAACAGTACTTGTACCTGTAAGAAAAGTTTTCCCGCCCCTCTCACGGGTGTAGTCTAGGTCAAGGTAAGGTTAAAAGCCAAATTAGAGTACAAGAGCTCGAATGTCGGTATCATCATACGATAACACCTATCCGAACTACCTCCGAAGTCATGGGTCTCATGGTCAAGTCTACAAAGCATCCGCCTCATAGCTGCCGTGGCCACTCTATTCCTAGTTCCTATGGAATTCACTCATAGCCTGGGTATGAGGCCTTTTACCTCATGAAACAACCCACCCACCAAGAAAATCCAGAAACCAAACAGTCCAGTCAAATCCAGTATGCAGAAAGTAAAGCGCACATAAGATGCAATGCAAACAGATAAATATGCAAAGCAGTAAAATAAACACCCAAAAAAGAAAACAAACAAGAGCTAGGATCGACTCCGGGATGGACCAGCGAAAGGTCAATTTGTCCCCAGTGAAGTCGCCAACTGAAACCACGCGGCTGGAACCCGTCATCTGGATGTTAATGAAACATCAATGAAGTTGCCACCGAACGTCTTTTATCCCTCCGAGGGGGAAAGGTAAACATCGAGAAAACCTGAAGAGGGAGAAATCATGGTCTTTCGACCGAGAGATCGAGTAAGGGAGTCTGTTACGCGAGGGGAAGGTGTTAGCACCCCACACGCCCGTAGTACTCTACGGTATCCACTCTTGTTGTCTAATCTAATGGGTGTGGTCAAATCCTATGTCTATGGCTTACAACTGAAAAGGGGAATGCATGCGAAAGAAAAAGAAAACAATGTAGGGAAAATAAAAATTTGTGCTCGGTTGGGCCCTACCCCAATGCCTACGTATCCTTTTAAGGAATCAGAGCAGCCGTAGTTCAGCTTACATATTTTGGTTGGTTTGTGTTTTTTAGTTAAGACAAAAAAAACAGTCAAGATGGCAAAACATCAAATAAAATAAACAAATGAGATGGTAAGACATCGGTTAAAAAAAATAACAAAGTAACATGTCAAAGATGGCGAAACATCAATAAAACGAATGACAAAACATCACACCTAACAATGATATTGAGGATCAAAGTAGGATAACAAACAGGTGCGATGGCGAAACATCGGCTTCAAACAAATGTGCGATGGCGAAACATCGGATAAAAGATAACAAGATATCATGGCAAAGATGGCAAAACATCAATAAAAAATATGACAAATCATCACACCTAACAATGATATTGGGAATCAAAGTAGGATAACAAACATGTGCGATGGCGAGACATCGGCTTCAAACAAATGTGCGATGGCGAAACATTGGCTAAAAGATAACAAGACATCATGGCAAAGATGGCAAAACATCAATAAAACAGATGACAAAACATCAAACCTAACAATGATATTGGGAATCAAAGTAGGATAACAAACATGTGCGATGGCGAGACATCGACTTCAAACAAATGTGCGATGGAGAGACATCGGCTAAAAGATAACAAGGATATCATGGCGAAGATGACAAAACATCACACCTAACAATGATATTGGGAATCAAAGTAGGATAACAAACATGTGCAATGGCGAGACATCGGCTTCAAACAAATGTGCGATGGTGAAACATCGGCTAAAAGATAACAAGATATCATGGCAAAGATGGCAAAACATCAATAAAACAGATGACAAAACATCACACCTAACAATGATATTGGGAATCAAAGTAGGATAACAAAGATGTGCGATGGCGAGACGTCGGCTAAAAGATAACAAGGATATCATGGCAAAGATGGCAAAACATCAATAAAACAGATGACAAAACATCACACCTAACAATGATATGGGGAATCAAAGTAGGATAACAAACATGTGCGATGGCGAGACATCGGATTCAAACAAATGTGCGATGGTGAAACACCGGCTAAAAGATAACACAGACAAAGTAAGATTGGTTTGTATATTTTACTTTGAAGAAGGGTTTGAGTTCATTAGAAATGTCTTATGATTTGCCAAGAAGACAGCTTTTTATTTTAAGATGCAAAATGCAAAGAAAGGTAAAAACAACTAAGAGAAACTATCCTAGCACTATCCCTAGTGTTATCATACAATGGTTGACCCTAAGGTTGAGGATAAAGGAGAATCCTATCCTATGTTAACATGTTAAAGGAAGCTTAACAAAACTATCATATAGGGAACATGCAATGAGAGCGAAGTCGTGATCTCAATTTCTAAATTGAGTGACTCATCGATCAACAATTAAGGAAGAAAAGCAATAAACATCCTATAGGGAACATGCAATGAGAGCGAAGTCGTGATCTCAATTTCTAAATTGAGTGACTCATCGATCAACAATTAAAGAAGAAAAGCAATAAACATCCTATAGGGAACATGCACTGAGAGAGAAGTCGTGATCTCAATTTCTAAATTGAGTGACTCATCGATCAAAAGCAAACACAACACATGCATCAGATAAAAACCAGAGGGCCTCCTGACATATATCAGCAACAGAGGTCCCATCATGCAATCAGAGAACTATGCAAAATGAAAATTGGAGAAAGGAAGTGGTATAATACCAAACAGATAACTATCCGTAGTAGTCAAGCAAGAATAGAAGAAACTCAGAGAAACTTCAAGCAAGCTAGCATCAGTAGACAAATTGAGTCAGGAATTACACCATCAGGATGTAAGCAATTTATCAGATATGAACAAATCCCAGGGCCATGTATGACATTCACAATCATATGTATGTATATCCTGCATAAATCATCAAACATGCCAAACACAAGAATAATGCCAATATAGTGAATTGTGTTCCACAAATAAAGTGAAACACCCAAAGCCTCAAACCAAAAGTGGCAACTTTCTCAGAGTACCTCGCATATTCAACAACCAAGTTAGTATTCCATAAGGTGAAAAAGTGAGAACAACATGGTAGAAATTATCAAACATTAGACATGATAGGCAAGAGGAAGCAAGCATATGTACAAATTAGGTCAAAAGAATCAGAGAAATGTTGCTCCTTTCTATCACCATGTTGGATTGACAATTGAATATCAATCAAGGATCATAAGAGCTTGATAATAATATGAACAAAGACCATAAAGGTCAGTAGCAAACACATTTTAATCATGCACAATTAATTCAATCACAACTTCATGAACACAATAGGAGATAAAACCTACATAATGCATTAGATGGTTCAAAACATTCAAACATGAGGCATTTAAGTGAAATGGCTTGAGTTAACATAGACAGTCAGAATCAACATGATCATTAGGTTCCCAATTATAGGCCTCACTCAAGTTCATTGGTCATCAAACAAATTGCAACAAGACATGCAAACATAATTGGGTACCTTCACTTCCAAATTACATCAAAAATGGAAACAATGGTCCATAATTCAAACCCAAAACAAAATAGCATCCTTGAAAGGTCTAAAAGTCAGAATGCAAGCCCTAAGTTCATGAATGATTGGGGAGGAGGCCAAATGAAGTTCAAAGTTCAAGACTAGTTGGCAAAACTACCAAACTAGACAAGTTTTCAAAATTATTTGTGGAAAAATGTCAAACCAAGTCAAATAATTCAACAAAAATGGTTTTCAAATCCCCAACACATTCATGAACCATAAACAAGACCTGAATTCCCAATAAAGTCCAAGGCACAAGGGTTTTGAACATGAAACTTGCACCATAAGCAACAAAACCCTAGATTTTGACTTTTAATCCTAAATATTAATTAAATAGGATCAAAACTCAAAAAAGTTAAAACAAAATCATGCCAATCACCAAGAAACCCTAAATGTCAAAAAATATATTTTTTCATATTTTTTTGAATTAGGAAAAGTTAAAAAAGAAATTAAACTCAAACAATTATTCAATTAACAAATATCCACATATCAAAATATTAATTAAATCAAAAATTCAGAAAAATGCCCAACAAAAATTATATTCAAATATTAGAATTAAAAACACACATCTCTGAAATTTTGTGAATTTTTTGAATTAAAGGAAAATATTAAAATAAAATAAAAAAAACAAACAATTAGTAATTGAATTATTATTTAAGGGAAAAAATGAAAACCCTAGCCAAAAATCAAGAAAAGGTCAAAATAAGAATATGTTTAGATTCTATGACTAAAACCAAGATTTCAGGATTTTTTGAGAATTTTTTATTAAGGGAATATTAAATTAAAAATCAAACAAAACAAATATTACAAATAACCTTTGAAATTAAGTTTTAAACCAAAAATAAGAAGAAAAAAAAGATGAACCAAAATCAGAATCAATTTTTACATTATTTTATGAGTCTAAAATATTTTTTTGTGGATTTTTTAGGTCAAAGGAGCTATTAAAATAAAAATAAACTTTAAACAAACAATTATTTAAATTCAATAATTTTTAAGTCAATCAAAACATTTTTAAAAATTCCAATAAAATTTCACAAAGTAGTAGAAATTATTTTAAACTTGTGAGAATTTTTCCAGAATTTTTTAAATTGTTTTGATCAAGAAACAAAAATCAGAAAATCAATTAAACAAAAAAAATGAAAAATGCATGATAATTTGAAACAGGCCAATCACAGCGCGCCACCTTACTTCATCTTCAACCTCCAGCATAGGGAAAAACGCGTGCAATTCCACAGTCTATGAGCTTATGTTCAGATCCATCAAACATGCTTGTTTCTTAACCAAAATCCATGAAACAAAGTGCAAATTAAAGCTAGCATATCATACTACATGATGCAATTTGAATCACACTCAAAGATCAAACACAGATCAAGAAATAAAGTCTCAAAAACTGGAAAAACTCACTGTAAACATCAAAGTCATGAACACGATTTCAACAATTCTGCTCGAATCAAAGCTCAAATATACATCAATCCTAATGATTGGCCAGCTAGCAACTCAATAAACATAATTTGCATCCTTAATTCAAGCTGAAACACATAAATCAAAGTTCAAGAAATTTACATGGATGTGAAATCTAGAAACGCGATTCCTTCACTCCAGAAGCAATCCAATGGTGCAGGCTTGATCTCCTTGCTTCACTGAAGCTGAATCACCAAGAATTTTGAAGAATGATCCAAGGAGAAGAGAGATTCGAAGCAAATTGCATAGCTGCTTTCAAGATGTTCAGATTTGAAATGTAGCGGTCATGAGACTCCCCCTTTTGTGCGTTTTGTGAGCCAAATGAAGTCAGAATTACACTCCCAAAAAGCCAGCTCATGATTGTTTGAAATGAAGAAGTGTTGGTGAATTTGCAACTTTGAGCAAGTTTGTCATTTTTTCAATCTAACATGTGCAATACCATATGGGGCACGAAATAGTGAGTGTGATGGGCCTCATCATGTCAAAAATTACCAATGGGCTTGATTAGAAGCAAGAGGAATGGCTAAAACTTGAGTTTGCAAGAAATGGCCATTTTGCATATTTGCCAAATTTCAATAAAATGCCCCAAAATTCCAAAACTCATAACTTGCTCATACTTTTGAATTTTGGCACAAATGATCACAATTTGGAAAGGTATTGAAAAGATATACAAACCCTTAGTTTTGAGTTTTTGCAATTGAATCCATTAAGGTCCTCAAAAATTGACATGAAATTCACTAAATTTGAAAAATAACCTATAATTTTGTGACTTCAAGAGATCATAACTTTTGATTCCTTGCCAATTTGGACATGAGACCAAAAGGATGTGAAAGATCTTTCCCTTAGCTTTCCAAGCATATTTCATTTGTATTTTTGTGATCAAAGATGAATAAAATATGAATTTTTGAAATTAAGTCCTTGTTCTCCAAAATTAGAAACTTTTAGGGTTTCTTCATGAACAAGTTTCAACCCAAACCTCCATCTTTTTGATCCAATGATCAAAATGGAGTTGAAATATGAAAAGTACATCCTTGAATTGATGGTTGACCAAAAGTTCACTTGGTCAACCTTGTCTTTGACTGATTTTGACCAAAATGACCATTTTTCCCCTTTGAATCAATTGACCCACTTCCCTTCAAAATTGATGATCAAAACTTTCAAACATATGATCTTCCAAATATATAGAGGCCATGTACAAAATTTCACTTCAAAATTCTCAAGAAATCCAGATAAAAACCCAAACCCTAGTTTTGATCAATATCTCAAGAGACAAATGAATCATCTTCAAAACTTCAAATCCTCTGGGTATCATGACCAATTCCTTGTGCAAGGACTTTTCAAATACCAATGAGATATTGTAGCTTCCAAACCAAGACTTGTACATTGATAAATAGCCTTGCTCAACAAAACCCTAATTTGGCTGGTGAATCCAAAGAGTGATTCCCCTTGTAGTCAAACACAAACTTCAATCCTCTGATGATCCAAAGAGATGGATGAAGCATCTTGAGATATGCAATAACTTTTTAGCTTGAAAGATCCAAAGGTTTAGATAATAAGATTTTTCTTGAGCAACTTGTCAATGTAAACCACCTTCAAGGCTTGAGGAAGATTTGACAACCAAAGTACTTTGATCCCATCACAATGTATGAATGCAATGCAATATGATATTCATGATGAAACATAAGCCTAAATCAAGAGGGTTAATTTTGGGGTGCAACAGCTGCCCCTATTCAAATATCTTCAACATGATAAGTGAGAAAAGTGATAACTTTCGAGCGTTTAGGGTTGAAGATGTTTGAATACGAAAGAACCCGAAAATTTACACTCTTGAAAGAAAGAAACAAAAACAGAAAACTCCCAAGACATGTGCCAGAATGGAGCTGTAACGCATATTGAAACAGAACAAAAACAAAGAAGAGTAGATGCAACTAAACTTCCGGACAAATGTGCCAGGGCAAAACTGGGCTTCAAAAAGGGTGAGATAAAACTCAAACTATAGAGTAGGCGAAACTAAAGCTCTGGAAAAGAAAACGTACGCGGGTGAGGAGACGAAACTCTGAGCTCGACCCAAAGCAAAGTGGCTAGAGTGCGTGATTCTAGGGACACTTGTTGATCTCAACTAAGATAGACAGTATGAAGGAACTTAAAGAATCCTAGAGATGAGGAACAAAAGTGAGACGAAACTCGACTCAATAACCAGTTAGACGAAACTAAACTAGATGAGTACCAGGACGAAACTAGATTTCACGCACGGGTAACGAGGCGAAACTCGACCCATAGCAAAGTGATGAGAGTGCATGTTTCTCAAAGCACCTGGTGGTCTCAGATCAATGGATAAACAGTGACGAAAACTGATCCAAGGAACAAAAGGAGACTGATTTCAAACCAGGGACGCAGTACGAACACTGCACTCGGTAAACGAACACCGCCAAAGGGTCCAAGGTATGAAAGCAAAAACGAGATGAAACTCGACCCGATAACTAGTTAGGCGAAACTGAACTAGATGAGTACCAGGACAAAACTGGATTTCATGCACAAGGTGAGGAGACGAAACTCGACCCAAAACAAGAAGATTAGGGCGTACACCTAAAAACCTGCTGAAAGCGAATATCAGGACGAAACTGGCATTCGAAAGGTGCATCAATAGACATTGGAATGAACCGGAGAGGGTAGTGAAGACTAAACTCGAGAAGACCGCGCCAGGGCGAAACTGAACTATAGTCAAGAGTAGACACTCAAGCAAACAAATGATTGACATCAAAAGGATATTGGTATGGGGTGGATAATGAGGACGAAGACCTCGCTGGGGATTAAATCCGAAGTATTAGCAAATCACTGGGGATGACGGAAATAATAAAGGCTTATGTTCCGATGCATGTTTGAATTCCTTTTATGTAGCGCAATGCTCCATATAATGGAAATGCTACGCGTTTTTAGTAGATGCAATATAATGATGCATGTTTAAAAGTTTCACTGGGGAATGGCCAATTGAGAAGCCAAAACCATAAAGTCAGAATCTGACACGACTTGCAAAAATAAATTGCAAAATCCAAAGGAGAGGAGAAAATATGCGGATCTACTGGGGAAGTAACCTCACAGAGATGAAGCTTCACGGGGAATAACAAACGAGCAAACAGTAGAAACGGGCCATAAACATTGAGGGGAGCTGTAAAAATAAGTTGCAAACTCCAAGAGAAGATCAGATCGACACCGTAGCTTCTGGAGAAGATCGCTTATCTGAAGATCAGACGTTGAGGGAGAAGATCAGTGCAAGACTGTAATCTCTGAAAAAGACAGCGCGCGGCCGCGTTGAGTGATTACACCAAAACAACAAATCCGACGAAAAGGGGTGAAAACCCTAGGCGGGGGAGTAAAGCTCTGCTGGGGAGACGGTACTTCACCGGGGATACAGAATTTTGTTGAATATTTTCTGTTGGTGAGAGATTTTTCTCAGAACGCAACCTTTGGATGAATCATGCAGATAGTCACACAGTAACGACTTTACTGGGGAAAAGGAGAAGATCTTTAACATAAGGATGCCCCGGTCAACAGATCGGCTGGGGAAATGAGAGGTCAAAGCGTGGGATCTCTGTTGGCAATTCCATTGGGAAATCGAAACTCCTTGAGAATGCGAGTTCCTACTTAAATGACTCCACTGGGGATGGATGACATATCCGAACTTGAAGTCTTTGAATGAATCTTTTTGAGAGAAAATCCCTGGGGCAACAACTTTGCTGCGGAAACGAAACTTCAATGGTGAAAAGAAACTTCACAGGGGGAAAGAAAAGTCTTACACATACATGGGTTTTGTCTAGAAAGAAGAAAACCAAATATTCCCTTCCTGACAATCATTAAGCTCTTTACAGGTGTTTCAATGTGTGAACTCTTTTTTTTTATGTTTAGACAACCGTTTTGCATACAAAAAGATGTTTATTTTTGAGAATAACAAACCTGATGCGATGATTATTTAAGCCCTGAAATCGAAAACTTTAACAAAGTGTCGCATCTCTGTTGTGAATGAATTACAGGCTAGAGTGCAAAAATTTCAAAACTTCTTTTTTTTTATTTAAAAAAAAACGAGTCAGGATGCGGGTGATAAGATACCAACATGGATATACAACACATATTTGGGAGTTTAGGAAACGTCATCCTGTTGGAGTATGCTTTCGAGTTAAACCCTTGTTTCAGTTAGGACTTTTAGAGGTTGTAACGTGGCCTGGTTCGAGGTTCTTTTGAAAAAAAATGTTTTTTTTCAAGGCTCAAGTTATTTGGTGCCCGCCCCCTTCGTGATATTCTCTTGTCCTAAGTTCAGCTGACTTATCACAAGCATTCATCTTTCAAAAGGATTGGTAATGGTTGAGTGATCACGACAAATTCTCCAACATGATTGTCGCTTAACTTCTGTTGCTTTTGTTTTTGATATTGTTCCTCTTCTTTTGATGAAAATTTTAGTGGATAATCTTTTTTCTTTTTGGCCTTTCAGGCTCTCTTTTGCCTAACTTTTTCCTGGACCAAATCTTTTGAATTTCAACTTTGGGAGTCCAGCGGGATGCCCTAACTTTTGCCTAAGCGACTTGTTTTCAAGTTTCGACTTAGCAGGGCTTTTTGTTTATTTCTTATTAATATTTTCCTCTTTGAACAAGTCAATATGACTTTAAGTCTTTGAACTTTTCTTTCTTTCCCTTTTTTTTTTAAAGAAAACAAATGCCTCATTCCTTGGTCGGCGAGAGATATCCATTGTTGTATCGATTCGATCTCGACCTCAGGACTTTGTGAGGAGATGAACATCGTGGTTTAGACACGCATTTCCCCCCTTTTCATGATGTGAAAGACAAAATGTAGTGATCCTCAGAGGGGTCATTCCTTCTGAAATTTGAATGCTTGGGCAAATCAACTGAATATCTACCCTGCCCCTGGTTAAAAGGTTTTGTTTTGTTTTGTTTTTTTTTTAACGGAAAAGAAACTCCTACTTCGAAGGCTCAGAGGGGTTAACGAGGGTCTAACTCCCTTATATCTTCGTTGTTTGGGGATTGAAACAATTCCTGTACATCGTCAACAAGGTTCTACTCAAAAGCATACCACTACAGTCATTGTTTTTATCTAGAATCCTTCCTCCAAACTTTTGGCTAAGCAAAAGAATCGGCATAGTTGGTATCAAAGCGCCCAAAAAAATCAAATAAAGAGTGATACTAGATGAATTAAGTAAAATGAAACAATTTTTTTCAAAGCAAAAATATTCAACGCATCAGGACTGACATCCATCCATAAACAAAATCCTACATGCAGACAAAGCCAAAACATTCAATCAAGATAACACATGAAAATGCGGCAAAGAAACGTAATAAAAGCCATTATGGGGAAGAAATATCTCCAACTAGGTTCGCCGACCTGCCGTAATCTTGATATTACCCTGACCCATGACCTTTACCAACAGCACGGAGTTGTGAAACAAAACGGCAAGGCACCCGCCAGCAAAGTGAAAGAGAAGCCCATCAAACAGAGAAACAAACATGCCCCTTGCCCAATAGATATTGTGTTTGTTATCCGTATTTCAAGCGATCAACCAACCATAACTCAAATTACCATTTCAGTGTAAGGCCCACGAAGTTTATATGCATATGCTTATCAAAAATATTGGACGTTTTTGCAAACAAAATAGTAAAAAGGGAGAAAAGAAACGCATACGCATACTTGAAAGAAGATATTTTATTGATTTTGAGAGATCAGCCTGTGAAAAAGGCGTTTACATTTAGAAGCAAGTGATTACAAAATCAAAACAAATAAGTGTTTCCAAATGGCAGTGTAAAAATGTGAATATCCATCAAGTCTCAACTCTGCTATGACTCTTATGACTCTCATCTTCCCTCTTTCAGACAGATTGTTCTTGGATTAACCTCGAGCTCATGCCAGGCGATGGATCAAAGGAAGGAAACAAAGGAACTCTGACTGAACGTAGT
The DNA here is from genome assembly GCA_948472305.1 of Vicia faba. NCBI lineage: Eukaryota > Viridiplantae > Streptophyta > Magnoliopsida > Fabales > Fabaceae > Vicia > Vicia faba. The sequence goes on along the minus strand of OX451737.1, from coordinate 556,509,339 downwards.
CATTTGCTTTAAGTCCCTAACTTTTGCCTGAATCGCCCTTTCGGGTTTTCGATTCACCAGGACACCCTTTTTCTGCCTAAACCGCCCTTTCAGGTTTTCAATTTAGCGGGCTTTTACTATTTTTTATGCAAAGTATTTTTTAACTACGTCAGCATTCACAGGGAGAGGGAAGTACTCTCCATCCATAGTCGTGAGCATCATCGCCCCTCCAGAGAAAACTTTTCTGACCATGAAAGGACCTTCATAAGTTGGAACCCACTTGCCCCTGGGATCTCCCTGGGGAAGAATTATCCTCTTGAGCACAAGGTCACCTGGTTTGTAACACTGAGGCCGTACCCTCTTATCGAAAGCTTTCCTCATTCTTTGCTGATATAAATGACCGTGACATACGGCCGTCAAACTCTTCTCATCAATAAGTTCCAACTGATCCAGCCAATTCTATACCCATTCACTTTCATCTAGCTCAACATCTCTCATGACCCTAAGAGAAGGAATCTCGACTTCTACCGGCAGTACTGCTTCCATGCCGTAAGCCAATGAAAATGGGGTTGCCCCAGTCGAAGTACGCACCGTGGTACGATAACCATGCAAAGCAAAAGGCGGCATCTCATGCCAATCTTTATAGTTTACCACCATCTTCTGCATAATTTTCTTGATATTCTTATTGGCCGCTTCGACAGTGCCGTTCATCTTTGGTCTATATGGGGAAGAATGATGATGCTTGATTTTGAAGGACTCACAAAGCTCCTTCATCATCTTGTTGTTCAAATTAGACCCATTATCGGTAATGATCTTCTCAGGAACTCCGTAGCGACAGATAATATTGTGTTTAATGAACCGAGTTACCACCTGCTTGGTGATGTTGGCATAGGATGCAGCTTCGACCCATTTTGTAAAATAATCGATGGCAACCAGAATGAAACGGTGCCCGTTGGACCCAGTCGGTTCAATCTTGCCGATCATATCAATTCCACACATCACAAACGGCTAAGGGGAGGTCAAGACATTCAAAGGTACTGGCGGCACATGCACCTTATCAGCATAGACTTGACATTTGTGGCAAACCCGTGCATGATTGTAACAGTCAGTCTCCATGGTGGACCAATAATAACCTGCTCGCAAAATCTTTTTAGCCATGGTATGCCCGTTGGAATGGGTCCCGAAATCACCTTCATGTATCTCCTCAATGATTCTAGCTGCTTCTTTCTTGTCAACACATCTGAGGAGTAGACCATCATGATGCCTCCTATACAACACACCACCACTGAGAAAGAACTTGGATGAAAATCTTCTCAAGAATTTCTTATCTGTGACGGATGCCTCTTCAGGGTACTCTTGCGTTTCAAGATATCGCTTAACATCATAAAACCAAGGGTTACCATCTGGTTCCAAACTGGCCTCAAAACAGAAAGCTGGCTCACTCAAACTTCTGATAGTAATAGAAGGTGCCTCATTAGCCCACTTAACCTTGAACATGGAGGACAAAGTTTCCAGTGCATCAGCTAGATTATTTTCTTCTCTGGGAATGTGCTCAAACGTGATCTCTTCGAAGTACGGAATCAGCTTCATAACATGCTCACGGTAAGGAATTAGGTTCTGATGGCGAGTCTCCCAATCTCCATTAATCTGGATGATAACAAGATTGGAATCCCCGTAAACTTTCAAAAATTTGATGCGCAGGTCGATCGCCGCTTCAATGCCATAAATGCAAGCCTCATATTCGGCCATGTTGTTAGTGCATCCGAAACAAATGTGAGTCGTGAAAGGAATATGGTATCCTTCCGGAGAAGTGATAATAGCTCCGACACCGTTGCCCATGGCATTGGAGGCATCATAAAAAACAAGCGTCCAACATGATCCTGGCTCGGGTCCATCGTCTGGGCCTGGTATGTTACAATCCCGAATATACACAATTTCCTCATCTAGAAAATCAAACTTCATCGGTTCATAATCGTTCATGGGCTGATGAGCAAGATGGTCGGCCAATACACTACCCTTAATTGCTTTTTGAGTAGTGTATTGGATATCATATTCGGTGAGTATCATCTGCCAACGGGCTACCCTGCCTGTAAGAGCTGGCTTTTCAAAAATGTACTTGATTGGATCCATTTTGGATATCAAGTAGGTGGTGTGAGTTAACATGTATTGCCTCAAACGTTTGGCGGCCCAGGCAAGCGCGCAACAAGTCTTTTCCAACAATGAGTATCTCGACTTGCATTCCGTAAACTTCTTACTCAAGTAGTAAATAGCCTGCTCTTTCTTCCCTGTTTCGTCGTGCTGACCAAGGACACAACCCATTGAGGTTTCCAGCACGGTTAGATACATGATTAGTGGCCTTCCTTCCACTGGCGGCATGAGTATCGGAGGTTCTTGCAAATATTCTTTTATTTTGTCAAAGGCCTTCTGACAATCCTCATTCCATTTCACTGTCTGACTTTTCTTCAACAACTTGAACATAGGTTCACAGGTGGCTGTGAGATGAGAAATAAATCTAGAAATGTAGTTTAACCTTCCCAAAAAACCACGTATTTCCTTCTCTGTCCTTGGCTCAGGCATTTCCTGTATCGCTTTTACCTTGGCCGGGTCTACTTCGATACCTTTTTCACTTACAATAAAACCCAGCAGCTTGCCGGATCTCACCCCGAAGGTGCACTTATTCGGATTCAACCTTAGCAAGAACTGCCTCAATCTCCCAAACAATTTTTCCAGATGAATAAGATGTTCCTCTTCCGTGTCAGACTTGGCAATCATATCATCTACATATACCTCAATCTCTTTGTGAATCAAGTCATGAAAGAGAGTGACCATAGCGCGCTGATATGTTACCCCGACATTTTTCAAACCAAACGGCATCACTTTATAACAGAAAGTTCCCCAAGGCGTGATGAATGTTGTCTTCTCCATATCCTCCGGGGCCATCTTAATTTGATTGTAACCCGAAAAGCCATCCATGAACGAGAACACCTTGGAATGAGCAGTATTATCAACCAATACATCAATATGCGGAAGAGGGAAATCATCTTTAGGGCTGGCCTTGTTCAAATCCCTATAATCTACGCACATCCTGACCTTACCATCCTTCTTGGGCACAGGCACAATATTTGCAATCCATGGCGAATAATTGACGACCTTTAGGAAATTCGCGTCCAACTGCTTCTGGACTTCCTCCTTGATCTTCTTGGACATCTCAGGATGAGATCTTCGGAGCTTCTGCTTGACGGGAGAACAACCTTCTTTGAGCGGTAGTCGATGCACCACTATGTCTGTATCCAATCCAGGCATATCCTCATAAGACCATGCGAAGATATCAGAATACTCACGGAGTAGCTCAATCAGTCTGACCTTTACACTTTCTTCGAGATCTGCCCCTATCCTGACTTCTCTTCTTACCTCTTATGTGCCAATATTCACCACCTCAATTGAATCTTGATTCGGCTGGATAACTTTCTCTTCTTGTTTTAACAATCTCGCTAATTCCTCAGGAAGATCACAATCCTCGTACGCTTTATCTTCAGCTTGATAAATAGGAGTATCAAAGTCATAATGAGCCATAGCAGAGTCGTTATCAATATGATCGGTGGTGGAAGTGCATCTGCATGAATGACATTTTGGCATTTTTTAGTGACAGTGTGTGAAAAAAGAAACATTGCCATTTAAAAAGAAAAAGAAAAAAGAAGCAAAATTTTGAATGCAAAAACGTCCTTTATTTCATGATAAACTTGAAAATAAACATGGTGGCCCTACACAAATGATCCACTACGCCTTGGGCAGAGCGTAGGAATTATGATATGATTAATAAAAGAAACAAGAAAATTACTCCTCAGCGCTTGAAACTTGGATAACATCCACAGAAGTCCAATTGTTGAGTGTCTGGCCTGGAATACTCTGACGAATCCAATCTTCAACATTGTAATTATCAACCCTATCATCACCAACTGCACTGACGTGTCCTTCTTGAGTAGCACAAGGACGGGAAAACGTCACAGGAGTAGATAAACTAGATGCTCTGGGAGCTGCACTCTGCTGACCTGGGCTAAACCCAAGACCAAATTTGTCAAACTTCGGAGTAACGTCCAGCACCTGACCCCAACCTTCAGGGTTACCACCTTCCACTACAGCTTTTGCATCTTTGAGAGAAGACATAACAGTTTCGGGCTTCCTTTTCTGCTCTGGAGGAGGAAAATTGACAGCATGAACTGTCTCAAACGCCTGAAATGGAGTCTCATGTATCTCGCCTTCAACTTCAACATAGAGGAATGGTGTCAAATGACTTACGATGTACTCTTCCTCTCCGTATAAAGTTATCACCTTTCCCTCTGTAGGATACTTGAGTTTCTGATGAAGAGTAGAAGTGACTGCTCTTGCTCTATGAATCCACGGTCTCCCCAACAAACAACAATTTGATGGTTGTATATCCATCACGAAAAATGTAGCTGTGAAGGTGCAAGGACCGACCTTGATTGGTAACTCCAACTCCCCAAATACCGACCTTCGAGACCCATCAAACGCCTTCACCATCAAATCACTTGGGCGCAGCTCCAGTCCAGAATAATCAATCTTCATTAATGCTGACTTGGGCAATACATTTAAAGACGATCCGGTATCTACCAAAACCCGGGATAACGTAGTGCACCTGCACTCCATTGAAATATGCAACGCTTTGTTATGGTCTGGCCCCTCCGGAGGAAGATCAAAATTTGTGAAGCCCAAACCGTTCCCGGCAGATATGTTAGCACAAACATTCTCAAACTGATTGACTGTTATCTCATGTGGCACAAACGCATTCTTCAACAAATTCATCAAAGCATTTCTGTGAGGTTCTAAATAAATCAACAAAGACAAGATGGACATCTTGGAAGGAGTGTGGCTCAGATGATCAATTATGCTATAATCACTCTTTCTGATAATTCGCATCAGCTCTTCAACCTCATCGGAAACCGAAGAAGCCACTGGTATCGGAATTGGTTGAGTCACATTGACAGGCGTAACCCTGGGATTACCAATCGTTACCTGTTGTTTTCCTTTTTCTCTTGCACAAGCATCTACCGCATCTTGCACATTGGAAGGACCAAATACTCTCCCGCTTCTAGTCATTCGACCCACACTAGAAAAGTTATGGACTTCCCCTTCATCACCTTCAGCACGTTCTTCCTCAGACAAATGAGTACTAAACTCCTGCTTTACCCCATGGTAATAAACATCGGCACCGTAATGCCACGGGACCGCCTTCTCACTGGTATATGGCATAGGACCAAGTACCATAATCATCAGAGGGGGTGCCCTTGGCGGGGCAGGAATGCGCGCAGGGGTGTAAGGAATAGATATTACAGCAACATCTTCTTCGGTAACCTTACAGTAGCTCGGTCTTCTATCGAACTGCAGGGAACCCTCCTTTATCAACAACTGGATACCGGCTTTTAAATCAACGCATCCCTTTGGTTGCTCTCTACACTTGGCGCACTCTGAGGTACAACCTGGGAAAATAGAATTGTCGAGCAAATACTTCTTAACACAGCCTAATGGAGTAGTTACTTGTTCCACATCCATGATCAAATTCAACACTTCACCATTATCATCAATCATATTAACAACACCCCCTCCATGCCTAGGCATTGGGTTCTGAGTAACGTTCGGACCAGTCACTGGAGTAAACTCAATTGCCTTAGAATCCAACAAGTCTTGTACTTTGCACTTCAACGCAAAGCAATTGTCAGTAGAATGACCAACCCCGCCCGAATGGAATTCACATCTAGCATTAGCATCATAGTTAACAGGGAGCCTTGCGGGTGGCGGTGGCATATTTCTCAAACTGATCAACTTCAAATCAAGCAAGTGGTGGAGTGCTTCGGTAAGAGTTACTGGCAAGGGATCAAATTTCCTCGGCTGTCTCTGCTGTTGATTATTATACTGACGGGGAGCATCCTGCTGCCTTTGTTGTTGAGGCACTGTATTTGGTCTCTGCTGCGGAGGAGCATTAACAGGAATAGAAACAGCATTGATTTGTTGATTCTGACGATCTTCTCTTCTTCCTCTGTGAGATTAAACCGCACTTGTGTCGCCTTCCCTTTTCTTAGGGTAAGTGTTGAACGGTTTCTTACTGCCTACTGATGAGCCACTAGAACCTCCAATCTGAATTTTCCCTAATTTTAAACCTACCTCGATTCTTTCACTAGCCATAACCAAGTCTGCAAATCCTGCCGAAGTACTTCTTATCATGTGTTAATAGAATGGCCCTTTCAGGGTACTCATTAACATATTAATGAGTTCTCTCTCCATGAGTGGAGGTTGAACCCTCGCAGCCAACTCACGCCACTTCTGAGCGTATTCCTTGAAAGATTCCCTCGGTCCTTGTGACATATTCTGTAACTGAGTGCGATTAGGCACCATATCCACATTGTACTTATAATGATTGACAAAAGCCCGAGCAAGATCATTCCAGCAACGAATATGAGTTTTCTCCAACTTCATGTACCACTCCAGGGATGCCCCAGATAGGCTATCCTAGAAAAAGTGAATCAAAAGCCCTTGATCCTCGGTATGTACTGACATCTTCCGGAAATAAGCAGTTGCATGAGTAATAGGACATGATGTTCCGTTGTGCTTTTCAAATACAAGAGGCTTAAATTTTGGAGGAACTTTCACCCCAGACACAAACCCGAGATCATTAGCATCCATACCAAGGACTCCTCGTCCTTCCACAGCCTTCAGACGCTCTTCCAACAAACGATACTTCATATCCTCAATCTGAACCCCCGGCTCTGATGCCGCACAGAAAACTGATCTTCATCCTGGTCAAAGTCGTAATCCTGTTCCTGATAATTCCTCACACCGCCCTGATTAACTCTTCTGTTCCCCATAAGACGAGGTCCAGGAGACGGAGGAAACTGTCCTACGTTGCGCACAAAAGGGTTTTCCGGTATCCCGTGAAGATTTCCAGCAGGCTGATCTTGCACATCCCCCAATCCTACAGAAACGTCCTGATAGAGCCCTTGATTTCCACCATCCCCTGGATAGCGGCGCTGATTGTTGACAATAGCAGCTAGTTCTTCCTGTCGGCGATTCACATTGGTGATGACCTCCATGAACTGAGTCATCTGAGTAGCCATCTGGGCCCTTATTTTAGCGAGTTCAGCTTGAACCTGTTCCATCTGTCTTGGCAAGTTGTTTCTGGTGGAATACCGATGAGTAGTCGTCTTGAATTCTGAATAAGAAAAGCAGCAGAATAAGAAAACCGCCTTGAGATAACCTGTAATATTATGAAATGCATGATGTGCATGATATGTTTATCATTTCCAAGTATCCAAGAGTCCTTTTATTCATCAGTTACGGCGTGCGACCATACAATCAAAAGAGAAAGGACAATAAGATGAACACCTTAATTATTTACAAACAAAAGAAACGATGTCCAAGTGACCTCAGACAGCTAAAAGTAAAATGATAAACAACTAAATACATGTCTTAACAATAAAGAAAAAAAGAACGGAATAATAACAACAATCAATTGGTCCCTTCCAACAACTCTGGGAGTGACCAAATATACCAAAAGTAAATAACAAAAACTAAATCTCCGGAACAAGACACGCTTCAAGGTGTTGACAATACTCTTCAAGTCTGGCTTTCTCCTTCAAAAGTTGAGATGCAACTGCTTTACTTTCTTGAAACCGACCTTATGCGACACGCTTCTGAGCTACTTCCTTCTCAAGCTGAGCATCTTTGTCTTTGAGCTATTTCTCTAAGTTCTGAATCTTCTTCCTGTAGCTATTCTCAGATATCTGAAGCTTCTGACATTCTTGCTGAGTCTTACTCAACTCTTCTTCTATTTCAGCACGAGACCTCTTCCTAAAACTGGTTGTATCAGAAGTTTCCCCTTGAGCTTCCTTGAGTTTGCGAGCTAAGTCGGCCCTTTCTTGATCTGCCCAATAAAGTTTCATCCCTGCCTCACGGTCTTTTGCACGAAGCTGAATGTTCTCAACATGAACCTGGGTGAACATCTCGGTAGGCACCGTGTTACTCGGAACAGCTGGAGGTTGCTCGTATAGAGGAGCCGACCTTGCAAATGGTAATCGTAAGATCTTGACTCTGACTTTAACCCACTCCAGGTAAGGAACCCTAGCGATATGAACCTTCTTGCCCAACGTGGTTCTATCCCTTTTGTGAATTCCTTTCCAAGCACTTGTCATTCTTTTCAACATCATAGGATCACTTCCTCTAGCAAAATACACTAATTCAGACACCTCCTCAACCTTTGGAGGTCCATCCATTGCATATCCCAATTAACGATAAGCAAGCACAGGATTATAGTTGATACACCCCTTAGTCCCTATGAGGGGAACATTAGGGAAATCTCCGCAACTAGTGATAACACTTTGCACTTCCCTCATGTCATAATTCCACCGGATATCAAATGAAGTAAGGTTGACAAGCCTTGATGACCATCGGAGAGAATGCTTGGTATCCACAAACGGGCCACTTACTGGTAGATGCAACTTAAGCCATTGATACAACATAGAATGACATAAACCTACATTACCTCCTTTTCCATGCCTGAAATGAATGGTGTAAAGAGTATCTGCCAAGAGTGTCGGTACCGAGTTCTTATTTCTAAAAACACAAATAGCCGCCAAATCCATAAAATTTCTCTTGTGAGGGAAGAGGATGATCCCGTATATCATGAGAGCAAACAGAGAACTGAAGTCCCTCCATTTGCCTTTCTCCGCCCAGTCTTCAGCTTTCTTCACTAAGAAATCCAAATAAAACCCTGTAGTAACTTCACGCGACTTCCAATTGTCTTTCACCTCTTTCCAACTCAAACGAAGAATTTCAGCAACAACTTCGAACTTTGGCTTCCCCGGAACTTGGAAAAAAGGAACTTCATCAGACAACTTGATATTAAGTAGGTACGCGTACTCTTCTAGTGTGGGAACCAGTTGATAATCTTGAAAAGTAAAACACCGCAATTCCTTGTCATAGAATTGGAAGAGAGTGATCAACGCCATTGGGTCAACTGGAGTGTTAAGGATTCGTAACAAATTGCCATAATTTTTGTTGAAATTACTCAGAACATCACCCTTTAGATAAGAACTCAACCTCTTCAATTCGAACACATCACTGGTAGGAATCTGATAAGCGAAAGTATGCCTGGTGAGCTCTTTAACACGAACTGAATCAAACTCATCTGACGGGAGGCCAGCCATTTCTGATGGAAAGAAGACTCTCGAATGTCCCTGGAAAATGACATGCGTATGCTAGTTTTTTTTTTTTTACATTTTTTTTTAGAAATAAATATGCTATGATGCAACATGACAGGATCAAATCTTCACATTGGATCATGGCTGGACCGTTACAGAACAGCACCCCTCAAGATCAAAAGAAAACCCCAAAGCTTCAAAATTATCACGGGAACCCGAGTCACCTTCGCAACACAAAGTCACCAACAATACTTGTACCTGTAAGAAAAGTTTTCCCGCCCCTCTCACGGGTGTAGTCTAGGTCAAGGTAAGGTTAAAAGCCAAATCAGAGTACAAGATCTTGAATGTCGGTATCATCATACGATAACACCTATCTGAACTACCTCCGAGGTCATGGGTCTCATGGTCAAGTCTACAAAGCATCCGCCTCATAGCTGCCATGGCCACTCTATTCCTAGTTCCTATGGAATTAACTCATAGCCTGGGTATGAGGCCTTTCACCTCATGGAACAACCCACCCACCAAGAAAATCCAGAAACCAAACAGTCCAGCCAAATCTAGTATGCAGAAAGTAAAGCGCACATAAGATGCAATGCAAACAGATAAATATGCAAAGCAGTAAAATAAACACCCAAAAAAGAAAACAAACAAGAGCTAGGATCGACTCCGGGATGGACCAGCGAAAGGTCAATCTGTCCCCAGTGAAGTCGCCAGCTGAAACCACGCGGTCGGAACCCGTCATCTGGATGTAAATGAAACATCAATGAAGTCACCACCGAACGTCTTTTATCCCGCCGAGGGGGAAAGGTAAACATTGAGAAAACCTGAAGAGGGAGAATTCACGGTCTTTCGACCGAGAGATCGGGTAAGGGAGTCTGTTACGCGAGGGGAAGGTGTTAGAACCCCACACGCCCATAGTACTCTACGGTATCCACTCTTGTTGTCTAATCTAATGGGTGTGGTCAAATCCTATGTCTATGGCTTACAACTGAAAAGGGGAATGCATGCGAAAGAAAAAGAAAACAATGTAGGGAAAATAAAAAGTTGTGCTCGGTTGGGCCCTACCCCAATGCCTACGTATCCCTTTTAAGGAATCAGAGCAGCCGTAGTTTGGCTTACATATTTTGGTTGGTTTGTGTTTTTTAGTTAAGACAAAAAAACAGTCAAGATGGCAAAACATCAAATAAAATAAAAAAATGAGATGGTAAGACATCGGTTAAAAAAAATAACAAAGTAACATGTCAAAGATGGCGAAACATCAATAAAACGAATGACAAAACATCACACCTAACAATGATATTGAGGATCAAAGTAGGATAACAAACAGGTGCGATGGCGAAACATCGGCTTCAAACAAATGTGCGATGGCAAAACATCGGCTAAAATATAACAAGATATCATGGCAAAGATGGCAAAACATCAATAAAACATATGACAAAACATCACACCTAACAATGATATTGGGAATCAAAGTAGGATAACAAACATGTGCGATGGCGAGACATCGGCTTCAAACAAATGTGCGATGGGGAGACATCGGCTAAAAGATAACAAGGATAGCATGGAAAAGATGGAAAAACATCAATAAAACAGATGACAAAACATCACACCTAACAATGATATTAGGAATCAAAGTAGGATAACAAACATGTGTGATGGCGAGATATCGGCTTCAAACAAATGTGCGATGGCGAAACATCGGCTAAAAGATAACAAGATATCATGGCAAAGATGGCAAAACATCAATAAAACAGATGACAAAACATTACACCACCTAATAATGATATTGGGAATCAAAGTAGGATAACAAACATGTGCGATGGCGAGACATCGGCTAAAAGATAACAAGGATATCATGGCAAAGATGGCAAAACATCAATAAAACAGATGACAAAACATCACACCTAACAATGATATTGGGAATCAAAGTAGGATAACAAACATGTGCGATTGAGAGACATCGGCTTCAAACAAATATGCGATGGCGAAACACCGGCTAAAAGATAACACATACAAAGTAAGATTGGTTTGTATCTTTTACTTTGAAGAAGGGTTTGAGTTCATTAGAAATGTCTTATGATTTTCCAAGAAGACAGCTTTTTGTTTTAAGATGCAAAATGCAAAGAAAGGTAAAAACAACTAAGGGAAACTAGCCTAGCATTATCCCTAGTGTTATCATACAATGGTTGACCCTAAGGTTGAGGATAAAGGAGAATCATATCCTATGTTAACATGTTAAAGGAAGCTTAACAAAACTATCCTATAGGGAACATGCAATGAGAGCCAAGTCGTGATCTCAATTTCTAAATTGAGTGACTCATCGATCAACAATTAAGGAAGAAAAGCAATAAACATCCTATAGGGAACATGCAATGAGAGCGAAGTCGTGATCTCAATTTCTAAATTGAGTGACTCATCGATCAACAATTAAAGAAGAAAAGCAATAAATATCCTATAGGGAACATGTACTGAGAGCGAAATCGTGATCTCAATTTCTAAATTGAGTGACTCATCGATCAAAAGCAAACACAACACATGCATCAGATAAAAACCAGAGGGCCTCCTGACATATATCAGCAATAGAGGTCCCATCATGCAATCAGATAACTATGCAAAATGAAAGTGGGAGAAAGGAAGTGGTATAATACCAAACAGATAACTATCTGTAGTAGTCAAGCAAGAATAGAAGAAACCCGGAGAAACTTCAAGCAAGCTGGCATCAGTAGACAAATTGAGTCAGGAATTACACCATCAGGATGTAAGCAATTTATCAGATATGAACAAATCCCAGGGCCATGTATGACATTCACAATCATATGTATGTATATCCTGCATAAATCATCAAACATGCCAAACACAAGAATAATGCCAATATAGTGAATTGTGTTCCACAAACAAAGTGAAACACCCAAAGCCTCAAGCCAAAAGTGGCAACTTTCTCAGAGTACCTCGCATATTCAACAACCAAGTTAGTATTCCATAAGGTGAAAAAGTGAGAACAACATGGTAGCAATTATCAAACATTAGACATGATAGGCAAGAGAAAGCAAGCATATGTACAAATTAGGTCAAAAGAATCAGAGAAATGTTGCTCCTTTCTATCACCATGTTAGATTGACAATTGAATATCAATCAAGGATCATAAGAGCTTGAGAATAATATGAACAGAGACCATAAAAGTCAGTAGCAAACACATTTTAATCTTGCACAATTAATTCAATCACAACTTCATGAACACAATAGGAGATAAAACCTACATGATGCATTAGATGGTTCAAAACATTCAAACATGAGGCATTTAAGTGAAATGGCTTGAGTTAACATAGACAATCAGAATCAACATGATCATTAGGTTCCCAATTATAGGCCTCACTCAAGTTCATTGGCCATCAAACAAATTGCAACAAGACATGCAAACATAATTGGGTACCTTCACTTCAAAATTACATCAAAAATGGAAACAATGGTCCATAATTCAAACCCAAAACAAAATAGCATCCTTGAAAGGTCTAAAAGTCAGAATGCAAGCCCTAAGTTCATGAATGATTGGGGAGGAGGCCAAATGAAGTTCAAAGTTTAAGACTAGTTGGCAAAACTACCAAACTAGACAAGTTTTCAAAATTGTTTGTGGAAAAATGTCAAACCAAGTCAAATAATTCAAGAAAAATGGTTTTCACATCCCCAACACATTCATGAACCATAAACAAGACCTGAATTCCCAATAAAATCCAAGGCACAAGGGTTTTGAACATGAAACTTGCACCATAAGCAACAAAACCCTAGATTTTGACTTTTAATTCTAAATAATAATTAAATAGGATCAAAACTCAAACAAGTTAAAACAAAATCATGCCAATCACCAAGAAACCCTAAATGTCAGAAAATATATTTTTTCATATTTTTTTGAATTAGGAAAAGTTAAAAAAGAAATTAAACTCAAACAATTATTCAATTAACAAATATCCACATATCAAAATATTATTTAAATCAAAAAGTCAGAAAAATGCCCAACAAAAATTATATTCAAATATTAGAATTAAAAACACAAATCTCTGAAATTTTGTGAATTTTTTGAATTAAAGAAAAATATTAAAATAAAATAAAAAAACAAACAATTAGTAATTGAATTATTATTTAAGGGCAAAAATGAAAACCCTAACCAAAAATCAAGAAAAGGTCAAAATAAGAATATGTTTAGATTCTATGATTAAAACCAAGATTTCATGATTTTTTTGAGAATTTTTTATTAAGGGAATATTAAATTAAAAATCAAACAAAACAAATATTACAAATAACCTTTGAATTTAAGTTTTAAACCAAAAATAAGAAAAAAAAAGATGAACCAAAATCAGAATCAATTTTTACATTATTTTATGAGTCTAAAATATTTTTTGTGGATTTTTTAGGTCAAAGGAGCTATTAAAATACAAATAAACTTTAAACAAACAATTATTTAAATTCAATAATTTTTAAGTCAATCAAAACATTTTTAAAAATTCCAATAAAATTTCACAAAGTAGTAGAAACTATTTTAAACTTGTGAGAATTTTTCCAGAATTTTTTAAATTGTTTTGATCAAGAAACAAAAATCAGAAAATCAATTAAACAAAAAAAATGAAAAATGCATGATAATTTGAAACAGGCCAATCACAGCGCGCCACCTCACTTCATCTTCAACCTCCAGCATAGAGCAAAACGCGTGCAATTCCACAGTCCATGAGTTTATGTTCAGATCCATCAAACATGCTCGTTTCTTAACCAAAATCCATGAAACAAGGTGCAAATTAAAGCTAGCATATCATACTACATGATGCAATTTGAATCACACTCAAAGATCAAACACAGATCAAGAAATAAAGTCTCAAAAACTGGAAAAACTCACTATAAACATCAAATTCATGAACACGATTTCAACAATTCTGCTCGAATCAAAGCTCAAATATACATCAATCCTAATGATTGGCCAGCTAGCAACTCAATAAACATAATTTGCATCCTTAATTCAAGCTGAAACACATAAATCAAAGTTCAAGAAATTTACATGGATGTGAAATCTGGAAACGTGATTCCTTCACTCCAGAAGCAATCCAATGGTGCAGGCTTGATCTCCTTGCTTCACTGAAGCTGAATCACCAAGAATTTTGAAGAATGGTCCAAGGAGAAGAGAGATTCGAAGCAAATTGCAGAGATGCTTTCAAGATGTTCAGATTTGAAATGTAGCGGTAATGAGCCTCCCCATTTTGTGTGTTTTGTGAGCTAAATGAATTCAGAATTACACTCCCAAAAAGCCAGCTCATGATTGTTTGAAATGAAGAAGTGTTGGTGAATTTGCAACTTTGAGCAAGTTTGTCATTTTTTCAATCCAACATGTGCAATACCATATGGGGCACGAAATAGTGAGTGTGATGGGCCTCATCATGTCACAAATTACCAATGGGCTTGATTAGAAGCAAGAGGAATGGCTAAAACTTGAGTTTGCAAGAAATGGCCATTTTGCATATTTGCCAAATTTCAATAAAATGCCCCAAAATTCCAAAACTCATAACTTGTTCATACTTTTGAATTTTGGCACAAATGAGCATAATTTGGAAAGGTATTAAAAAGATCTACAAACCCTTAGTTTTTAGTTTTTGCAATTGAATCCATTAAGGTCCTCAAAATTTGACATTAAATTCACTAAATTTGAAAAATAACCTATAATTTTGTGACTTCAAGAGATCATAACTTTTGATTCCTTGCCAGTTTGGACATGAGACCAAAAGGGGGTGAAATATAATTCCCTTAGATTTCCAAGCATATTTCATTTGTATTTTTGTGATCAAAGATGAATAAAATATGAATTTTTGAAATTAAGTCCTTATTCTCCAAAATTAGAAACTTTTAGGGTTTCTTCATGAACAAGTTTCAACCCAAACCTCCATGTTTTTTATCCAATGATCAAAATGGACTTGAAATATGAAAAGTACATCCTTGAATTGATGGTTGACCAAAAGTTCACTTGGTCAACCTTGTCTTTGACTAATTTTGACCAAAATGACCATTTTGCCCCTTTGAATCAATTGATCCACTTCCCTTCAAAATTGATGATCAAAACTTTCAAACATATGATCTTCCAAATATATAGAGGCCATGTACAAAATTTCACTTCAAAGTTCTCAAGAAATCCAGATAAAAACCCAAACCCTAGTTTTGATCAACATCTCAAGAGACAGATGAATCATCTTCAAAACTTTAAATCCTCTGGGTATCATGACCAATTCCTTGTGCAAGGACTTTTCAAATACCAATGAGATATTGTAGCTTCCAAACCAAGACTTGTACATTGATCAATAGCCTTGCTCAACAAAACCCTAATTTGGCTGGTGAATCCAAAGAGTGATTCCCCTTGTAGTCAAACACAAACTTCAATCCTCTGATGATCCAAAGAGATGGATGAAGCATCTTGAGATATGCAATAACTTTTGAGCTTGAAAGATCCAAAGGTTTAGATAATAAGATTTTTCTTGAGCAACTTGTCAATGTAAACCACCTTCAAGGCTTGAGGAAGATTTGACAACCAAAGTACTTTGATCCCATCACAATGTATGAATGCAATGCAATATGATATTCATGATGAAACATAAGCCTAAATAAATAGGGTAAATTTTGGGGTGCAACAATTATGTTGTATGCATTTATCCTGTATGTGATGCAAAATGGTGTTGGAATTTAATTTTGTCTTGGAAAATAAATCCTTGACAAGTGTTAGGGAGTTTTGGGAAGCTGAATCCCGAACGGTCATCGCGGATGAAGAGTATGCACACCTTTCTAGACCTTGTTTTTATAATGTTTCCGTAGGGGATTCCTGTTTTGGTTGTTTGAGGAGAACTCTGTTGGGGAATGTTGATCTTGAGAGAGGAAACCCTGTGGAGAGTGTTTATTCCTGCTTGGAGAAAGGAGTTCAGGAGTCTTCGTTGTCCTTTGCTCTACTAGGGAGCTATTGGGGATTGTAGAAAAGTCTATTGGGGAAGAGGAGTTGTGGTCGCTTGATGTGTGATAGTCTGAGAGGCAAATTCAAGCTGGGGGAATCTAGCCGCTTTGTTGGGGAAATAAACCCTGTCACCAATCTGTTGGAGAGGTGTTTTCTGGCAGAATTCCTCGAGGGTTCTTGAGATCAATTTAGTTGGGGAGAAGTTTTCAGAGATTGAAACTCTGGCTAGGGATCATCCTATGAAAAGGACTTTGTGAGAGACTTGTCACTGCCCCTAGTAGCAAGTGTTTGTAATATTGCTAGGAAATGCTTGATTGACCGTACGTAACTCTTTGTTTGAATTCACGTTTAATGCCCCAAGTGATTCAGATAAATACATGCCCCTGGTTACTCAGCATTTCTTGAGATTTCTTGGAATCTTGACTTGACTGCCCCAGGTGAATTTGGACAATGACATGTCATGTCCCCTTGTTTTATAGGGGATTTGTCACTGGGAGTGTCATCCCACTTGCGGAGATTTTGTTCACTGAGCGGGTTTTTTTTTGTTCACTGGATATACGTCTTGTGAATTTCTCCGCTGTCAAACAATTAGCCATATGCAAACAACGATATTCAAATAATGCAAAGTTTATGCTTGTCTTGAAATTTTGACAATGCGTTTTAGCAAGTAAAGAGTTTTGTAAGAATATGAATTCAACTCAGAATTTGGAGCAAGAGTCAGGATACCTTTTGTAACAGTGTGCTTTGGAATTAACCCATGCTTCAATTAGGACTTTTGAAGGATTGTAACGTGGCTTGGTTCACGGTTTAAGAAACAAAGGATAAGGCTCAAAGTGTATTTGTACCCGCCCGTTCTTCGTAATGTTCTTCAGTCCTAAACTCAGTTAATTGTGCGTTTGAACTCCAATTGAGTCTGGAATGGAATTTTGGTGATGGTTCAGACAAGTTAAGTTTGTTGGAAGGAAGTATTTTTTGCCATATTTTCCATGTTGTTAAGGATTTGTAGTGACCTCTTTTTGATTTATTATCCCTGATTTGGCCTGACTGTTTTTTGAGATTACAGTAAGCAGGATGCCCCAGTTTTTATTAAGTCTCCTTCGTAGGTTTTGACTTAGTGGGCTTTTCTTCTTGGGAGATAATGATTGCCTATTTTAGTAGGGAACCATCACCGTCTTTTGATTCCAGAGGAATGTTTTTGATGTCATTTGTTGTATACGAAGTGAAAGTTTGTGACTAAACGCGCATTTGAATTAACTGAGAGACTACCCTGCCCCACGTTTTGATTAAAGGTTTCAATTTGTGTAAAAAAGAAAGCTCCTACTTCTTAGGCTCAAGGGGGATGACTAGGGATTATCCTCCTTATAACTCATGTGTTTAGGAATTGAAAGAAACGCTTGTACATCATCAACAAGGTCTGTCCAAAAGCATATTGTATGAGATTATGGCATTGTTTTCGTCATCCTCCATCTAAAGGCTTGCAAATTTTGAAAAAAGAGTTGAATATTATAAAAGGAGTAAAGACAACACAATTTAAATATAATGAAAACAAATGGATGAATTCAAGACAAACATATGTGATGCATTAATGAAACAGAGTTTAACATTAATAGATAATTGTAATAACAAAAGAGATTACAATTGAAAATTCAAAATGAACTGGAACGCTCAATGATTTGGCTTGGGAGTGGTGATCACGTTGGGAGTCTCTAGAGGGTCGAACTCGATCTCCTTGGCGCCAATCATGTTTTGAATCTTGTATTTCAGCACCCAACAATCGTTAGTATCATGCCCAGGACTTCCGGAATGATATGCACATATTGCATCATGATTGTAGTTAGGGGAAGAAGTTTTGGGGTTTGGATGAGGTCCTATCAACGTAATCAGGTTCATCTTCAAAAGTTGTTGTAGTGCTTGAGACAGCGGCATGTTGATGTTGGTAAACTGTCTTTTGGGCTCGTCTGGCCTTCGTTGATTTCCCTTTTCTTGTTGTCGCCATGATGCAAGACCATAGATCAAGACTGCCCCCACATGTTGGTCGTGGTGGCTCTTGTTATGACCCTTTTGGTCGTAAACAACATTGGACTCTTCTTCCCATTGTATGGATTTTTTTGAGTATCAGAGGATGTAGGTCCTTGGATCTTTCCACTTTTGATGCCAGTTTCGACCCTTTCACCAGTCAGTATTAGCTCGGTGAACCCGGCCTAGGAGCTTCCGATTAGGTGATTGAAGAAAGGTCCCGTCAAAGTTCCCATAAAGATGTCAATCCCTCGTTGGAACGCATGGTCATATTTTGCAATTGCACACGAGTTGGTGCAAGATCAGCGTTGTATTGGTACTGCTTGTAGAAAGCAACAACCAAGTCCTCCCAAGTGTGAATGTCGGTTCCTTCTAACTGATAGAACCACTCCAATTGAGTGTCAACCAAACTTTATTAGAAGAAATGGACCCATAGCTTCCGGTCAGCAGTGTAAGACTGAATCTTGCGGACATATGACCTCAGGTGTATTTTAGGACAAGAGATCCCATCATACTTGGAAAAGGTATGGATTTTGAACTTTGGAGGGATGACCACTTCGGAAACCAAACCTAACTCTTCAAAGTCCAAGCCAGGTATCTGCTGAATCTCCATAGCATTGAGGTGGTCCTCTAACTGTTTGTATTTATCATCAGCAGGAGGATATTGTTCCTCAGAGAAGTCAGCTTTGTCTTCATCAATCCCCAGACTGTTATCTCCTTCTTTTGTATGATTGTCCCCTTCGGTTGATGGAGTTGAGAGATCTAGAGTTCTCTTGACTAGTCCTCTAAGTCTTCTTCCCAAGTTCAGGACGCCTACTGACTTCTTTGACTTTTTCTTCTTGTCTTTGAGAAGAAGAGTTTTCAGGTCCTCTTGTCCCTTAGCCATAGCCAGGAACATTTGTTGGAATTGGACATTTTGTGCTTGGAGATCCTTCACCATTTGTTCCATATCCATCTTACTGAAATAAACAGTAGGAAGATAAGAAGACTTGTATGGGAGAAACCTGTCATGATATGATGCATGATATGTGGATGCATGTTTTCAAGGATCTCGCAAGATAAACACAAGAAAATGTTAGAAGTTAAACAACTTTGATTGGAGAACTTTGTATCAGTGGATGTCCTTCCACAAGAATCAAGCTCACCATGTCAAGTGGTTCATAGCCGCTGACTCAAGTTGTTGTACTTTGGTCTTTGACAACGTTTGATTAGAGAATGAATCTTCTTGCCACTTGATAGGCGTCTGGTTCAACATGACCCTTCATCATAGGCCCTTTGAGATCCTTGAAATGGTTATTGAAAATTCTATGGTATGATGTTATAATGTTATGTACAAGTATGCAAAGCAAGCAAGTTGTTATGTACAAATAATCATATGCACACAGGCAAGTCCTTATGTTTAGGCTTGCATGGAGTTTGTAGGTAAGTACCCTCTTGAAGTTTAGTTGGCTCAACCTTTCCTAGTAAGTAACCAGGTTCTAAGAGATCTCAATATCACTGATCTTTCCCACAAGTTTCGATCCGATCGACAACTGACTTGCCACCAAACAAAGCTCGGGGGTCAAATCTCAATGAGTGTAGTATCGAGTATCAACCAATCTTCGGTCAAAACCAAAGCCGGCTATCTCACTACTTCCTAATGGCCAAGTTGTTCAATTAAGGTTCTAAGGTCAGTTAGTGCTTCATGACACCACACAGCGGCCCTATATTCTCCTTGACTACTCAAGGGCTACCGATACCAACAAATGTGTCACACTAACGTAGCTATTGCTTCAACCATGTCGGTATATCCCGCACAGTTTCCACAATATATTGCTACTTACCTAAAAGGTGCCCCAGATCCAGGTAGAGGATCAAAACAAGCCCAAACAAGGAACCATAATATAAAGCAAGCAAGTCAAGCAATGAAAAGTAAGTAAAGGTGATCTAGCCCTAAGGTAAGCCCACTTTTAAGTATTTCCCCAGCAGAGTCGGTATTTCTGCAAAGCAGTGGGAGAACTAACTTGGGTGTTTTGTGTTTGATCACATTTGTTGCGGATAGCAAGAGTCGCCACCGACTTTTCTTTTATCCAATAATGAAAGGTTGAAAAGAACAGGAAAGACCTTTTGAGATTATTTCTTGAGTTCGGGGGGTAGGTTATGAAAAGGGAAGGTATTAGCACCCTTTTCATCCGTAGTTATCTACGGGCTCTTAGTTGCTTGCTAGATCACTTGCTTTTGTTTGAAAATGTGCTTGTGGTGTGGGTTTTGAAAGTATTTTGAAAAATGTCTTTGTAATGGTTCTCATTTCTATAAGAACGCGTACAAAGTGTTGTTTTTGAAAATAGTTCAAAGAAGTGTTTGTGGAATCTTCTTTTGAAAGTGATTTTGAAAAGTGTCTTTGTAATGGTTCTCGTCTCTATAAGAACGCGTACAAAAAGATTTGTCTTTTGAAAACGTTTCAAGATGAAAGTGTTGGTGTATAAAATGTTTTTATTGTGAGCAAGCGAGCAATTAGGAGCAACCTACCTACTCAAAAGATCTTAAATGTTCTTTTCCTCCTGTTGTACCCCAAAATTTACCCTCTCATTTTTCAAGGCTTTTCTCAGAGGGATTTTCAAGGTTCAAACTTGAACAAGTGCATTGGGATTTTCCAATACCAAAATTAAAAGGAAACTGTCAAAAAAGGAGAAAACAGATAAAAATAACATTTTGACAAGTTTGGAGGAAAACAGGTCTCCTTCGATTCATCACCCTTCGACTGACTCTTGGCCTCCTTCGAATGCAACTTGGGCATGTCCTTCATTTTGAACTTAAAGCCTCCTTTGAATGCAAGTTTAGGTACATCCTTAATTTGGATTGGAAACCTCCTTCGAATGCAACTTGGGTACATCCTTCGTTTGGATTTGAAACCTCCTTCGAATACAACTTGGGAATACCCTTCGACTCAGAAGCCAGGAACTTCGCTCACGCTAAAAGGCAATGACTCCCTTTATGTTTGTTTCGACACATGCTTCGATTGGGCAACATGCTTCCTTCGAACACGAGCTTTCGATTGGGCAATATGTTTTCTTTGATCCAAGCTTCGACTGGGCATTAGCTTCCTTCGAGTAAGTTTGTTTCTACCACAAGCTTCGACTGAGGCAGAGGCTTCCTTCGAAAGAGTGCTCTTCGATCTCATTCTTGCATTCGACTCAAGACCAAATCTAATTTGCTAGGCTATGTTGCTTCCAAGTCTTTACATAATCAGAGGTTTGTACAAGGGTTTTAAACTTTGTCTTTTAGATACTACTATTCTTGATTAAAGGCTACATACTCTTTCTTTTCATAGAGAGTACTTTAGTCACAAAATCAGCTTTCAACCTGATTTTGGTCTGAGCACAAGCAAGGCCAGAAGCATAAGTCACATCTTCTGCACCCCAACTACCAAGAGGCCCCCCACATGTACTTTCACATTACATTATTTTATCATTTCTTTGCAAGGCTGGCTTTGGACAACATGTCCATTCTTTCTCTATAAAATAGAGGAACATTTACAAAGCTAGGAGAGGATCTTTGGACCGGAGGAACGAATCCCCTAAATTTTCTCAAACACAACAAAACTCTCAAGTTCATCAACACTTGAGAAATCAATAACCCAGAACCACACTTCAGTCTCCTTCGATTCTGAAGAACACCCCACACAAAAGTTTGTTCAAACTTAAGGACAACCTTCTGTGACAACTCTTCGAACCAAAAGCAAACCCCCTGTGACTACTCTTCGAATTCCAGAAACATCCAGGTAGCAGTTCAAGTTCGAATCCCACATCCATTCAAGGCCTGAAGCAAGGTAAGTTATTCTTACCTTTGAACTTTTCGTTTCATGGCATAGTAATTTTCCCTTTCGTTTGAAACATGTACATATCATTGTTCCTTTTGATTCCACCCTTTTAACATATTTTTCAGAGCTAACCCTTTCGTTTTGGCTTTCTGTTTACCTGAACTTGCTTTAACTATTAAACTGTTTATAAGACAAATACTAGCATGGCCTTAGGCCATGTTGCCATTTAATGCTTGACATGAAAGAAACAGGAAACAGGAAATGAAGCTTCTGGCTTCTACCCTCTTTCTCCAGGTCAAACGAAAGAGGCAACCAGGAGGAAAACCATGTTGACTTCTAGACCCAGACGAAAAGCGTGCCTTCACTGATTCCAGGCTCAGTCGAAAGACGTTCCCTCACTGCTTTCAACCTCCTGTCGAAGAAGACAACAAGGCAGAACCAGAAGGCTTCGCCATACACTGACTTCCAGGCCAATCGAAGGACAGGACCTCACTGGCGCTAGCTCCAGACGAAGGAGGCCAACAGAATGCAAGTCGAAGGGTGTTACTGCTTGGGTCGAAGGAGCTCTTTTTTTTATTTCTTTTTATCTTATTTTTACCTTTACATTTCTATGCACTTCAATATGGTTGTAATAGTGTAGGATTTATTTTTTTTGCACTTTTTATTACTTTTGTACAAATGCTAGTAATTAGGTGTGTATGGCAAGATAAAACCAACAAGTAGACAACCCCTAATCAAAGACTAAATGCATTCAAATCAAACACATTATTCACACATGCACCTCTAGGGTAATCTCACTTGTTGCCTATCAAAAAATAGTCATGTCCCACGAGCATGGGCGTTTTAGCAAAGACCCTCGATAAAAGATCATAGTCCCTCAAAGACCCTCGATGTTGCCTTCGGTAAACTATCTAGTCCCTAAAACGACATTGCTAAAACGTCCCATATGTTGCCTTCTATGACTATACAAATGTCCCAATGCCCGTCCCTTCACATCCAATGATGGGGCTTCTTACCAAATCAATGGTAAGATAGCCACATCTAAAGGAGGAGGAAAAGCACATTTAAGACCTTTCAAGTAGGTAGATTCGCTCTCAGTTACTCGCTTGCTCACAACAAAAACATTTTTACCCACACTCTCATCTTTGAAACTATTTTCGAAACAAACACTTTGTAGGCGTTCTTATAGAAACAAGAACCATTACGAAGTTCCATTTTCAAAATACTTTCAAAAACACATCTCACAAACACACTTTTGAACTATTTTCGAAACAAACACTTTGTAGGCGTTCTTATAGAAACGAGAACCATTACGAAGTTCCATTTTCAAAATACTTTCAAAAATCACATCACGAAGCACATTCAAACAAAAGCAAGTGATCTAGCGAGTAACTAAGAGCCCATGGAAAACCATGGATGAAAAGGATGCTAATACCTTCCCTTTTCATAATCTACCCCCCGAAC
This sequence comes from Vicia faba, assembly GCA_948472305.1. Taxonomy (NCBI): domain Eukaryota; kingdom Viridiplantae; phylum Streptophyta; class Magnoliopsida; order Fabales; family Fabaceae; genus Vicia; species Vicia faba. The sequence continues at coordinate 556,485,902 of OX451737.1, read as the reverse complement.
TCAAGAAATAATCTCGAAAGGTCTTTCCTGTGCTTTTTCACCTTTCCTTATTGGATAAAAGAAAAATCGGTGGCGACTCTGCTGGGGAATTATGATTAAAGTGGGGTTACCTTATGGTTAGATCACCTTTACTTGCTTACATTGTTTGATTTGTTTGCTTTACATTTTGGTTCCTTTTTTGGGTTTGTTTTAAATCCTACACCCGGATTTGGGGGCACCTTTTAGGTAAGTAGCAATAAACTGTGAGGGAACTGTGCGGCGTATACTGACATGGTTGAAGCAGTAGCTACGTTGATGTGGCACTTTGGTTGGTACCGGTAACCCTTGAGTCAGTCAAGGAGAGTACGGGGCCGCCGCGTGGTGTCATAAAGCATCAACTGACCTTAGAACCTTGCTTGACCAACTTGGCCATTAGGACGTAGTAAGATGACCGGTTTCGGTGTAAAGCTGAAAATTGGTTAATACTCGATGCTACACTCATTGAGACTTGACCCTTGAGTTTTGTTCGGTTGCGAGTCAATTGCTTATTGAATGAAACTTGTGGGAAAGGTCAGTGATATTGAGATCCCTTAGAACCCGTTACTATTAACAAGGACAGGTTGAGCCAACTAAACTTCAAGAGGGTACTTACCTACAAAACTCCATGCAAGCCTGAAACTAAGGACTTATCTGCTTTGTGTGAATATGATTATTTGTATGTAAATCTGCTTACCTCGCATACTTGTACATAACATCATGAACATCATGCCATAGCATTTTCAATAACCATTTCAAGGATCTCGAGGGTCTTTGATGCAGGGTCGCGTTGAACCATACGTCTAGCAAGGGGCAAGAGGATTTATTTTCCTCTAAACAAATGCCGTCAAAAATCAAGTACAAACAACTTGAGTCAAGGGCTATGACCCACTTGACATGGTGAGCTTAATTCTCGTGGTAGGACATCCACGGATACAAAGTCCTCCAATCAAAGTTGTTGGTCGAAGTTCAACTTCTAACTTTTTCTTGTGTTTACCCCGCGAGATCCTTCAAAACATGCATCCACATATCATGCATCATATCATGACAGGTTTCTCCCATACGGGTCTCCTTATCTTCCTACTGTTTATTTCAGTAAGATGGATATGGAACAAACGGTGAAAGATCTCCAAGCTCAAAACGCTCAATTCCAACAAATGTTGTTGGCTTTGGCTAAGGGGCAGGAAGACCTGAAAACTCTCCTTCTCAAAGACAAGGGGAAGAAGTCCAAGAAGTCAGTAGGCGTCCTGAACTTGAGAAGAAGACCTAAAAGACCAGTCAAAAGAGCTCTAGATCTTTCAACTCCATCCAACATGGGGGATAGTCATGAAGAAGACAACAGTATGGAGATTGATGAAGCTGAAGCTGACTACTCTGAAGAACAGTATCCTCCCACTGATGACAAGTACAAACAGTTGGAGGATCGCCTCAGTGCTATGGAGATTCAACAGACACCTGGCTTGGATTTAGGAGACATGGGTTTGGTTTCTGGAGTGGTCATCCCTCCAAAGTTAAAAATCCCTACCTTTCCCTGTACGATGGAGTCTCTTGCCCTAAGATGCATTTAAAGTCTTATGTCCGCAAGATTCAACCATGCACAAATGATCCAAAGCTTTGGATCCATTTCTTCCAGGAAAGCCTGGTAGGGACTCAACTCGAGTGGTTCTATCAATTGGAGAGTTCTCGCATCCACACCTGGGAGGATTTAGCTGCTGCTTTCTATAAGCAGTATCAGTACAATGCTGATCTTGCACCAACTCGTGTGCAATTGCAGAACATGACCATGGGTTCCAACGAGAGCTTCAAAGGATACGCCCAAAAGTGGAGAGATCTGGCTGGTAGGGTGCAACCCCCTTTAACTGACAGGGAGCTGATTGACATCTTCATGGGAACTTTGACAGGGCCTTTCTTCAAACACTTGATCGGAAGCTCTTCAGCCGGGTTCACCGAGCTAGTACTGACCGGCGAAAGGGTCGAAGCTGGTATCAAAAGTGGGAAGATTCAAGAAGCTACACCTTCTTATGCTCAGAAAAAGCCCTACAATGGGAAGAAAGAGTCCAATGATGTGTATGGTCAAAAGAGTCGTCATGACCAACACGTAGGAGCAATCTTGTTCTCTAATCCTACGCCTGCTCAACAACGACAGGGGCATCAGCGCAAGGAGGTCGCGCCTAAAAGACAATTCACTAAGATCAACATTTCACTGGCCCAGCGCTACAACACATGTTGAAGGCAGAGCTGATTACGTTAAAGGCTCATCTCCGGAACCCAAATACTTACGCTCCTACCTATCATCCCAATGAAAGGTGTGCATACCACTCTGATAGTCAGGGACATGACACAAACAACTGTTGGGCTCTGAAGAACAAGGTACAAGACATGATTGATGCCAAGGAGATCGAGTTTGACCCTCCAGAGACTCCAAACGTGATCACTGCTCCTATGCCAAATCATTGAGAGCGTCTTATTCATTTTGAATTTTCAATGGTAATTCCTTTTTTTGTTCAAACAATTATCTATTAATGTCAAACTTTGTTTCATTAATGCATTGCATATGTTTGTCTTGATTTGATACACTCATTTTCATTACATTTAAACTTTTTTTTTTACTCATTTTTATGACATTCAACTCTTGCTAAAAGTTACAAGCCTTTAGATGGAGGATGACGAAAACAATGCCATAATCTCATACAGTATGCTTTTGGACAGACCTTGCTGATGATGTACATGCACTCTTTCAAATCCTAAACACTGGAGTTATAAGGAAGATAATCCCTAGTCAACCCCTTCGAGCCAAAGAAGTAGAAGTTTCTCTTTTACACAAATTGAAACCTTTAATCAAAACCTGGGGCAGGGTAGTCTCTCAGTTAATTCAAATGCGCGTTCAAATCGCAAACTCTCATCTCATAATACAACGAATGACATCAAAAAAAAATCAAAAGACGGTGATGGTTCCCTACCAAATAGGCAGTCATTATCTCTCAAAAAGAAAAGCCCACTAAGTCAAAACCTATAAAGGAGACTTAAGAAAATTAGGGATAACGAATCAAAAGAAAGAGGTCACTACAAATCCTCAACAACATGAAAAAAATGTTGAAAAAATGACTGCCTTCCAACAAACTTAATTTGTTTGAACCATCACCAAAACGTCATCCCAGACTCAATTGGAGTTCAAACGTACAATTAACTGAGCTTAGGGCTGAAGAAAATCATGAAGAACGGGTGGGTACAAATACATTTGAGCCTTTATCCTTTGTTTCTTAAACCGTGAACCAAGCCATGTTACAACCCTTCAAAAGTCCTAATCGAAGCATGGGTTAGTTCGAAAGGATACTGTTACAAAAGGTATCTTGACTCCTGTAAGGCTTTGCTCTAAATCTTGAGTTTGAATTTTTCTTACAAAATTTCTTTACTCGCTAAAACGCATTTTCAAATTTCAAGACAAACATAAACTTTGCATTATTTGAATATCGTTGTTTGCATATGGCTATTTGTTTGACAGCGGAGAAATTCACATAATGAATATCCAGTGAACGAAAGCTCTCTCAGTGAACAAAATCACTTCAAGTAGGATGACACTTCCATTGACAAAACTCCTATCAACAGGGGGACATGACATGTCACTATCCAGCACACCTGGGGCAGTCCAGTCAAGATTCCAAGAGATCTCTCAAGAATTTCAGAGTAACCAGGGGCAAGTCTCCATCTCCGTCACTTGGAGCATTGAATGTCAACCTCAGTAAAGGGTTACGTACAATCAAACATTTTTGGCAATACCACAAACATTGGCTGCTAGGAGCAATGCCAAGTCTCCCCAAAGTCCTTCTCAAAGGATGATTTCCCAGCAAGAGTTTAACCTCTGAAAACCTTTCCCCAGCTGAGACAACTTCGAGAATCCTCGAGGACTTCCCCCAACGAAGTCGTCACCTCTCAAGAAGACTGACAACAGGGTTTATTTCCCCAACAAACGACAGGATTCCCCAGCTTGAGGTAGCCTTTCCGACTGCTATAAATCAAAGGACCACAACTCCTCTTCCCCAGTAGACTACTCTACAATCCCCAGCAAGTTACTGTGAAACCTGGACCCGACCAAATATCAGTTCAACTTCGACTCCTCAGAAGAGCAACAGACAATCAAGACTCCTGAACTCTTTCCCCAAGCAGGAATAAACATGCTCCCCACAGAGTTTTCAATATCCCCCAGCGGAGTTCTCCTCAAAACAGGGATCCCCGGTGGAAACATTTTGAGCAAAATCCAAGACAAAATTACACTTCAACAACATTCATAACATATGCATACAAAATACATATGACACAAATCTCATTTATTTTGAGAACATCATTACACAATGCATACATCATGACATTCCATACAACTAACTCTTTACCTTTTCAGGAAAGATCAATCAACAGACAAAGATCATCATCTTCTGAGATCCCTTCTAGAGACAGTTCAGATGCGATCCAGATATGGCTGACATTCTGATACTTATTCCAGATTCCTTCTAGAGACAGTTCAGATGCGATCCAGATATGGCTGACATTCTGATACTCATTCTAGATTCCTTCTAGAGACAGTTCAGATGCGATCCAGATATGGCTGACATTCTAATATTTATTCCAGATTCATTCAAAATACAGTCCAGATACGATCTAGATTCGGATGTCATTATGGCACTCATTCAAAATACAATCCAGATACGATCCAGATTCGGATGTCATTCTGTCACTCATTCAAAATACAGTCCAGATACGATCCAGATTTGGATGTCATTCTGTCACTCATTCAAATACATTCCAGATACGCTTCAGACACGGACGTCATTCTGACAATCATTCAGATTCAACTTTCAGATACAGTTCAGATACGCTCCCGATACGGATGCCATCCTGATACTCATTCGGATTCAGCTTCTAGATACAGTTCAGATACGCTCCAGATACGGATGCCATCCTGATACTCATTCAGATTCAGCTTCTAGATACAGTTCAGATACGCTCCAGATACGGATGCCATCTTGATACTCATTCAGATTCAGCTTTCAGATACAGTTCAGATACGCACCAGATACGGATGACATCCTGATACTCATTCAGATTCACCTTTTGATACAGTTCAGATACACTCCAGACATGGACGTAATTCTGATACTCATTATAATTCAACTAGCATTCTTGGATGGCATCTACAAGCCCATCTCTAACAAGATTCTATCACCTCTCCAAATGGCATCTTTAAGCCCATTCCTCCTATCATCGCATCGCCGAGTGCAGAACTCGCCAATCTAACTCTTCAGGTTTAAGAAGATTGAACAGGGGCAGCTGTTGTACCCCAAAATTTTCACTCTCATTTTTCAAGGCTTTTCTCACAAGGATTTTCAAGGTTCAAACTTGAACAAGTGCATTCGGATTTTCCAATACCAAAATTAAAAGGAAACTGTCAAAAAAGGAGAAAACGGATAAAAATAACATTTTGACAAGTTTGGAGGAAAATAGGTCTCCTTCGATTCATCACCCTTCGACTGACTCTTGGCCTCCTTTGAATGCAACTTGGGCATGTCCTTCATTTTGAACTTAAAGCCTCCTTTGAATGCAAGTTTAGGTACATCCTTCGTTTGGATTGGAAACCTCCTTCGAATGCAACTTGGGTACATCCTTCGTTTGGATTTGAAACCTCCTTCAAATACAACTTGGGAATACCCTTCGACTCAGAAGCCAGGAACTTCGCTCACGCTAAAAGGCAATGACTCCCTTTATGTTTGTTTCGACACATGCTTCGATTGGGCAACATGCTTCCTTCGAACACGAGCTTTCGATTGGGCAATATGTTTGCTTTGATCCAAGCTTCGACAGGGCATTAGCTTCCTTCGAGTAAGTTTGTTTCTACCACAAGCTTCGACTGAGGCAAAGGCTTCCTTCGAACAAGTGATCTTCGATCTCATTCTTGCATTCGACTCAAGACCAAATCTAATTTGCCAGGCTATGTTGCTTCCAAGTCTTTACATAATCAGAGGTTTGTACAAGGGTTTTAAACTTTGTCTTTTAAATACTACTATTCTTGATTAAAGGCTACATACTCTTTCTTTTCATAGAGAGTACTTTAGTCACAAAATCAGCTTTCAACCTGATTTTGGTCTGAGCACAAGCAAGGCCAGAAGCATAAGTCACATCTTCTGCACCCCAACTGCCAAGAGGCCCCTCACATGTACTTTCACGTTACATTATTTTATCATTTCTTTGCAAGGCTGGCTTTGGACAACATGTCCATTCTTTCTCTATAAAATAGAGGAACATTTACAAAGCTAGGAGAGGATCTTTGGACCGGAGGAACGAATCCCCTAAATTTTCTCAAACACAACAAAACTCTCAAGTTCATCAACACTTGAGAAATCAATAACCCAGAACCACACTTCAGTCTCCTTCGATTCTGAAGAACACCCCACACAAAAGTTTGTTCAAACTCAAGGACAACCTTCTGTGACAACTCTTCGAACCAAAAGCAAACCCCCTGTGACTACTCTTTGAATTCCAGAAACGTCCAGGTAGCAGTTCAAGTTCGAATCCCACATCCATTCAAGGCCTGAAGCAAGGTAAGTTATTCTTACCTTTGAACTTTTCGTTTCATGGCATAGTAATTTTCCCTTTCGTTTGAAACATGTACATACCACTGTTCCTTTTGATTCCACCCTTTTAACATATTTTTCAGAGCTAACCCTTTCGTTTTGGCTTTCTGTTTACCTGAACTTGCTTTAACTATTAAACTGTTTATAAGACAAATACTAGCATGGCCTTAGGCCATGTTGCCATTTAATGCTTGACATGAAAGAAACAGGAAACAGGAAATGAAGCTTCTGGCTTCTACCCTCTTTCTCTAGGTCACACAAAGAGACAACCAGGAGAAAAACCATGTTGACTTCTAGACCCAGACGAAAAGCGTGCCTTCACTGATTCCAGGCTCATTCGAAAGACGTTCCCTCACTGCTTTCAACCTCCTGTCGAAGAAGACAACAAGGCAGAACCAGAAGGCTTCGCCATACACTGACTTCCAGACCAATCGAAGGACAGGACCTCACTGGCGCTAGCTCCAGTCGAAGGAGGCCAACAGAATGCAAGTCGAAGGGTGCTACAGCCTGGGTCGAAGGAGCTCTTTTTTTTATTTCTTTTTATCTTATTTTTACCTTTACATTTCTATGCACTTCAATATGGTTGTAATAGTGTAGGATTTATTTTTTTTGCACTTTTTATTACTTTTGTACAAATGCTAGTAATTAGGTGTGTATGGCAAGATAAAACCAACAAGTAGACAACCCCTAATCAAAGACTAAATGCGTGCAAATCAAACACATTATTCACACATGCACCTCTAGGGTAATCTCACTTGTTGCCTATCAGAAAATAGTCATGTCCCACGAGCATGGGCGTTTTAGCAAAGACCCTCGATAAAAGATCGTAGTCCCTCAAAGACCCTCGATGTTGCCTTCGGTAAACGATCTAGTCCCTAAAACGACATTGCTAAAACATCCCATATGTTACCTTCTATGACTATACAAATGTCCCAATGCCCGTCCCTTCACATCCAACGATGGGGCTTCTTACCAAATCAATGGTAAGATAGCCACATCTAAAGGATGAGGAAAAGCACATTTAAGACCTTTCGAGTAGGTAGATTCGCTCTCAGTTACTTGCTTGCTCACAACAAAAACATTTTTACCCACACTCTCGTCTTTGAAACTATTTTCGAAACAAACACTTCATAGGCGTTCTTATAGAAACGAGAACCATTACGAAGTTCCATTTTCAAAATACTTTCAAAAACAAATCTCACAAACACACTTTTGAACTATTTTCAAAACAAACACTTTGTAGGCGTTCTTATAGAAACGAGAACCATTACGAAGTTCCATTTTCAAAATACTTTCAAAAATCACATCACGAAGCACATTCAAACAAAAGCAAGTGATCTAGCGAGTAACTAAGAGCCCATGGAAAACCATGGATGAAAAGGATGCTAATACCTTCCCTTTTCATAATCTACCCCTCGAACTCAAGAAAACATCTCGAAAGGTCTTTCCTGTTCTTTTTCACCTTTCCTTATTGGATAAAAGAAAAGTCGGTGGCGACTCTTGCTAAACCGCAACATTGGCGAACCCAAACGCAAACCCTCGAGTCAGTTCTCCCACCGTATCACACCTCCTCCTTTAGATGTTGCTATCTTACCATTGATTTAGTAAGAAGCCCCATCATTGGATGTGAAGGGACGGGCGTGGGACGTTTGTATAGTCATAGAAGGCAACCTATGGGACGTTTTCGCAATGTAGTTTAGGGACTAGATCGTTTACCGAAGGCAACATTGAGGGTCATCAAGGGACTACGATCTTTTATTAAGGGTCTTTGCTAAAACTCCCATATTCGAGGGACTTGACTATTTTTCCGAGGCAACAAGTGAGATTATCCTAAGGATGCATGTGTGTATAATGTGTTTAATTTTCATGCATTTGTCTTTGAATGTTTAGGTTGTCTACTTGTTGTTTCTATCTTGCCATACATACCCTATTTTACTAACAATCATACAAAAGTAATAAAATGCAGAAAGATAAAATCCTACACTATTACAACCATATTGAATAGCATGAAAATATAAAGGAAAAATAAATAAAATAAAGAGGAAAAATGGGCTCTTTCGATTCAGGCAGAAGAATTCTTTGATTCTGCTTCTTTGGCTCTTTTCGATTTGGGCCTGGAGATAGTGAGGTCATGACCTTCGATTTGTCTTTCTGCCTCCTTCGACTGGGAGCTGGAACCAGTGTAGGCGTGCCTTTCAATTGGGGCCTGGAGGCCAGCATATTGTGCCTTTCGACTGGGCCTGGAACCAGTGCAAGATGTAATCTTCCTTTCTGCCTCCTTCGACTAGGGGTTGAAATTAGTGAGTGTGTGCCTTTCGTCTGGACCTGCAGGTCAGTGTGTTCGAAGCAAGTGTGTGTGTGATGAACATGTTTGTGTCGAAGCAGGTGTATCAAAGCATGTATGCAACGAACAGGTGTGTGTCGAAGCACACATTCTTTCTGTTTGATCATGTCGAAGCCTCAAGGATTTGTGTCGAAGTATGCATATTTTTTTACTCCAACATTTTTAGGGTCTGTATAGATTAGTTCTTTAAAGGAAAACACAAAAAATTAACAATGAAGGCCATGGTTATTACATGTTGGCCTCGAAGATGAATCAAATAAGATGCTTGCAATGGAAGAGTTAAAGTCAGAAACACTTACCTCAAAGCTGGTGTGTGGGTTTCAAACTTGAACTGCTGCCTGGACGGTTCTGGAATTCGAAGATTTATCACATGGGGTTTGCTTTTGGTTTGAAGGGTTGTCACAAAAGGTTGTCCTTGAGTTTGAACAAAACTTCTATGTGTGGGGTGTTCTGGATAGTTGATTTATGAGAGTTGGAAAGATGAGATAATGGATTTTGATTTTGTATTTATAGGTGAAAGTAGAGTTGATTTTTTGAGTGAGAAAAAATTTACAAAGGTTTCTGTTTTGTTTCCCAACTCTCTTTTCTCTCCTCTCAGCGTCTCCAGCCCCCTTTGATGTTGTGAAGAATAGTTTATTTATAGAGGAGCTTTGTTGTGGTTTTGGGGGGAAAAACAAATAACATTTGAACTGTTTGAGTATACTGTCCCCTTGTTTTCTTCGATGCAGCTCTTATGTACCCTTTTTTGTGTAATTATAGGACTGGGACAATGCAGGCTCAGCAATATTTTGGAGCATTGTGGCAGTTTTGTGCAGGACTATTGCATAGCAGTACATCTGGCTTGGGTTTGGCAGTATATAGGACTTTGGTCAACAAACACCTTGAATACTCCACCCTTTCGTTTTGATCACTTCGACCAGAATCATCATCAGACAACAACGTTCGTTTCCAACAATGTGTGTTCTTCGAATGGACCCATTGTAGGTCCTTCGAATCCACCAACTATGATCCATAGTGTTGAAGAGTTTAGAGGTGTAATCTAAGTACGTTGCTTCGAAGGGTTTAATGGCCTAACTTGTGAATCCAAGGTGGCTACCTTGAAGGAAATCACATGCCCAGCTTGTGGATCAAAGGGGGTCACTTTGAAGGAAGCCATATGCCCAACTTGTGGATTGAAGGGGGTCACTTCGAAGGAAATCATATGGCCAGTTTGTGGATCGAAGGGGGTTGCTTCGAAGGAAGCCATATGCCCAGTTTGAAGCTTGTGACTGAAGGGAGACTACATTGCCCAATCGAACTTTGCTAAATCGAAGCCAACTTGTTTCTTTTTGACTTAATCGAAAGGCACCTTAACATCTTCAAAATTTTACATTTTCTTTATTTCTCTAAACAGGTTTTTGTAATCACACATGCGAGAGAAATCTTGAGAAAATGAGAGGGCAAATTTTGGGGTACAACACGGTGATTTTCCTCTAAACTCATCGACATTTGAAATTGAGAATGGTGTTGGGACAGAAGATTCATAGGAATTCTCAACATCGGTCATTTTCATCTATCTTAGTGTATGTGACGGTGAACTGGCTTTCACATCTGAAAAGATCTGTTTGTGGAAATTTGCGAGAATCAGAAGTTGATTCCGATAAACAGTACCATTGTTCTGAATTGGAACAAAAATTATTTGTGAAAATTGAGATGGTGAACTCCTGATGTGGTGGTGCAATTCTTCAGTGCAACTAAACACATGGGTAAACCTGCAACGTTAATACTCCAACACTCAAATCAGTTAATGAGTTTAAAACTGAGTAGAGTAAAGTATGAAAAGTGTCTATACCTTAAATCTTACGGATATTGATATATACATCTGGATCAAATAACTGTTGGACTTTATCATAAAGCACAACAGATGGACTTTCCTTATTTGGAAATATGGTTGTCATTGAAATATACTATTATTTATGTTTGGGACAATTACACTCACCTCTCTTGAAGTTTGTTAAAACGACAATAACGCCTCCCTCTAATTTTAAAAGATGCACTAACCTCTTTTAAATATATATATATATATATATATCAATAGAAATTTTAGTGACAGACTGAAAACCATAGATAAATATCATTCATATCTACATTCTTTTACTGTCACTAAAAAGTAAATAAAATATCAATATTATTTTAATAAATTTTAAAGAAGGTAAGTGTTTATTTAAAAACTATAAAAAAATGTCGATGTCATCTTAATAAATTTATGAAGAATAAATTTTAAAGAAGGTAAGTGTTTATTTAAAAACTAGAAAAAAATATCGGTGTCGTCTTAATAAACTTATGAAAAAGTGTGTATAATTTCCCCTTTCTCTTTTAAAAAACAATAGAGTAACTGCTGTAAAATTATGTATCTTGTCTTTAACTCATTTTACATACGCTAATTATCAAAATATATCAAAGATTTTTATTAACAAATTTGATACATTTACTCACTTTTTAAAATTTTCATGATTTCATGAATAGGAATTTGCGTCATTTTACTAATTAATAGCTCTACGTCTAGGTGTTGTTTGCTTTGTTTGTACGTGGATATGAAGTGAAGATTATATTGAAGTATTAATTAATTCAATGAAGGTAAAATATTAATTTTGATGTTTATTTTAAAGGTAACGATGCGACGTATGTAGATCAATCAATGTCAATGGTGTGAACATGAAGTCATGGACACAATTTTGACCAAATCATTGCAAGAGTATTGGAATTTTTATTTTCAGTAATGAATATTCAAAGTTGAAACGCGCAAACTACGTGTTCACTTTTCTTATTTTCTTACTATTTATCTTTTTGCATTTTTTCTACTTTTAATGTAATTACATTTTAATCCTTTATTTTATTATTAATAAAAATATTTCTGATATGTTTTAAGGCTAAAAGTCACCATTTTTAGATTATATAAATAAAAAAGATTAATTGTTGTTATTTACTTATAATCTGTAAATCTTAAATAAAAAAAGTTGGTGATAAAAACAATTATAATATATTTTGACTTTTTTTCCTTCTATTTTCTCTCTCTTTCATAAAAATTAATAAAATTTCTTGTGTCTATTCAAGAAATTTAATATTTAGGCAAAAATATATTAAGGATTTTTTAAATTATTTTATTGGCTTAAATGCAGTTTTGGCCCCCCTAGTTTAAGGTTTTTGGAGTTTCGATCCCCTAGTTTAAAAGCCAGGTTTCTAGTCCCCATAGTTTTCAAATTTGGGATTTTTGAAGCCCCCTCCATCTGGCTGCCCAAAAAGTTTTCAAATTTGAGATTTTTGAAGCCCCCTCCATGTGACATGGCACAGGGAGAGTAATGCCACGTATTATTTTCTTATTTCTTATTTAGAATAATATTTTTTAAACATTTAAATAAGTGATATTAATTTCCAAATGAATTTTTAATTTCATAATTCATATTTTCTGAAAATCCCAAATTGCTTAACCTAATTTCCTCTTCCATCCGCCCGTACGAGATTTCAAAAATCCCAAATTTGCAAACTTTTTGGGCAGCCAGATGGAGGGGGGCTTCAAAAATCCCAAATTTGAAAACTATGGGGACTAGAAACCTGACTTTTAAACTAGGGGGATCGAAACTCCAAAAACCTTAAACTAGGGGGGTCAAAACTGCATTTAAGCCTATTTTATTTAATAAGATGGTTCTTTAAGTTTTTTTTATTACAAGTGAATCTTTTAAGTTAACTGGCGTGTGCACCATTGATATTTTTTACCTTTTTTTTCAATCTTAAATTAAATCAATCACCCAAAATACATAAAGTTGTAACAAAATACATATATTAACATCTTAAATACATAAAGTAGTATCTAAAAAATATAAAGTGATATCCTAATTCAACCAAAAAAACTTAAAAGAACAAGTTGTTATAAAAAAAAAACTTAAATGACCAACTTGTTATAATAAAATAATTTAAAGGACCCCTGAAATAATTATGCCTAATATTTATCATAGTTTTGGTTTGTTCTTGACGGTACTCCATCACAACAAACTGGCGCGGTGAGCGTGGAGAAAAAGAGGTCACCAACGAAGTATGAGATTGAAAAATTCACCGGTGTGAATGATTTTGATTTGTGGTGCTTGAAGATGCAAGCCATACTCATTCAACGGGATTTGCTAGAAGCATTGAAGAGAGTCGCAACCATGAATGATGCGCTAACGAGAAGGAGAAAACAACTATGGTAAAAAAGCCTACAACGCCATCGTATTGAGCCTTGTTGATAAGGTTCTCCGGCAGGTGTCGAAGGAGAAGACGACGACAGGTGTGTGGATGAAACTCAAAATTTTGTACATGTCCAAATCGTTGGTCAATTGCCTCTACCTGAAGCAAGCTCTGTATTCATTCAAGATGAGTGAAGATAGAGTCTTGACGGAGCACTTGGATACGTTCAACAAGCTGATTCTTGATTTAGAGAATATCGAGATTAGTATCGATGATGAAGATCAATCACTATCATTGTTGTGTTTTTTACCAAAATCTCATGCTCACTTCAAGGAAACTCTCTTATATAAAATACATATGTTGACCTTTGATGAAGTTCAATTTGCCTTGTACTGCTACTATTATTGCTACTACTACTACATTCCACAACAGTTGGAAAAGGTATACCACAATGTTTGACCAACCGTTGTGAGGTAAGTTGTGATTGTATGTTTGATACTTTCTACCACGGTCGCGAGACCATGATAATAAGGCGGGATGTGCGCTACCTATCACAACGGCTACACTCGATTCGAAATCCAGCAACAACAATTTATTTGGAATATAAATAATATTTCATCACAATTACAATAGATAACCATTGTGGAAAGTATTGAAGTTTATTATATAATATATAGATTGTTTGTTTTTCCATACACCTCACTAAAGAAATACAACCATTCAAATTGAAGAAGAAGTATATAATCTGAAAATTAAACTTGAAAACCAACTTAAATAAACCATTGTTTTTCGAATTGCACGCATGTCACAATTCATTTCACGCTCCTTAACATATAGAATGTGGTTCATTAGTCTAAGTCCTTGATGGCATCGATTCCTTTGATTCTAGTTTAATTTGAATAACATCAATTTATTGGCAAGTCTACCTCATCATCGTCGCTTATCATTATGATTGTTATGATGACTTATCATCATAACAATGAAGATGATAAGAGATGATGATGATGTAGATTTGACTAATAAATTGATGTTATTCAAATTAAACTATAAGATAAGACATCGATGTAATAAAGGAATCAGGTCAATGAACCGCGTTTTATAAGTTAAAGAGCGGAAAATGAACAATGAGACGCATGCAATTCGGAAAATATTGATTGATGTAAGTTAGTTTTCAAATACAACTTAAAATTTTTAGATTATAAGTTTCTATGTAAATTTAAATGAATGTATTTTCAGTGAAGGGTTAGTGAAACAAACAATCTACATTGAATATAATAAACTCAACTCGATCTTCTGACTATCTACATAAGAATTTAAAGAACAAACATTGCTAAGTCACAAGATGCCTCTTTCTTGTAACTTAGCAATATTTTGTTTTTGTTCTGAGAACATTAATAAAACACAACAACATTTATCAACAACACATAAAAAAACATAAAAAATATACCTTTTAGCAACAAAATAATAACACCATGCAACAATATTTAACAGCACAAGATATAATAAAATGTTTCAAGAATATGCCTTTTATTGAAACTAATCGTGGAACTGGAATCAATTAGGAAGTTCATCTAGTTTATGATGCTATGAAAAAGAAATAAAAGGTGGGTGAAGTTTACGCAATAGCTTCATACTTCTTGTATTTTTTTCATAGCAACACAAACCATATGTAACATCACCAAAATATGCATTATGCTAAGTTGGTTTTCTTCAATCACTTTCCCTATAAGGCAAAAATAAACACAATGACATTAATAGAATTACATGGAATATTTATTAAATGAAGAAAAAAAATCATTTTCAATGAGAAACATAAATTAAATCAGAACATAAGTTTAATGAACAAACCTTAAGATATCGATTGGTGAAAACGAATATGAAGGTTACAGTATGTGTGAAGAGTGATATGGATCTTAGGATTACGTTTTGAGAGAGAATAGTGAAATATGTTAGAATTTTCTTTTGAGAGAAACAACTGTTATATACTGAGCGAAAAATACTTTCTCTTATATATTAAAAAATATCACTTTTCATCACGGTTGACTAGAAGAATCGTGGTGCAATGAATGGACTTTACACCATGGTTGATTAAAATAACGGTGGTAAGGACATTACCTTTTTGTGATTATAAAATTGGAAATTGAAAGAGCTGGGATTTGAATCCTGTAACTCCTGGTATATTTTACTACGGAGTTTAACAATGATCATAGTGAAATATCTTTTAGTAAAAACAAAAAGAAACGCACAAAAACGTGATTCCACCACGGTTAACTAAAGACCGTTGTAATATTATTTGATGAAAGGTGTATTCCATAGTAGTGCATACTCAAAGGACTTAAAGGAGAGGAAGGATCATAAACCATCTTATATTGGTGAAGGTTTTCCCGTTAAGGGGAAATTCTCGAAGAAAGATGGTAAATTTGAAAAGAAGAAGGGTAAAAGTCAACAAAAAACTTATGGTGGTGATACTTTTTCAATTAGGTGGAACCACTGTAGGAAGGAGGGTCACACACAAAAGGTGTGCCCTTATCGACAGAATAATCATGGTTTTAAGGACAATGGTAATGCAGCCATTGTGCAAGATGATATTGAATCGTCAAATATTCTTGTAGTTTCGAGCAGTAATTCTTGCAAGGAATGGATCATGGATTTAGGTTGCACTTGACACATGACTCCAAACAAAGATGTGTTTGGAGAATTTTGTGATCAAGATGGTGGATCAGTGTCACTCGATGATGGAAGTTTTGTTTTGTTGGTATGTGGAGATTTTAATGTCCAGTAAGTGTTTCTTTTTCTAATTTTAGTTTACTTATGTCCATTTCGACAAGTGACTTTTTAAATAAAAAAGTTATCAGGGGTATCTTATCATAATTATATTGATTTTATTTAGGGTTAATATCTATTTTGCCCCTGCGCTTTTGAAAAACCCTCGGTAAAAGAGTTTAAAAAACCCCCTGCCATATGAAAATTTCCCCGTTTTGCCCTCTCAAGTAATTTACCCATCAATAATCTATTAAATTTCATGTGATTCACCCCTGTTTTTAAGGATTTATATATATTTTGCCCCCCTTGTCAAATTGGAGATTTTTGAAAAAATCTCCTTGTCAAATTGGCTATTTTTGAAAAATTTCCCTGCCATATTATTATCTTTTATGCTTAAATTTCTTGAGGGACAAAATAGAGAAATCTTCATATGATAGTGAAATTTTTGAAACTTTTTTTTAGGAGATTTTTCAAAACTCGCCTATACTACATAAAATAATTATTAACCCTTTATTTTATACCACTAG
Organism: Vicia faba; assembly: GCA_948472305.1. Classification (NCBI taxonomy): domain Eukaryota; kingdom Viridiplantae; phylum Streptophyta; class Magnoliopsida; order Fabales; family Fabaceae; genus Vicia; species Vicia faba. Next base: position 556,469,430 of record OX451737.1, on the reverse strand, counting down.
AACTATTAAATTCTAGTCAATCACGTATAATTGTAAGATCTCAACAAATATTTTCCTTTAATATTAACTATATAGCGTGCAATATATAAAATAGCATCAGTTAATAAATTATTCAACATTCCAAAATTTGGTTGGATAAGAAAAAGTAACTTTAAAATACCATAAAATTTAGAGTGAGAATCTGTTTGGTAAAACTAGCTGATAGCTACTAGTTAGTAGTTTATAGTTGATAGCTTATATTTGATGATGAGTAGTTGATAAATTAATTTAAATATTTGGTAAATTAGTTAATACACTAGTTGATAAATACAAAATGATATAAAAAGACATTCATATTAAAAAAATTGTGGTTTATTTATTATATTATATTATATTATATTATTAAATTAATTTTTATTTAATAAAAATAAATATATTAATAAAAACATACAAAACAATTTTAATATATATGAAAATTTTAACATGATACTGTTGGCTGCAAATTTCGACTAAGTCAAAATTCAGATGAGTCAATGCTACTGAATATACTTGAAAAGTTGTTTGGATATTTTATTTGTTGGAAACCATGAAGATTTGAAGTCTAATTTGATGGATGGTTTATGAAATTAGAATTATGAAGTAAAGTATTATTCGAAGTAAGGTATCATTCGAAATTCGAATTAAGATATTATTCGAGATAAGGTTCAAAACGTTATACTTCAAACGTTATCGTATTTGGCGCTCAAGACGGATAATCGAAGGGTTTTTGAATTCGAATGTTCATTCTTATCCAGAAGGACGCGTGGAATCTCTAGGACCATCGAAGACATGCCAGTGGAAACGTGACAGTAGTTCGTTAGGAGACCGTTAGGGTCAAAATTCTATGAATTGTAGCTTTTGTGTTTCAATTTAGTGTATTCACATCTTTGTACAAAATACTCAAATATACTCAAAGTACCAGTGTTAGAGAAACGAGTTAACGAGAATGTACGTATGCTACACCATATTTTACAATTCAATGTCATTTACATGCAATGAAGTTTCTTCATGTTATTTATGTTCTTTATAATTTCCAGTTTAGACTAGTTTCTATTTTATTCCTTTCATAAAGAAGTTCCACTTCGACATACGAAGTGTTTCCTTTCGTTTAAAGGAGATTATCATAAAAAACACGTTTTCTAAATACTAGAACACAACAGTCTTGAGATCAATCTGATCGATCTCCCAAGTAACTGAATTTGTTAAGGGATTTAGAGGATCATCGGTTATTTACCAAATTCCAGGATAAACAAATTGGCACGCCCAATGGGATCCTGTGTCTAGTTTTTTTTAATAACCTGTGTTTACCAACTTGTTTCATTGCATGAGATTAAGAAGTGGAAAATTAGCCAATACCACAGATCCTAGACCAAAAAGGCAGTACAATAGGAAAATGGATAATCCACCCGTTAGTGATGCACAACAAGTTCCTCCTCCCACATGAGGGAATATGAGCGCTTCAAATATGACCAAAGCCATGGCAGCAAGTCAAGGGATTGTGGTTATCCCTTCGACTACAAATGCTACAGCCATACCCCCAGACACAAATGCTTCAACCATTTTATCAATCACACAAAATGAACCTTTTACAATGTCTGAGGCCAGTCAAATTCCACCCATAATCCCCAGACCTTCAATAAATGGTGTCTCTAGAACATATGCACCAGGACTCACAATCCCAACATCAGATCCAATATATGGGATGCCAACTTTGTTCCTGACAGGACTTCAAAATAACACTTCGACATATACACATCCTGTAGCATCTGTTTTTTCACCATTACAAGGATCAGGTTCAAGGGTAAACCATATGGCACGAAATAATTCGCAACCAGGATATGTTGCTCAATTGCCTCATATCACCACAAATACGTAGGCAATTTTGAGGAAACAGATGAATGATAGTAACCATGAAATGATGGGATTACTCGCCTAACAAATGAGTACAATTTTTAACTCTTTAATCCAAAGCACCACACAGACGAACTTGCCAAATGCTCAAGCAAACCAATAAATGGCAGCACAAATTGGGCGCCTTGCAGATTTCTTTGGTACACCCAGAGAACCAATTCGACAACCACAACCTACATGGGTAAGGGAAAATCAAGGCATCATGTTTCAAGAAGAACCAACCATTGACCGGGCCCAACCGGTGATACACCCAGAAATCGAAATTCAACAACCAGTTCGAAGGGAAGAACCACCCAGATTTCAACAGGATATTCCCAGGGAGGAACCACGAAGGAGGGTAGTCATGGTGAATCGAAACTAAGATGATGACGTAGCTCTCCAAGGATATCGCCAAGATGATATGGTAGGAAATGATAATCTAGCAGCCATAGTCGAAAGAATCATGGCACGAAATGGAGTAAATGTTGGCATACAAAGGCCAAATTATACATCCCCCTTGTCTGAATATATTCAGCAAACTGAGTTTCCTAGGGGATGAAAAGTGCCAAAATTTACAAAGTTTTCCGGTGACACCAGTGAGTCAACCATAGAACATGTTGCTAGATATCTTACAGAAGCAGGGGATATAGCAAACAATGAGAATCTAAGGATTAAGTATTTCCCTAGTTCACTAACCAAAAACGCTTTTACTTGGTTTACTACTCTTGCAGCAAACTCCATCCATGATTGGACTCGCTTGGAGAGATTATTTCATGAACAATTTTATGTAGGTCAATCCAAAATCATCCTGAGTGAATTGGCAAATGTTAAGTGCAAATTTAGCGAGCCTATAGACGATTATATTAACAGGTTCCGTTTGTTGAAGGCAAGATGTTTCACACAAGGGCCTGAACACGAGTTTGTCGAAATGGAAGCAAGAGGATTGGACTTCTCTATCAGGAAGAAGTTATATCCCCAACATCTGAGAGATATGGCACAACTGGCTGATAGGGTTCGACAGGTGAAGCGTTTGAAGATTGAAAAAGCAAGGGCTAACAAAAGCCACAGGAAAGAAATAGTGGCCTATATCGAAGCCTGTTCAGACGAAAGAGATGTCGAAGATGATTTTTCAGAGGTTGAAGAAAATAAAATAGATCTTGCAGAATTAAAGCAAGGACCACCATATCCTTGCAAAGTGCTAACGCCCGCGAACAGAAAAAATCCCGTCGAACCAGAATGGAATGACAAATTCCCAAAGAAAACATATACTTTCGACATCACCAAGTGTGATGAAATCTTTGATTTGTTAGTAAAAGATGGCCAGATGATAGTGCTTCCTGGTGTTAAAATTCCCCCGTTAGAACAACGGAAGAAAGGGGGCTTTTGTAAGTATCATAATTTCTTAGGCCATAAAACCCCACAATGCTATCTTTTCAGGGATTTGATACAGAATGCTATCAAGGAAGGGAGGCTAAAGTTTGGAGAGTAGCCCAAGAACCAGATGAAGGTCGACACAGATCCTCTTTAGATTGCTGACACGAATTTTGCAGAGCCTGTAGAGATAAACATGGTTGATGCTGTTGAAATTGAAGGAGGACAACTCGATGCAGACAAGGTATCTGAAGATACTCAGGGGTTAAAGAGTGTTAAGGGTCTCGTGGTCCAGAAAAAAAAGCAGCGCTACCGATGGCAATTCCAAATTTGCTGGAAAAGTAAAGACTGCTGAGGGTATCATGGGCCAGGAAGAAGGCAATGTTGCTGATGGCAATGCCAAAATTGCTGTTGAGGCTAAGACTACCGAGGGTTTTAGAGTCAGATTCGAAGAACTTGAGATTGCTGAAGATCCCAAGTTCAAAATAAACATGGTGAATCTGAACCAGCTGTCCCTAGAGATGGAGGAGATCGAAAGACGTTTGAAGATGGAGAATGATAGGATGCGAACTGGGCACCAAAAAGTAAGCCTGGTCGAATATCTTTTTCATTGTTATACGAAGAATCATGAGGGACTAGTGTGCCCTAGGTCCAGCGTAATGAATGATCGAGGCATTGCAGCAACATACCAGAAAGTGTACCAAGAGAGGGTTGGAAACAACTGGAGGAATGGTAAAGAATTGCTGCCATACCCAAAAATGAGAGAAAGCTTGATGGGTTTTTTGGTTCGCTGTTATAAGGCAGGATCAGAAGTCTTAATATGCCCATGGTGTAGCGCTGTTTATGATAGAAAGGCAGCTAAAGCATTTGAGAAAATTCCATATGCTCAATTCTAGAACAATCAAAGGCATAGCAAGGGGAGGTATGTAACCAATGCTAAGGGAATTCCAAAGAGGGAAGGTAGCCCACACCCCAGGGTGAATCGACAAGTCACCTTCAAGCCACCTGCCAACATCCCAACAGACAGGTTGTTGAAGTCTGGTCAAAGCAAGCAAGGAGGAAAAGGAAAAGGGAAATGGAAGAGTTTCGAGGAAGGTGGCGGAATAGTGTAGGCATATCGAACGCAGTTCTAGTCAACGAAGCAACGAGCCTATGTGTCTGAAAACTATAAGGGAAAAAACCCAATGACAAGGTCCCAATGGCGAAGATTCCAGAGGACCAAGAAGGCTCAAAGAGAACTCACAAGCAACGAAGTAGGGGAGTCAAGTACGAATCAGACTTCAGTTGCTACACCCGTCGAAGAGAAGTCCCCAACACAAAAGAGGCTTTTCCCCTAAAAAGATAGAAGTGTTCGTCGAAAGGACTACAGAGGAGAAAAATTGTAACGAAGAGCCAACCAATGATGAGGACATGCTTACTGACAACTTCGACTCAGATAGGGAGTCTTCTCTGAATATTAACTGCAATGTGGTTTCTGTACTACCACATGAATATGACCAATTGACGGAGATAGAAGATTCTGAAAAAGTAGACGAATTGGAAATGGCGAAGCACAAGCCAATGTGCTATTATGTTATGAATAATGGAGCAGTCGAAGAATAAAATGCATTCTTTGAAAGACCTAACCAAGGTATAAAGAATCATCTGAAGACTCTATTTATCAGAGGAAAGATTGAACAGGTGAGGATCAACAAGGTGATGGTAGATGGGGGTGTTGATGTCAACCTAATGCCTCATTTCTTGCTGAAGAGAATAGGTATGTATGATACAGATATAAAACCCCATAATATGGTATTGTATAACTATGAAGGGAAGATTGGACATACTTTTGGCGTAGTTCAGGTTGATCTCACCGTAGGAACCATTACAAGACCAACTATGTTCATGGTCATAGCGGCCAAGACAAATTACAACTTACTCTTGGGCCGTGAGTGAATTCATGGAATGGGTGTAGTTCCCTCCTCAATGCACCAGCATGTGGAAATTTGGAGAGAAGATGGAATTGTAGAGAACATTAAAGCGGGCCAAAGCTATTATATGGCGGAGGTAAATCAAGTGGATCGAAGGAATTTTGATCGAAACCTGGCCAACATAGGGCTTTGTAGTGCTGTAGATGACGCATATGCGCCAAACAACAATGCTATGTATTTTTCTCACCTTACATCCAAGACATGGATTTTGCTGGGATAGGGAGATTCTGGAGCAAGAAGATGATGCACATGGACTCCCAGGGATATGGCCCACTGGCTGGGATGACGAAGACAGTAAACATGACTGAGTCCTCCTTCTTCGAAAGGATTTTGGCCTATCTGGATGAAAACAAACTAAAATCGGCTTTGGAAGCCGAAGTGAAGATTAGGGCTATGAAGAACAATGAAGAAACAAATCATACAGAAGGACCTGGGGTGTACGTCAAACCAAAACCCCCTAACAAAGAGAAGTCCGTTGAAGAAAAAGATCAAAGGCTAGACACTATATACGATGATGGGCCTTTGGGATTCAAGAAGGATCCAGTGGCGACGAACATGAAGATGCTAGCACAGGATCCTCTTAAATAAGTGGATCTAGTAGATGGGGTTGTAAAAAGACCCATGTATGTCAGTTTGGAGCTTAGTCCGGGAGTAAAAGCAGAAGTGATCCAGTTGCTTAAGGAGTACAAAGATTGTTTTGCCTGGGACTATGACGAAATTCCTGGTTTGAGCAGGGACCTGGTCGAACTGAAGTTACCTACAAAGGATGGAAAGAAGCCCATCAAGCAGACACCAAGGAGATTCGCATCAGGGATTCTCTCAAAGATAAAAGAAGAAGTTGAAAGACTCCTATGCTGCAAATTCATCCGGACCACAAGGTATGTAGAATGAATTGCAAATATAGTACCAGTAATTAAGAAAAATGGATCTCTTAGAGTATGCATATATTTTTGTGATTTAAATTCTGCAACCCCTAAGGATGAATATCCAATGCCTGTGGGTGAAGTGTTAGTAGACTCTGCTGCTGGTTTTGAATATCTCAGTATGCTTGGTGGATATTCAAGATACAATCAGATTTTCATTGCAAAAGAGGATGTGCCAAAGACAGCATTTCAATGCCCCGAGGCAATAGGCACCTACGAATGGGTGGATATTCCATTTGGTTTAAAAAATGTTGGGGCAACTTATCAAAGAGCAATGAATTCTATATTCCATGATTTCATTGAGACTTTCATGCAGGTCTATATTGATGATATAGTAGTAAAATCTATATTAGGATCTAGTCATTTGGATCACCTTCGCCAGTCATTTGAAAGAATGAGAAAATATGGCCTGAAAATGAATCCCCTTAAGTGTGCACTCTTTGTGCAGGCAGGTGACTTTCTTGGCTTCGTGGTCCATAAGAAAGGCATAGAAATCAACCAAAACAAAACAAAAGCAATAATGGAAGCGAAAGCTCCATCGGCAAAGAAGGAGTTGCAATCACTGCTGGGAAAGATAAACTTCTTGCAAAGATTTATATCAAACCTAAGTGGTCAAACCCAAGCATTCTCTCCACTCTTGCGGATGAAGCAAGGAGACTTCGCATGGAATGCAAAACATCAAGAGGCGTTCAAGAAAATCAAACAGTACTCAGTGCATCCACCTATTATGTCGCCTCCTCGAAAAGACAAGTGCATGAGGTTATACATATTCGCGTCAGATAAAACTATAGGAAGCATGTTGGTTCAAGAAGATGAAAATGGCGTCAAAAGGGCCATTTACTACTTAAGTAGAGTATTGAATGATGCAGAAACTAGATATAGCACAATAGAAAAATTATGTCTTTATTTGTACTTCTCATGTACCAAATTGAAATATTATATAAAGCCAGTCGATGTTTATGTTTCTTCACATTTTGATTATTAAACATATGTTGTCTAAACCAATTCTACATAGTCGAATTGGTAAATGGGCATTGGCTCTAACAAAGTACTCTTTGACTTTCATGCCTTTAAAAGTAATGAAGGGGAAAGTGGTCTCTGATTTCATTATCGACCATGCATTGGTCGAAGTATCCCAGGATCTTGTGGAGTTAGAACCTTGGAAGTTGTTCTTTGATGGTTCTACACATAAGGAAGGAAGTGGAATTGGAATTCTGATTATTTCTCCAGATAAAATTCCAACAAAGCTTAAGTACAAAATAGAAGTACCCCCTTGTTCAAACAATGAGGAAGAATATGAAGCACTGGTAGCAAAACTTGAAGCTTTATTGGAATTTGGGGCAACTAGAGTCGAAATAATGGGTGACTCTGAATTAGTAATCAAACAAATTACTAAAGAATACAAGTGCATAAAGGAAAACTTGATACTTTACTTCATGATAGCAAACAGGTTGCTTCGAAAGTTTGAGTATGTAGATATCAAGCACATCCCCAGGCCGAAGAATCAAGAAGCAAATGATTTGGCTCAGATCTCCTCAGCATATAAAGTGTCAAAAGAAATATTGGAAGAGTTGATCGAAGTACGTGGCAAGGTACTAACTACTAAACTTTCTCCAGCAGATTTAAAAAGTTCAAGTCTAGTTTATGCAAACGAAGTACATTTCAAAATATTATCCATAGGTAGCCTAGAAGATACAGATTGGAGAAGTCCAATAATAAATTATTTGAAAGATCCAACAACAAATACTGAAAGAAAAGTAAAATATCGTGCTTTAAGTTATGTGCTAATAGGAAACGAATTGTTTAAGAAAACTCCAGAAGGAGTCTTATTTAAATGCTTAGGAGAAAGTGAAGCTTATTTAGCATTAGCAAACATGCATAGTGGGGCATGTGGAGCGTATCAAGCAGGTCACGAGATGAAGTGGCTTCTGTTTCGATATGGCATGTATTGGCCTACAATTTTGAAAGATTGTATAGATTTTTCCAAAGGATGCCAAGAATGCCAGATTCGTGCAGGAATTCAGCATATTCCTACAAGTGAACTACATTCAATTGTCAAGCCATGGCCTTTTAGAGGGTGGGCATTGGATTTGATTGGCGAAATTAGACCATCATCTTCAAAGAATCAGAAATACATTTTAGTGGGAATAGATTATTTCACAAAATGGATAGAAGCAATATCTTTGGTAAACATAAACCTTTTCTTCAAGATTTAAAAATTACAACAGAATAGTAAGGTAGTGAAATAACGAAGCCAACATGGTATAATATAAAGGGTGCCAAAATGGCTCTGTCAAAATATTACAAAAGGGATTTTATGGAGAAACTAATGCATAATGGAGGAAAACATTCAAATACACATTTCAGAAAGGTAAGTTATACTTTATCTTGTCATACTTTGCCTTTAAGAACCCTAGCCTGCAGTCAATCAAAGCTTTGGTTGTGCAAAGAGAAATGATCTCATCTTCTAAGCCTCTAGCTTCATCAATGAATTGGACTCTTTGAGTCAGCTCTTCATTGACTTCATTATTGTTCATAGCTTCATGAAATTTCTGACGGTCCTCTGTCTAAGAAATTTGCTTCTGCAACTCTTCGATTTGTTGCTTCCAAAGCATGATGGATTTAGCATTCTTATCATGTTCCTCTTGGGAAAACTTGAGAGCTTCTTCGTGTTTTTCAGATTTCTTTGATAATTCGAAGGCTTTGGACCACTTAGTCTCTTGAAGGGTTTGTTTTTTTGTGATATTTGAATCAACATTCCTATCTCTGAGAAAATCTGCTTCTAGATTGTTGATGAGAGTGGTCATGTCAATCAGAAACTCAACTGTTGTAGGGGCAATTAACCAGATCAATCATGTTAGCCAGCTTCCTCAAAGAAAAGCCAACAGTAGCATTCACCTTCACAAGTGCGAATAAGTTGACCCCAAAGACTTTTTCCTTAATCTCTTAGAGAAGTGCTTCATTCGTTTCACCAGACGAAGTGCCACTTGAAGTAGTAGTTGGACTAGGGAAAATACTTTGTGAAAGCGACTCTTTTCGAGCTTTGAAAAGCTTGATGTACTCTAGAGGCTTAGTATTTTTAAGAAGCTCCATTTCTTCGAATGTAAGGAGTGTATCTTCAGTAACCATAGGAATGGACATTTGAGCGTGGGCCACTTCAGGTTTGTTAATTTGGTGTGGAAATTGTTGGGGTTGATCCTTGTTGTCATCACTGCCTTGTATTGTGGTATCATCCTTTGTTGGATCTTCCTTCTTAGCAAAAGTTTCGTTGGTGTCACTTATCAAATCCCCATCTTCATAAGAAAACCATCTATTTACTTCTGGGGAAGAATCAGCTGAATGATTTTATTCTGAGCTTGCGCTATTAGGGTTTTCTTGGACATGAATATCTTCCTGATCATCATCCAACTCCTTTGTCTTTGAATTTTGGGAGGAATAAGGTGAAGTTGGGACTTCTTGCTGAAAATCTTTCATGTGAATATTAGTAGTGGAACCTTTATTGGAATCCTTCGTTGAGGAAGGATGGATTGATGGAGTGTTGCTGCTACAAAGTATTTCATAGTGAATTGGAGATTTAGGAACTTGAATTGGTTGATCCTGCGAAGTGAAGTGTTAGCCACCAATGATAATATTTAAAGGAAATTTAAGGTTTCCTTTGGTGGAAGGTTATTACGTTTGTTCCTTCCGCCCCAGGGCTCGAGTTGTCGCTTTCTATTTGCTCCAAGACATGGGCCACATTCAAGGCCAAACTTTCTGTCTTTTCTTTGGTTTAGGGGGAAGGCTTTCGATTGTACAAGTTTCCTGTAAAGGGGAACCTACACTAGAAGACTTCGACTTCTTTTTCTTCTTAGGCTCCTTTTCAATATCTTTGGAATATGTTGCATCAGCCTTTTCTGTAGCAGTGGTCGAATAATCATTGGTATGTTTTCTTTTCTTGGGAGTGAGAGGTGGTTTCCCGCTATCCTGCAACAAAGTAAAATGTAAACAAGTTAGTACATAAATCGAAAGATAAAATAGGTAAGAGAGTGACAAAATTTACCTTGTTTACTTTGGATGTTTTTTAGCTTCCTCAGAAGCATTGATTGTCGTATGTTAAGGTTGTGGGGTTGCTTTCGTAGACCCGGTAGATGTGGTAGGCTTCATTGTCTTGGTGTGTTTCCCTTAGATAGCTGCAAAATAATTGGAAGGTAAGAATCATTTCGAGAAGAAATGCATTCGAAGCAGCCAAGAAGTCCTTGGTTTCCACACCTTCACTTTCGGGAGTGTCCATTCTGGCATGTTTTAAATCCAAGTGAATGAAGCCTTTGAAACTGTACAAAGTGTGCTTGGTCGCAACCACTCATTTTTAGAGTTTTAGAGCATCTTATTTCATGACTTTAAAATCCCCCTTCACGCTTAACTAGTTAGGATAAGGTGGATACCAAGCCAAAGCAAAGTCAGATGTAGGCAATCTGGGGAATTTTGGAGGCTCTAATTGAAAAGCCAAGTCATATCTATCCTCAGGTTTGACACTCGAAGGAATGCTCAAACGTGGGAGTTTTGCTGTAAACTTTTATTTTAAAATCAAAGATGCATCTCGAATGGTTCGACCAAGATCAGTAGGATTGTAGACAGTTTCAAAGTACCTTTGGAATGCCTGGATTTCCTTGATGTGTCGATGCATACCTTTCTTCGTCTTGTCCTACACAGAGGCAAAAGCTTTGGTTATATGGTTGTTAAGGTCAGTAACACCAAACATATTGGAGACATAATATTCTTGCCACCAGCTTTCGAAGTCTCGAGTACAGAAAGTCGAAGGTTTGAATGGGACAAGATTGAGGTGGAGAAAGCCTGTGAACTTGGTGATCATTTTCTTCGCTTCGACAGTGGTGAAATTCACTCCTCTATGACAGATGTCACTTTTGTAGTGATACAATGGTTCAAGAAGGATTTGGCAGAGTCTAAATTGTCTTGCGACAAAATTGGGTTAGTAAGTAAGCAAAATATTCTGAGTTTTCTTGGGCATAATCCTGGTAACAAGGAGTCTAGGGATCAAGAAAGCTTCCCAAATATGAAGGGATTTTGTTTGTTGTTCAGTTGAAAGGCCAGTGAGAGGTCTAGTGAACCATTATGGGCCATGGGTTCTTTGAGCAAATGGTGCCATTGAAGAAGTAAATTTTTACCTCTTCGCAACATCATCAGGTTCCTAGAGAAGCATTCTTCCAAGTTTTTCCCTCCATCATTGGGGGTTAAACGAACCAGTCTAGTTCCTTCGACAGTCCTGTTCTGGATTTCGAGATCAGATTCATTAATTGAGTTTGTATTCAAAAGGGAAGGTTCGAAGGTGGCGTTGAGCCACAACTAAAGTAACCAATATGAACCAGCAAATAAAATGTTGGTTTTTGGTCCAAAGTTTTTTAATTTTGTGGAAGCCTCCCCAAGGCTCTCATATAGTCCAGCAAGAATTAGGTCGCTCAAACAAACATTTCGACCAACATGGAGTTGGTTAGCAAAGGTTAAAAATCTTCTAGCAACTTGCATAGATTTGCAGCAGAAGACACATCGAGAAAGCCATAAAGAAAGAAAAGCTATATGTTCTTGATCACTAACTTCGTCTGTTGATCCCAAGTAGTGATCAATATAATTATTGTAAGTGGCAGAAGCATTGCTGAAGTCAATAGAGTCATCAGCATCCAAGGTAGGATCGAAAGTTTCTCCTGTGGGTCGAAGGCCCGTGATGGCAGCAACATCGAAGAGTGTTGGGGTTAACATTCCGCAGGATATGTGAAAGGTGTTATAAGTACTATCCCAGAAGTACATCGAAGCTGTTAACATTAGCTGACAGTATTCAGGACCAAACTTTGACAGATGAATCAAGTCGAAGATTCCCAGGTTTTTCCATGTTTTTGATTTCTCTTTCTCTACCCTAGCTAACCATCCAAGACACTTCTTGTCCTCTTTAGATGGACCTAATCTAAAGGGTCTCAGAACTTCTGTAACAAAGTCTAGCTTAAAGGAGGATTTATTTTGTTCTTCACCCTTTTGAGGAGTATTTTCCTGGGAAATTGTTGCGTATTCTACCCTAATGTTTTCAACAGATTTCTTACTAACCCTAGGTTTACTAGCTATGGATCTAGTCAAGTGGTAAGTAGGAAAAAATCTCTTGAGTTTTGATATATTTGATACATTGAGTATAGGACCCATATATCCTAAGGTATCAGAAGCAAGAGTGAAGGGAATTATTACCTGAGAAGCGTAGATGACAATTTGTTCATTCTCATAGGTGGCGTGGGAACAAATTCTTGATTTCCAATCATGATAGGTATTGCTACTTTGAGTAAAGGATTGAAAGCAACATCATATGTGTGTTGTTTTCTCTTTCCAGACTTTGATTTCTTTTGGGACGCTATTGATTGGGTTTTGAAGAAGAAAAATTTACAGAAAAGTTATTGAACTTTAGAAGAAGGAGATAGGACTTTTGATTTGGAAAAATGCAGAAGATAAATAAAATAAATGGTGTTAAATTTATATGAAGGGAAATTGAATCGTTGTTAATGGAAACAGGGAAGTTAAAATTTTAGTGGGACACATGTAAAGAGATCATTTGCTTGATGAACGGTTTTTGTGAGTTCCAAAGTTAACACTATTCATCATAGCTAATGATGAGATTTATAGATACTCATACGACGATTAGACGTTTGGGAGTCAAAATTCATTATGATAATGACGTCATAATAAGTCGAAACGGTTGAGGAATTGTTCAGAAGGTCGAAACTTGAAGAGATTACAAAAAATATACATTTCTGGTTTCGAAATGAATATTTCTTGGGGGAAATTTATTGGCTGGAAATTTCGACTAAGTCAAAATTGAGCTGAGTCAATGGTACTGAATATACTTGAAAAGTTGTTTGGTTATTTTATTTGTTGGAAACCATGAAGATTTGAATTTGAATTTGATGGATGGTTTATGAAATTCGAATTATGAAGTAAATTATTATTCGAAGTAAGGTATCATTCAAAATTCGAATTCGAATTAAGATATTATTCGAGATAAGGTTCAAAACGTTATACTACGAACGTTATCAGATTTGGCGCTCAAGATGGATAATCGAAGGGTTTTTGAATTCGAATGTTCATTCTTATCCAGAAAGACGCGTGGAATCTCTAGGATCATCGAAGACATGCCAGCGAAAACATTAGGGTCAAAATTCTATAAATTGTAGTTTTTGTGTTTCAATTTAGTGTGTTCACATCTTTCTACAAAATACTCAAATATACTCAAAGTACCAGTGTTAGAGAAACGAATTAGCGAGAATGTACGTATGATACACCATATTTTACAATTCAATGTCATTTACATGAAATGAAGTTTCTTCATATTATTTATGTTCTTTATAATTTCCAGTTTAGACTAGTTTCTATTTTATTACTTTCATAAAGAAGTTCCACTTCGACATACGAAGCGTTTCCTTTCGTTTAAAGGAGATTATCATAAAAAACACGTTTTCTAAATACTAGAACACAACAATCCTGAGATCAATTTGATCGATCTCACAAGTAATTGAATTCGTTAAGGGATTTAGAGGATCATCGGTTGTTTACCAAATTCCAGGATAAACAAATTGGCACGCCCAGTGGGACCCTGTGCCTAGTTTTTTTTTTAATAACCTGTATTTACCAACTTGTTTCATTGCATGAGATTAAGAAGTAGAAGATTAGCCAATACCACAGATCCTAGACTAAAAAGGCAGTACAATAGAAAAATGGCTAACCCTCGTGTTATTGTCTTGCCTAATAAACGCTAGATGAGCATTCACTTCTCTTAATTAATTATAAATTACTAATGATAAATATACATTTTTATTTTATACATCAATATGATATTTGGTAAATCAAATTAAACAATATAATTAATTCAATTAAATTTGTAGTTAATTTAATTGACATCTTGGTTAGACTTAATTTGTAGCTAACTTATAAACACATGTTTAAATATATATTGTTTGATGTGAACTTTCAACATACTTCCTTCCATATGTTCAAGACTAGACATCTTTTTTTATAATCGATGATATATTAATAGATTATTAGAGGTACTCTAACCCGATTATAAAAAAGACCCGAAATAAATTGGGAGACAGAAAGAAAAACTTCATAACCAACAACACCTTAATCAAGACAAAGAAAAGTGTCCTTGCAAAACTCATAAAAGTTAAAGTAGGAGTGAGAAGTTTTACCATGCAAATTAAAGACCACTTCCACAAAGAAAGTTTGATCGACCACACCAAATTCGACAAATTCGCATTAGAGAACCATTAAACAAAATATTGTTTCTAAGATTGCATAAACTCCAAGCAATTTTCAGTCAAACACGCCCTAGCTTACCAACCAAAGATTTTGGTCTTCTAGAACAACTAATGTAACACCCTTCTAAACCCAACAGAATATTCATAATTATTTAAAATAATATCAGAGTAATACAACAAAAGGGAGTCACATTTTATTCGTGAAATAATCATACGTTCTAGTCTCACTCTGTAACACGGGTTTTCAAAATTATTCATGACATATGCATTATCAATGTTTCACATATTTACAGCTGAATCATAGTTCAGAAAAGTTTCATTAAAAACACTTCATAGTACCCCATGATTCATGGTTCACAATTCCATACAATTTAAATTTCATGGAAACAATTTAAATGTCATAACAAAACAAGAACAAAATAGTTTTCAAAACAAAACGTTCCCCTCCCCGATGTTACATATCAGAGAAAGACCTTCTAGACATAATATATTTGAGCAATGTAATTCTACCTCCAAATGATAACAACCTTCCTTTCCAACAAGCTAGTCTAGTCTTGATTCTATGAACTAAAGGAGCTCACATACTAATGCGTATAGGGTTAGCCCCAATAGAGCCCAGAAAAGTGAAAGATTTGTCTTCAATTTTACATGAAAGTAGATGATCTAATAACATAAACTTCATAATTGGTGACACACCATATCTTAAACCTGACTCTCGATACTATATTAAATATCGTGGTTAAGTTTAACTCAACTTAACAAACTCGAATTGTAACGTGAGGATTGTCTCAACTAGGGGTGTTCAAAATCAAATTGGCCCAATAGAAAACCGCAAAATCGAACCAAACCAAACCGAAACCGCAAAAAATCGTATTTGGTTCGGATGTGTTTAGGTCATTTTCTAACGGAGTCGTGCGATTCAGTTTGGTTTGCGGTTTGTATTTTGCAAACCAAATCAAACCGCATTATATTATAAAATCTTACTAACCAATATATATTTCTTTAATTCTTTAGAGAAATCAACATGTATCATGTGTATATTTTATCATATTCTTTGTATGATATTTATTTTAATTTACAAATTATAAAAAATAAAATATTATTCATTTATAAATACTATTTTCACAAAATATATTTTATCGTATTCTTTGTATAATATTTATTTATGAATGCAATCTTATGTATATCATTCTTTAGATTTAGATAAAATTATAATACGCAATTTTATATATTAAATTATAAATTTATTTTGACAATTATAAATTTATTTATGGTAATGTATGAACGATTAAACACAAAATTATATTTTTCTCTATATTTGTATGTATGGCTCAATATTTTTTTTATTTATAAAAAGCGGAACCAACCGAACTAATTCAAACCGTATTAGTTTAGTTTTATTTTTAAAAACCAACTAAACCAAACCGAACAGTATACTTTTTTCTTTTACGATTCAAATAATTTTTTACTTTAAAACCGTTCAAACCGCGCTATGAACACCCTTAAATATATGTTCGTAATATATATGTGAAAATTTTTAAGACACCTCTTTACACTCATAATTAGTGAATGGTGGGTGTTAAATCAGTCTTTGATATCATGTTTAAAAATAAGATTCAATTTAATTCAATAATACAAAACTAGCTTAATCATACATTTCTTAAAGTTTGAAAAATAATTAACAATTTTAAATTAACTCAAATACATAAATTAATTATGATCTAAACATAGTTAACTAAATCATAAATGATCATAAGATATTAAAAATAAAAAAAGTGGACATCAAACCCTTAAATTATTTGGTACGTTTTGTTCAAACACGTTAAATTCTGGAGGGGCCAGGCAGTGCCTTGGCCTCTTATTCTTGATCACTTTTTGAAGAATAAATACTCATTTTCCCTCATTGTAAAAGTAAACCAGAAAATGAGCAACTTTGCTGTTTCTCCTTCATCTTCATCAATGATGCTGTTTCCCAAAAAATACGATGTTTTTCTTAGCTTTCGAGGTGAAGATACACGCGACAACATCACAAGCCATCTTTACGAAGCACTGAAGCAAAAGAAAGTTGAAACCTATATAGACTACAAGCTACAAAAAGGAGAGGGAATTGGACCATCACTCATCACAGCCATTGAAGAGTCACATGTTTCTGTTGTCATCTTCTCAGAAAACTACGCTTCCTCCAAGTGGTGTTTGGATGAAATTGTGAAGATCATGGAATGCAAAAAAGGTCGAGGACAGATTGTGATACCTGTGTTCTATAAAATAGATCCATCACATGTGAGAAACCAGAGAGGGACATATAAGGAATGGTTTGACAAACATGAGTTAGATCTACCGAGGAACAATAATCAGAGGTTGTTCAATTGGAGAAGTGCTCTCACAGAAGCAGCAAATTTGTCTGGTTGGGACTTTCAAACGTATAGGTATATTTATAATTCATTTTTATCTATTTATATTCATTTAATTATCTTATATAAATGATTTTCCATTATAGGATCTATATCAAGTTTTATTTGAACAGGATCATTAATTAACTAATAACTAATTAATACTATGTATATATTTATAAAAAAACTGTCTAACTTACAAACCAAATAAAGTCTTTAATTTACTTAGAGTCGGAAGAATGGAAAAGCTATGGATTTGGATCCTTTCTGTCAATTATTCTCTTAACTTTCATCACACTTTCGGTTAATGAAATTAAAAGAATAAAATAGAAAATATAATTGATTTTTTTTAATTCTTTTAATTAATCACAATTAAAATAATAAAAATAGAAAACATAATAATTTTTTTTTCAATTTTTTTAATTAATCACAATTAAAAGAATAAAATAGAAGATATAATTTATTTTTTGTTATATTTTTAAAAATAATTATTTTATTTCATATTTAAAAAAATAATAATTATTTTAAGAACTTGTTCAAAAAATTATAAAAACAATTTTGAATTTGATTGATGTAAATTTAATAGAGTAATTTTAATATTAAAAGGTTTATATATTTTTTTAAATATTTTAACATAATAACATCAAATATAATTTTCAAACAAACATTTCTTAAAAATTATACTTATGAAAAAATAATTAAATTAGCTTACTATTTTAGGCATATTTTTGGAAAAAAAATATTTCTTCAAAAATATGTAATATTTTACGGAAAACAAACATCTACCTTCTTGTGTTTTTTTTTTTTTTTTTGACTTTTAATTTCATAAGTGTTAAATAAATCTTACCATTGAAATTCAAGTATGTAAAGTTTAAGAAAATAGTTGACCTATAGGATCTAAATTCAAAAAACGAAGGACAGATAATTATCAATTATTTTTTGAAGAAAAACAGTGGTTATAAATAAATAAAATTACTGATTTGTCATATTAAACTTTTTCAACCCAAAACTTAGATAGTAATGATTAAAAATATCATATCAGATAATATATATATATAGCTTGAAATGAGAACAATTATCATTTTAAAATTTAGTTTTGTAAAAATAAATTAAGATTAATTAAATATTTTAATAGAGTATAGCTATCAACTACCAAAATTTTGTTATAATTTCATATTAATTAATATATGATGTTAAATGTAATCATAATTTTTAACATGAGTAGTAGTTGGCACCATTTATTAATAACATAAACAAAAATTTACTATAAATGAAGGTTTTATTTGTTTTTACTTTTGATTTTTCTTAATATACGAGGCCTTATTAAGAAAAACACCCGTTTGAATATGTGACGTTTTCATTATGATATTTGTGATGTTAAAAAAATATACACTTGGTTCAATACTAAATGTCACATATATCATTGCATACGTGTTAACAAAAGTCGTAGAAATAAACAATATATGAAATGTTTACAAATCTATTTTTGTTTAGCATTCATTATTAATCACGGTCATATATGCACAATTTTTTTTGTTTGAAATATACGGTTGAGAATGAAATATTAAAATAGCAATACATAAAATATTAATTTATAGAGAAATTATAATAAAATAATTAAGATTATGTTAAAAATATGATTTTATTTAGTATATTACTACCTTTTTGTATTAGGTTATTACTATGTGTTGAAAGTAATTTATATTTAAAAGTTGTTGTTAGAATCAGAAACTTCTGATGTATTACTCAGAAGTAGTGTTGTTCAGAAATAGTAGAACTTCTGAAATTGTTATTCAGAAGTTGTTATTAGTTAGAAGTAAGAGTTTTTGAGGTTACATCCAGAAGTATGTTTAGCTTCTAGGATTCTAGTTATTTTATTTACTTAATTATTAAGTTTAGTTTGCTTAGTTATTAAGTTTATCTATTGTTAGGGTCTACGTGACAATTTGCTTTGTGTATAAATAGACTAGTGATAGATGTCATAAAAATGTTCAATCATTCTTCCTTACAACTTTATAGACGTCATGCAGAGCTTTAATATTATTCTCTCATACATTTTTTACATTTATTAACTTTGTGCACTAACAAATTGGTATCTAGAGCTTCGGTTCTGATTCACAGAAAACACAAGTGAAACAATGAGGCGTTGTGTGATTGATTTTGGTTCTTGAATTCATGTTGAATCTTGAACAAAATTTGAACAAAATCACATTTTCTGATTCAGTGGGATTGGGAAACACACATTTTCTGATTCAGTGGGATTGGGAAACACTGTGTTTGTGAGATCTGGGTGACTTGCACAAGGTTGAAGATGACCGGAAATGATAGTCTAAGCACCAAACTTCAAGTATTTAATTGCAAAAATTAGAATCGTTGGATGGTTTAGATGCGTGTATTGTTTGGCGTTCAAGATGTTCTTGATCTCGTCAACGATGGTTATGTTCCAGTTGCAGCAGATGCAACAGAGGAACAGAGAAATACGCAGAGAGGTACAAAGAAGAAAGATCAGAAGGCGTTGTTCTTTATCCATCAGTATGTGAATGAGAACGTGTTTGAGAAAATTGTTAATTCGACGACGACGAAGACTGAGTGGGACACACTGAGTAGGTGTTAAAGTGGTGATGCATCAGTGAAGAAGGTGAAGCTTCAGTCTCTTAGAAAGCAGTATGAGAATCTCAACATGATGGACAACGAGAAGGTTTCTGAGTACATCTCTAGAGTGATTCTGATCACTAATTAGATGAAAGCTTATGGAGAAACCATTTATGAACAAGTAATCATTGATAAGATATTGAGGTCTCTTACCCCTCAATTTGATTACATTGTTGTAGCAATTGAACATTCTAAAGATCTGGACACCGTGAGAATAGAAGAGCTACAAAGCAGTCTAGAGGCACAAGAGTTGCGTCTGACTGAAAGAACTTCTGAGAGGGAGGTTGAGCAGACTCTGAAAGCTTCTTTTGTCAAGAAGGACCAGAAGCAGAAAAGACATGGTAGGTCTCAGAAGTCAGAAGTCTTCTATTCTGATGAAAAGAAACATTAGAAGAGAAATGAGAAGTATGACAAGAGAATGGTTCAATGTTACTGTTATAATAGGTTTGACCACTTTGCTAAAGATTGTTGGTCAAACAAAGAAGAAACGAAAATAACCAGAGGAGATTTAAATGATGAACTTGTGCTATTAATGGCTTATGAATCTGATGAGAAACCTGTGAGATTGTCATTTTCTAATTCTTAAGGGGAAGAAGATGACTCTGAATATTTTGACTTTGGAGTGTTTGAATATGAGTCAGAATCAGAAGATGAATCTGAAGATGAGTCAGAATCTGAGGTTTATGAAGATGAGTCAGAGTTAAAAGATGATTTTGAAGCTGAAGACAAGTCAGAATCTGAAGGTGATTATGAGTCTGAAGAAGAATCAGAAGACGAGTCAGAATCTGAAGGAGTTTCTGCTTCTGAAGATGAATCACAACATGAAGGTTCTGAAGATGAGTCAGAACATGAAAGTTATGAAGAAGAGCTAGAGTTAGAAGATGAAGAATCTTCTGGAAACTCTGAAGGTGAGTCAGATGGTGAATCTGATTCTAATTCTGATTTTGATGATGATAAAAAATCTGGTGGTAATCATGTTTCTGGAAGGGAAAACTCTGAAGACGTAGGTTCTGGAGGACAAGCTTCTGAAGATGATCATGTTTCTGGTGAAGGTCATGATTCTGAAGGTGGAACTTCAGAAGGTAGAGGTCCTGAAGACGATCCAACTTCTGAAGGTGGTCAAGTATCTGATACTATTCCAGAATCAGAAAGAGTTTATGAACAAGTTCAGAGGCCACAAAGAATCAGACAGATACCCAGAAGGTTTGCAGAGTTTGTCATGTTACAAGACACTTAAGTAGATTCATAAGGAGAAATTGTTATGTGTGTTCTGTTAGTAGATTCTGAACCTGAGAGTATTGGAGAAGCTCTCAAGAAGAAAGTATGGCTGAATGCCATGAAAGAAGAACTTGAGGCTATAGAAAGAAACAAGACTTGGAAGCTGACTAAGCTTCCAGATAAGAAGAAAGTTATCAGCGTCAGATGAGTTTTCAAGGAGAAATCTACATTTTTAAATGAAGTATTAGAAGTTGTACACTATAGCAAGCAGAAGCAACTTGCAGATGTTCTGACGAAGGATGTCAAGACTAAACACCTTATCCATTTGAGGATGGAATTGGTGTTGTAGTTTTTTGGTTAACTGAATATGAATTAAGGAATGGTGTTGGAAGTAATTCATATTCAAAAGTTGTTGTTAGAATCAGAAGCTTTTGATGTATTACTCAGAAACAATGTTGCTGCAGTAGAGCTTCTGAGGTTATTCTTCAGAAGTTGTTATTAGTTAGAAGCATAAGCTTCTTATGCTTCTGAGGTTACGTCCAGAAGTATGTTTAGCTTCTGAGATTCTAGTTATTTTGTTTACTTGACTATTAAATTTAGTTTGCTGAGTTATTAAGTTTACCTTTCATTAGGGCCTACGTATCAATTTATTTTGTATATAAATAGAATTGTGATAACTGTCATAAAAATGTTCAATAATTCTTTCTTACAACTTTATAACCGTTATTGTAGAGCTTTATATTATTCTCCCATACATTTTCTTTATTTATTAACCTTGTTCACTGACACTATATTATCTTTAATTTTGTTGCATACTAAATCATTGATTTTGTATTTTTTTTAATATTTATTTTTTATTATTAATTTATATTTAAATGACCATTTCTTACAAAATAGTAGTATACAATAAAACACTAAAACGTAAAGAAAATGACTTTTCTATTATTAAAAAGATATTTTTGTATGACTTATAAACTTAAAACATTTGGATTAACGATTATAAACTTTGGGTTAGAATTCTAAATTTTGGTAATAATGATTTTGTTCATGATTTTAAGGGAGGTATTTGTTTTGTTTTTTTAAATGATTTTTTTAATATTATATAGTTGTGTAAAAATAATTTACAAATAAATTTTTAATAAAAATTTCAAATAAAAATTTGATTTGAATAATTAATTTTCAAATATTATTTTAAATATTTTATCATTTTATTAAAAAAAATTTACATATCAAAATTTTGAAAGTATTTCAAATAGATTTTCATAAAAATTATTTTTGAATCACTATTTTTTTTATTTTGTGATTTTAACTATGTTTATCTTCAATAATGTATATTTATATTATAGAATATTAAAATTTGTATTTCAATTTAGAAAAAATAAATATAAAACCTTGTAATATTTTAAAAAATGATATTATAAAATCTAGTTTAAAAAATAGAAAGAAAAAAATTCATTTTTTAAAAATGAAACTAACAAACCCATACTCTTATCTAAGAACACGATTCTTAGTAGTTTGAATTCTTATATTGGTTATTTGCAAATTTTCAAGACGACTCATGGCATCCTTTATCCCTTTTTTAACAAGGTATAGCAATACTTAACCACCACCTCCTCTTAATATTTTTTTTAAATGTTTTTTATAATATTATATAGTTGTGTAAAAATAATTTATAATTTCTTTTTCATAAAAGCTTCAAATATTTGAATAGTTATTTTTAAAATATTAATATTTTAAATATTTCATTTTTTATTAAAAAATTTGAATATCAAAATTTGAAAAAATTACTTAATTTTAAAGATATTTCAAATAAATTTTCATAAAAATTATTTTAGAATTACAACTTTTGGAAAAAATTACGATTTTAATTATATTTTGATCTTCAATAATTTATATTTATATTATAGGAGGTCAAAATTTGTGTTACAATTTAAAAAAAAAACGAATATAAAAACTTAAAAAATAATTTTATAAAATCTATTTTAAAAATATAAAAAAGAAATTCAATTTTTTAAAACTGAAATTAACAAGCTCAATTTTTATGAAATTAACACGATTCTTACTAGTTTGAATTCTTATATTTATTAAGCACACGACTCTTACTAGTTTGAATTCTTATATGGCATCCTTTGTCCCTTTTGTTTAAGAAGGTATAGCAATACTTGAGCCACCACCTCCTCTTAAT
Organism: Vicia faba; assembly: GCA_948472305.1. NCBI lineage: Eukaryota > Viridiplantae > Streptophyta > Magnoliopsida > Fabales > Fabaceae > Vicia > Vicia faba. The sequence goes on along the minus strand of OX451737.1, from coordinate 556,446,528 downwards.
ATTTTTTTAAATGATTTTTATAAAATTATATAATTTTGTGTAAAAAAAATATTTAAAATTTTTTTTCGTAAAAAATTCAAAAAAAAAATGATTTGAATCTTAAAATATTATTTTAGATATTTCATCATTTTATTAAAAAAAAATTTGAATATCAAAATTTAAAAAATCACTTAATTTTAAAAGTATTTTAAATAAATTTTTATAAAAATTATTTTTGAATTACAACTTTTTAAAAAAATTGTGATTTTGATTATGTTTTGATCTTTAATAATATATGTTTATGTTATAGAATGTCAAAATTTGTGTTTTAATTTAGAAAAATAAAAACTTATAATATTTAAAAAAATAGTTTTATAAAATCTATTTTTAAAATTACAAAGAAATATTCATTTTTTAAAACTGATAGCCTTATCTAAGAACACGATTCTTAGTAGTTTGAATTTTTATATTAGTTATAGTGTTATACGCACATTTTCAAGACGATTCATGGCATCCTTTGTCCCTTTTTTAAAGGAGGTATAGCAATACTTGAGCCACCACCTCCTCTTAATATCCCTCCTCTCCCATGAGCTATCTGCTTAAAAAAATTTCTTTTTAATGTTTTGAAGATAAGAATTTTTTATATGAATATAATTAGGATTACGATTTTATTTATTATTTCATGTGTGCTATTGAGTGAAAATAAACAAGATATGTGTTTATAAAATTTATTATTAATCAATACCAAAAACAAAAGTTTATCATTAATGAGATGAAAGATAGTGATTCTCAAGTTTGTTACTAAGTTGATTAAAAAAAAGGACATGTTTGAATGGAACATAAATTATAAAGTGTGACAAAATAAGTCACATAATGACATTTTTTTAATTCTGCTTTGAATCAAGTTTTTTCTTAAAAGTCTCAATGATATTTCTATAATTTTGTCTAAAATCAAGAGGTTCAACATTATTAAAAAATTGAAAACATCATAATTATGCCTCATATCTAGAGGATCACACCTTTTCTCCACTAAAAAGACAAAAGCCTGAAAATTTTGTAGTTATATTATAAAAAAGAGGATTAAACTTCCCACAAAATACACTCATCTTTATAACATATACAGCACTGTCTAATTCTTTAAAGGATCAAGACCTCTATAAGTAGAACTCCATCATCCTCCCATATTCACACATTCATTCAAGAAAAAAATCAAGTGAAGGAAATTGTTATATATATTAGAACTAAAATTATGATTGATTAGTGATGATAGACTCATGATGTATAGGTGTGGATATCCAATGTAGTAGTTCAGGAGTGGACCTACAAGATTAGCACTTCGACTTTTAAATCAGTTACAGAGTCTTAAACGAGTGAAGCTAAAGCATGAGAACATAAAATGTACCTTAAGTCTCTAGTGTGTCAATTGGATATGATGGATATTTTTATTTGGGCTTGATATTTGGATATTTCACAAATTATGTTTTTGGCCGGCTCAGAACAATTCTCATAAGGCTTTCTAGGTGTTTTATCAGCCGATAAGTCTTTTGAAGTTACGACCGACATCTCGTTATCAGTGTTGATCATAAGGAGGAGTGGAAAGGCCATGAGACAGTTGTAGAAGTAGCGGAGAACAAACCCATTAAATGAATTTCTATCATTGAGACGTTTTTCCGATTTTCAGGCACTTCGCCTTAGGCTCATAAGTTAGGATGTGGTACACATCTCTATGAAATTCGAGTGCACTTGAGAAAGCTTTTATTCCCAAGGTGAAATCAAATCGTTAATTTTTAACTTTACATCTATTTTTTTATTTGACTCGTTGCTTGCTTCCTCTATATAAGAGTTTTGTGGTTCTTTAGATGACTTTTTCGCCACTCCTGAAATTCAGCTTCCCCTTTTTAGAGGAATTTCCTTTATTTTAGAATCTTTTGTTGAGTGTTTTCTTTCTTTTGGAATAGAGTTTTTTCACTTTGCATTTATCCTTTACTTTTTTCGTCTGTCATCATTCTCTACATGTACCATTATTACCATAAGTTTATTTTCTCATTTCCATTATTTATTTTCGCTATGACTCATATAAATGATCATCACGTAAACTTGTTTAGTGATTCTAGAAGTAGCGGTTCCTCTCCCTTTGCTACAATTGAAACTTCCACTAGTTTATATTCTAACCTTTTAGTTACTAGTCGTTCTGCTTCAGTTATTATAAATATGCTTTTTAGTTTTGAATCAGAAAGGCTATCTAGCGGTTCTCTTGACATGGAAACTTATTATGGTAGATCTTCCTTCGACACTCTCCTTTTAGAAGATGATGCTAGAAGTGATCGCACAATCATTTTCACGTACGCTTTTTCTACAATTATCCGGGATTCAAATTTTCCTATTTTGGCTTCACCGCATGTGGAGCTTACTGATTTGAACAGGCAAGAAGCTCATCCCTTTATTAGAACTTACTGATCCATCTTTGGTCGGGATCCAAGTGAAATTGAAATTAAGGATCATCTCAAGCTTAAGACTTAGTTTACTAGTTTCAATTGCCTCAAACCACCAAATAGCATTCAGGATGATGAGATACCATGAATAAGTACTAGTCTTGTGGAGTCGACTGATAAAAGCACATATAGCTGGGTGAATTCTGAAATATTGGGAACCCTCATTGCTTTAGATCATCTTGTGGTCGTGAGGGAGGCCAACATAAAAGTGAGCCATCCTTCTTATTGGTTAGTTCTTCCCATAGAATTAGGCAAAATGATTTATAGAAGCTTCGGGGAATGCTTTATCCCTTTCTATGATTTCCCGCTTACTCGGATAAATTTTGCAGTTGCCTATTACCAAAATTTGAAGAGGAGGTGTTAATGTTCTTAAAGATTATCCCTTTGCAGCTTCATACAAATGCTTGGGCTTTGATAAAGGCATTTCAACTCTGGGACAATTAACGACTTTGAAAGCCCTCATACCATCTACCTTTCCACCTTTTTATTATGGTGTACACTTCACTAAATAATATCCAGGATTAAGGGTTTATCTCATTCCGCTAGGACGTTTCCTAGTTTAGTGCTTATGCTGAGAACTATGATGATTGATTGGATCCCTATTTGTTAGTAAAAACTCGTACTTTGGAAGCTTATTCCGCCTTCTTCTAGGTTCCCACTAAGTTACCCGTTCCAGTTGGCTTCCAAGAATTGTCTCAGAGTAAATGTACAGATAAATTTCGAAAGTGTTAGACATGGGTTCATTTTAAATATGATCCTCGTAAGTATGTTGTCCCCTTGGATTCTATTACTATACAAAAGATTAAGATCAAGGATGACTTTGATGTTTCCTATGAGGGTATCTACATTCTATAAATCAAGTTCCTACCAACGCTAACTTGCAGTTTTTTTATAAAAATAGCTTAAATAACTATATTCAACTCCAAATTCTTAAAGTCTTTAGTCACCGAACACCTCCTATAACTCAGCCAAAAACGAGTCATACTTTCCAATAAATTTAGAGAAACCACAAAACCAATCTCCATTAAAATTCCTCACTATACCACAAGTAATTATATTTATTTTACGCACAATCACACATACTATATATTTATATTGTATTATTGATTCTCTTCATATATTATTTGATAAATTCATTTTAGCAATAGAAAGCAAAAATAAATAAATAAATTACTATTCAAACCATTTCTAGTAACATATATATTTACTTAAAAAAAATTATAACTTGATAGCACTTTATTCCTTTTTATTTATTTATTGAATTGCTATTCATTTGGCTACTCTTTTTTTTAACCATTTTTATGCTAGGTCTGAATCTCAATTCATAAAAGACATCGTTAAAGATGTTTCGCAACGACTGAATCGTGTAAACCAATTCGAATTAAAGGGGTTTGTTGGAATAGAGGAAAACTATGAAGGAGTTAAATCATTATTGGAAATGGACTCAAAAAAAGTTCAAGTGATTGGTATATGGGGCATGGGTGGCATTGGCAAAACCACTCTAGCAATTGCTTTATATGCCAAACTCTCTTCTCATTTTGAAGGTCATTGTTTCTTAGAAAATGTTAGAGAACAAACAGAAAAAAACAGTATCAATTTCATGCGCAACAAACTTGTTTCAGAGCTCTTAGAGGAAGAAAATCTCCATGTTAATGTACCTAAAGTTGAATATCTTTCTGTTACCAATAGGCTTCGACGTAAAAAGGTTCTTATTGTGTTGGATGATGTGGCTAACTCTGAACAATTAGATGAATTAATCATTGATTATGATTGTTTAGGACTTGGAAGTAGAGTGATTGTAACTACTAGAGATAAACATATTGTTAGCATTGTTGATAAAATTTATGAGGTGAAGGAATTGAACAAACACAACTCTCTTGAGCTTTTTTGTTTGAAAGCATTCAAAGCAAAGGTTCCTAAAAGTGGATATGAAGAGCTCTCAAAAAATATTGTTGCCAATTGCAAAGGTAACCCTTTGGCTTTAAAAGTTTTAGGTGCACGGTTGCATTCGAGGAGTAAGCTAAAATGGAAAAGTGAATTGGAGAAGCTTAAGACGATTCCGGACATAAAAATTCAAAATGTGTTGAAATCGAGTTATGATGATTTGGATGATGATCAAAGGAATATATTTCTAGACATTGCATGCTTTGTCAAAGAAGAATCTAAAGATCGTGTAACAAATTTGTTTAAAGCTTATAATTTTTTCCCCGATATTGGGATAGATGATCTTGTAGAAAAGTCTCTTGTAACAATTTCAAATAAGGGTACAATACAAATGCATGACTTAATACAAGAAATGGGTTGGAATATCGTTCGTCAAGAATCTCCCAAAGATCCGGGGAGTAGAACTCGATTGTGGAAACCAAATGAAGTGTATGATGTCCTGAAATATAATAAGGTTAGTAAAATAGTTTTTTTTTTTTTTTTTTGTATATTCGCGTTCACTTCATGTAAATTTAATTTATAGAATGTAACCACATTGTCTAATATGAACTTAGATTTCTTACAATAGATATATGGTATAGTTGCATGCATCAAAGTCGTCTATAAGGGTGTGCATAGAAGCTAATAGGATCACGTAAATTTTGCCGTAGTCCAACTGAGGCTAACTTTAGCTTCCTATACATGTTTCTCAAAAGTTTAAGACGGCCCTGACATGCACCATGCAACTTCCATAGAGTACTCATATAGGGTCTAATAGCTATCTTAATACTTTTTACGAACTATTGATGAATTTTCGTTTGTCAGGGAACTAAAGTTGTAGAAGGCATAACTTTAGATGTGTCTAAGATTGAGGATCTACATTTGAGCTCTGATTCCTTTACAAATATGTTTGAAATGAGATATCTTAAATTCTATTATGGGAAGAAGAATGAAACAAGTAACATATATCTTCCCAACGGTCTGGATTCATTGTCTGACAAATTGAGGTACCTTGAATGGCATAGATACTGTCTGAAGTCTTTGCCATCTAAATTTAGTGCAAAATTGCTTGTAGAACTTTTGATGCCTTTCAGCAACCTTCAAAAGCTTTGGGATGGAGTTCAGGTAATGAATGTGTTGGAACACAATTTGTGTAAAATTTCAGTTACTAATTCTACATTTATGTTTTTTTTAGGATCTTGCGAATTTGAAGGAAATTGACCTTAGATTCTGCAAAGAGCTAGTTGAGATTCCAGATTTGTCTAAGGCTAGAAATTTGGAATGGTTATCGCTTTCTCAGTGTAGAAATTTGCACGAAATCCATCCCTCCATTTTGTCACTCAACAAGCTTAAAAATCTCGAATTAGAAGGTTGTACAAAGATCGAAAGTCTAATTCAAATGGACAACAATCATTTAGAATCTCTCCAAAACATCCAACTTAGCAATTGCTCATCATTGAAAGAATTTTCAGTCACTTCAAACAAACTCGAGAAATTGTGGTTAGATGGTACTATTACTATTCTTAATAGAAATCATTGACGATAATTGTAATTACCCGAATAAGTGCTATAAGACTTGCACTACAAGAAATTTAACTTGTAGTGACAGCAAAATCAGTCACTATATGTCAATTTCCGTAACTAATTAGTGTGACTAATATTTTACAGGTACTTCTATCCAAGAATTGTCCCCGTCGGTTTGGTGCTGCGAGAAACTGAAGATGATTGATCTACATAACTGTGACAATCTTGTGGGTTTTGGGGACAACATTCAAAACTATATAGGAATTGGATCTCTTAATACTATAGTCCTTTCAGGGTGCAAAGGACTGAATGCATCAAATCTTGGTTTCAACGTCAAATCATGGCAAGCAACTTTAACATCACTGAGTTTGGAAAATTGTTGCAACTTAGAGACACTCCCTGATAGCATTGGTTTATTATCATCATTACAATGCTTAAAACTAAGCGGAAGCAATGTTGAGAGTTTGTCCCCAAATATCAAAAACCTTAACAACCTTAAAGAGTTAAGGCTAGACAACTGCAAGAAACTAGTGTCTGTCCCGGAGCTTCCTTCGTCGTTGCGATTATTTAGTGCTATCAACTGCATTTCTCTAAAAACAGACCTTACTGCATTGGACATAGCCTTTGAACATAGACCTAAACCTCAACCGTATCCTCAGTCAGTGTTCTTCCCTGGTGCTCATGTTCCCAAGAGATTTAGCTATAAGGGTTCAACTTCTGAAGTAAATATTAAGCATCTTCCAGAATCTGGTTTATATGGTTTAGTTTTTTGTCTTGTTCTTTCAGGGTCAAATGATAAGTATGGAATTGTTCAATTTTCTGTTAACCAAAATACCAAAAAAATAGGTGGAAAAGCTACCTCATTGCGTAATCTGCATTTGGTTATGGATCATGTGTTTCTTTGGTATTTGGACATTAGGAGTGGTGCTAAACACATTTCTTTGCATAGCCAAATCGAAGAAAGTGGAGCATGGGATAATCCTTGTGATATATCATTTCAATTTTCACTTGAAAATGAGGAGGGAGAATGGTCAACAAAGAGGATAAGAGGGAGTGGAGTCTTACCACTTTATCACTTACAAGAATCTTTGGAGACCAACGATTTGCACCTCGAGCCTAAACCCGAACTTGAGCTAGATTCTTGTGATATAATATCCGAGCTAGAAAGTTTATTATGTGATAGTTACATGTCTTCTCCCATGTGCACTGACTCAACAACTATTTCAACACTTCTTGAAAATTTAGATACTCTTTTGGAGACACCACTTGAAATTCTCTCTTCAGACAATGAAGTGAAGCAAAAGTTCCATCAAATTTTGGAACAACTCGGCCAATTTGAAAAACAAATCCCTGCTAAGCTTCATCATGTCATTTGCAAGTTAAGAACTTTCACTGAAGGGGTTGATGTAAGATTTGGGAGTGCTCAAAAAACTATCCAAGATTATAATCTTCTGCTTCAATCAAGGACTGATATATCGAAGCAATTGGTAAGTGTCAAAGCTCGAGAATGCCAAAATAAATCGGAAACCTCTCGTGGTAAGAGAGAGTTTGAAAGGATCAATTCTGAGATTGTTGAACTAGAACAGAAGTTAAGTGGTCTTGTTGAGATTAGAGACAAGTTGAAAAGAGAATTGGAGCATTGTGATGTGATAGATAAAAACCTTAAGACAGAAGTTGCACAATGCAAGAGTGTGTTATTAAATCTGAAAGAGTCTGAGGTTTCTTACAAAGAGGCCTTAACTAATAAGAAGAAAGTTGAAGATGAATGGACTGATTTGAAAAAGAACTTTGCTACCAATAAGATTTGATATCTCAATTCATGCATATCTTAAATATTTGGTTATTTTGTCAAACTTTTTGTGGAGACACAATGAACATTTGGTTATTTGTGTGTTGGATTGTAATAATTGATGCTATTCATCAACTTGATTAGTTAGCCCACACTTCATTATCAATGTATTTTGTCATTTTCGTTTGTTTCATTTCTAATGATTTCATGGATATCTTTTTCACAAGATTTTTTCTCATGTGAATATAAGTGTTTCTCTACCCTTATATTACAACCAAATATCACCAAATATTTAGAAATAGAAAATTTAAAAATTACTCTATTTATCTCATTAAAAAAACAAGAAACACTTGAAATACATGCATCAGGCAGGTGAATTGTCTCAACTTCAATTGTCTACCCGCCTCACAACACTTGTTGGACAACTTGCGGATGAGGCATATCCAAAAATGATGAATTTAATTAAGATTTTAAGACACACTTGCGGTTAAGGCATATTCGAAAATATTGTTATTTTTGTAAATTATGGCAGTTGAACCGTCATAATAACACTTTCATAATCATTATAATTATCTTATTTATGAAACAACATTAAAAATTTAATTTATAGTTATTGGAACTTCGGTAATCAATTACCACCTTTTGATAATCAATTACCACACGAAAAGTTGTCTATTTTCATCATGAAAATTCAATATTTTGAATGACAAAATTTCATGAAACCTTTCAAACATTATTCATCTATTCATAGATATTCCTAAAGATATATAAGACTCTATACATTTGAAAAACATCTTTATCTCTTTTAATAATAGTCAGTGGGATATCCTTGCTTTCGCACGGATATCAGTATGATACGCGTATTTATTTCTAAAATATAATAAAAATAAAATGATTTTTTTAAAAAAACATAATAAATCGCTGCATGTAGTTCTTCTAATATATAAAAATATTTGAATGAATAATATATTTTTTATATATAAATATTATTTTTGTTTTGAAATTGTTGTAAAAAATATTTAAATCAATAGTAAAGTTGTTCTATTAATATTCAATATTTTGATCATTAATTTCATGTTTCCGTTGATATTAAATTAATTTATCAATAACTTCATGTTCTCATTAATGTTTAATATTTTGACCAGTAACTTAATATTTCTGTTAATATTCAATATTTTGATAAGTAATTTAATGTATTCAATGTTTTGATCAGTAATTTCATGTTTCCTTTAATATTCAATGTTTTGATCAGTAACTTTATGTTCCAGTTAATATTCAATATTTTGATCAGTAATTTCATGTTCCCGTTAATATTCAATATTTTGATCAGTAATTTCATGTTCCCGTTAATATTCAATGTTTTGATCAGTAACTTCATGTTCCCGTTAATATTCAATACTTTGATCAGCAACTTCATGTTTCCCTTAATATTTAATATTTTGATCAGTAACTTTATATTCTCATTAATATTAAATATTTTGATTAGTAATTTTATATTTCTAATAATATTCAATATTTATATCAGTAACTTCATGTTCCCATTAATATTCAATATTTTTATCAGTAATTTCATGTTCTCATTAATATTCAATATTTTGATCACTAACTTCATGTTCCCGTTAATATTCAATATTTTGATCAGTAACTTCAAGTTCTCGTTAATATTCAATGTTTTGATCGGTAACTTCATGTTCTCGTTAATATTCAATATTTTGATAAGTAATTTAATATTTTGATAAATAACTTCATGTTTATGTTAATATTAAATATTTTGATTAGTAACTTCATGTTCTCGTTAATATTTAATAGTTTGATCAATAACTTCATGTTCTCGTTAATATTCAATAATTTGATCAATAACTTTATGTTTTCATTATTATTCAATATTTTGATCAGTAACTTCATGTTTTCGTTAATATTCAATATTTTAACTTCATTTTACACGTCACGATATCTCATTTGCCAGTTTTGAAAGTATGACAATAGTTTTGATTAAATTCTTAAATTCGATTTGTGTCGAAACCATTCTTTAAATTCACTTCGTTTTTTTTTTACTTTGAAATTTGAAAAAGTAAAAATTCAAAACTTTGCACCTAGGGAATATTAAACACATAACCTCCCGTATATATAAACTTTCACTCAGATTATTTATAAATTTGAAATATTTAATAAATCATTCAATTTAGAATTTATTTGAAAAATATTGATAGTGTAAAGAAGTTTTACACTGTCGGTGAATGATAATCGTTAGATTTTAAATTAAATTTGACTTTTATTTTAATTAATAATAAAATAATATTTATGAGTGATTGTGATACATTGATAGTGTAAAACTTTTTATATTGATAGTGCATAACAATTAATCTCTTCAATTTATTAATATTAATTGTTTAATAATAGAATTAAGTGAACCATTGAGTAAATAAAGGGAATGTGAATGTGTCAATTGGATAAATGACTTTTTTTTTTTTGTAGAATGAAAATTCTATTTAAAAAAAGGGCTGGGATAAAGATTAATGAATGATCTCTAATCACATTTTTAATCTTTTAAAAAAATGATAATTAAATAATTTAACTATTAGCTAACTCCATTTAATTTATTCATTCCATTCCTCTTTGATATCGTACCAAATTTATACACATGAAAGTAAATAATATTTGGGGTTTAAATATTGTAACCTCATTGCAATATTATTATCATTTTAATATGAGAACTTGATTTACTATAAATAAAATAAACTAAATAAAAAATTAAAAATCTCATAATAAATTAACAATAAATATTACTAAATAAAATAAAGTAATAAATAAAAATTTCAAAAAAATAATGTTCTTTGGAATTAAAATGCAGCAGATATTGAAAATAAAATATGCAGAAGCAATGAGGCATTTAATTAATTAGCAATAAATGAAAATGGAAAATAATAATGTGTAACGTTTCAAATTTTCTCTTTATGCCTTAAAAAAATTGACTTTTTATTTTGTCTTAAATAACACTTTTAATTTTTTGAACACCTAAATCCTTGATCTCAACTAAATCACCTAAATCCTTGATCTCAACTGAATTGACTGGTTGAACATTAAAAGTAGTGGACTCTGATAGTTCCTCAACTTTAAGTATAATATCCATAGATTGTTCACTTTGTCCATCAACATTTGACATCGATTCATCCTCTAGAGTCATATAAAGGAATTTTCTCAATTGAGTATCTGTATTCAACAACATAAACAAAAACTTATAAATCAAGATATCACAAGAAATAGGAAATGAAGTAACCATGCAAAAAAGACCAAGTAAAATTAGAACAAAGGTTTGGTATTATTGAAGTTATATATACGATCTCAGATAAAGAAGAAGGAAATAGATTGGTTAAAAGACTTTGAATTGCTTTTATTTTTTATATAATGATCTGATACAAAAAGACTAAGATCAAAAGTGGAGTAATATTCAATCAAGCACAGGTTCCTGCACAAGGATTTTAACATTGTGGAGTCTAGGAGTAGGGAAGGATTAAGATAAACAAAGATATCCAAGTTGTGTTTGTAACAAATAAAATGAAAGCTGCCTTATAGAGATTAATACATCACAGAAAAGAATAAATTATAAATTACCCGTCATCATCATCTTCCCATAGATAAGTATCCTCCTGCTAAAAAATTTTCCAACATGAGGAAGAATAGATGATTAAAACTAATAAATAATCAATACAGAAGGGAATGAAATGAAAAAAAAGGGTGTAAGATCAATTTCAAAAAGCAGATCATGGATGCCACAAATATAATTTGTGCATGCATTCCCAGTCGAAGGGATATTTTCATTAGTAGTATGAGCCACATTCTCAACATTGACACTTTCGACATTGATGGGGTTCCCTTCCTTTTCTGTAAGGTTCTCTCTCTCGGCAGTTGCAGGATTGTCCTCTTCTTCGTTTTGTATGCCTTCCATTTCTGTTTCAACTTCGTCATCAACAACTTCTTGTTCCCCCTGATCATCATCAGCAGCCGACGAAGTCCTCAGGTTAGCATGTTGCAAATTCAAATCTTCCTCACTAAGAACCTCATTATTTTGTTCCTCAGTGACTTCAACCTGTTGGTTCGAAGTTTGGTTCACTTTACTGTTTGAGCTTAAAAAAGATTTCTTTGCTGAAGAAGACTTGTGAGTAGGATTGCCTTCGCTGTTTATTGGGATAGTTGAATCTTCTGCAGGTTTGGAAGCCTGTCTAAAAGTACCAACAATATCCTGAAGATTAAGATATTGTTATTAGAATTGTGGCAAAATGATTCAAAAAGAGGTCTTCGATGGTCAAAAATATTACCTTAGGAGAAACTTCAATACCAGGTGTCGAATAGAAATCTCAAAGAATAGCTATTTCTCCTTGCGTAGAAACTGACATTCTTGGGAGGCAATTTGTTAGCTCCTAAATTCGACACCCATATATATTGGTCTTATTGACTAAAAATAGATTGAAGAAATCTAAGCTGAAGATAACACTTCAACAGAAGAGCCTATAAAAGGGGTGGTGTCGAAGTCTTCCTTGCTAAGAAGGAGAAAACACTTAGAGAATTTTCTAAGTTAAAGGTGGTCTTCGACTGAGAGGTCTTGTGGTCTTCGACTGAAAGGTTCTTGTATCAGCAAGCAAGTGAATTTGAATTCGAAGAAAGAAGAAAAAAGCAATTCACTTGGCAGTTAGGAAAATTAACGTGACATGAAGATAGGGATCGAAGGACATGTAGAGGACACTTGTCCTCATCCTGGATCGAAGCAACCGTTCGACGATTATTTACTACTAGTATAAATATAGGAAATTTGTATAAAATTTTGTATGTTCAAATTATTAGTACAAGTCACTCAAATTTATTCAAGTACCCGCTGTGTGAGAAAGAATTTTGAGAATGTACGTTTGAATCATCATATCTTAATTATAGTTAACCCTTTACATTTCTTTATAGTCCTTGCCATTTAACATTCTGCGAACTTTACCATTACAACCCTTTTAAATTACTGTAACTTTACTTTATCTTTCACTTTACTTGTAACTTTACTTGCATTTTTATCAAGTTTTTACCTTCATCTTGCCTTTACTGCGTTTTTACCAAGTTCTATCTTCATCCTGCCTTCACTCTTAGTATTTTGTCAAACATTTTCATTTAAAACCTATCCAAACTCACGAAACACTTAGCATATGTTCTAAGATCAAACTGATCGATTCTGTAAGTAACCAAAATAACCTTTTTGGAAGATCAGCGGTTGTTTACCAATTTTCACGGTAAACAAGGCTGCACTGAGGAAGTCTCTATTGTATGCTGGGGAAATGATCAAACTTCATTATCCGCTAGGGGACCTATTGGGGATGACGATCAGGTCAAGCTATCCATCAGGGATATGAAGGTGAACTGCTAGATCATATTAGATTTGTTGAGGAATATATCTCTGTTGAGGATGAACTTGTGAAGATAGCTTTGTAGAGATAATTCCATGGAGATTGCCCTGCAGAGATAGGTTTTAAATTTGAAATTGAGATTGATTGCATTGATTAGAAGGTTTGCCTATAAACAGACAGTTTTATACAAAGAGAAAAAAATCCTAGTAAGAGGAAATCATCATAAAAAGAAAAGAGGTACAAAGAAAAGCAAAGAAAAACAGCTCTGTGGAAATACTTCCATCGAGTTTCAACTCTGCTATTGCCCCTATATCTTCAAGCATCTCATCTCACGCTGTTGGAAGAAGTTGATTGAATTGATCTGTACCATTTGAACTTGACGTCGATAATTATGCTAGTTGTAAGTAGATGGGTGATCCAACGAGACATAGTCGTACGGTTTAATCCCTAACTTTTGTCTGGACCACCCTTTCGGGTTTTCAGTCCACCGAGATATCCTTTTTTATCCAAGCTGCCCTTTCAGGTTTTCGACTTGCTGGATGTATATATATATATATATATATATATATATATATATATATATATATATATATATATATATATATATATATATATATATATATATATATATATATATATATATATATATATCCCTAATTTTTGCCCGATCCATTTTGGTTCGTCGGGGTGTCTTTATTTTTTCCTAGACCTTTCAACCTAGCGGGTCTCTTTTATGCATAGTATCTTTTGACTATATCCGCGTTCACAGGGTGCGAAAAATCTTCATCGTCCATGGTGGTAAGTATCATAGCACTGTGAGAAAATATCTTTTTGATTACAAATGACCATTCGTATGTGGAAATCCGTTTGCCCCTAGGATCACCTTGTGGTAGGATGATATGCTTTATTACCAAATCACCAGCCTAGTACACCTGATGTCTGACTTTCTTATTAAAGGTCTTGATCATGCGCTTTTGATACATCTGACCATGACAAACAACTGCAAGTCTTTTCTTATCAATCAAGTGGTCCAGTCTAGTCTGAATCCACTTGTCTTCATCTAAATTTGCGTCTTTCATAATCCTTAAGAAAGAAATCTGAACTTCGATAAGTAAGACAACCTCCATACCGTAGACTAGAGAGAACGGAGTTGTCCCCGTTGATATACGTACTGAAGTACGATAACCATGAAGAGAAAATAATAACATCTCATGTTAGTCTTTGTATGTCACTGTCATCTTCTGCAAAATCTTCTTAATATTCTTGTTGACGGCTTCCACTGCGCCATTTATCTTTGGTCAATAAAAAAATTACTAATTTTTATTTTATTTTTAACATCATTCTTAAGAGCTAACAATCATAATACAATAATTCAAAAAGAAAATGATTTAAATAGAAATAATACAACATATATATTACATGTAAACAAAACATAATTCATATATTATAATGATATTTAAAACTCAAATAATATTGTGATAAAGAACCTCTTTAATTAACTTATGAAAATTAATGTATGATGATCCTCTCAAATTAGTAGCTTTTGTAGCTTTCCTTTTCCACTCCAAACACTCGCGTCTAAGTTCTTTTCCCTTTTCTCCTTCCATCATTTCCATCACAATTTCTGTTATCTCATCTCTTTTCACATTGTAGTTAATTTCCATCCCCATTCTCCAAGTGTTACATAAATATCTGCAATTTGTTTGTTGCTCAGCAAAAAATGGCCAACAAATAGTTGGCGTACTTGAAGAAATAGCTTCAAGTGTAGAATTCCAACCACAATGAGTTAGAAAAACTCCAATTGATGGATGAGCAAGAACTTGGTCTTGAGAGCACCAACTAGTTATGTATCCTCTATCCTTAACTTCATCTAAAAACTCTTGTGGCAAACTTGAAGTTTCTTCACCCATTACAACATCTGACCTCATTATCCATAAAAATGGTATCTTGCTATTTGCTATTCCCCAAGCAAATTCTTTCAAGTGATGATTTGTCATAACAGTTACACTTCCATAATTAACATATAAGACTGAGCTAGGTTTCCATTTATCCAACCAATTTATACATTTTGGGTCACTTTTCCATAAACTTGAACCGCTTGCTTTAAAACCATATTCCTTCTCTGGAAAGTTCCTACCAAGCATGTGAAGGGGACCAATGCTATATATGTTTGAGTTTTTGGCTCTAAGGGTGTCGAGAGCTTCACCTTCCAATTCTTCAAATGTGTTAATTATTATTGTTGACGATCTCAGACAATTTTGTGCTTCAGAACCTTGGAAATTAAACATAATATCATTTATATCAGTAATTCTTATGAAGCTTGGTAGATCTTTTAATCTGATATCTTGCATTCCTGTAATCCAATTTAGACTTGTTTCCAAGGTGCCATTTTCTGCAAAATTTTCATCTAAAAATTTGACAAAGTAAGATACTATAAACATACTTTGATTAAAATTTAAAAATATTTTTTAAATAATAAAATAATGTTAAAATTTAAAGATCAAAGAATAGAGAGTTTCAGAAATAATTTAAATCAAACATAAAAATAAAGAAAAGAAAAATTAAAAACAAGACAAAATACAAACCAAAAGAAAAGAAAGAAACCAACCAAACATTGATCAACACAAATTCATACCAAAACAAAATAAGAGGAAGCCAACACTCTAATGTAATTTTTGTATGTATCTAGTTACTCTTTTCCTTGAGACAAGGAAATGAACTATAAATAAAGAAAATTGTGTAGATAATGAATAACAAGCGATGTAAACTCTGTGCAATTTTGCTACAAAATCTATTTGCAGGTCAGGGAAGATGTGTAACTGGATGATGCTACTTTGGGGACTTTACAAGTATTGTGGCAGACAAAAGTTCTTTCTAAAGTTAAAATTTTCTCGTGGCGACTATTGCTTGACAGATTGCCGACCAAAGCGCAACTTATCAACAAATCAATCATTTCCAATGTTGTAGAAAACTTGTGTGGATTCTGTTCTAGAAATGTAGAAGACATTTACGATTTATTGTTTCTATGTCAAATCTCTATGTCACAGAGATGGAGAATAGAATCAAAGGTGGAGATTGAGACTTAAATATATCCTTAGCTCCCGTCCCACCTCATTGACTATGACCTATAGACTAGACTTTTTTAAATAGCAAAACTTTTATATAAGATTATTTAATTAAAAATGTTAAATAATTAGATATAAAAAAATCTTTTGAAACTATCAAACTGACTTATTTAAATATTTAACTGATTTATTTAAATAAATATGAATAAACTATAAATGTAAAACTTATATTTTGAATTTTTCAGTAAAATAAGCTCAAGATTGAAAAGTCTAATTTGACTCTACCTATTCCCAATCCTAAATTTAATAAAATCCCAATCACTAAATTTATTAGAACAAGAAAAAAAAACTCTTCTTAAATATAGACATAACTTAATGGTGAATTGTGAATGTGAAGAACAAAGTTTTATAGGTGGGTTTTCTCTCTTATTTGTCGAAAAGTTTTCACTTGAATATTGTGTGTTCAGTTCTTTTATTTTCATCCTTTTTCATCCCTTTATTTCTAAGTGTTTTCATTTTATTTTTATTTTGGTATCTAATATCTTACTATTTTTAAATAAATTTCAAAAAGATAATATATTTTTTAAATTTTTTATTTAAAATAATAAAAATTTATATCTTTTCTACCATATTTAAAACTTACATATTAAATTGACACATGCTTGGATATGTTTAAGTTGATGAGAAGATGAAGATATCATAATTTTTTATCTACATACCACTTTTTTACCAATAAATTTTTATACTACCATACATTTCAACACATATTCCTAATATACCATGTTTTCAAACAAAAAGAAAATTAAAATAAGAGGCTCCGCCCATTAGATTGGTGGATGCTCTCTAAATTATAAAGCTTTCGCCCATTGGATTGACGGAGCTGTTATAATATCGTTTTTTTTAATATAATATTAAATTATACAGTAAACACGTTAACACTCTTCCGCTCATTGGATGTGCGGAACCTTTAAAAGTTATAACACTTCCGTCCATTGTTTTTGCGGATGTTAAATATTTTCGATAGTTCCGCCCATTCACGTGGTGGATGCTTTGTCACAAAAATAAAATTTATTTGAAAACATGGTAGTATGAGAATATTGATTGAAGAGAATGGTATAGTGAATTTTTTTTATAAAAAAAAGGTAAGACAGTAAAAAAAATTCAAGATATCACTTATAAGAAAGAAAGTTTATTATATTTTTATTAATGAGTCCTTAATTATAATACAAAGAAATAGTATCATTAGAAATGGTATCATTAATAGGTCTCATTCTAAAAAGCAATAGTCTAGTGTGAAAGAAAAAAAAAAGCCAAGAAAATATTGGAAATTAATTTAGTCAAAGTTATTGGAAATGTAATTTCTTTAATGTCCACAATTCCCAATGCTTTCTCTTAGTTAGAGTCTTTTGGCATTTTTCAATTACTAGTATAAATATGTTATCTAGGCTATCAATATTGTATCCCTCATTCATCCTCTATTTGAATACAAGAAGTAGTCCTCTTTGTTTTCATTCATTGTTCATTATTTATCTCTCCATTTCATTACCTTGCACCAACAAATTGGTATCTAGAGCTTTCGGTTCTGTTTTCCTAGGAAACACGAGTGTTTGTGAGCTGTGTGTTTGAGTTTTGTTCTTTGATTTTTCTGTTGAAATCTTGAACAAAATTCTGATCAGAATTTGATTCTGTGGGTTGGGAAACAGTGTGGTAGAGATCTGAAAATTTGTGCAAGGTTTAAGATGAGTGGAGACGGTAGTCTGAGCACTAAACTTCCAGTTTTTAATGGCAAAAACTGGAACAGATGGATGATACAAATGCGTGTACTGTTCGGTGCACAAGATGTTCTGGATCTGGTTACAGATGGTTATGTACCAGCTGCAGCAGATGCCACTGAAGAACAGAGAACTGCTGAGAGGCTGATGAGAAAGAAGGATCAGAAAGCTTTGTTCTATATCCATCAGTGTGTGGATGAAAATGTGTTCGAGAAGATTGCTGATTCAACAACGTCTAAAGAGGCGTGGGATTTGCTGGCGAGATGTTACGGTGGTGACACAGCAGTAAAGAAGGTGAAGCTTCAATCCCTACGAAAGCAATATGAGAACCTGAACATGAAGAGCAGTGAAAAAGTTTCTGAATATATCTCCAGAGTGATTCTGATCACTAACGAGATGAAGGCGTGTGGAGAAACTCTGACGGAACAGGTAATCATTGAGAAGATTCTGAGGTCGCTCACTCCTCAGTTTGATTATATTGTTGTTTCTATTGAACATTCAAAAAATCTGGAAACCATGAGAATAGAAGAGTTGCAAAGCAGTCTAGAAGCACAAGAGTTGCGTCTGTCTGAGAGAACTTCTGAGAGAGAAGTTGAGCAAGCTATGAAGGCTTCTTTTGTCAAGAAAGACCAGAAGCAGAGTAGACGTGGTGATAGATTCCAGAAACCAGAAGCCTCAACTTCTGATGATAAGAAGTATCAGAAAGGAAAGGAGAGGTATGACAAAAAGAAGGTTCAATGTTACTCCTGTAAACAATTGGGCCATTTTGCCAGAGATTGTAGGTCAAACAGGGGTAGGAAATCAGAAGAAGCATATATAGCTAAGAGAAACTCTGATGATGAACCTGTACTACTAATGGCTTCTGACTCTGATGAAAAATGCTCAGAAGGTTGGTGGTATATGGACACTGGTTGCTCAAATCATTTAACTGGAAACAAACAATGGCTGACAAACTTTGACTCTGAAAAGAGTACAAAGATCAGATGTGCTGATGACAAATACCTTAATGCAGAAGGTATGGGAGATGTCAGAATTAGAGTGAAGAATGGGAAAGACATTCTGATCAGAGACGTCTGGTATGTTCCTGGTATTAGAAGCAATCTGATGAGCGTAGGTCAGCTGATTGAGAAAGGTTTTTCAGTTGTTATGAAAAACAATCTTCTGACGTTGTATGATTCCAATCAGAAGTTAATTATGAAGTCTGAACAAGGAAGCAACAGAACATTCAAGGTGAATGTTGAAACAGCTGAAGCAACGTGCCTTATTGCAGAAAGTGCTGAAGGTAACAGTAAGCTGTGGCATAAGAGGTTAGGGCACTTAAACTATAGAAGCTTAGGGCATCTATGTTCTAAGAAGCTCGTACGTGGCATTTCGAAAATTGTGAAGCCTGAGAAGTCATGTGAGATATGCATGAAAGGTAAGCAACCTAGATTGCCGTTTACATCAGAAGTAGCCCCCAGAGCGAAACATGCTCTGGGAGTAGTACACTCTGATGTGTGTGGACCATTTCCAGTATCTTCACTTGGAGGAAACAATTATTTTGTGTCTTTTGTGGATGAGTTCACAAGAATGACATGGGTAACACTTATCAAGTTCAAGCATGAAGTGTTTACTGAGTTCCAGAAATTCAAGGTGAAGGCTGAGAAGCAGAGTGGTCAGAAGTTAAAAATTCTGAGAACAAATGGTGGAGGTGAGTATAACTCTATAGTGTTTCAGAAGTTTTGTGAGGAGAATGGAATAGAACATGAGGTTACTGCCCCATATACTCCTCAGCACAACGGTCTTGCTGAAAGAAGAAACAGAACTTTGCTTGATATGACCAGAAGCATGCTGAAAGAGAAAAAGTTACCTAATGTGCTATGGGGAGAAGCTGTTGC
Organism: Vicia faba; assembly: GCA_948472305.1. NCBI lineage: Eukaryota > Viridiplantae > Streptophyta > Magnoliopsida > Fabales > Fabaceae > Vicia > Vicia faba. The sequence continues at coordinate 556,426,726 of OX451737.1, read as the reverse complement.
CACATCAGCATATATTCTGAACAGGTGTCCAACGAAGAAACTAAAGGAATTTGTTCCTTTAGAGAAATGGACTGGAGATAAGCAGAGTGTCAGTCATCTGAAAGTGTTTGGCTCTGTCTGTTACAAACACGTTCCAGAAGCTAGAAGAAAAAAACTTGATGATAGAAGCAAAATAATGTTACTGGTGGGGTACCACAGTACAGGTGCTTATAAGCTTTATTGTCCAGAAACTAATAAAGTTGAAGTCAGCAGAGACGTTGTGGTGAAAGAGTCTGAAGCATGGGACTGGAACAAATCTCAATCTGATTCTGGTGTAGTGCCAACACCAGAGTTATCCTCTGAAGTTGTCTTAGAAAGATCAGAAGAAGAATCTGATTCTGAAGATCTTGAAGATTCTGAAGAAGAGTCAGAAGAAGATTCTGGCAATAGATCTGATTCTGATCCAGATGCTGATGATGATCCAGAATCTGGTGGTAATCAGAGTTCTGGAAGGGAAAACTCTGAAGGTAGTAACTCTGAAAGTAGTAGTTCTGGTGCAGCTTCAGAACAAGCTCAAAGACCACAGAGAATCAGACAAAAACCCAGAAGGTTTGCAGATTTTGACATGCTGCAGGATAATGACGTTGACTCTGAAGGAGAAGTCGTTCAGTGTGCCATGTTGGTAGATTCTGAACCAGTGGGCATTGAAGAAGCTCTCAAGAAGAAAGAATGGCTTAATGCCATGAAAGAAGAACTTGAGGCAATAGAAAGGAACAAAACTTGGAAATTGACTAAACTTCCAGTTAAGAAAAAAGCCATCAGCGTCAGATGGGTTTTTAAGTTGAAACTTAAGCCAGATGGTTCCATTGGCAAGCACAAAGCTAGACTAGTAGCTAGAGGTTTTCTTCAGAAACCTGGGCTAGATTATTTTGAGGTATTTGCACTTGTAGCCAGGCATGAAACAATCAGACTGGTGATTGCCTTAGCTGCAAACAGAAATTGGCCTTTAATGCACCTGGATGTGAAGTCAGCATTTCTGAACGGTCCATTATAGGAAGAAGTCTACGTGTCACAACCTTCTGGATTTGTGAAAAAGAATCAGGAAGGGATGGTATACAGGTTAAATAAGGCTCTGTATGGACTGAAGCAAGCGCCTAGAGCTTGGAATCTGAAAATTGATTCATTTTTCAAGAAGCAGAGCTTTCAGAAATGTGAGATGGAATATGGAATTTATGTACAACACTCTGATAGCAATATGATTCTGGTGTGTCTCTATGTTGATGACATCTTGCTGACAGGTAGCTGCCCAGAAGATATAAAGAAGTTCAAGGAAGTTCTGATGAATGAATTCGAGATGACATATTTCCTAGGAATGGAGATTATGTACTCGAAGAAGGGTATCATTCTACACCAGCTAAAATATGAACAAGAACTTCTGAAGAGATTTAAGCTGCAGAACTGCAAAGTTGCTGTGACACCATCAGAAACCAATCAAAAACTGGATTCTGACTCTGATGGTGATTCTGTTGACTCTACAACCTTCAAACAGCTGGTTGGCTCTCTAAGATATTTATGTAATACTAGACCTGACATTTGTTATGCAGTTGGATTGGTCAGCAGATTCATGAGTAATCCCAAGTGGTCTCATTTTCAAGCTGCTGTCAGAATTCTGAGATATATTAAGGGAACTCTGAGATATGGAATGTTGTTTCCTTCTGAAAGAAAGACAAAATCAGAATTATTAAGTTACTCTGATTCTGACTGGTGCGGAGACAGAGTGGACAGGAGAAGTACCTCTGGATACTTGTTTAAATTTCTGGGAGGTCCCATTTCCTGGAGTTCTAAGAAACAGCCTGTTGTAGCTCTGTCAACATGTGAAGCTGAGTATATCGCAGGTGCTGTAGCTGCTTGTCAAGCAGTTTGGCTTCTGAATCTCCTGCATGATTTAAAGGTTGAGGTTGAGGAACCTCTGAAGCTGATGATTGACAATAAATCTGTAATTGACCTTGCCAAGAATCCAGTGCTACATGGAAGAAGCAAGCACATTGAGACGAAGTTTCACTTCCTCGGAAATCAGGTTCAGAAAGGAGTGTTAGAAGTTCTGCATTGTAGCACTCAGAAACAACTTGCAGATCTTCTGACGAAGGCAGTTAAAACAGATCAATTTCTTTACTTAAGAGATGAAATTGGTGTTGTCAACTTCTGATGGATTGTCTAAATTAAGGGATGGTATTGGAAATTAATTTAGTCAAAGTTATTGGAAATGTAATTTCTTTAATGTCCACAATTCCCAATGCTTTCTCTTAGTTAGAGCCTTTTGGCATTTTTCAATTACTAGTATAAATATGTTATCTAGGCTATCAATATTGTATCCCTCATTCATCCTCTATTTGAATACAAGAAGTAGTCCTCTTTGTTTTCATTCATTGTTCATTATTTATCTCTCCATTTCATTACCTTGCACCAATAGAAAAGTGGTCCAAATATAATTTTATGAACATTTATAAATTAGATATGAAATAAGTTTGTAATCAAAAACAAAAATGTATCGGTGTGTGGTGTTGGTTGTCAACACATGTGTCGGCAAAATATTTCTAGTTGAATAATATATAGTTAGTTTAATCATCATAATACTTTTCATACAGCCGACCTATTGGACCTCAATTTCTTTGCTTTCACCCTTGATAATTTATTGACCAATTTGCTAGATTTTGAAAAATAACACACGTTTTGGTTCAATTTTTAATTTGTTTCATTGATAAAATGCAGTATGAATAGTAAATACCTTTGAATGGAAGAATGCCCCTTTTGACAAGTTCATCAAAATACAAATATCCCAGAAATCCACAAGCAGAAGCTGTCCAAAACTGTAACTCTCGAATCCCCAAATCCTTAGCCACTCTTCCAGCAAATCCCGATAGCCCATCAGCAACTACACAACTAACTGGAATATGTGATGATGATGTGTTGAGCTTAATCACAAGCTCTTTCAATGGAGCATAACAGTTATTTCTAACTGCTTCACACAACGGTTCAACTTCTTGTGTTGCGTCTTTATCTGATTCTGGTAAACCATCAGGTATGGTTTCGAATTGAAAATCTGGGAGACCTTTCACAAACTCTTCTCCAAGAGATTTTATCAAACGTTTGTGGTTGAATTCAGTGTTCACAAAGGTTATGTGGAAACCGTTGCAACGGAAGAGTTTTGCTAGTTGCATCATTGGGATGATATGACCCTGTGCTGGAAATGGAACAAATACAGCATGAGGTTTTTGATTATGATCATGAGGAGGATTAGATTCCATTGAAATTGTTTTGTTCTCTTTTGATATGTTTTGTGGGTTCAATTTCAAATATCAACTCTCTCAAAACTATACTTTTTTTGGAACTAGAGAAGAACTAGAGAACATGTAAGTAGTCTAGTAAAACGGCGGTGGTTAAGGATAATGTTCTTTACTAAAAGGATGTTGAGGATAACGTTAGAGAATATTCAAATGTGGGTATAATAATTATTATTCTTTTGGCAAAAGATATTCTAGTTCCTTTCATTCATTAATAAACTATTAATTATTATAAGAGGATCAAAGAAAATTTGGAAACAAACCTAAAAAGTTGAAGATATGTGATTGTGACTATCTAGTAATATTTGTGACATTGCAAAGCAATAAAAAACGCAATTTGCTTCTTCTTCATAAGCCTAGTTTCCTAAGCTTAGTGTACGAGGATCAAGATGTTTCAACCACAATGAAATCTCCATGATCAAAAAGTTAAAAGAAAATGAAATTGTCAGCAAATTTTCTTTACTATACTAACTCGATACGAGGAAGTGAGCGAAACTTTTGCACAAGCGAAAAATAAAATTTTATGTTCGACGTATTGAGATTTTGGTTTGAGATTTAGTGAAATTTCTAAAGGTTTAGAGATTATTAGTTTGATAAATAAAGGATATCCGATTGAAGCAATTTTAAAATTTGACTAAGTAATTATTTTTTTATCTTACTTGAAAACGCTAGGAGATACGTGTCATATTTTAAATTTGTCTATCTTATACATTAAGAATTGAATTATTTCATTAATATTTGTTTGTAATCAGGTTACTAGGTACACATTTAAATAAGTCTTACATTCTAGATGGAGGTGTATATATCTTGAATTGGTAATAGGGGATGTAATTAATTGGGTTTAACAAATTGGTGTGAAGTGTGAACCCTCTAGAGGGGAGAGGTGTATTGGCTAATAAAAGGGTGTATGTTTTGGGGCCTAACTACCTCATGTTTTTGGAGCCCAAGTCAATAGAATATTTTTGGACTTGTTTCTAATTTTTCTAAAAACTGACCGAGTCAACTATCATTGTGTATAATTCTGATTATTTTTTATTAGTGATTATTTATTAATACTAATTATTATTATTCATTATTAGCCATTGTTATAGTTAATATTATAATTCTGATTTATTATTATTAATATTACTATTATTTTTTATTTTATTATTATTATTATTATAAATTTTGTTGACCAAGTCAACATTAGGGTAAAAATCTAATTCTCAAAAGCTGCGTCCAATTTGTCATCTTCGTCCCCAAGGTACCCAGGCCTAGAATTTAAACAAATTTTGGATCAAATATGCAGCCAAATCAAATTGAATCTGTAATTTTATTTGATTTTTTTTCGAATTTATACAATAACAAGTCCAAGTACATTACAAAATTCGCAAACCCTAATCTAATTTATAATAAAATAAAATCTAATCCTAAATTGATTCTGATTGAATCAATCATACAAATCATACAAAAGTAACAAAAATCACTAACTAATCCTAATCTAAACCTATAACTGCTAAAATCCTAAGACTATAAAAGGGGCCCTATGCTATTGGAATCAGGACAAACACCACAACCCTTGAAGATTCTGGATTGTTGTTGCTAAAACCTTACACCATTCACCAAAGCTCTTCTCGGTAGAAGACTTAGGTTTCACGACTGAAACCCTAAGTCCTTCAGAGCTTAGCCTCCAACTCCGTTATCTGCGAAAAGAAAGAAGAGGGGGGATTAGAAGGAGAAGAAGAAAATACCAGAAGAGGAAATTACACGAAAAGAATCATTGCATGGACGGTAAGTCTATTCACTTAGCTTAGGGTTTATATTTGGTTGATGTTGATTGGTGTTGTTCTTCTTTGTTTTCTGTTTAGATTGGGGTTTATGGGTTTTGATTTTGATTTAGGGTTAGGGTTAGGGTAAAACATGTTAGGGTTTTGTGATATGGGTTAGGGGCGAACAATTTAGGTTTGAATGATTCAGTTAGGTTTTGGAAGTAAGGTTTGGGTTTGGATGAAGATTTCTAGGTTTAGGTTATGGTTCGTTGGTTTTTTGTTGAAGATCATGAAGATCTGGATAGGGTTTGGTTGAATATATGAAGGATTTTCTGGGTTTGGGTTGCGTTTCTGGGTTTTGGTTGAAGGTTGGGATGAATGTTGTTGTGTTTCTGGGTTTCTGGGTTGGTGTTAGAATGAAGGTTTGAATGTGGACGGTGGTCCACAGTGGTTTTTCTGGGTTTGGTATGAACACCACCGGCGAAGACGACTTCTAGCCGGTGGTTGTAGGACGAAAACTTATAGAGAGGTCAGAGCCTCTCTCTCTAAGTTTGTAACATTGTTGTTTTTGTTTTGGCTAGAGAGATAAAAAAGGACGAAAAATGAGCCTGAAGCTTATGTTTTCGCTTTTATAATGCTCCCTCCGTTCTCAAATGCGCGTCAGGTGGCTCCTTGAGACTCCCTAGATAAGGTGACCGTTGACTGGTCACCTGCGCTTGTCCCCATCATACTCCCCATCAAACATACAATCTAAGCCCTAAATCTTGCATACTGCAGATCAAGGGCCTAAAGTTGAACTTTGGTGCCTCTTCTGATTAGAATCAGAAGCGCCAGATTCCATTTGCTTCACCATAACGCATGCACCTCTTCGTACAAAATCCAAACGAACCCAGATTTATTTTGGACCTTGCCACAAATTGTCTGGGCTAAAACCCTTTCTAATCACACCCTTATTTTTACTAGCCAGTTCAAAATTACACCCCCAGGCGCTTTTGGACTCATAATTAATGTTGGGCTTAGGCCCTTCAAATTTACACCCTATGGAATTATTATTTGCACCCCCTGCATAATTTTAATATTTATTTAATTAATTAATTTTTTGTTTTGTTTATTTTATTTACTTTATTTATATATTATCTCATAACATTTTTTAGTATATTGCATTAAAATATTTTTGTGTATTTTGTCATAAAATTATTGATAAATAAATATTTAATTAATATTAAAAATATTAATAAATTTTTAATAATAATAAAATAATCATTTATTAAATATTTTCTAAAATACTAACCATATTTTCTTTATATTTATCAAAGATTTTCATCATTCAAAACTGGTTTTTACATATTGCATTATGAATTCTAAAACAGCTAACCCATTAAATACTAACTTCTTTTTCTAACTTAATTCAAATTTAACTTATTTTCAAAAAAAAAAGATTGTGGATATATTTTATATTAACTGCGAACTACGTCTACGACTATGCTATTTTCAAACCCATACAAGGTTCAAGGAGAATTCAAAATATTTCCATAATCCATAAAAAAAAACTAATCACACATTTGAACTACGAAATTAGACTTTGATTCTTCATAAAGAGATATGTAGGCACATGGTTAAAATCAAAGCGAGTTCACAACTAAAAAATTAAACTCGTTTCTCAAATATATTTAGAAACATTAACTACTAAGATCCCATCTTACCCTTAAACCTAAAAGCAAAATCCCTTGAGAACAAGGGAGATGAAGGATGTCTAACACCTTTCCTTTGTCTAATTGACTTGTGAACTTAGAACTTCTAAACAAATAGGGTTATCTGTTATTTCTCCCGTCCTTAGGATAAAAATTAATGGTGATAACTCTCTATTTTTTGTCGGTTACAACTATACGTAGAGATAAATCAGAGGCAAGCAAAACATGCAAGTATGACGTGTTGAATGGAAGATAGTTAAACGTTAGAAAAAGTTATTTTTACACACTTTAAGTACCCACACATAAGCGGGAAAAAAGTCTCTACAAAAATATATGAAACTACCCACCAATTTTTACTTATGTAAATAAAGTTATTCTTTTATTTTTAAATTTGTTTATTTCCTTCTTTTCAAACTATCAATTCGACCCAATCAGATTGTTGTCCCTTTTAACTCTTACTTGCATTTTATTTAACACATTTTTCGACACAATTGACACTAAACTCATGATAACTTGAATGCACTCTTTCCAGAAAAAGCACACAATATGCCCCAGGATTTACTAGTTTGGTCCTTCATACAATAAATTTAAAAAGTAGTTTGGTCCTTCATACCAAAATCACTAGTTAACAAATTGGCACGCCTAGTGGGACTGTTGTGCAATTTCTTTTCTATTTATTAAAAAGTAGTGTATCGTTGTTTTTGTTGTCAGTTATTTTTGTTGAAAAAATGTTTTATGCGTCTGAACTTGTATGCGTTTGAGAAATGGCAGAACTCTAGTCGAAATGGTTCACCATAGGAATAATTTACTTCCCTAAAACAACACCCCAGGCACTGAATAGCTCATCGGTTCAATGGTTGTAGTGACACGGACTTCCAACCCCCCAGTAACCAATGAACTTATCCTTACCAAAATAATAAATATAATGTCGTTTCTAGGAGTGATGGTCGCATGTCATGCGACAACAAGAATTCTGACCATTCTTATGGTTACACTGGCTGATATAGGAGACCTTATGCCTTTTTATGATCTAAGTCATACATTACCACAATCCTCTAGGGATTTTCCTTATGGTATATCGACCATAATAATTATTGGGTTACAGAGCCACACATCAGTGTTTGTAGTTAAAAATGCAACGATAGCACCCCCTTTGAATTCATATACAACATCAGGTTTCGCTATCAGCAACCCTAGTCAAATAACACATCCAGGAGGGATTGGATTTTCCCCTCCAAATATGTCTGCTTTAACTAAAAATTCCATGATGTTCGTAAGACAACAAATGGATGAAAGCAACCACGAGATGGTTAATATGCTTACCTAGAAAATTGGTACAATGTCCAACCCCCTAATTCAGAACACTAACCAAAGTTACCAATTATTGGTTAATCAAATTGTTTAACCCCCTAATTCAACATCCTATATGGATCTTGACTTGTATACAACTTAAAGCCAAACTCTTCTGCGTAATCTTTACTTGGTTCAGGTTTCTTGAATCTTCCAGCTTCAGCAATTTGCTCACTGTCTTCGTGTGTGGAAATCACCCATTGATTCCCCCTGTTTCTTGAGTGATGAACTGTCTGAAGATTGAGAAAAACTCCACCTTGTCTGTAGCCTTCCACACACTCACTACCAAGGTCACTTAAAGAGAAGAACCTCCTTATTTTCACTGGATTTTTTCAATACCAATGATAACAACCTCAATATCACAAGCTTCCTGAAAATATTTAACAAACCTTTAAGAATGGTTAGTTTCAAGAAAAGTCTCCCTCAACAATTTAAAAAATCTATCATGATCAAGATCTAGAATAAAACTATAGGTTTGAAGATGAAATGAATTCTATTTGCAAGAGTTTTTTAACTTTAAAAAATGAGAGGGGGTTGATTTCATAAAATCACAATGTAGATTATAAAATTGCTTCTTGAAATGAAATGACAAAATGAATTTATATGTGATGGAGATTAAGCACACAAATGGATGAAAAAGTTAGTTATATTTAAGTCAAGAACATTTCATGATTTGAGTCAAATGATCAAGTATAGTGAAATAAGAAAACATCAATAATTTGATCCATTTCTCGTGTGATTTGAATCAAGCACATATTGTTACTCAAGTTTGAAAGTTGGTGACTCGAATCAAGTGCAAATTCTAATTTTAATAAATTTTGACAGAGCCAAATAGAGAAATGTGAAAAATGGTTTGATTTTAGTCAGGTGTAAAGTCTCATTCGAATAAAATGAAGCAAATGTGACTTGAATCTACCCAATTCGTATCAGGTGCAACTTATAATTTGAGTCACATGGCTGCCTGATTTAATTTAAGTTAAAAAACTAATTCGAGTCAGAGATTTTGAAAATTTTAGTTTTGCCTTTGTTCAATTTAATTTGAGACAATATTTGTATTTTAGTCAACGTTTGCAGTTAACAATGCAACGATAACACTCCCCCCCCCCTTTGAATTCATATACGACATCAGTGTCCGCTATCAGCAATCCTGGTCGAATAACACATCCATGAGGGGATTTGATTTGCCCTCTAAATATGTCTGCTTTAATTACAAATTCCATTATGTTCATAAGACAACAAATGGATGAAAGTAATCACGAGATGGTTAATATGCTTACCTAGCAAATTGGTACAATGTCCAACCCCTAATTCAGAACACTAACCAAAGTTACAATTGTTGGTTAATCAAATTGTTTAACCCCCTAATTCGACCTCCTATATGGATCTTGACTTGAATACAACTTAAATCCAATCTCTTTTGCGTAATATTTACTCGGTTCAGGTTTCTTGAATCTTCCAGCTTCAACAATTTGCTCACTGTCTTCGTGTGTGGCAATCACCCATCTCCCCCCCCCCCCCCTTATTTCTTGAGTGATGAAATGTCTGAAGATTGTGAAAAACTCCACCTTGTCTGTAGCCTTCCATACACTCACTACCATGGTCACTTAAAGAGAAGAACCTCCTTATATTCATTGGAATTTGTCAATACCAATGACGACAACCTCAATCTTGCAAGCTTCCTGAAAATGTTTAACAAACCTTCAAGAACGGTTAGTTTCAAGAAACTTCTCCCTCAACAATTTAACTAATCAATCATGATCGAGATATGGAATCAAACTATAGGTTGAAGAAGAAATGACCTCTATTTGCAAGATTCTTTGAATTTTAAAAAATTAGAGGAAGTTTGTAACACCCTCTTCTAACCCAAAGGAAATACTATAATTATATAGCAAGATCAGAGTAAAATTAGCATATATATCTCAAAGGGCATCACATTTATTTTCAAAAACAACAAAACATACACCTGGTCATAATCATAACACTTATTTAAACTTCATGTTTCATATGTATATCACAGCGGAATAAATATTTTCTCAATTGATACCAATCATTTCATCTCATAAAATGAACCATGTATCAAGGCTTAGGCACTAAATCCATATCATCATATAATCTCAAAATATAATTTCAAATAAAAGACAGTATCACAAGTATCTCTCAAAACAACAACATGAGTTCAAATAACCCTCGTGTTACATGACCAGAGCATGACTCACTAACTAAGATAAGCTAAGCAAAAACTAACTCCTCCGACTAATCCTTGCAAGAAGCACTGTTATCTTGAGTACTTGCGCGATATCGTACAAAATATCATTCCAACAAAAGGGTGGAAATTCTTATCATCATGAAAATATATAATAAAAAGTAATGCATAAAAAACATTCACCAATCGAATTCATCACACTTCACATATTCTGTATTCAACATTTTCCAATACATTTCATATATTTACATATGCAACATTGCTCCACAATTCAAGATACCAAAGATAATCAACCACAATAACACAATATAGCAATTAAATCAATTATCACATATTTCATATCAAAATACACAACCTTCACATCAACTCACATGACTCAAATGCAACTCAATACAATATGTGTGTGGTACCAATCGTAAACATCCGATTCACCTCGCTCCAGATCCCCACTAGGATCAGAGTCACCAATATGAACATATAGTTCACCATTTTAGATCCCCACCATAGGACCAAAACCATCAAAACCCAAAGTATAAGCTCCCCATGTATTTATGTGCAAATACCAACAAACATATGCAATTAAGATTATCCATTCAATCTTAATCATACAAGCATATAACAATAATCCATCACATATGAATTATCCCACCATTTACACAAACATACATGTACCATATCATCTTCACCAACAATACATTCACATAGAATTAACCATTTCAACACATCACAAATAGCATATAGCATAAAGAGTCAAATAATGTTATTCACATCCAACATTCATTCTCAAACCAAACAACACAATTACATGTCATTTACCTAATCACATTATTATAAAATTATTTATTACTAACAAGAACATTTTTATTGAAAATAATATGGCAATTATCTTCCTAACACTTTGAACGGGGACTCAAACGCAGTTACAGTTCAAAAGATATGAATTGTTACAGTTTTAAAGAAAATGCAAACACTGACATCATGCACTAACACCACAAGAACTCATTACACACAAAATATATTTATTTACAGACTATGAAACAATTTTTATAAGAAATATATTGTATTAGGTTTCTCCAGGTTTGAACGGTGAGTCAAACGGACATCTGAAACTCAAGTTATGGATTTTTGAAGTTTTACAAAATTCTGCATTTTTCCCGCGAACAACTCTCGAGTTCCCACTCAAATCCCATAAAAATCTCATCTAAACATCACTATAATACAAATTAAATACATAGAAACCTATATCTAACATGTATCAACAATTAGGAACCTTAAAACATGATTTCTAACACAAAAGTTTTGAATCCAAATCCAAACCCTAACATTTCAAATCTAGCAATTTCAAGAACAAAATCCATATTTTCATGCTTCTACCCATCACTCATCATTATATCAATCCGTGATTCAAGGAATGCCCACCCTTATGTTAGATGTAGATACTTTCTATACTTTTTCTTCTTCTCTTCTCTTTTCTCCATTTTCTCATTTTTTTCCCTCTTTTATTCTCTTCTCTTATTCTTACAACTCTAATTTCTCTTTTCTCTTTGTTTGATAAAGTCTTACTAACTCTAAATGGGCTTAACTCATTTTTCTCACTAACCCATCACCAATGCCCAAATGTATATTTTTTTATTCTAACACCCAATAACCCAATAACAAGTAACACACATATAGTTCAAATAAATCATTTATTCACAAAATCACCCAATTTAATTAATAAGTCACATATCACACAAAATAATCAATTAATGCAAATAGTCACATATTCACCAAAAATAAACTAATTGATTAATTAAAATATCAAATAATAATTAATAAAATAAATAACTAATAAAATAACTAATAAATAAAAATTGGGGTCTTACAAGGTTGATTTTACAAAATCACAATGTAGATTATAAAATTGCTTCTTGAAATGAAATGACAAAATGAATTTATTTGTGTTGGAGATTAAGCACAAAAATGGATTAAAAAGTTAGTTAGATTTAAGTCTAGAACATTTCAAGATTTGAGTCAAATGAGCAAGTAGAGTGAAATAAGAAAACATCAAGAATTTGACCCATTTCTCGTGTGATTTGAATCAAGAACATAGTGTGACTCAAGTCTGAAAGTTGGTGACTAGAATCAAGTGCAAATTATAATTTGAATCAATTTTGACAGTCAAATAGAGAAATGTGAAAAATGGTTTGATTCGAGTCAAGTGTAAAGTCTCAATCGAATAAAATGAAGCAAATGTGACTCAGATATGCCTGATTCGTATATGTTGTACCCTAAAATTTACCCTCTCTTTTCTCAAGATACTTCTCACAAGATCTTCAATAGCTCAAGCATGTACAAGTGTTGACTAGGTAAAGCCATCTCCTAAACACTGATACCTCAAATTAGGGTTTTGGTTTTCTAAAAAACAATTGGACTTCTAATGCCTCAAGTGACTTTTATGGATCATTATAGACCTCCAAGAATACTCATGTCAAGTTTCAAGTCTTGAATCACAATTTTGCTCAATCAATTGTCCAGATGACTGAAAACCAGTTGTATTGGGTAAAAAGCCAATTATGGTCAACCTACAGTCAAACTTCATGATTTTTGGCCAACATCAACATCTTAAATTCCTATTTATTATTTGATCAAGTATTGATCACAATCTCTCAAGAAAAGCATTCAATTTACCAAAAAGGCAAAATGGTCAAAATTAGGGTTTTGAGTGATCAGGAAATTTTAACCTAATGCATGATCTAATGGCTTGAAGCATAATCCAACATGTTGATCTAATTTCATGGTTCAAAACATTTCTCAAGATCAATTAATTGATAGTTGAAATTCAGTCAACTGATAAAAGTCAACAGATACACCAAAAGTCAAACTTTGACTTTTTGATCAAAATTGAGTTTCAAAGATCATAATTTATCAAGACATTAAAAAATATGATGCTTGATTATCAAGAAATCAAGAGAGTCAAAAGTATTAGAAAAAAGTCAAAATTTTCAAGACTTAGAAAATTTTCTAAGTGTTTTAAGTCTTATTTTTTCATGAATTCATGCCAATTTTTCACCAAGATGTAAGATGATTCAAAGAAAACTTCCAACATAAAATTTGTAATCTTGATGATATCTACAACTTTTATTTACTAATCAAGTCCTAGAAATTCTTGGATTTTGAATTATGAATCCATGAAGTCATGCACTTTTTCTTAAACACTTAGTGAAATTTTGACCTAGTTTAGGCAGATATTTGACCTAACTTTTTGGCCAATTTTCACCAAGCTCCAAGAGGATTTTGTCAAAATGGCCAACATGAAAGTTGTATATAATGTTCCAAGATTTTCAAAATGTCCAAGAACTCAATGAAATCATTCTTGAGCTTGGAGAATCGAAGAGATGAAGTTAGGGTTCCAAACTTAAATTACAAGTCAATTTTGTGATGAACACATGACCAAATCTATAAGCCATACTGCATAATCTTGCTTTGCAAGCTTCAAACTTATGTTTCATTCTATATTTAATGGTTTACAAAATTGATTGAACCATTATCCAATTGCTTGAGTCATTATCCAAGAGATCTATCCATTTTTGGCACAAAGTTAACATTACCATTCTTGAAAAGTTCACTTTAATCACAAAGTCAACTCTTGAGCCTCTAACTTGCTTCTTCTGCACACTCTTAACCTACTAAGCTAGAAGAAACATGTTTAAAGTGTTTAACTACTCTAGAGGGCATGGTACAAGCATTGGAACCATATTCATCAATGTTGCTTCAAAAACAAGTCAAAATCCACAAACATGTGATCTTGTACTTTTGACTTCTACAAGCCTCCAAACCTTTTCTCTATAAATTAAACCATCATTTGCAACATAACACACGAATTAGCAAGCAATAAAACTCACTCAAACTCCCTGAAAACTCATATTGCACAAAAACTACATTGTTGTGTAGAATCTGACCAAAAACTCCCATCTCTCAAACCATTTGTGCGTTTCCTCTCCAAATCATCTCAAAAGCTTCCTTACCTCAAATACAACTCATCCCATTCCCTGTTTCCAAACTCTAACACCATTTTCACCATTGTCCAAACTCAAAAACAGGGGTCTGCAACTTGACTTCTTTGGGCCATTTCAGCCACTCTCAACTCAAGCTAAGCATTGCATTAGCTTCCCAGAGACTCAAGAAAGCTAACCCGATCATTGCAACACTTTGAATCAAGCTCATTTGCAAAACACAAAATCCATTTTGGGGTAAGTTTTCTGACTTTTGAAATCTTCATATAGGCATTGTTAGCTTTCCATTTTCAAAGATAAAATGTAGATATCATAGCCCTGAAGCTGACTATGTCCTTAGAATTCATTTGTATTGCTTGAGTAGTGAGAATTTTAGGTTTGAACTTTCTGGAAAAATTAGGTCAGAATTTGGTACCATTAAAATTTTTCATTCATCTTTGATTTATAGCTTTAGTTATTTACATTTCTGGAATCGTGATGAAATTTTACGCAACTTTCATGTTTACATTTTTCATTTTGGTTGAGAGATGAAGAAGTTAAAGGTTTTGAAAATCTTGTGGAATCTTCTGGCGCGAGGTTGAAGATGATAATAGGCCATGGACTTGGTTTACCATATATTGCGCTGGTTTTGTTTTAATAAACTGATGTATCACCATCCTAGTGGTTAAAGTGCGCGTCTGTTACCCTTATATTCTGGATTCGAGTCCCAGCGGTCCTTTTGACATTTTTCTCATTATTTTTGTGACTTCCAGCACGCGCTTGGGCTCCCCTTATTGGGCCTTGGACCATTTTGCTCAGCAATACCCCCATTAACTTATAACACACAACCCAACATTTTTTTCTTTTTTTTCTTTTTTTGTTCTAACTACAAAAAAAACCTTTGGGCCTATAAACCAATTTGTTTCACTTCTAAACTTCCTAACTCACTTTTGCAACCCCCGACATTTAATTTTATATTTTTATTTTATTTCTTTATTTTATTTTTTTCTTTATTTTATTATTATTGTTATTATTATTATTATTATTAATAAAAAAATACCAAAAAAATATTTTATATTTATTGTTTAGGATATTTTGTACTTTTTTTATATTTTTATTATTTTAAAACAAAAGACTAAAAATATTTTCTAGATGAACTTAATTTCTTATTCTAATAAATATAAACTTAGTTCTTATTTTAATTTTCTTTTTTGAATTAAATTAGAATTTATGAATTTTTATTTTTCTTTCTTCATATTCATAAAAACCCATTTCATATAAAATCCTAAAAAACTTGTTTTTCTTAATTAATTTAATTTTGTTTCTTAAATCAATTTAGGTTAGTTTTATTTGAATTAATTATTTATTTCTTTTTTTATTTAGCTTAATTAGAATTAAAACCTTTCAAAAGCTCAAACAAAAGCAATTTCTTTTTCCTTGCATATTACCTTACATGTTTGTACGTTATTTGTTCATATTCAATATGGTTGTAATAGTAATTAGGTTTAATTCCTTTTATTTCCCCCATTTGTAAATTTGCACCCCCATCCCCAAATAATGTAATAGCGTAGAATTTAACATTTCTGCAATTTATCGCTTTCAATATAAATGCTAGTAATTAGGGTTTGTATGGCAAGACATAAAATCAACAAGTAGAAAATTCTAATTCGAAGACAAAGAGCATGAAAACAAACACTTTGCACACTTGCACCTCTAGGATTGACCTCACTTGTTGCCTAAGATAAAAATAGTCATGTTACACAAACGTGAGATACTTTAGCAATGACTCTCGAATACAAGATCGTAGTCCCTCGATGACCCTTCAAATGTTGCCTTCGGTAAATGATCTTAGATCCTTATAAATAAATTGCTAAGGTATTCTACAATGTTGCCTTCTATGACTGTACGACGACCCACGCCTGTTCCTTCACATCCAATGATAGGGCTTCTTACCAATCAATGGTAAGATAGCAATATCTAAAGGAGGAGGAAATGAACAAAGATTTTTGAGTAGGTAGAACGCTCGTAGTTGCTTGCTCACAACTATTTTTAAAACATCTCTCAAAATACGCCAACATTTTCAAATAAAATATTTTCAAAAGTCAACACTTTATATACATTCTTATAGAGACGAGAATCATTACAAAGTTCGCCTAAACAAATGCACTTTTCAAAAATAATTTCAAAACCTATCACAAACACATTTCAAACAAAGCATTTTAAAGTGAGCTAGCAACTAAGAGCACGTAGATAACTACATATGAAAAGGGTGCCAACACCTTCCCTTTTCATAACCTTCCCCCCGAACTCCAGAAAATATCTCAAAAGGTATTTCCTGTTCTTTTCACCCTTTCCTTTATTGGATAAAAGAAAAGTCAGTGGAGACTCTTACTATCCACAACAATTGCGATAAAATGCAAACACCCAAGTCAGTTCTCCCACCGTATTACAGAACCGACGACTCTGCTGGGGAAGACTTAAAATTGGGATTATCTTAGAGACTAGACCAACTTTAAATGCTTTCATTGTTTGACTTGTTTGCTTTATATTTTGGGTCCTTGTTTGAGTTTTGTATTGATCCTCTACCCGGATCTGTGAATATTATTAGGTAAGTAGCAAAAATTGTGGAGACCGTACGGCGTAGACCGATATGGTTCAAGCAATAGCTACGTTAGTTTTACACATTTGTGGGTACCGATATCCTTTGTGTTGAATCAAGGAGAATACAGGGTCGTTGTGTGGTGTCATAAAACACTAACTGACCTTAGAACCTTTAATTGAACAACTTGGCCATTAGGAAGTAGTGAGATAGCCAGTTTTGGTGAAAAGCTAAAAATTGGTTAATACTCGATACTACACTCATTGAGATCAGACTTTTGAGATATTTCGGTCGCAAAAAAGATTGATTGTGCTGAGATAATGTCCAATGAAGAAAGATCAATGATATTGAGATTCCCTAGAACCCGATTACTTTGTAGGACAGGTTGAACCAACTAAACTTCAAAAGGGTACTTACCTATGAACCTAATGCAAACCTAAACCTAAGGACTTGTTTGCTTTGTTTGTATATGTTTATCTGTACATAACATCATGACATCATACCATGGAATTTGTATTAACCATTTCAAGGACCTTGGAATTTATCTTTGTCTGTTTTATAGGACATGGATTCCACTCGTAGAAAGACTACCTGAATCGGATTTGTGAAAGTGCCTCTTCAACTCAAGGAGTTAGCGTCAAGGGTTCCCAATAATTCTCCGTTCACCAAGAAGTATGATTGTCTCATCAACTTGGCTACCTCAAATTTTGAAGAAAAAATGATGGGGGTACTCTTTCAGTTCTTTGACTCTAAGCACAATTGCTTTACATTTCTTGATTACCAATTAGTGCCCACCTTAAAGGAGTTTTCTATATTTTATCTTTAATTTAAAGTTTCACATTACCAAAGACATTTTTGTTCCACGTTTTAAGCTTTCCTTTGAGGATCTACAACTTTTTGGAAATCACGCACATAGGACAGCCGACAACATTCGAGGTGGTCTAGGAAGAATGCACCAAACTAGAGCAAGATTCATTCAAATTCCACATACTTTGAAATTTGAATTGAGAAGAAGTTATGGTATTGCTGAAGAAGAATTCAAACAGAATCGGATAGTGATCCGACTTGATTTTAGGAAATGAAGAAACAGACATCTTGAAGCAATCCGAGAGCCACTTATGGTTACAAAAAACCTTGTCAAGTTTCCTCTCCACAAGATAAACAACGGATATGTCGTTACTCTAAGTATAGAAAGCACCCGGACAGTTCAAATCCGCTAGCTGGTTGAGATTAACCCATTGAGAGAAGTCCACAAACGTGTTATTATATGGAATGATTCTGCCACGGTGTTCATGGAATCCCAAGATAGAATTAAAGTCTCCCAAAAAACACCAGGGGAAAGGATGGTTGTCAAGTAACAAAGAAAGATCTTTCCACAAGAGCTTTCTATGATTCATAACACTAAAGGCATAAACCACAACAAAGTAACAGTTTACAGAATCAACTACCAAATTGAAAGCCACGAATTGATCTGAGGAAGAGATAACAGTAGGGTTTAAATGATTAAGACTAACACACCAAAGATTGGGGAGATGGTTAGGCCGAGAGTTTAGGGAAAAAACTTGTATCCTAAATTATGGAAGAAAGATGGAGGGAAGTTTAAACTCGACATCCAAGGTTCAGAAAGAAAGCAACATTCATGTTTTTGAGAGATTAGGAAAGACTTTAGAGCAAGTCTAGTTGGGGCATTAGAAAGGCCCCTTGCATTCCATAAAATGCACATAATTAGGAAGTTTTATGAGCACCAGCTTTTGATCTGGTAACATAGTTTGATCGGAATTTGTTTTTCTTTTTAAGTTTTTTCTTTGAGAACTCAAGTGATCTAATTGGAACCTTATAAAATCAGCTTTAGGGTCCTCAATTTCCTTCTCTATATCATCCCCATGATCATCAGGAAGTTCTTCTAGGTTGTCCCAGGACTTAGCCAAAAACCGTTTATTATTTTGGATGTTAAGGTCTTCCTGAGAGTTAACACTGACAACCTCCAAGTTTAACTATTCTTCCACAACTTATGTATCATTCGAACTTAAAACCTCGGTATTATTACTCACACCAAAATCATTCAGATTGCAGATAGGCGAAAGAATAGGGGACATAGGTGGCTTATCAGGGATCTTATCTGGGCTGCCTGTGTCATCTTTTGCTTTGCTTGATTCTGGAATTTCAATGTTTTGTTTACCCTTAACAGTTGGGGGAATAACCACTATCAGGTCTTGCACATCTAGCAGATTTGAAACAAGTTTTTGGGGCACAACTTTAGGATCAATGTTTCTAGCATCTACCGGGCTTATTTTAGGGGGAACAACAGAAGAGTTAAACTTGCAAGTCTCTATATAATGCCCTTGTTTTTTACAATGAGTACAAAAGTGGGGGAGATTTTCATATTCTATAAAAGAGAAAAAAGCAAAACCTTTTGTTTCAACAAGAACCTTGTATCGAATTGCAGCTGAGATATCCATATCTACTAAAACTCTGACATACTGCCCAAAAGTTCTATCAATCATTGGTTTTATGGATGCAATATCTGAGCACAGAGGAGTAACGATACTGCTGGCAATAGCAAAAAGAATCCTTGGACGCCAATATTCCCGTGCAAGACCATAGAATTAGAATCGCACCCAAACTTATGCCGTGTTGTTCTGCTGGGGGAGTTGTGAACATGGAATGTCACAGACCCCCTTGAGGGCTTGAGAGAAGGACTTAGGTGGTTTAGTTACTTTTGGGTTCTAAGTTACTACAGTAGCGGCGTCTAACCAAAACGAATGGGCCAAACAAGCCCAAGAAATTTGGAAATCTTCCATAAGAAAGCAAGGATTTAACAGAGTTCATTGAAGAATGTGGGTTTCTGGGTTTCTATAGGGTTCATTGTTTCAAAAGATAATTAAAAAAAATATATTTAATAAATTAAATATTTAATAAACTAAATAGTTTAGTTTATTTTAACTATTTAGTCAAAAAAACTCATCACAATATTTTAAAAAGTTCCAATCACAAAACAAAACTTAATAATTAGTTGAGATAGTTGAGATATTTTAAAATATTTACTATTTAAAATATTAATAGTTGAGATATTTAATATTTATTAAATTTATTAAATAATTAATTTATTAAATATTTTAACTATTTAGTAAATATTTTATTAAATAGTTTATTTTTTTATAATACTAAATAGTTTATATTAACTGAAATATTAGTATTTATTAAATAAGTTAATTAATTAATTTATTAAATACTGAAACAATTATGAAATATATATGATTGATGCAATGTAATAATCAAATTGAAAGTTTGGTGTAGTGAATAAGGAGTACTTGGTTATTGCAAAGGTTATGGATTCAACTTCTCTTGAGAGAAATTTTTGGACCAAAATCAAAAAAGTCAGTTTATGTGAAATATAAAAAAATAAAAAGAAAACAAAAAGCATGTCAATTCACATACGTTAATCACATAGGCGTTTTTGTAACCGAATTTTAGATTAACACCAACAAAAAATAGACATATAGAGACTTGAACAAAAAAAGATTTAGGGACCAAATTCAAAAATAAACTAATTTACCGGGACCAAAGACTATCTAAGTCAGAATGTAATAAATTGTATTTTTATAATTATTTCTACATAATCAATTATATCTTTTTTGTGAGCGATTTAAGTAGTGATAATGTTATCACTTTTATTAAAAGACTAAAAATTATTTTCATTTTTATAGAAATTAAATTAGTTCGTAAAATTTTTTATTGAATTATTTAAAATTTTATTTATTTTATTTTTTAGGAGTTGAATAAACTCTCATAGGTTATTAAATTATTTAAAAATTGATTAATTTAAATTTTTATATTGAAATAAATGTACGTAATAGAAAATAAATTAAAATTTTAATAGTTTGAATTTTAATGTATGTTGAATATATTAATTACACATGTATATAATTTATAATAATATGTGTCTCGATGTATTATGGATTGTGGATGTACAATTTGTATAAGTACGTAACTTTATATACTTTATATACAGAATGGAGAAGAAAAAAAAACAAAAGATATAGATGAATTTTGGTTAGAGGAATAAAAGGAGATGACTCATAGAATGTGAAAATATAGTTTTTGACGTCAGATATAAATGAAATGTTACACATTTTTCTTAAATAAATAATAGAAGTTTTGAAAATATTTATTTTGAAGTGTTTGACGTCAGATTTCTGATGGTGTTGCAGGTAAGAGAATGAGTTGTCAACAAATTTTGTAGCTCAATTTTAATATATTATAGTTGTTTTTTTAATGATTTTAAAGAAAATAAAATTTTAGTTTCAATGTTTAGATTCACAAATATATTTGTCTTTGTGAGGAGTTGAACTTATAACTTTTAATAGAGAATAAATATTATATTTTTTAGGAATTGAATAAGTTCTCATAATTTTTTTATCGAATTATTTAAAATTTTATTTTATTTTTAATTTTTTTATTGAAATAAGTGTACGTTATAGAAAATAGAATAAAATTTTAATAGTTTAAGTTTTGATTATATTAATTGTACAAGTATGTAATTTATAATAACAATTGTTTTGATGTACTCTGAATGTACAATTTGTATAAGTATGTAACTTTATATATGCAATAAAGAAGCAAATAAAATAAACAATATAGATGTGTTTTTGTTTGAGGAATAAAAGAAGACGACTCATAGAATATGAAAATATAAATGTTTTAATTTTAAAATATCCATAAATGAAATGTTACACATTTTTCTAAAATGAATAATAAAAGTTTTGAAATATTTATTTTGAAGAGTGTCACATCATAATTTTAAAGATGTGGCGTGTAAGAGAATGAATTGTCAATAAAATAATTTGTATTTCAATTTTAATATATTATTAAAATAGTTTTTTTAATGATTTTAAAGAAAACAAAATTTTAAATTTAGTGTTTAAATTATTTTTGTCTTTGTGTAGAGTTGAACTTGTGACTTCAAATAAAGATTAAATATTGCATTTTTTGTCTTTGCAAGTAGTTGAGCCCATGAACTCTAATGGAGAATAACTATTGTATTTGACCTTTTGAAATGAGTTCAGGGAGGTGACACATAGGTACAAATGATTTACAATTACATTCTCTTGAATTTTCAACTCATTTGAATTTGTGTGATTGAGTAGACCCAACAAATTCATTTTCTGCATCATAAAAACAATATAAATACAATACAAAATTAAAATACATACACAATAATATTAACAACAAACAGCTTATACCTCAAGCACGTCGTGGATACACTTCTCGGACACCTTCTCAAGCTCCTCCTCATTCATCCTCTCTCGCTTATCTTGCACCTTCTGGACACTCTCACGCGCCGTCTACAACAACCTCTCCCTCTCCTCCTACATGATTTTCTCCCGCTACTCCCTTCACCTCCCCTCTCCTCCTCCAACTTCTTATCTGGCTCCTCCTTCAACTTCTCCCTCTCCTCCCCTAACTTAATAGCAACAATCTCTTCAATCTCTCTCTCTCTCTCTCTCTCTCTCTTACGGTTTTTCTCTCTAAATGATTTAGATTGGCCAAAAAATACCTTGAAGTCAACACCTCTTTCAAGACCACAGACACTCTCATGATGCTCCTTGGTTATAATTGCTTCTACCAAGATGTCATGACGATCTTGTGAAGTTAAGAGGCTGATTTTGGTTTTTCTTTAACGTACCCTCTTCCATTTATTGTGGCGTGATGATGGAGATGGAGTGCGATCAAGACTTATAAAATCTCCTAGATCTTCCTCCCATTTGTTTCCAGTTTTCTTCAATCATCTTCTTTTCAAGTTTTTGATATCCTCCACGAGACAATCTATGTGGATAGATATTTCTAGCTCAATTTCCTTTCCTTTTTGACTCTTTACCAAGAAGTTAGTAGTGGTGCGAGACTCTACAAATTTCTCCCAAAAATCTTGATCAATAAATGAATACACCTCGTATGGAGGTTGTTATTTATCTTCTGAATGTTTAATATAATCATGAGTGAGTTGTGTCTTATTTCCCCTCCAACGCTCACCATAATATGTAAGCAATTTCTTTTTCACGTTTGTTGTAATATGCATTAAAAATTTTGTTGATGAAGAGAAAGAAAATATATTTTGTTGGAGGCACTGGAACCATCAGGCTCAGGAGCCCCTTCCTTGTTAAGGTTGAAGACAACATTTTTTATTTCCAAATTGTGAGGAGTTCTAGTTAGCATGATGTTGGTATCACCATTGATAAGGTGAGGGATGCAGAAGATTACTAACTTGTGACCAAGTTCAGTAGAATGAGGATAAGTGAATAAGTAATTGAAATAGTCAACCATATGCTCACTAAACAACTATTGATCAGGAATGAGAGAACCTTTAATGCTGAGAGCAAAAATATAGTTTGCAGCTTGCTTAATTTTATTCTTCTTATGAAAAAAACTTGGTGTTTATTTCACAATCAAGAAGCCAATTGACTCTAGATTTTTTTCCCAAAATGCTGGTTAAGTCTGCCCACATGTATCTTCTTTTGATGTAGTTGGTTGAAGCATAGATTGTTGCAAGGCCAAAAACTTTATTATTAATCATAATGGTAAAGGAAATGGCTTGGTCACCTACGAAAAGGAGATGGGATTGAGAGAAAATTTACAAAAACACCACAGGCTAGAAAGGATGTTTGGTCTGTTGCTGAGAGAGATCAAAGTATTTTGTCAAAGATATTAAGAAGTGCATTAGGAAGGTGTGAAATTTTTTTTAATAAATAAACAAATAAGGGTTCAAAGTATTTTTGCTCTTTAATTTTTTTTCTATGTAGGTATAAATCTGTCCTTTCATTTGAGCAAATTCTGCTCTTATCACCTGCCTCATCATTTAATCATGTATAGTAAAATGTAAAACTGCATTATAAGAGTGAAATAAAAAAAAAAAATTGTAAAATAGTAAAACCAAAACTCGTTCAAATAAAAAAAAGTTTATTAATTACTACTTCGTTTCCATAAAAAAAAGAAGTTCATTAACCTTTTGTTGTTGTCTTAACATAAAATTTTATTTTATGAAATATTTTCAACATTTTTTTAAAATATTTATTTTATATTGCCAATAAAAAGAAGATAGAAAATTTGAACGAGTGAGGAATTTAAACTTAAACTATAAAGAGATTCGTTGTTGGTCCAAATGTTAATAATATATTTATGCAATTTCTTATAATTTTGAGGGGACATAACTTGCATGTATAAAAAACTAAAATTTATGAAGTAGAGATTTGTAACGAAGAAAAAGTAGAAAATAAATTAGAAATAATGTATTTCAAAAATAATGAAAACACTATTATGGTATTTTTAATTTTTTTGAAAATACTAAATCTATTTTTCAAAAATTGTAAAATATTCTTTTACCTTTATTAGTTGATGTGAAATTGATTTTTTAGTGTGTGTTTGATTATGTATTAAAAAAAAATTGATTTTAAATAAATTGATATGATAAATTGTTTTCGGCTAAAAGTGAATTAAAATTAAGGTGGTTTATAAAAAGCATAATCAGTTTTACTTAAAAATTATAAATCTTAATTTCAATAATTAGAATAAATTTTGAAAAGCATAATTGATTTTACTTACAAATTATAAATCTAACTAGAATAAATGTTAAAAAGTATAATCAATTTTATTCAAGATCAATTAAACATATTAAAATCAATTTTACATATTCAAAATCAATTTTAGATGCCTCAAACATGAACTTAAACATATATTTAAGGTAAGTTTGATTTTGAGAGATAAAAAAAATGGATTTTAAATGAATTGATTTTGTTTTTAAAGTGAATTAAAAGTAAAAAGATTTAAATTTGAATATATTAATTTAAAAGTGAGTTGAACAATAAATTAAGTACATATATCATATTGAAACTCAAAAATTATAAATTTTAATTTTAAATAAAATTAATTTTTAAAGTATAATCAATTTTATTTTTAAAGAACCATATACAATAAAATTAGTTCTAAATCAATTTTACACTTCTAAAATTATTATTATTTAAAACAATATATAATTTATGAATTAAAATATTTTTAAACATGCAATGTTTAATGTTATATTTTATTCTTTTTCTAATTAAATGTTTGAAATAAAATGGTTAATTAACTTTTTTTTTTAATGTAAACAAGTAGTAAAAAGTCCCAGAAAGTTCACACGATTGCGAGTACTAAAGTTTGAAATTTGATTAGTACTTAAGAACTCAAATTTAAAGTAGAAAGAAGTTTTTTTTGTTTTTTTTACTTGACTCAAAGTTTTACCTTTGAATGGAAGAATTCCTCTATCGACAAGCTCATCATATTGCAAATATCCGACAAAACCACAAGCAGAAGCTGTCCAAAACTGTGACTCCGGAATGCCCAAATCTTTTGCCACACTTCCAGCAAAGCCCATAATGCCATCAGCAATTATGCAAGTAACTGGATAAGGTGATGAAGTGTTGAGCTTAATCACAAGTTCTTTGAATGGACCAAAACAGTTTTTCCTAGTTGAGTCGCACAACGTTGGAACATCCTGTGTTGCATCCTTATCTGATTCTGGTAAACCATCAGGTATGGTTTCAAATTGAAAATCTGGGAGACCTTTCACGAAATCTGCACCAAGAGACTTTATCAGACGTTTGTGGTTGAACTCAGTGTTGACAAAGGTTATGTGGAAACCGTTGCAACGGAAGAGTTTGGCTAATTGCATAAAGGGATTTACGTGACCCTGTGCTGGAAATGGTACAAATACAGCATGAGGCTTTTTGGGAGTGTCCATTTTTAGTTTGATTTTCTTGAGACTTGTATAGTACTAAGTGGGTGGGGATTGATATTTTTGTGGGTTCAAATATCAAATCTCTCAACACTTTATGCTTGTGAAGAATTAGTATAATTGAGGTGGGTTTGGTTTTTTTTCCCGTATTGTCGTTTATATATAATAATGGAGTATTGATAAGAGATAAAATTATTGATACGAGTGTCTTGAGATGGATTTGTTTTATTATTTTTTTGGTAGGAAGAATAAATGTATGGATAATAAAAAAACTCCTATTATAGATATGTTTGAATAAAATCTATCACAATCACAGATACGGATAAGATGATTTAATAGATATCTATAGATAAAATAAATGGATATTTAATTATCTATTTATTTATGAATATGAATATAAATTTAATAGTATCTATATTCGTGAACATCCATATCCATTAATAATTAGCAAATTATTTAAATATTAATTATGAAATTTAAGATTATTATTATTATTATTATTATTATTATTATTATTATTATTATTATTATTATTATTATTATTATTATTATTATTATGTTATTAAATATAAAATTATTATTATTTTGTTAAATATAATATTTATTTAGAAAAAGAAGAAATAAAATGAATGTGATTTATTTATTATTATTATTAAACAGAACATGGATGTTTAAATTTTAAACTATTTTTTTATTTTTAAACGGGACAAGGGACAATAAAATGGATGTGTTAAATTTTAAACTATTTTTTAATTTTTAAAAGGATAAGAAATCTAATTTATTATATATATATTTTTAAATATTTAAATTATAAGATTATGAATATCGGTATATATTTGCGGGTATCTTAAAATCCACGGATACCCGTCTAACGAATACCTATACAGATATGTAATAGGTATGGATATCATATTTATTAAACAGGACATATAACGGAAGATTAGTACTCGTGTTCATGAATATCCCTTTCATCTTTAAATAAAAAGATATTATTTCAAAGATGAGTGGCATGAGGATTGTCATTTTTCTTCATGGTATATCCATAAATATTAATTATGTTACAAGTTTTTTAAAGTAAAATGCATTCTAAAATTTTAAAAAATTTAGAATTTTTTAATAGTAAAGTTAAATATATTTTGCTTTTTGCTTTTTTAGTTTATAATAATAAACTTAATTTTGAATTATTTGATTTTGATCGAATGATCGACGATATTTCGAATACGTGAATTTATGAAAAGAAAATTACACATTGTTGAGTGCAAGTGTGAATAGTTAAAGTTCCACATTGTCTATGAATGAGTGGAATATTGAATTTCTAAGAGAGATTATTCATTTACCTAACACCTTAAGATTTTGGATTGAGATGTGGCGTCTCCCTCTCTTGAGGTTCTTGAGCATTAATCATATTGGTACTCCTGGCACTCTCAAACTCTCCAACAGTGGTATCAAAATTGTGGTTGAGATTTGTGGAGGGAGCAAACTCACACTTGTAAGATTTTGGGTTGAGATGTGGAGATGTGGCATTTCCTTCTCTTGCGGTTCTATAACATTAGTTTCATTGGTTCCCTCGACTCTCTCGGACTCCCAAAGACACATAAACGTAATCTAAAAAACTGGGCTTGGTGCATGGATATAATCAATGAGAAATCCATATAGTTCGATTGATAGACTCGAATACCATATTAAAGTTCGATTTAGCTCATACTTATAAAATCGACATGTAAGGTGAGGGGTGTTACACTATATAAACTCTTTAGAGATTCTATGTCTAACCAATGTGAGGCTTAAAATATTTCCAATACTTATCATTCTCTTTTGACTTCTTCTAATTTTTCAAGCCACCTAGCCTCCTCTTATAATCTATTTCTCGTTCATATTTGGGGTAGTTTGACACCTTCTAATATGATTATTTTCTCTTGACAGCTTCTTTAAGATAAGTTTTCCTCTAAGGAGAATTCATTTAAGAAAAAGGTGACTGTGGATCATAGTCTTATCATATGTCATTTTTGCAGTGTTTTTCTCCGAGTCAGATTCTCACTTGTTTGTCATTTGTGATTTATTTAACAACTTTTTATATGAGACTCTCAAATGGTGGGGATGGCAAATAGTTCTTTCAAGGGACCATAGTATACTCTTTGAGAGTTTTATTTTTTTAGGTGGAAGGGTGAGGTTTATGTGGGTTTCTCTCAAATCTAATATCGTGTAGTTTGGACTATTTAGCATGACAGTTATGAGAACTTCCTTTTTTTTATTATTCAACAAACGTGAAATATATGGGATGGAGAAGTATGTTTTTTTTGCTTGGAAATGATTTTTAGGTAGATTAGAGAAGAACTTTTGTACCTTCACAAAATGATTTCAAAAACCTATTCTTTATATCGATCAATAACGGATCAAGATTTTGACCAAATTGAGAGGATGTGTTATTTTTCCTTCTTCTCTTAGGCTATGTTTGAATATCATAAAATGAACATAGCAGAACGAGGATATTATTCTATTGTTTGGAAATTTTAAGAAGGAACAAGACAAGTTGTTCATTCTTCCCAAATCAGAATGAAATGTAATCCATACCACTCAATTCCGCTCCGCTCCATCAATCCAAACAAAGTCTTAGTGATCTTTGATCTGGCGTTGGTGTCCCAATGACTTGAGACCTAACTTGATCCTTTATAAGAGTGCAATTCTTAAAGAGCTTTTTTTTTTCCAGGAGTTGACTTCTGGTGAGTTGTTTATTTTTGGCCTTGTAGTTTTTTTATTCTTCTATTTGTATGTGTTTGATTTTTTGTCGTAGTTTTTGATACACCTTATGTTAATAGATTGCTCATTTGTATTTGCTTTGAGAGTTTTACTCTATTATCAATACATATTATTTTATCTTAAAAAATTATTATAAAAATTTAGCTTTTGAATTTATTAAATTATATATATATATATATATATATATATATATATATATATATATATATATATATATATATATATATATATATATATATATATATATATATATATATATATATATATATATATATATATATATATATATATATATATATATATATATATATATATATATATATATATATATATATATATATAAATTAAATATATTTATTATTCAATTCATCTTTAAAAAATATCTATTACTAAAAAACTATTTAAAGTTGAGGATCCAACAAAGATCTTTCAAGCAACAACTAATAATATCTGACTCTGTCAGAGCCCGTAAGGATCAATTAACATTGCATCTAATAATAATTATGATGTTTTTATCATATGTTTAAATATAATTTTTTTATTTTAACTCCTCTATAAAATTAATTCTCCTTTTTTTCTTTGGCTCTTAGCCAAGAACTTAGGAGTGTTGTGAGACTTGACAAACATCTCTCAAATGTCATTCTCGATAAATTTATATATTTTATATGGAGGTTTTAAATTAGGATTTGAATGTGTAATATAATCACTTGTGAGTTATGTCTTAAAGTTCCTCCAACGATCACCAATGTATTTAATCCATTTCTTTGCCACTTTATCATCGTTATGGAACAATAATCACTTTCTACATTTACATAATAAAGTATGTATTAATAATAAATAATAAATAATCATATATACTTGTAAAAAAATCATGAAATTTAAAATAAATACCCTAATATCGTTCCATATTTTCCTTTTTCTATTCATCAAAAAAATTGCTCCTATAAGATATCAAAATACTGACTCTATTTCTACCTTGTATTGTCACACAACTCTTAAAATTCTCAACATTTTCACCATAAACCTTACTAATTTTTAGACAAAAATCCATCGGATACCTAATACCAATTTGATGGGATTTTGATAACTTGATCATCATCGTGACACTTCTAGAATTCATTGTATTTGCTAGTTCTCTATTTTTAAGATTGACATTAGTTTTAGTAAAACAAATATATCAATAATATATTAAATAGGGTGTATTATTTTGCTAAGAAGAACGAGTTGAGCAAGAAGTCCTATTTTTAGTTGAAACATGTTGAGATGATAAGTTCTCAGCATCTGGAGCAACATGTCGGGTCAGATGTCCTATGCAGGATCATTCGACATCGCTCATATGCTGGGCTGGACAGTTGGATCAATTTAAGATTTAAGTGATGCAAAATATTTTGGGAATATTATGCTATCCTATGTGGGGTTGTTTTATAGGTCTAAAAGATTCGAGTCAGAATCAATAAGAATATTAAAGAAAATTGAATTTCTAATTATGGAGATAAATTAGGAAAGATTTTCTTGAAGACCTATTTTGTAGCAGAAGTTTATGCTGATTTGTAGCAGCTGATATTTTGTGATTTGAAGCCCAAATCCATATGGGAAAAGGTTATAAATATAAGTGTTTGTAACCTAGAAAAGTCACGTGTCCAAGATGTAGATCATTAGGGCTTTATCTTTGTGCCACTCTCTAGGAGAGTTGGTATGTGTTCTCACTCAGAAGCCTTTAGGTAATGAGTTGAGTATTGTTCTTGGAGGAAGCTTTTAAGAAACTCTAAGTATTGTTCTTAGTTAAGAGTCTTGGCTAGGTACTGTCATGTAAATGTGTCTCCTAATTTATTGTCATGGAAGTGTGTCTTCTTGTGTTTTATCCAATCATTGTCTGTGATTGATGAGGAGAGAACGGCCTCATATCTAAGTGATTCTAAGATAGAAAGTTACCATGGTGTGATCGGTGGATCTGGAACTGACTGTTTAACGCTGGTTCGCGAAATGTCGCGGAAGCAAGAGTCGCCACCGTCTTTTATTTTCTCCAAATGGAAAGGACAAAAGCACAGAAAAATTCCTTAAAGAGATTGCTCTCGGTTCGGGAGGTAGATTATAGAAAGGGAAGGTGTTAGCACCCTTTCTATCCATGGTTATCCATGGGCTCTTAGATACTTGCTCATTTGTGTGTTCAAGATTGTTTGTTTGCTTTTCAACTGTGGGTTTTAAAAAGTTTCTTTGAAAATTCCAGTTCGACTCTTGTATCAGTCCTCAAGAGTGTTTGAAAAATTGCTTTCGAAAGCTTTTTGAAAATGTGTCGGTGAAAAGTATTTTTGATTGGTTTTGAAATTAGAGCAAGTATCTAGAGTCGTCTACCTACCCTAAGGAATTCGTCTGTGTAAATGTCCTTTAAAGTAGTGCCATCCCACCATTGAGAGGTAGGTAGCACTACTATTGGAGTTATTCGGGTCAATTCGAGGTTCGGGACATGGTGATCACCAGAGCAATGGGAAGACACCTTAGAAGCTACCCTCATGCCAGGTTCCCGGATCATGAGGACTTACTAAGACATCCTCTACTCGACGACCACCTTTCGAGGCAAGGCAACAGTGAGGCGTACCCTAGGGGTGGTGTGTGATTTGTGTGTCAGATTCATTTATTTTTGTCTTGTTCATGTTAAAGTGATCTAAGCGTTTGTTTTTATTTTTTGTCCATTCATTCTTGCATGCATTTAATTACAGTTAAAAAAAAAGTGCGAAAGAGGTAAAGTTCTAGACTATTACAAAAGGCGCGGGTCCACATCGCCAAAATTTCCAGGACCCGATTTGACAGAAAAAATAAAGAATTAAAGTAAAAGTGCGAGAAAGTATGAAATTACACGGCTTTGGGAGAAGTACATGAATATTTATACGAAAAGAAAGTAAATGTGCGAATTGAAATTTAAATTGAAACGAGGGCGTTGGACCCTTTTTGCGAAATTAAATTAAATGATTAAATTAATTAAATTAAAATGAAAAGAAATTGTTTTTTGTATTTTTGTATTTTATGAGAATTTAATGAAATTAAAAACCTAATTCTACAAATTTTTTATTTATTAAGAAAATATGACAATTATCTAAAATTAAGCCTAATTAATTAATTGCAGCATGATTTATAAAAATAACTAATTAAGAATTAATAATTAATATAGTAAAATAAAAAAGGATGAAAAAATGCTAGAAACCCTAATTCTACCAATTTTAGATTTTTATTAAAAAATGTTAAGGTTAAATCCTAAATTAAAAACTAAGTTAATTAATGAACTTTATTTACAAAAAATACTAATTAAATAAATATATTTAATTTTTGTCTGTTTCTGATTTTTTATTGTTTTTTATGTTTTTTTTATGAAAAATATTAAATTAAAGGAATTAATAAATAAAAGAAAAAATTGAATCAAATAAAAAAATAGTGAGAAGGACATTGCAAACCTAGGGGGGTCTGTCCCCAAATTGGAGGGCTTTAATCAGTAATTCAGGCCCAATTATCCCTGGCCCCATTGACCTTTTCAGCTAGCATGTACGGGCGTTGACTGAGGCACACCCTAGTCTTCAGATTCTGGCCTTTGATTGAGTGCAATGGGACGCGTGGACGCTTGATAACGTGGATGCATGGTAGACGCTAGCATTGAAATTGTACACAAGTGTTAACTGAAAAATAATATGGAAAGAGTGAGGGACCTGGGGCTCGAACCCAGGTCCTGTGGTTTACCAATGCTTATGCCTGCCAGTGGAGCTGCTTTACTTCTTTGTACATTATGCAATCAATAAATATAATAAAATAAACAAACGTTGATGCTCTTTTTTCCACGCGAAATTTTGAACAGACCAACCAATGCTCTACACATCATCGTCTTCCTCCTTAGTGCGCTTTTCCCTGAAACATACAAAAGGTTAGCGGGGGTTTTTAACCCCCCCAAAACATGCTTGATTTGATAATAGCGATTAGGCCGTCCGGCCACATAAATTAGGCGCGAGGGTCCTGTTCTCTTCGTCCAAGCACGCTGAGCATGGTCATGGCATTGGCATGTTCCAATTTTTCCATATTCAAAAACCCCTAATTCGAAAGCTGAAAAACCCTAATATCCAACAATGGTGAAATCGCGTATGGGTGATAAAAATGCAATCAAATTACACAGTTAGCATCAGAATCCATCAATTAGTCAGAATCCATAAGAAAAATGCAATGAATGTGCTTGAAAATCAAAATACGATTATGCATATTATGTGAAAAAATTTGATTTCTGTATACCAATTCAAAGGGCTATGCGTGTGGAAAGCTATCCAGTTAGACTCAGTGATGTCCTAGGAAGGTAATGGGATGAATTTCTTGGCTTGAATCGACTTGCAAGTGTGTTTTCAATTTTCCACTTTTTTGCAAAAAAGTCAAGTTTTATTCTTTTGATATGGTGCAGCCTCCAGTCCATTGGCATTAGGGTTAGCTTGCCTATATATGAATGAATGATTTAGGTTAA
Source organism: Vicia faba (assembly GCA_948472305.1). Lineage (NCBI taxonomy): Eukaryota > Viridiplantae > Streptophyta > Magnoliopsida > Fabales > Fabaceae > Vicia > Vicia faba. The sequence goes on along the minus strand of OX451737.1, from coordinate 556,393,831 downwards.
GAATTTGATCAAAAGAATCAAGGAATTGATGAAACAATATTTGATTTTCCATGCCATTATTTTCAAATCTTTTTCATGCTATTTTAGTCCAAATCATGTTCAATCACCAAGATACTTTCCAAACCTGATTTGCACGAAATATTGAGTAGATATCATGCATAAAAAGATTGAAAAACCTAGGTTTAGCATTTTTTATATATTTTAATTAATTAAATGAATTTCTAGCATTTAAAAATTTAAATAAATAAAATAAAAATGATAAAAACTTCCCTTTGGGCCAAATGGTCGTGCACATGTCTTGGATGATGAATTATGGAAGAAAAAGAGGCCCATTAGCAATTTTAGGTCACTTGAAGCAATGTTGACTTTTTAAAATATCCAAAAATTTCCCAACTTCCACAAGGCATAACTTGCTCAATTTTTAAGCTTTGCTCATGTTCTTAGACATTTTGGAAAGGTCTTTGAGTCCTCTAACCAATGCCTTTGGTCCCCTGTCATTTTTATTTACCAATCTCAAGTTATGGCCTTTGACTTAAAGTCCCTTTTTGTTGACTTTTGAAAATGACCTATAATGTTGACATTGATAACTTTTTGTGAGAGCATTTCTTGGACTTGAAGTGTGAAGAGGAGTTGTAGGAAATGTCTTTCTCTTCAATATGAGCTTTGGATGGAATTTTTCTGATAATCTATGTGAAATTTATGCCCTGGTCAATTTACAGTTGACTTTTTTCAGCTGTCCAAATAAGGAAACTTTTGCATCTTGATGATTTTTGAGCCAAGCTTTGAGAATCATGATCAAGCATTGATCAAATGATGTTTGTGGCTTCAAAATGAGATGTTGATAAAAAATTTGGACTTTTGACTGTCAAATGACCATTTTGCCCCTATAGTTGACTGTAGTGCAATTAGGGTTTTTGACTGTGCAATTTTGTGCTGTAAGTCTTGAAACTTGGTATGAGGATGCTTGACCATGTTTGTAGGCATGTGGGACTTGATTGGACCCTTGGAAACTTCATTTTCTTGATCAGAACCAAAACCCTAATTTTGATTGTTAGGAGGCCCTTACACTGTGCAACCCTTGGGGAGATTTTGAAGCTTTGACTTGGCAATTCTTGGAGAATATGGGAGGGCAAATTTTGAGGTACAACAGTTGCCCCTGTTTAATCTTCTTAGACCTGAGGATGCAGATTGGCTGACGTGCCTTTCGTAATCCGAAGGTGGAAGATGATTGAACACTAGAGTGCCCAGAAATTTGCGCTCACATAGTAGCAGTGTGATGGGGAATGGACTTACAGATGCCATTTGGAGATTGACAGATAGGATGATAGGCTTATAGATGCCATGCTAAGGGATGATGGGAGGTGGATGGGCTTATAGATGCCATCTGGATGTTGATCGCGTAAGAGGTTCCTTAGCGAGAACTTGCGTACCTGCAAAAAAAGAAAGATTACCTGACCTGTTACAGGAGCTGGTCTTCAAATTCTTTGTATAGATGTGTCCTGACTGGTTACAGGAGCTGAATCTGGGGCTTCAAACGATAATGAATGAACCAGGGATGGTTACTACCTCAACAGGAACGGTGAGAGAACCTTGGATGACTTTAACCTCAACAGCAATCATTGAGATAATCTTGGGATTACCACCTCCGCAGTATCGGGGAGAGAACCATAGGCGATTACCACCTCAACAGCAAACATTTAGAGAACCTTGGATAACTTCAACTTCAACAGCAATCGTTGAGCGAAATCTGGGATTACCACCTCCGCAGGATCGGGGAGAGAACCATAGGCGATTACCACCTCAACAGCAAACATTGAGAGAACCTTGGATAACTTCAACTTCAACAGCAATCGTTGAGCGAAATCTGGGATTACCACCTCCGCAGGATCGGGGAGAGAACCATAGGCGATTACCACCTCAACAGCAAACATTGAGAGAACCTTGGATAACTTCAACTTCAACAGCAATCGTTGAGCGAAATCTGGGATTACCACCTCCGCAGGATCGGGGAGAGAACCATAGGCGATTACCACCTCAACAGCAAACATTGAGAGAACCTTGGATAACTTCAACTTCAACAGCAATCGTTGAGCGAAATCTGGGATTACCACCTCCGCAGGATCGGGGAGAGAACCATAGGCGATTACCACCTCAACAGCAAACATTGAGAGAACCTTGGATAACTTCAACTTCAACAGCAATCGTTGAGCGAAATCTGGGATTACCACCTCCGCAGGATCGGGGAGGGAACCATAGGTATCTTCTACTAAGTCTTTATCAGGAAAATCTGTTTGGAGTCGATTTAGCTGGACTAGAGAAGGCCTTTGACTGGACCAGAAACAGAGAAATCTTTGGAGTCGACTTAACTGAACCGGTCTAGGTCTTGAAATATCTTCAACTGGGTTTTTATCAGAAAAATCTGTTTGGGGTCGATTTAACTAGACTAGAGAAGGCCTTGGACTGGATAAGAAACAGAGAATCTTAGGGTCGATTAACTGAACCGGTCTAGGTCTTTGGAGTCTTCAACTGAATCTTCAAAAGAAAAACCTTTAGGAGTCGGTTTAACTAGACCAGAGAACGCCTTTGACTGGATAATAACCAGGAAAATCTTTGGAGTCAATTTAACTGAACCAGACAAGGTCTTTGGAGTCTTCAACTTAGTCTTCAAAAGAAAAACCTTTAGGAGTCGGTTTAACTAGACCAGAGAACGCCTTTGACTGGATAATAACCAGGAAAATCTTTGGAGTCGATTTAACTGAACCAGACAAGGTCTTTGGAGTCTTCAACTGAGTCTTCAAAAGAAAAACCTTTAGGAGTCGGTTTAACTAGACCAGAGAACGCCTTTGACTGGATAATAACCAGGAAAATCTTTGGAGTCGATTTAACTGAACCAGACAAGGTCTTTGGAGTCTTCAACTGAGTCTTCAAAAGAAAAACCTTTAGGAGTCGGTTTAACTAGACCAGAGAACGCCTTTGACTGGATAATAACCAGGAAAATCTTTGGAGTCGATTTAACTGAACCAGACAAGGTCTTTGGAGTATTCAACTGAGTCTTCAAAAGAAAAACCTTTAGGAGTCGGTTTAACTAGACCAGAGAACGCCTTTGACTGGATAATAACCAGGAAAATCTTTGGAGTCGATTTAACTGAACCAGACAAGGTCTTTGGAGTCTTCAACTGAGTCTTCAAAAGAAAAACCTTTAGGAGTCGGTTTAACTAGACCAGAGAACGCCTTTGACTGGATAAGAAATCTTTGGAATCGATTAACTGAACCGGTCTAGGTCTTGGAATGTCTTCAACTGGGTTTTTATCAGAAAAATCTGTTTGGGGTCGATTTAACTGGACCAGAGAAGGCCTTTGACTGGATAAGAAATCTTTGGAGTCGATTTAACTGAACCGGTCTAGGTCTTGAAATATGATTGAGAATTTAACTGAATCTTTCCTGAAAGGTAAAGGTCAGTCATATGCAATGCGTGATATGGATCAAGCAATGATGTTCTCAACATAAATGAGATTCGTAAGATATGATGCGTACATGCATGCTATGATGTATGAAGATGTTTATGAATATTATGTTTTCGTCTTAGGAAAATAAATCCTTGACGGGTGCCAGGAAGTCACTCTTGGGCTGATGTTGAAGAATAGATTTTGCTTCCGCCGGGGATGATAGTTGCAAGAATACCGGTAGGAGAAGATAACTCCGTTGGGGAATAACTTGGCGAGTGGATTACTCTGCGGGGAGAAAAGTACTCTGACGATCTTGATGGAGAGCAATACTCTGTGGAGAGAGAGGTACTTTGTTGAATTGTTGATAATAACTTGCTGGGGATTCCCTTGCTGTTCTTTTGGAAGTGTTAATAGACTTCGCTGGGGATAAGGAGACTTTGTCGGGGACGATCTTTTCGTGGCTTTTGGCTGAGGATAACCCAATTATATCCTGGTAAGGAAATAACTCTTTGAATAAAGTCGGGAGACGCGTTCGTGCTCTGCGAGGATAAGCTTCCAGAATCTACTGGGGATAAGCTTACTGCTTGGGAAGATGAATTCCAAATTTCCTGGGGAACTAGATTGGACTCTCTGGGGGGAAGTTTTGAACTGTATTGGTTATGTTCTTCAACGGAACCTACCTTGATACCTTGGAGGACAGAACAATCAGATTGCTTAGACCACCCATTATTGCCCCTGTTTCTGATGTGGGAGAGGAAGATACCTGTGGGGGTAGCTGACAAATCTTCTGGTAGGCAAGTGGCGAGATGCCGGGACATAGTCGTACGCTTTGATCCCTAACTTTTGCCTGGACCGCCCTTTCGGGTTTTCAGTCCACCGGGATACCCATTTTTGCCCGAACCCTTTTGGTTCGCCGGGAAGCCCTAATTTTTGCCTAGGCATGTCAGCCTAGCGGGTCTTTGATTTTGCGTAGTATTCTTTTCGACTATGTCCGTTCTCTTAGAATGTAGGGAGTGGCCCCTGGCTGTAGCATTGTGTAGCCATATTACCAGAAGATGTTTGGTCATGCAAGATTTGTTGCTGGGAATTCATGTCCAATGCCCCAAGTGGCTCAGGCGGAGGTTTGCCCCTGGCTGTTTGGCTTTTGAGAGATTCTCCGAATCTTGACTTAACTGCCCCAGATGATGGACAATGAGCATGTCGTGCCCCTTGATTGGAAGTGCTTTTGTTCACTAGGTATTCATCGTGCGAATTTCCCTGCTGTTCAAACACAAAGTCATATGCAAACAAAGTTATGTCAAAAATGCAAAGCTTATGTCTGTCTTGAAGATTTTGAAAATGCATTATTTTTCATAAAACAAGTGAATGTTTGTAAAACGTGATGTCAACTCCGTATTTTACCGTAAGCTTTAAGGAGTCAGGATACCTTTCGTACAGTATGCTTTCGAACTAACCCATGCTCCAGCTAGGACTTTTAAGGGTTATAACGTGGCCTGGTTCACGGTTTAAGAAACAAAGGATAAAGGCTCAAATTATTTGTACCCACCCACTCTTCGTAATGTTCTTCAAACCTAAGCTCAGTTGATCGTGCGTTAGACCTTGTTTGAGTCTTTGTCCTGATGTTCCAATGATGGTTTAGATATTGATGATTTATTCTGAATAGGCAGTCATTTTTGGTTGGTTGAGGGTTTGTATGACCTCTTTCTTTTTGATTTCACTGTCCCTAAATTTTGCCTGAACTGTTTCTTTTGTGATTACAGTCAGCGGGATGCCCCAGTTTTGTAAGTCTCCTTCATAGGTTTTGACTTATTGGGTTTTTATTTTTGAGATATAATGACTGCCTATCCTTATGATTATTCGGAATCATCACTGTCTTCTTTTTTTTTTGTAAGGACCTCTTTGGTGCCATTTGTTATGTACTTGGATCAACTGAGAGAACTACCCTACCCCAGATTATGATAAAGGGTTTTAATTTTCGAAAAGAAAAACTCCTACTTCTTTGGCTCAGAGGGGTTAACGAGGGATTATCTTCCTTATAACTCCAGTGTTTAGGGATTGAAACAATGCCTGTACCTCATCAGCGGGGTCTGTTCAAAAGCATACTGTATATCATGGTATCGTTTTCGTCATCCTCCCTCAAGAGGCTTAGAATTATTATTTAAGAATTGATCATCAGAAAAAATATGAATATAATTTGCATTTAGTGAATACGAATATATTGTTTCAGAACAGACATATGCGATGCATTAATGAAATAACAACGTTTGATATGAATGGAATGCTTGAACAATCAAAAGAAAATTACAACTTGAAAGATTCTAATGAACAAAAATTTCTCAATCCTAGCCATGTTTTGACAAGGGAGCAATGATCACATTGGGAGTCTCGGCGGGCTCGAACTCGATCTCTTTAGCATCGATCATATTCTGAATCTTGTACTTCAATGCCCAACAATCCTCAGTATCGTGCCCCGGGCTACCAGAATGGTAAGCGCACCTTGCTTCTGGGTTGTAATTTGGAGAGGAAGTCTTTGGATTTGCAGGAGGGTTGATCACCGCAATCAGGTTCATCCTTAACATGTGCTGCAAAGCTCGTGACCATGACATGTTGATGCAGGTGAATTGTCTCTTAGGCTCGTCCGACCTGTTCTGATTAACCCGCTGTTCTTGGCGCGGTCGTTGTTGGACCTGAGAAGTAGTAGCAACTCGGAGAGGTCTATTCATTGGACCCGACCTTTGCCTTTTTGGAAGCTGTTCTATGACGTGGTCCCTGATTTGGGCTGGTTGCTTCATGCCTTGAGGAAGTTGGCTGATCAGATTTCTCAGCTCTCGTTGCTCCTGAGCTAAACCTTGAATGAGGGCCCTTTGCCCCAGCATCTGGGTTTTCAATGCATCCACCTCAGCTTGTCGATGTTTCATCCGTTCATCCTCAGCACTGTTCCTGACAAAAGTCTCCATGAGAAGTGTCCTCAGCTCCTCCTGCCCCTTGGATAGATTCAGGAGGATTTCCCCGAACCGAGTCTCTTGAGCAAGAAGGTCCTGGTTATCTTGTTGGGAAGCCATGGCTGAAATAAACAGCGAGAAAGGTAAGTGACCTGCAACAAGGATACCTGTTATGCAATGATGAGTATGACATGCATGTAATATTTTCAAGGACCTCGCGGGGTAAACAAGAAAATTTGTTAGTGTTTGGATCCGGTAGCTTGATTGAAAGAAACTTCATATTTGTTGAGAGTCTCTCTTCCAAGGGTCAAAGGCTCACCATATCAAGTGGGTCATAGCCCCTGACTCAAGTCATCAACCTTATTTTGCTTTCCAAACAACCTTGGCTGGGGGAACCTTCTTCAGGAGTCAAAGCTCACCATATCAAGTGGGTCATAGCCTCTGACAACTTTGGCTAGAGGAAAATAAATCCTCTTTGCCCCTTGCTAGATGTTTGATTCATCATGACCTGTATCACAGACCCTTGAGATCCTTGAAATGGGTTAGTCCTTATGCAGGATGTATGCAATGGTATGATGTTATGCTATGCATGGGGGTAATGTAAGTAACCCTGTTATGAGTCCCAATTAAGGACTGCAAATCAAAATCTACAAGAAACTCAAGTAAAACCTGTCATGAGTCCCAATTAAGGACTATAAACAGAACCTGCAAGTAGTTAGTACACCCTGTTATGAGTCCCAATTAAGGACTATAAACAAAACCTGCAAGAGACTTAGTAAACCCTGTTACGAGTCCCAATTAAGGACTATAAACAAAACCTGCAAGTAGTTCATGTGTTAAATAGATAACAAGCATGCAAGTAGTCAAGTACGAAGGCACGCAAGTCACACAAGAGAAGCCCTTAGAGTTTAAGGCCAGCATGAGGTCTGGGTATTACCCTCTTGAAGTTGGTGGGTTCATACCTGTCCTATCAAAGTAACTGGGTTCTTAGAGGATCCCAATATCATTGACTACCCTCAATCGGTCATAACTCCAGCATCGCAATCTTTTCTTGCGGCCAGAACCATCACGAGAGTTTAGCCTCAATGGGCGTAGCATACTGCTACTGTTCTAATGGCCAAGTTGTGTCATTTAAGGTTCTAAGGTTGTTGGTGCTTAATGACTCCTCAGAAGACCCATATTCTCCTCGTTGCAGCACAAGGGATATCGGTACAGACCAAGGTGCCACACCAACGTAGCCACTGTTTCACCCGTGTCGGTCTACGCCGGACAGGTCCCTCACAGCTTATGCTACCTAAACAGGGTATCCCCAGATCCGGGTTAGGATCTATGTAACTCCCATGCAACCCACAAATTTAAAGCATACAAGTCAATACAATTGAAAACACAGTTATGAACTAACCCTAAGGTACACCTCACTTTAAGTTTAAGTCCCCAGCAGAGTCGCCAGTTCTGTGATCGGTGGATCTGGAACTGACTGTTTAACGCTGGTTCGCGAAATATCGCGGAAGTAAGAGTCGCCACCGTCTTTTATTTTCTCCAAATGGAAAGGACAAAAGCACAGAAAAATTCCTTAAAGAGATTGCTCTCGGTTCGGGAGGTAGATTATAGAAAGGGAAGGTGTTAGCACCCTTTCTATCCATGGTTATCCATGGGCTCTTAGATACTTGCTCATTTGTGTGTTCAAGATTGTTTGTTTGCTTTTCAACTGTGGGTTTTAAAAAGTTTCTTTGAAAATTCCAGTTCGACTCTTGTATCAGTCCTCAAGAGTGTTTGAAAAATTGCTTTCGAAAGCTTTTTGAAAATGTGTCGGTGAAAAGTATTTTTGATTGGTTTTGAAATTAGAGCAAGTATCTAGAGTCGTCTACCTACCCTAAGGAATTCGTCTGTGTAAATGTCCTTTAAAGTAGTGCCATCCCACCATTGAGAGGTAGGTAGCACCACTATTGGAGTTATTCGGGTCAATTCGAGGTTCGGGACATGGTGATCACCAGAGCAATGGGAAGACACCTTAGAAGCTACCCTCATGCCAGGTTCCTGGATCATGAGGACTTACTAAGACATCCTCTACTCGACGACCACCTTTCGAGGCAAGGCAACAGTGAGGCGTACCCTAGGGGTGGTGTGTGATTTGTGTGTCAGATTCATTTATTTTTGTCTTGTTCATGTTAAAGTGATCTAAGCGTTTGTTTTTATTTTTTGTCCATTCATTCTTGCATGCATTTAATTACAGTTAAAAAAAAAGTGCGAAAGAGGTAAAGTTCTAGACTATTACAAAAGGCGCGGGTCCACATCGCCAAAATTTCCAGGACCCGATTTGACAGAAAAAATAAAGAATTAAAGTAAAAGTGCGAGAAAGTATGAAATTACACGGCTTTGGGAGAAGTACATGAATATTTATACGAAAAGAAAGTAAATGTGCGAATTGAAATTTAAATTGAAACGAGGGCGTTGGACCCTTTTTGCGAAATTAAATTAAATGATTAAATTAATTAAATTAAAATGAAAAGAAATTGTTTTTTGTATTTTTGTATTTTATGAGAATTTAATGAAATTAAAAACCTAATTCTACAAATTTTTTTATTTATTAAGAAAATATGACAATTATCTAAAATTAAGCCTAATTAATTAATTGCAGCATGATTTATAAAAATAACTAATTAAGAATTAATAATTAATATAGTAAAATAAAAAAGGATGAAAAATGCTAGAAACCCTAATTCTACCAATTTTAGATTTTTATTAAAAAATGTTAAGGTTAAATCCTAAATTAAAAACTAAGTTAATTAATGAACTTTATTTACAAAAAATACTAATTAAATAAATATATTTAATTTTTGTCTGTTTCTGATTTTTTATTGTTTTTTATGTTTTTTTTTATGAAAAATATTAAATTAAAGGAATTAATAAATAAAAGAAAAAATTGAATCAAATAAAAAAATAGTGAGAAGGACATTGCAAACCTAGGGGGGTCTGTCCCCAAATTGGAGGGCTTTAATCAGTAATTCAAGCCCAATTATCCCTGGCCCCATTGACCTTTTCAGCTAGCATGTACGGGCGTTGACTGAGGCACACCCTAGTCTTCAGATTCTGGCCTTTGATTGAGTGCAATGGGACGCGTGGACGCTTGATAACGTGGATGCATGGTAGATGCTAGCATTGAAATTGTACACAAGTGTTAACTGAAAAATAATATGGAAAGAGTGAGGGACCTGGGGCTCGAACCCAGGTCCCGTGGTTTACCAATGCTTATGCCTGCCAGTGGAGCTGCTTTACTTCTTTGTACATTATGCAATCAATAAATATAATAAAATAAACAAACGTTGATGCTCTTTTTTCCACGCGAAATTTTGAACGGACCAACCAATGCTCTACACATCATCGTCTTCCTCCTTAGTGCGCTTTTCCCTGAAACATACAAAAGGTTAGCGGGGGTTTTTAACCCCCCCAAAACATGCTTGATTTGATAATAGCGATTAGGCCGTCCGGCCACATAAATTAGGCGCGAGGGTCCTGTTCTCTTCGTCCAAGCACGCTGAGCATGGTCATGGCATTGGCATGTTCCAATTTTCCATATTCAAAAACCCCTAATTCGAAAGCTGAAAAACCCTAATATCCAACAATGGTGAAATCGCGTATGGGTGATAAAAATGCAATCAAATTACACAGTTAGCATCAGAATCCATCAATTAGTCAGAATCCATAAGAAAAATGCAATGAATGTGCTTGAAAATCAAAATACGATTATGCATATTATGTGAAAAAATTTGATTTCTGTATACCAATTCAAAGGGCTATGCGTGTGGAAAGCTATCCAGTTAGACTCAGTGATGTCCTAGGAAGGTAATGGGATGAATTTCTTGGCTTGAATCGACTTGCAAGTGTGTTTTCAGTTTTCCACTTTTTTGCAAAAAAGTCAAGTTTTATTCTTTTGATATGGCGCAGCCTCCAGTCCATTGGCATTAGGGTTAGCTTGCCTATATATGAATGAATGATTTAGGTTAAGAATTTGATCAAAAGAATCAAGGAATTGATGAAACAATATTTGATTTTCCATGCCATTATTTTCAAATCTTTTTCATGCTATTTTAGTCCAAATCATGTTCAATCACCAAGATACTTTCCAAACCTGATTTGCACGAAATATTGAGTAGATATCATGCATAAAAAGATTGAAAAACCTAGGTTTAGCATTTTTTATATATTTTAATTAATTAAATGAATTTCTAGCATTTAAAAATTCAAATAAATAAAATAAAAATGATAAAAACTTCCCTTTGGGCCAAATGGTCGTGCACATGTCTTGGATGATGAATTATGGAAGAAAAAGAGGCCCATTAGCAATTTTAGGTAACTTGAAGCAATGTTGACTTTTTAAAATATCCAAAAATTTCCCAACTTCCACAAGGCATAACTTGCTCAATTTTTAAGCTTTGCTCATGTTCTTGGACATTTTGGAAAGGTCTTTGAGTCCTCTAACCAATGCCTTTTGTCCCCTGTCATTTTGATTTACCAATCTCAAGTTATGGCCTTTGACTTAAAGTCCCTTTTTGTTGACTTTTGAAAATGACCTATAATGTTGACATTGATAACTTTTTGTGAGAGCATTTCTTGGACTTGAAGTGTGAAGAGGAGTTGTAGGAAATGTCTTTCTCTTCAAAATGAGCTTTGGATGGAATTTTTCTTATAATCTATGTGAAAGTTATGCCCTGGTCAATTTACAGTTGACTTTTTTCAACTGTCCAAATAAGGAAACTTTTGCATCTTGATGATTTTTGAGCCAAGCTTTGAGAATCATGATCAAGCATTGATCAAATGATGTTTGTGGCTTCAAAATGAGATGTTAATCAAAAATTTGGACTTTTGACTGTCAAATGACCATTTTGCCCCTACAGTTGACTGTAGTGCAATTAGGGTTTTTGACTGTGCAATTTTGTGCTGTAAGTCTTGAAACTTGGTATGAGGATGCTTGACCATGTTTGTAGGCATGTGGGACTTGATTGGACCCTTGGAAACTTCATTTTCTTGATCAGAACCAAAACCCTAATTTTGATTGTTAGGAGGCCCTTACACTGTGCAACCCTTGGGGAGATTTTGAAGCTTTGACTTGGCAATTCTTGGAGAATATGGGAGGGCAAATTTTGGGGTACAACACATGGGTAGTGATTAAGTGAGTATATCATAAACTAGTATGTTTGTTGTAGGGTCTATGAATTGATACTATTATAGTGGACTTTATCCCTGACTTGGTAGCCCTTAAAGTAGGTGTTGTTGTCACCAAACTGGGTTAATAATTCTTGTGTGTTATTTATGATTTTTAGTATTGTTGTTAATTGTTTATTCCTTGCACGTATATTTTGTTCATAACAGATGTCCCAACATGTCATAGGAAATCTGAAGTCTGATATACTAGAAATTTAATTGGTATCAGAGCAGGCATCTTGTTCTGTTTCTGGGTGAGATCCTGCGATAGTACTTCCTGGTTCATGGGCAAGGAAGGAGGTATTTACTGAAAAGTTGTTTGAACTTGGATAGTTCATATTGTTGTTTGAATGATCCGTTGAAGTAGAGGATGGACTATTAGTGACAGGGTGTGTATTGAACATGTATGTTGTTATCAAGCATGTAGATTTGGTGGTGAATTGTAGTGTTAGGTTTGATTTATTTTCAAACCTAGTTTGAACTTTTACACCTAGAATGTGGTGTGTTTGTACAAGGGTTATTAAGTTTTTCCTGAAGGTTATTGAGGATTTTTCTGGTTTGTGTTCCGCTGCATGTTTATTTGATGGAAAACTCCCGGTGGTTTGGTGAGTTTCTGGTGTCGAGGTTGTAGCTATTTGTTCTTCTTTGAAGGTGTATCCCATGGCGAGGTGTTACTTGAAGGGCAGCTTCAACCAACTTTCTAAATTTGCCAAAGATACTTGAGATTCATCTCAAGTCCACCCATAAAGGAACTTTGGATGAGTTTATTGAAAAGAGATCTGAAGAAAGCATAAAGGATATTTTGGTGTGTTCCCTAGAATGATGTTCTACCAGGTGTTAGAACATCATATCAGAATTATGCATAATTTTGTTGGTTAAAGGGATGGCATAACAGATGCTCCGGGTGCTAAACAAATATGTGTTTGTCATGTATCTTTGAAACCTACTTCTGGTCTGGAAGAGAAGGCATATGGGATGTTATTTGTGTTGGTCATGAAATGATAAACATATTCTTACTTCTTGAATTAGTTTATTTTTTATCCAAGTAAGTGGAAGTGCAGAGGTTGAGCTCTATTTTCTAGTGCAAAATTGTTAAAGACATCCCATCCAAGTCTTTTATATATGAAAGGCAAGCTCAAATGGCAAGGACATTCTCTCTGATATTTGGAGGATCCTTCTGATCAAAGGAGCTAAATTTATGGAATCTTGTTTGTGGCTGTAGCGGTAGAAATGTTTAAGACTAAGCCATTGGATTGACTAGACTTATACAGATCAAAATAAAAATCGCCACCGCGCTTTATTGTTTCCAAAGGAATGGGGAAAGAGCGAGTAACCCAAAAAGAGGTGGAAAGATTCAAGGTAAGGGGGTTGGTTATGCAAAGGGAAGGTATTAGCACCCTAAACATCTACGGTACTCCGCAGGAACCTCTTTGTAAAATCTGTATGTTTTGGCTATAAAATGTTATATGTAAAATAAATGGTGGAGGTGAGAAAAGAAATATATTTTTTATGATTTTTGCACCCGCCGCGGTTGCGAACCTTTAGTGCCTACGTACCACCTTTCGTACAATAGGGGATCAGGGTACACGTAGTTCATCTTTTAAAAATTTTAAGATACAAGTGTGTTGGTTAATTTTATGAGATAGGACATCATCGTCATTGTCCGTGTGGAAAACATACTTACTACCCACAATCATGAGAAAGGAGAATTTGTATCATCTCAAAGTGGAGGATATGGCTTGGATTTTAAAATTAACAATGCCTCACTCAACACCCAAGTAGAAAATATCTCACTTTACTACATATTATAGAAGTATAGTTGTTTGCATCACTAAAGGGATTGACAAGAGTGTAATCTTTTGAGAAAAGTTTTTAGAATAAAAACCCAAAGTGGAAAAATGGTTTAAAATGAGATTGATAGACTTTTAGTCTTCTCACAAAAAAAAGGTCAAGGTATTATTAAATTGATTGGAGTTTAGTTATCAAAAGGTTTTGAAAATGCATGGACCTAAGTCCATGTTTATTATGAAAGTGATTCAAGTTTAAAAGAAACAAGAAGAGTTTTCAAAAGGAGAGAGAAGATTTTTGAAATTAAAGAAGATGGGAGGAGAAGAAGAGACTATCCTAAAGCATAAGGTAAAAGCTAGGAATAAGAACCATCTAACCAACAAGAAGCTAATACTTGACATTATGAGCCAAGATATAATTCCCATTCTTTGGATTGAAACCAAGCAAGCAAAGATACTAGACCTCTTGTGAGAACCAAACTTCAAGTGTATTAAGTCTTCACAAAAATTGGACAAAGTAACGGCTGTATACGGGTGAATTCCAGATTACAAACAAAGAATGTGATCACAATAACCTGCACACAAAACAAACAAACAACCCAATGTCTTAAGGTAAACCTCAAGAACTCCAGACAAAATATCAATTAAGGTCACAAGATCTCCAACATAGGCCAAGGTTTCTAATCCTAAGTCCATGAAGTCCAATGCTCCATAATGCCAAGGATAGTAACCAAATAGTCCAAGTATCATTAAAGGGTTTTTTATGGTTCATGTTGATTATTTGGTGTCTTAGAAAAGAAAAGAAAAAGCTCAAGTGAGCAAAATAAAATGACATGAAATGTAATGCTTAAAGTAAATGATACATAAAGCATAAAAAATAAAAGGGCATAAAGTAAAAACAATTTAATAGTTAGTGGTTAGTTGGATGACCATCTTGAAATTTGTATTTGGAACTCATTAGAGGCTTGGTAGAACCAAAGCCTCCACACAACAAGTTGCATTTGCTTTTTGTCAAGTATATCATCCATTTGGAATCCTCAAAAGTACAATTTAATGATCAACGATGTTTAAGTGATCCGCGTTGACCAAAAGTGTTGTAGATCCATTAGAGGATTGGTAGAACCAAAACCTCCACACAATGAATCTCAAGGTTATTGGATCAAAGAGATCAAATTAACATACTTGGGCTTGCAAATATAGGTTTGGGCTATGAATGATCATTTATTCGAATCGGGACAAAATTTAGCGCTATGTTAAGCAATTATAAGTGGACTTATATAGAAGTCGCACCTAATTTGAGGCCGGTCAATAGCAATCTATGTATCTCATATTTGGATCAATGATATAGAGATCATTATCCCATAATATGTAATACAATGAGAAAGGGGAATAAGATGAAGGGGAGGGGATGAAAAAAACAAACCACATTTGAATTAAATTTTAATTAAACTATTATTAAAATTATTCATCCATTTTTATGGAGTTAAACTCAACACCATGGATCCAATGATGTTAACAAAGTTCATAATAAAAAATTCAACCCAAGATCAGCCAGAAAATAATCACAAAATAATATTGCATTTAATATATACATTAAAAAAGTTTTTAAATGTTTTTTTAAAATAGAAATAAAAGAGAAAAATATCAACTATATTCAAATTAATCAAGAAATAAAAAATAAGACCATAGAAAAAACAAGAAATGAACTAAAATATTTTTATAAAATTTTTGGTAATTTTTTAAAGTCAGAAACTATTTTTAAAATTAAAGGAAATGAGTAAAATGACCCAAAAATAATAAAAAATATCAAAGTCAGAAATAAAAAATAAATAAGGTCACCAATATTTGTCACAATGTCATTGGATCATTCCATAATTTTTTCAGAATTTAAAAATGCATAAAAGTATTTTTAAACATTTAAAACAAATCAAATAAAGTGAAAATTTATAAAAAAATATCAAAACACAAAATAAAATTGTGAAAAAATAAAAATCAGAAAGAGGAAAATCAAAAATATTTTTCATAATTTTTTCAAATTTTTTAGACTAAAAATGAATTTTCTATGATTTTTTTGAAATTTTAAATAATTAAATATAAAAATCAGAAAAGAAAAATAAAGTCAAAAATATGTGGACCATTGGATGAGAGTCAAAACACGTTAGTAATCAAATCCAAGGGATCTGGCGCGTTGTGCATATCATGGTCATTGGTGAATAAAGCATAAAATCATTAATTAAATCAGATTTAAAAAAAACAGATGGTGCGCCTTCATTGGTTGGAAGATGACACGTTGGTCATCTTCAACCTCCAGCCAACATGAATTGTAGGTCTCTTAAAATGTAAAATCATAAGCTCAGACCTATGTCATTCGCTTCGTCTCTTCAAGACGAAGACAACCACACCTTCGCGACAAATTTATATAAATTGTAGCTCAAGCAATTTGGAAGGAAATTTTTGAAAAGGGATTTGAAATTTCATGGTCAAAACATGTTCCCACATAAAAGTAAGTGTTGTAACTAGAACTAGGGCAATGAGAGCATCACAATGATATCAAAGTTTTGAAGAAATGATGGAGAAATCTACCTATTGAAGTTGAGTTACAAAGCTCTGAAACTGGACTTCTATGGAGCAATATAGGGCATGATTCTTGAATGTAATTATATAGTTAGTGTTGTACCCAAAAATTTGCTCTATCATTTCCCAAAGGATCATCCAGAACTCTCAGGTTTGATCCTATCAAGTCCCAAGTCTTGAATTACAACTTTTCAAGAAAATCACTCACAGGGGCAAAATGGTCAAAAGCACACTGAAAAAAGTCAAAATTTGACTCTTAAATCAAAAACCAAGTTTCAACAATTATATTTCATTAAGACATGAAATTGGTTGATCAAAAATCAGAAGTCAGAAATTACTTTGAAAAAATCAAATTTTCTAAACATTTGAAAAAATTTCTAAGTGTTAAGAGGATATGATACTTCAGAACTTCTGAGTCAGCCTCCATGCAAGTGCAGTCAGAAGTTACAAACATGGTTCATTCAGAACTTCTGAGTCAGCCTCCATGCAAGTGCAGTCAGAAGTTGCAAACATGGTTCAGAACATAGTCTTCAGTCAGAACATGATTCTTCAGCATATGGAGGCTATGTTCAACGCTCTGGTCAGAAGATGTCCCTTCAGCATTTTGAGGTTACGTTTCTGATCTTCTGCAATCAGAACATCACCAAATCTCAAGACCTCGTTTAAACAACCTGCTGCACTGCTACAGTACAATACTCTAACCAGCAGTTAAATCAGTCTGCACTTACATTTTTCCAAATCCTGTATTTGCATCAAATACAAAAGGCTATGATCAAAAAGCAATGGAACAGTGTGCCAAAAAGTTTAAATCCCATTTGTTTTTCCCCCCAAAATCACAACAAATTCATCTATAAATAAGTTGCTCCATCACACTTTCAAGGGACTGGCTTTTAGAGAGAGAATCGTTAAAAAGAGAGAAAAGAAAGTTGTGATACCTCCATAAAAAAATCCATAATTCCTAAGCAGAAAACCAAAACCTTTGTTCTTTCCTTGAAGTAAAAGAACTTGGCATTTCCTCCTTCGTTGCTCTTGCTAACTCCAGAATATCTAAAGGCAGCAGCTCAAGTCCCAGACACACACTCCAGGTTCAAGGTAAGTCTCCCTGACTTTGCATCTTCTCACTCAGAACATCATTAAACATGTAAATATCATAGTATTAATGTTGTTCATACCACTGCGTAAGTAGAAAGACTCAGGATCAAAACTTTCTAATCATGGCTAGACTCAGGATCAGGATCAGAACTTCCATAAACTATTGTGCTTTTATCCTTCTGATTTGTTGTTTACTGAAAAATGATTAACTTATCATTGTGCTGATTGATGTAAGAAAAGAGTTGAAATGTAACACAAAACTTCTGTTTTTCACTCACCATTCTAACACATAGAACTTCTAGGATTTTCTCACTATTTAAGCACACAAAACTTCTGAGTTCTCTTCACTGCTTTAACACTTAGAACTTCTGATTCTTACATGCTGATAATGCACTAAACTGCTGATGTTTATTCACTGTTTTTAGCATAGCATAGAACTTCTAACTTTTGGCTCACTGCCTGAATACCACCCAGAATTTATGTGTTTTCCCTCTAACGTTTCTTGCAGGACCTCAAAGTTTACCAACTCAGGACTTCTGATGCCCATTGACGTTTCCTGTTGAGTCACAACGCTCCTGACTCTAAAACTTCTGATCCCTGTGGTTTCGCTCGCAGCAGCATCACGCTTTTTTTCAACTCTTTCATTTATTTTCCTTTTTATCATTTTTTATATTAACCCTTTTTTTTTATTAACATAAAAAGACATAAAAATATTTTCTTTTATTATTTAATTAACTTAAGACTAAAAAACCATTTTCTAAACAAGTCCTTTTTCTTTCTTATATTGTACATTTCAATATGGTTGTAATAGTAACTTAGGATTTAATTTTATTTGCAACCCCCATCCCCCTAATGATTGTAATAGCGTAGGATATTTACTTTCTGCACTTTTATCGCTTTAAAATATATTGCTAGTAAATAGGATGTATGGCAAGATCAAATCAACAAGTAGATAATCCTAATCAAAGATTAAATGCATGCAAATTAAATACACTATCCACACATGCACCCTTAAGGTTAACTCCATTTGTTGCCTAAAAAATGGTCATGTTATGCATGTGGGGTGTCTTAGCAAAAACAATCGAAATACAAGATCATAGTCCCTCGATGACGCTATAAATGTTGCCTTTCAAAATGATCTTAGTCCCTCAAAAAGAAATGCTAAGATATCTCACAACATTGCTATCATGACTATACAATGACCCATGCCTGTCCCGTTTACATCCAAAGATAGGGTTGCTTACCAAATCAATGGTAAGACAACAATGTCAAAGGAAAAGAAAATGAACAAGAAAGACATTTGAGTAAGTAGATTTCTTCTAGTTACTTGCTCAATTTCAAAACAAACATCCTTGCTATTTTCACAAACAAGCACTTTCAAAAACACTTTCAAAACATCTTCCAAACTTGAAACATTTTCAAAAGCTCAACACTTTGTATACGTTCTTACGAACGAGAACTGTTACAAAGTTTGCCTAAACAATGACGCCTTTTCAAAATACTTTCAAAAACCACACAAAACATCTCTAGAGGTCTTTCCTGTGCTTTTTCACCTTTCCTTTTGGATAAAAGAAAAGTAGGTGGCGAGTCTTGCTAAACCGCAACATTTGTAAACAAAAACGCAAAAAACCTCAAGTCAGTTCTCCCACCGTATCACAGAACTGGAGACTCTGCTAGGGATTCAGTTCAAGTGGGGTGACCTTAGGGTTAGATCATATTTACTTGCTTTCTTTGTTTGATTTGTATTGCTTTACATTATGGTTCTCTGTTTGGGCTTGCTTTGATCCTCCACCCGGATTTGGGATACCTTATAGGTAAGTAGCAATACGTTGTGGAAACTGTGCGGGGTATACCGACACGGTCTAAGCAATAGCTACGTTAGTGCGACATATTTGTGGGTACCGGTAGCCCTTGAGTATTCAAGGAGAATACGGGGCCACTGAGTGATGTCATGAAGCACTAACTGACTTTTAGAACCTTTACTTGATCAACTTGGCCTTTAGGACATAGTGAGATGACCGGCTTTGGTGCAGTCCGAAGTTGGTAGATACTCGATACTACACTCATTGAGGTTTGATTTTTTGGTATATTTCAGTTGCCATTAAAGAGGATTGCGCTAAAACAATGCCCGAGAAAACAAATCAGTGATATTGAGATCCCTTAGAACCCAATTACTATATTTAGGACAGGTTGAACCAATCCAACTTCAAGAGGGTACTTACCTATGAAACCCCATGCAAGCCTAAACCTAAGGACTTGTTTGATTTGTTTGTACATAAACATCATGAACATCATAAGCATTCTCACTAACCATTTCAAGGATTTTTGGAATTCATCTTTGTTCTGTTTTGTAGGACATGGCTTCCGCTCGTAGGAACACTATCCAAGTCAGTCTCGTGAGGATACCTCCACAACTCAAGGATTTAGTATAAAGGGTCCCTGAAGATTCTCCATTCACCAAAAGACATGGTCGACTCCTTAGTTTGGTTACCTCAAGTATTGAAGAAGATATGGTAAAGGTGCTTGTCCAATTCTTCGACCCTTTGCATCATTGCTTCACTTTTCCCAATTACCAACTTATGCCCACTTTGGAAGAATTTTCTCAACTCATGGGGACCCCTATTCTTGACCAGTTACCTTTCAACGATATTAAAAGAGACCCTAAACTTAAGGAAATTGCTCGAGCTATACATTTGCAACCATCTGACATAGTAGCAAATTGGGTAACAAGGAGTGGTGTCAAAGGGTTCCTAGCAAAGTTTTTGTTGGAGAAGGCTCAAGAGTGTTGGAATACTTTGGATCTACAAGCCTTTGAGGAAATTTTGGCTCTTATCGTCTATGGTTGGTACTATTTCCCAATCCTGACCAACTTATAGATATAAATGCGATCAAAGTTTTCATATCTCGTAATCCGGTGCCTACATTGCTTGGAGACATCTTGCATTCTCTTCACTCTCGCACTTTGAAGAAAAGAGGGACTTTGATGTGTTACACTCCTCTTTTGGATAGGTGGTTTATTTCACACCTACCTCGATCCGTGGTGAAGGATGAACAAGGTATGAGGTGGTCTAAAAGATTGATGTCACTTTCACATGTTGATATCCATTGGTATTATCGCTATTTGGAAGACATTACCATCATTGATTGCTGTGGGGAATTCCGTAATATCCATCTACTTGGGATTAGGGGGGGGGGGGGAATTACTTACAACCCTTGTTTAGCTTTGTGACAATTTGGATATGCTAGGAGAGATGGCCCTCATGAGGTACTCATCCAAGGAACTGCATTTGACTACGAAAGCGATACCCAAGGTTACCGTCAACGATTTATACGAGCTTGGGGTATGGTTAACAAAGTTGATAGCAAGACATTGGGCTGTAAGAATTCCATTCCTTTGGAACCTTATCTTAAGTGGGTGAGGGCTCGTGATCAAAGTCTTAAGATGCCTTATGAAGCCGTCTTACCTGTTATCATGGAGCCAGTAGTTGAGGGAGACGTTCCACATACTATCCTCTATCCTGATATGCCTACTTCTCTTGAAGATTTACAAAAAGTTTGGATTCAGTTAAGAGGAGAGCAAGACACCTTTGAAGCTAAGTTCTATGAGGGCGAGAAGAAGATATTAGAGCTTACAAGGGAGCTTCATGAAGAAAGGAGTTTAAACACCTACATTGCGCCAAAGAGGATGCACACAACTTTTCTGTCTTAGGAGTTTACTTTAGGCTTATTTCTGTTGTTGTAAGCCTAAAAGGCATGTTTGTATTCAAATCAGAACTCTTTAATGCAAGTTAACGTCTGTTCACTCTTTGTATATACAAATTTAAATTCTTTAAATCCTTGAAATCATTTGCATATACATATTCATGCATCATATCATAAGCAAGCTTTTCACAACAGGTTTCCTCATCTTTCTACTGTTTATTTCAGTAAGGATGGATCTCGAACAAACAGTGAAGGACTTGCAAGCTCAGAACATTCAGTTCCAAGTCACCTTGATGACCTTGGCCAAAGGGCAGCAAGAGCTAATGACAGCATTAACAACCAAAAAGAAGAAAAAGAAGACCCTCATCAACATGGGGAAGAGATTCAAAGAACCGATTCGCCAAGTGCAAGTAGTCGAAGACTCATCTGAGAAGGATGAGAACCAAGCAGAAGAGGCAAGAAGCACCTGTACTGAGGGTGTGAATGATCAAGCTTCTGAAGATGAGGATCACTTTGATGAACAATACCCACCTGCTGGTGAGGAAAAGTACAAAGAATTGGAGGATAGGCTAAAGGCAGTTGAAATTCAAGTTGTGCCTGGCTTGGATTTTAGTGATTTGGGCCTAGTTCCTGGGGTCATCATTCCTTATAAGTTCAAGACACAAGTCTTCGCCAAATATGATGGAGTCTCCTGTCCCAAACTACATCTAAGATCTTATATGCGCAAAATACAACCACACACTGATGACAGAAAACTGTGGATTCACTTTTTCCAAGAGAGTCTAGTTGGAACTCAGCTAGAGTGGTTTTATCAATTAGAAGGTTCCCACGTCCATACGTGGGAGGATTTGGCCACTGCCTTCTATCACCAGTATCAATACAACACCGACTTGGCACCAACGAGAGTTCAGCTTCAGAATATGACCATGGGAAGTAACGAAGGATTTAAAGTATATGCCCAAAAGTGGAGGGACCTTGCCAGTAGGGTCCAACCACCTTTGACCGAAAGAGAGCTAGTTGATATGTTTATGGGTACGTTAACTGGTCCATTCTTCATCTTGTTAATTGGAAGTTCTTCATCCGAATTCACCAAGTTGATTTTAACTGGTGAAAGGATTGAAAGCGGTATTAGAAGCGGAAAAATTCCTATGACATCTGGTTCCACATCCAACTCCGTCAGAAGGCCCTTCACTGGAAAAAAGGAAACAAATGTTGTGTATGGGGAAAGAGCCCATACCAAGAAGGACCATCATTCATCTGTAAACGCTGTGTTAATTTCCAACCCTCAACCTACTCAAAGGCAACCCTCCAGCAATCAGAGACCTGAAGTTCCCCGATGACAATTTACAAGAATAAGCATGTCATTATCACAAGCCTTACAACATCTGCTAAAGGCCAATTTGGTGACTCTGCGCAATCCACCATCCAACCATGATGTTTCCTCACCTAAATACAACCCGAATGCGAAATGCGCATACCATTCCAACAGCCCCGACCATGAGACCGATCAATGTTGGGCTTTGAAGAACAAAATTCAAGATTTGATAGATAACAAGACAATTGAGTTTGATCCACCCGCTACTCCAAACGTGATAACCGCGCCAATGCCAAAACATGGCAAAGGGGTTAATGCCATTGATGATGTTACTTTTATCGCCTCTGTCGAAGATTTAACAACTCCCTTGACCATTGTGAAATATAATTTGATAAAAGCCGGTGTGTTTCCTGGATGTTCCAAAAATTGTTCCTGTTGCGATCAACAAGAAAATGGATGCGAGCTACTGAAGAAAGGTGTGCAACGCCTGATAAATAGCCGCGAGATTCTATTCGAAAAGATTCCCACCATCAAAAATTCAATCGAAAAAGCTGAAGATTTAGCCATCATAACAATTTCAAACAAACCTCTTAGGATCTCATCCAAAGGTCCTATCAGGATTTCGAATGAACCAATCATTTCTCCTCTCATAATCACTGCTGCCAGACCTATTCCATACACCTCTGATAAAGCGGTACCATGGAATTATGGTGCCGAGGTTTATTACCATGGGGTAAAACAAGATTCTTGGATTGATGATAATGAAGCTTGTGTTACTAATATTACTGGTTATAGTAAAGTCACAAGAACAGGAAGGGTCTTTTCCCCTGTTATCTCACCACCAACCACTACCACAGTTCCGGTCCGCATAACCAATGGAAATTTTGGTGCCAGTACTAAAGAGAAAGGGAAAGAAGATGAGCCTTCTAGGGAAGAGGCACCTGCTAAAATGTTTGTTATGGAAGAACCATCCACTCAAGAGATGGAGAATATTATGAAGATCATCAAGAAAAGCGACTTCAAAATAGTAGAGCAGTTGGGGCAAACCCCTTCTAAAATATCAATGTTGTCCTTATTGCTATGTTCCGAGGCCCATGCACAAGCTTTGATTAAGTTTTTGAAAAAGGCTCATGTGCCTCAAGAAACCACAACCGACCAATTTGAGAACTGCGTAGCAAGTCTGACAGCTGACAATGGTCTGGGGTTCTTCGACACAAATTTAACTCCCATGGGAAAGAATCACAATAAAGCCTTGAATGTTTCTGTTGAATGTAAGGGGACCACTCTGGCACATGTTTTGGTTGACACAAGCTCATCTTTAAATGTGTTACCTAAAGGCGCTTTAGATCGGTTAGACTGTGAAGGTTTGGTTTTGAAGCCAAGTGATATTATTGTGAGGACATTTGATGGGTCGAAAAGGATGGTTCATGGAGAGGTGGATCTCCCAATTAAGGTTGGTTCACAGATTTTCAACTCCACATTCTATATAATAGACATACGGTCTGCTTATTCTTGCTTGCTTGGGCACCCATGGATCCATGGGGCAGGTGCGGTCACTTTTACTCTCCACCAGAAGTTAAAATATCCAGTTCAAGGGAAGGTTATCACTGTTTATGGTGAGGAAGAATTTATGGTAAGCCATATCAATTATTTCAAGTACGTAGAAATGGATGGCGAATTCATAGAAACTCCTTTCCAGACGTTTGAAGTTGTAGCCGCCACTAAAATCTCCTCCGACACTCCAAGAGCTGATAAAGTTATCCCCAAGATGGTTTCTCT
This sequence comes from Vicia faba, assembly GCA_948472305.1. Taxonomy (NCBI): domain Eukaryota; kingdom Viridiplantae; phylum Streptophyta; class Magnoliopsida; order Fabales; family Fabaceae; genus Vicia; species Vicia faba. The sequence continues at coordinate 556,369,992 of OX451737.1, read as the reverse complement.
TAAGGATGCCTGTGCTGTGGTAGAAGAAGGAAACAATGTGATGTGGGGTCAACTCTTTGATATCCCGTTCAAGGCAGACAAGTTTGGGTTAGGTTTCACCTCACAAGCTCAGAAAGAAGTTAGAAGTGCTTGTGCTGGAAAGCCGCCTCTCCACCTCAAAAATCATGAAGTGAACGCTGTAGAAGACTCCGATGATGAGTTTTCTTTTAAAGACTGGATCTACCCAACAACCAAAGGGAAGCTCAACAATTGGCATGCAAAGGATTTCACTCCTGTTTCTTTCATTGAGGAGTAATTACTATTTACTTTTTCTGTCAATTCAAGAACTCTATGTCTGTAATTTTATTTCCAAACAACGACTTTTAACCCATGTGCCTTTCCCGGGGCACTTTAGTCCATTTGTTAAGGGTTTTTCTCATGTTTCATCTATCATATGATCATTTAATATAAACCATTGGACCTCTTTGCATTCAAATTTTATGTTCATTGTGTTTCATTTCCTTTATTACATTTTTCAATAGCCATGTATCTTACATGCGCACACACACATTTGCAGATCATCATCCACTCTGGATCTTATTGTCAACAACTATACTATTGCCAAGTATGATTTCGAACATCCAATTCCCCAAGCCGAAGACGAAGGCGAGGAGGATTGTGAAATACCAGAGGAACTAGCCAGACTTTTAATACAAGAAGAGAAAGCTGTCCAACCTCATGAAGAGCCAGTTGAAGTCATCAACTTAGGTACTGAGACAGACAAGAGAGAGATCAAGATAGGCGCCAACCTAGAAGACAATGTCAAAAGCAGATTGGTTCTGATGCTACATGACTACGTGGAAGTATTTGCTTGGTCATATGAAGATATTCCAGGGTTGGATACCGATATTATGGTTCATCGTCTGCCTACGAAGGAAGACTCCCCTCCTGTTAAACAAAAGGTTCGTCGGATGCGGCTGGATATGTCTGAGAAGATAAAGGCTGAGGTAATGAAGTAGTTCGATGCAGATTTTCTGGCTGTCACATCTTATCCTCAATGGGTTGCAAATGTGGTTCATGTGCCAAAGAAAGATGGAAAGGTCCGCATGTGTGTAGATTATAGGGATAAGAATAAGACAAGCCCCAAGGATGACTTCCCTCTACTTCATATTGACGTCTTGGTTGATAATACCGCTCAACACAAGGTCTTTTCCTTTATGGATGAATTTTCTGGCTACAATCAAATCAAGATGGCTCCCGAAGACATGGAGAAGACAACTTTCGTTACGAAATGGGGAACCTTTTGCTACAAAGTCATGCCGTTTGGATTGAAGAATGAAGGGGTAACATATCAAAGAGCTATGGTAGCTTTGTTTCATGATATGATCCATCATGAAATAGAGGTCTATGTGGACGATATGATTGCAAGGTCTCAAACTGAAGAAAAACATCTCGATCACTTGCAAAAGCTATTTGAGAGGTTGAAGAAATACAAGTTGAGATTGAACCCTGATAAGCGTACATTCGGAGTAAGATCTGAGAGGCTCCTAGGTTTTATCGTCAGTGATAAAGGCATCGAATTCGATCCTTCCAAAGTAAAAGCCATTCAAGAATGCCTGTTCCTCATTCTGAAAAGGAGGTTAGAGGATTCCTGGGTCGCCTTAACTACATCGCCCATTTCATATCCCATCTGACCGCTACTTGTGAACCGATCTTTAAACTCTTGAAGAAAGACCAAGTAATCAAGTGGAATGACGATTGTCAAGCTGCCTTCGATAAAATCAAAGAGTATTTGCAAGAACCTCCTATTCTGATGCCTCCAGTGGAAGGAAGACCATTGATCATGTATTTGACGGTACTAGAGAACTCCATGGGGTGTGTGTTGGGTCAGCATGACGAGTTTGGCCGAAAAGAGCACGCAATTTACTACCTCAGCAAAAAGTTTACCGACTGTGAAACCAGATATTCACTGCTCGAGAAAACTTGTTGTGCTTTAGCGTGGGATGCTCGCTGGCTAAGGCAGTATATGCTGACTCACACTACTCTGTTGATTTCTAAGATGGACCCTATCAAATACATCTTTGAGAAACCAGCCATATCCGAAAGAATAGCTATATGGCAAATGATTCTGATCGAATACGATATTTAATATACAACACAAAAGGCCATCAAAGGAAGCATATTGGCAGATCATTTGGCTCACCAAGCTGTTGATGATTATCAATCTATGAATTTTGACTTCCCGGATGAAGACATTATGTTGGTGACCGGCTGTGCAAAACCTGGACCGTATGACGGACCTAAACCAGGATCCCGATGGACCATGGTTTTTGATGGGGCTTCCAACACTCTGGGCAATGGAATAGGTGCTGTAATTATCTCTCCTGAGGGTTTCCATACTCCCTTCACAGCCAGATTATGCTTTGATTGTACGAATAACGTGGCAGAATACAAAGCATGTATCCTGGGATTGAAAGCTGCCATTGATTTGAGAATCAAGCCCTTGAGTGTTTTTGGAGACTCTGCTTTAGTGATTAGCCAAGTAAAGGGGGAATGGGACACTAAGCATCCTAACCTCATTCCTTATAAGGAGCTTGTGTTGACTCTGATACCATACTTCGAAGAGATCACTTTTGAGCATTTTCCTAGAGAAGAGAATCAATTGGCTGATGCTTTGGCCACTATGTCTTCCATGTTCAAAGTCAGGTGGGACAATGAAGCTCCGATGATTATGATTGAGAGATTTGACGAACCTGCACATTGCAATGAGCTCGACACTGACGAAGAAAAACCATGGTATCATGAGGTGAGGAGGTATCTTGAGGTACAAGAATATCCCAAGGGGGCTTCCATCAATGATAAAAAGTTCTTGCGAGGATTTTCGGCTAAATTCTTTCTAAGCAACGGAATTCTATACAAACGCAACCACGATTCTGCTCTACTCCGATGTGTGGACAAGAAGGAGTCAGAGGAGATTATGGAAGATATGCATAATGGCCTCTTTGAGACCCATTCTAATGGACATAATATGGCCAAGAAAATCCTAAGAGCTGGTTATTATTGGTCTACCTCGGAAACCGATTGCCATCAACACTTTAGGACTTACCAGAAGTGCCAAATCTATGCTGACAAGGTCCATGTACCTCCTACTCCTCTCAATGTAATGACTGCTCCGTGGCCATTCTCAATGTGGGGCATTGATATGATCTGGGAAATCAAACCAATCGCTTCCAACGGACACGTTTCATCCTTGTCGCCATAGACTATTTTACCAAATGGGTCGAAGCTGCCTCCTATGCCTCAGTAACCAAGAATGTGGTAGCCAGGTTTATCAAACATAACCTCATCTGCCGTTATGGTATTCCTGAAAGGATCATTACCGACAATGAGACTAACCTCAACAATGTTATGATTACTGAGCTTTGTACTCAGTTCAAAATTAAGTATCACAATTCTTCTCCGTATAGACCCAAGATGAACGGCGCAGTGGAAGTTGCCAACAAAAATATCAAGAAGATTGTGAAAAAGATGGTGGTAATATACAAAGACTGGCATGAGATGTTACCGTTTTCCCTCCACGACTACCGCACTTCGGCTCGAACATCAACCGGGGAAACTCCTTTTTCTCTGGTTTATGGCATGGAAGTTGTCTTACCCATAGTGGTTCATATTCCTTCCCTAAGGATCATAAAAGAAGCTGACTTGGGTGAAGACGAGTGGATTCAAACGAGGTTGGATCAGTTGAATTTGATTGACGAGAAAAGACTGGCTGCTGTCTGTCATGACCAAGCGTATCAAAAACGTATGATCAAGGCATTCAACAAAAAGATTAAGCCTAGGGTATACCAAATTGGGGACCTGGTGATAAAGCGCATCATTTTACCGCAAGGCGATCCTAGGGGCAAGTGGACTCCTACTTACGAAGGACCATTTATCATAAAGAAAGTTTTCTCTGGATGAGCCATGATGCTGACTACCATGGATGGCGAAGATTTCCCGCATCCTGTAACACCCCTTCTAAATTACACCAATTAAAGGTAAAGATTAAAATCAGATAAATAAAATTGCACGGAAGGGATGCCACAACACACATCACATTCCAAAGTTTTTAAGGAAAAACGGACAGGGTATGTTTGAAAGTATAAGCATTCCAACACAAAGCAACATACCAAAAATATTTACTTCATTCTCTCGTGCAAACGCAACGGAGTTTCATAATTTCACATCATCTCCATTTAGGGAGGAATCAACACAAAATTCAAGGTATCAAGCCATCATAATTCACATAAACATATGTTATCAAGTCTCACATATACAAAACATCATATACACGAATAAGGATTATATACATCATAATCCAAATACAAAATAATCGAGTTCGACACTAAATAAATCCCCCCCCATGTGTTACTACCAGAGCATCGACTCGACTCTAATCAAAATAAAACAGATTGCAATCCAATGCATCCGTTAGCTAGCGCCTCGCGCTACCGTCCTCGGTACCTGCACAATGCCATCAAAAGCATTAGCCAACGAAAGGGTAAGAATTCCAATAATCATATAACATGTAATTTTAAGTAAATGAAATGACAATAAATAAAGCAATACATAATGATCATGTTCATTTTATCACCTGTAGTATCCTTACTCAAGGGATCCATTTCCAACACATTAACCATGTAAACCGATTATCCGAATACTCACATCCTTGGCACATAACCATAATTCAAACAACAACAATATTGGCACATAATCAAACACATCAACACACATACATAACATGCACAAATATACATGTGACTCACAACACGACTCAACGTATGCGAATACGGTATCGACTCGTGGACCCAAGGTTCCACTACCTATATTTCCTTTCCGGATCAAGGTCACTACGTCTTTTCCCACAATAGGGTCACCGTCTAGATATTGTGGACCCAAAGTTCCACCACCTGTATTTCCCTTCCGGATCAAGGTCACTACGTCTTTTCCTACAATAGGGTCACCGTCTAGATATTATGGACCCAATGTTCCACCACCTGTATTTCCCTTCCGGATCAAGGTCACTACGTCTTTTCCCACAATAGGGTCACCGTCTAGATATTGTGGACCCAATGTTCCACCACCTGTATTTCCCTTCCGGATCAAGGTCACTACGTCTTTTCCCACAATAGGGTCACCGTCTAGATATTGTGGACCCAATGTTCCACCACCTGTATTTCCCTTCCGGATCAAGGTCACTACGTCTTTTCCCACAATAGGGTCACCGTCTATAAAATTGTGTGAACTCACAGTTTCACCGTCTCTGTTTCAAGACCAACCATGCCATGCAATGTACAATATAACCAATGCATGCAATTAAGACTCACAACATCTTAACATACACATGCCATCAAATCCAACCAATGGAACATCAACTATTGTACATGCATGCATACATATAATTTAACAATCTCAACGTCAAGTAAAATGTATACAAACAAGTTACTTACTCAACCAAAACATAAACCATCAACTATCAACAATTCCAAATCGGAAAGTATATTTCAACATAAAGTCATTATCAATGAACCGGCATTACTCTCCATGTTTCTCATCGCGATCGAGTCACCGGAATGTAACTCGAACGGTTAGATTCGGGATTAAACTCAACTTATTTCATCCGTACTAAAATCGGGTCGATTCTTAAAAAGTCGAAATTTCGCAAGACGAACTTCACTACGTCAAGCTACACGTCGGATTATGCTATCACGTCAATTTTCTTTGGATTCGGAGCAACTTGCTCCGTCGACGAATCTACCGAAATCGGAACACAAACGGGTTCTAAAGGAAGTGCGAAAATTAGAATTTTGGAGGTTACAGACGCCTCAACACGGGCACCCGTGTGCTGCAACACGGCCCGTGTTGATAGGCCACCAGAACAAGCAAAGAAAATGCCAAGTCAGAGCATCAACACGGGCACCCGTGTGCTGCAACACGGCCCGTGTTGAGAAGCCTGCGTGAAAACTCCAATCTTTTGAGTTTTTCTCATTCTACTACCATGGTTTTCTTTCCCATTTCAATACTCTTAATTTCTACAAGCTAGCACCTAATACACCCACAAACCATACTCCTAATCCAACTTTTCTAAACCATTCTAACAATCAACCAACAAAACCCTAAAAAAAATCAACTATCAATTTTACCCCTAAATCCAAAATATATCATACAAAACCTAACAATATGAGATGGAGAATCAATCCCCTTACCTTGGTGTGGGTTTTCTTGAAACAAGATGATGGAGATGTTGCAACTCCAAGCCTAGCTCTCTTTCTCCTCTTCTCCTCTTTTCTTTCTTCTTTCTCCTCTTTTCTTTTCTTCCTTTTTTTTCTCTTACTAACTCTCCTTTTCTATTTTATAAAACTCTCCTTCTACTACTAACTTTCCTCCCTCTATCTTTCTAAAATTGTAATTTGGCCCCAACAATTATTTAATTCAAATTATAATATATAACCCTATTAAACAATATTACACTAAATAATATTTATTCTATATAAACCTAATCATGTCAATTAATCAAACAAAGTCAAATATTACTACACACCAAATTAATATTATTCAAAATAATATTCCGACACAATAAATATTTTTATTTCATATTACCCAATTAATATTTTAATCGATATCAATTGAATATATTTCTCAAAATAGATATAATTTAATAGTTTTGAAAAATAATTAATGAAATAACATTTAGATAAAAACGGCGTGTTACAACTCTCCCCCACTTAAAAGATTTTCGGCCTCGAAAATTTTGACTAAAACGAACAAATCGGGACATGTCTACGCATTCGTCCACTCAATCCTTGCGTTAATTAAACAACATACAAAATACACCTAACACAAGGGCATCTCCCTAGCCATAACGTTTAGACAAGAACAACCATGCCGAGATGCGAAGCCCATACAATGCACTCGACAATCAACTAACACCCAACAACTAAACAAGTCGCAGACACACCGGTTCGCTCGGAACTAAACAAACAAGATCGATACCATCCTAACGTCTCAACCATAGGATTAGTCATACACTCGAACCGACGCCTCGGAAACGAGTCACCAAAGGTAGGAACATAAAGTCCTACGACACAACACCAACACCATCGCTAAAACAAAACAACAAAATGGTTATACAAACCAAAACTGAAACAATCAGAAAGGATAAAACCACGCGTGCTACGCAAACACGAAAAGATGCCATCATTCACGCATAAGTACGAACTCAAGAATTACACTTGCAGTTATCGCTCTCATTCCAGAAAAATCACAAGGTCACATCGTCCTTGTAGATTACCAACGTACCACCCTTGAACAATAACAAGTTACCCAAACATAACTGAACTGCGACACACCACTCATCCTAGGACGCATACTGACGACTTGCGACTATAACTCACTAGCCCAAATCCAACAATCCCGCATACTCACTAAAACTCAATGCTCGATATCTAAACCATGTTGTGTCACTTTATGCATAAGATGCCAACCGTAAAACAACTTGGTTAATCCTCAACTTCCCAATCCCCCAAAATGGATACGTTCAAAGCGTACACCCATCAAGACACCCCGCAACATCAGCTTCATCAACTCGAAGAATCACTCTTTCATTCTTGATTGATCAACGTCCGTTGATCCTCTGAAATACACGACATAGTTTGACCTCTTCAAATACTGTCCAAATATTTCACTTGTGAAACTTCGATGTATACACTTGACTTCCACGAAGTCTTCCCTTATAACAATTCAATTCCCAAAGTTTAATTAAGTAATCACCATCCTCGCATCGTCGCAACGATTAATACACTGGTTTCTTATTCGAAACATCTCTCATATCTTTCAATCTTCTAAAGTGGAAATTCAAACCAAACACTCTCTCAAGAACTCTACTCATCAATTCCGTCTCATACTCCTGAAATTACAACATAGTTTGGACTTAGAACCATAACATCAATTTCTATGGAATCTAACATAAACACCGTCGCGACCGACTTCAGTCACAAATAGAACATCTTCCTCTATAAAACATCAATCATCTTTAAGTACCTGTGGTTACCAAACCATCACCAAATTCCTTACCGTCAAGACTTATTTTAGTCGTAATCCAATAATCCACCGCGACCATTAGTATCCGGCGAAATCCATATGGTAGTAGTGAATGAATCCTTAATAACCTTCTGAGTTTAATCTCAACAAGCGTCTCGAAACAAACATGCAACCTTCTTTCAAAATAATAAATCTCAAATAAGATATTCTTGGGTTATCCTCAATATCAACTTAATAAACTCAACAACAAACGAAGTCTCTTTATAGGTCATACTCAACTTGAATTGTCTTCAACAATTCCAATCTCCTTGTCGTTAACATCTGTACCTATAAGGTTCCAATGAGCATAACTGCATCAAACTCTAACTCCCGCATCCGATAATTTTCCATAAGAAAAATCAAATCGTTCCAAGGTAGTAATACACTTTTCCAACTCTATGTCGAAATACATCTTACGTCCAAAACAAAATATCACAACACGTCGCACCAGGTTCTTCAGTACAAAACAAAACCAAAATCAAGGCATTCGCTAAACTTTTCACCGGTTAAAACAAATTCGCTTCCCATGGCGAAGTCCAATTAGTGACTCAACCATTTCGGGTCAAAATACTCACGATCAATACCAACTCATAAAAAAAAATATCTTCCCTCGAACTCACAAAGTTAACCATCCAAAACAAAAGAACTTCTAAACTATGAATTAGCCCCTTAAAGTCTTCGACAAGACACAAAATAAATCTTCGCGGAACTGTTTAAAATATTGTCGTCTAAGTTGCTTACTTAAGACACTCACGTCCAACAGTTCCAAAACTCCTTCTTTAGAGGACTCAACATGCACCAATCTAACTCCACTACTGATAACGCAACACTCAGATGCTTGCCACAATCCCTTAACTTGATGTATACCAAATAATATCCATGAACACGAAACAACTCTTCAGCTACTCATGAGAGTACTGTTGGAACATTTCAAAATCTTACCTGACGCATTAGTCACACTAATGACATCAGCTTATACTCGCCCGGACCATACACTATCTTGAAAAACATTGCCTGAACATCTTCAACCCTCACACTAACCCATAGGCAGCCAGACTTCAAAACGATCTCACTAAACACATAAACTCCAAATAACTGCTTCACTTAAATATCAATCCTCTGAAGCAGACACTCGTCCTCAACACCCGCTTCATTCATTGACTACAAACGACACACCAACTTAGGCAACTTTTGCTCTTCTCGAACAACACAATCGGCGCACTCCACGGCGAACCACTCAAACAAACAAACTCTACTAAAACCAATATTCAAGTTGACTCTTCAACTCTAATTCAGAAGCAAACATACCTTAAGGATACTTCGAATCCCAACTAGTTCCAGAGACTAAATCCATCAAAACTTCACCTCGCACTACAGCGGTAATTCACTCACATTTCCATAAAAGGTTTCGGAAGAATCACAACAAGAAGCTCGCTTGCCAAAAATCTTATTTCTCACCAAAATCCAAATTCGCCCACAACTCAAGTAACCATGCACTGCCTTGTGCCAACTCATCTGCTTCACACACTATTAAGTTGGCAAGACAAGTCTATCCCAAACAACACAATTCCCGACTACCATCAACAAGAGATTAAGGATGATCAGTCCCTCAATTTGTCAATAGACAGTCGACAATCATGAGGTGGCATTAACCATCGTTACCAAACCACAACAGCATCTTCAACCTTACCCCTCAAGCTACTTAAACATAACCATGCTTGAAGCATCATCTGCTCGGCAATACCTACATCTTACAATCGGCGGTATACTGAACCAACCTCTTGCACAAAACTTCAGAGAAGAAACTTCTCCCCCACTTATTTCACACGTACCTCTGCAGACAACGAAAAGGAAACAATCAAGTACCGACAGTGTTTCACACACATGTCGCGTACCAAAAGGGATTAAACACATAAACAACCTGGCCGATAGACCGACCTGCTCTGATACCACTATTGTAACACCCCTTCTAAATTACACCAATTAAAGGTAAAGATTAAAATCAGAGAAATAAAATTGCACGGAAGGGATGCCACAACACACATCACATTCCAAAGTTTTTAAGGAAAAACGGACAGGGTATGTTTGAAAGTATAAGCATTCCAACACAAAGCAACATACCAAAAATATTTACTTCATTCTCTCGTGCAAACGCAACGGAGTTTCATAATTTCACATCATCTCCATTTAGGGAGGAATCAACACAAAATTCAAGGTATCAAGCCATCATAATTCACATAAACATATGTTATCAAGTCTCACATATACAAAACATCATGTACACGAATAAGGATTATATACATCATAATCCAAATACAAAATAATCGAGTTAGACACTAAATAAATCCCCCCCCCCTGTGTTACTACCAGAGCATCGACTCGACTCTAATCAAAATAAAATAGATTGCAATCCAATGCATCCGTTAGCTAGCGCCTTGCGCTACCGTCCTTGGTACCTGCACAATGCCATCAAAAGCATTGGCCAACGAAAGGGTAAGAATTCCAATAATCATATAACATGTAATTTTAAGTAAATGAAATGACAATAAATAAAGCAATACATAATGATCATGTTCATTTTATCACCTGTAGTATCCTTACTTGTTGTACCCCAAAATTTGCCCTCCCATATTCTTCAAGAAATTGCCAAGCCAAGCTGCAAAATTCCCCAAGGGTTGCACAGTCAAAGATCTCATATACAGTCAAAATTAGGGTTTGTGTTCTGGTCAAGAAAATGAAGTTTTCAAAGGTCCAATCAAGTCTCACAAGCCTACAAATATGGTCAAGCATCCTCATATCAAGTTTCAAGACTTTCAGCACAAAATTGCACAGTCAAAACCCTAATTGCACTACAGTCAACTGTAGGGGCAAAATGGTCATTTGACAGTCAAAAGTTCAAATTTTTGGTCAACATCTCATTTTGAAGCCACAAACATCATTTTATCAATGCTTGATCATGATTCTCAAAACTTGGCTCAAAAATCATCAAGATGCAAAAGTTTCTATTTTTGGACAGCTGAAAAAGTCAACTGAAATTGACCAGGGCATAACTTTCACATGGTTCATCAGAAAAATTCCATCCAAAGCTCATTTTTAAGAGAAAGACATTTCCTACAACTCATCTTCATACTTCAAGTCCAAGAAATGCTCTCACAAAAAGTTATCAATTTCAACATTATAGGTCATTTTCAAAAGTCAACAAAAAGGGACTTTAAGTCAAAGGCCATAACTTGAGATTGGTAAATCAAAATGACATGGGACCAAAGACATTGTTTAGAGGACTTCAAGACCTTTCTAAAATGTCCAAGAACATGAGCAAAGCTTAAGAATTGAGCAAGTTATGCATTGGAGAAGTTGGGAAATGTTTGTGAAATGGCCAAAATCATTTATCCTTGAAATCTCATTTTTGACAAAAGGGGCCCACTTTTTCCACTTGAATTAACTTGACCATGCTTCCCACGTGTCCCACCTTTTATTTCAGATTTGTTTATTAATTTTTTCATTTTTATTGATTTTTATTGGATTTAATTAGTTTTAAATCTTTTAAAATCAAAAGAAATTCAAAAATTGATTTAAGAGGGAATATTTGGCCTTAACTAGCCTTGAAATGTCATTATGTGCCTACCAAAATTCGTGCAAGGGAGTAAACAAGGCAAGAATTCAAAAATGAGTCAAAAAAGGAAGTTTTGTTATGGAGGTTTATGGAGGATTTTGGACTTGAATGCTATACATTAAGAGACCATAATTCCTTTTGATTCACATTACCTAATGCCTATACAAGGGATCAAAAACGAAATTGAGAAGAGGCTGCACCAGAACACAAGAAAATCACAACCTAAAAAGTCCCCAAAAACAAAAAAACACATTTGAACTTTTCAAGAAAAAAAAGCAAAACTGTAAACCTACTTGCAGCACGTTTTAAGCCTCTATTCCAATCAAAACCACATTCCTTGCATTGCCAGGAATCTCCAGCAATCAAAATCAAGCCCAAACGCGCAAAGAAGCATCCCCACGACACCCCACGGTTTGTCCAAAATTTGAAAATCAAAACTCCATTTCCATGCCTTTTTTAATTCATTTTAAATATTGCTATGCATTGCTGATGTTATTACCAAGCTTCCTGTATGCTTTAATTTGACTGTAAGGCCACAAAATGCAAATCACCATGGGAGACATCTAGGTTTTCCGAAGCTTTCAATTTGGGGTTTCTCACATACGCAAAAATTGGAACCTCAAACTGCCATGGTTGAATTGAGGAAGATGAGACGAATCCAATGGACCCCTCGCGCCTAATTTATGTCTAACGAGGAGCTAATCGCTTTTATTTGCAGGCTTGTGTTTTGGGGGGGTTTAAAACCCCCGCTACATGTTTTTTATTTTGCAGAAAAGGTAGAAGACGATGGCGTGGCAACCGGGCATTAGACCATTCAAAATTCCGCGCGCGTTTTTTTTTAATTCCCAGGATTTATTTGCTTATCAATATAATATTAAGTGTTTATTGTTATGTCAATTGAAACAGCTGGCTCAGATGGCAACGCGTCAGTGGATATTCCCAGGAGGCACGAGTTCGAGTCCTGGTTCAGGCATTTTTTTTCACCTTTTCCATAATTAACATGTTTCCTTTGTTTTTCACCCTTTTTTATATTTTTAATCCTAATTTAATTTATATTCAAATAATTTTCTCATGCATTTAAAAACTCACAAAAAATATTTTCCTTTTTGCATTTTAATCAGAAAAATGTTTATTTAATTTTTGACATTAAAAATAATATTTTTGCATGCATATTTAATTAATTGTTAGATAATCATTAATTTGACTTTTATTTGCTTTTAGTTATCAAAATTGATCCAAAAAAACACCAAAAAAATAATTACTCTATCATTAAATTAATTTAACTAACATTTTCATAAAAAACCCAAAAAAAAGAATATAATTAACACTTTTATTATTATTATCTTTATTTTGTAAATAAACCATAATTGAATTAGTTTTTTTAATTAGGTCATTTTAACATTCTTTTTAATAATTAAAATAAATTTAGACTTAGGCTTTTCTTTTGACATTTTAATTTCTTTTTTCTATTTTATTTCATAAAAAAACATAAAAAAACAAAAACATCAAAAAAATTAAAAATAAAATAACTTCTTTTCTTTAATCATTAATTAATTTAATAATTTCAATTCAATTCCTTAAAGGGTCCAACGCCCTCGCACTCGATTCTTATTTCTTTTCGCACATTTATTTTTATTTCTTTTGTGGATATAATGTATTTTCCCCAAAGCCTTGTAATAGATAATTAGGATATTTACCTTCCGCATTTTACTTATTCAAATCGGGTCTTTATTTAATTTGGCGATGTAGACCCGCGCCTTGTAATAGCGTAGGACTTTTATTTTTTCCGCACTTTAAATTCCCGCACCTTTAACTGTTAAACAATAACATGAAAGAATGAATGCCCAAAAATAAAATCGAAACATAGATCACCAATGCATGACAAGACAAACAATAAACTGAAAATGACGCACAATTCACACACCACCCCTAGGGTACGCTTCACTGTTGCCTTGCCCCTCGAAAGGTGGTCGTCGAGTAGAGGATGTCTTAGTAAGTCCTCATGATCCGGGAACCTGGCATGAGGGTAGCTTCTAAGGTGTCTTCCCATTGCTCTGGTGATCACCATGTCCCGAACCTCGAATTGACCCGAACACCTCCAACGGTGGTGCTACCTACCTCTCAATGGTGGGATGGCATTACCTTAAGGACATTTACACAGACTAATTCCTTAGGGTAGGTAGATGACTCATGGATACTTGCTCCTTTCAAAAACAAATCAAAATACTTTTCACACCTTACATTTTTCAAAAAGCTTTCAAAACAACTTTTCAAACACTCTTGAGGACTGATACAAGAGTCGATCTGAAACTTTAAACGAAACTTTTTCAAACCCACTCACACTTTGAAAAGCAAACAAAATTTTGAAAACACAAATGAGCAAGTATCTAAGAGCCCATGGATAACCATGGATAGAAAGGGTGCTAATACCTTCCCTTTCTATAATCTACCTCCCGAACCGAGAGCAATCTCTTTAAGGAATTTTTCTGTGCTTTTGTCCTTTCCATTTGGAGAAAATAAAAGACGATGGCGACTCTTGCTTCCGCGACATTTCGCGAAACCAGCGTTAAACAGTCAGTTCCAGATCCACCGATCACAGAACTGGCGACTCTGCTGGGGACCCTTTATAAAGTGAGGTGTACCTTAGGACTAAGATCACTGTGTTTTCAATTGATTTGACTTGTTTGCTTTAAATTGTGGGACTGTCTTGGGAGTTCTATAGATCCTAACCCGGATCTGGGGATACCTTCTTAGAAAGTAGCAACAAGGCTGTGAGGGAACTGTGCGGGGTATACCGACATGGTTGAAGCAGTCTGCTACGTTGATGTGGCACTTTGGTGCGTACCGGTAACCCTTGAGTCAATCAAGGAGAGTACGGGGCCTCCGCGTGGTGTCGTGAAGCATCAACAGACCTTAGGAACCTTAATTGAACCATCTTGGCCTCTTTAGGGTAGTGAGATGACTACTTTGGTGTACTCCGAAGTCGGTTGATACTCGATACTACACTCAATTGAGGGTTGTTTTCTTGGGATATTTTGATCGCCAGTCAGTGGCTAAATCGAAACGATGAACAATGAGAACAATCCAATGATATTGAGATCCTTAGAACCCGGTTACTTTTATAGGACAGGTTGAACCCACCAACTTCAAGAGGGTAATACCCAGACCCCATGCTGGCCTAAACTCTAAGGGTTTCTCTTGTGTGACTTGTGTGCCTTCCAACTTGACTACTTGTTATCTAACACTTGAGTTTTCTTGCAGGTCTTGTTTATAGTCCTTAATTGGGACTCATAACAGGGTTACTGAGTTTTCTTACAGGTTTTGTTTATAGTCCTTAATTGGGACTCATAACAGGGTTACTGAGTTTCTTGCAGGTTTTGTTTATAGTCCTTAAATTGGGACTCATAACAGGGTTACTGAGTTTTCTTGCAGGTTTTGTTTATAGTCCTTAACTAGGACTCATAACAGGGTTTACCGAGTCTCTTGCAGGTTTCTGTTTATAGTCCTTAATTAGGGACTCATAACAGGGTTTACCTACATTACCCCATGCATAAGCATAACATCATACCATTGCATACCATCCTAACCCATTTCAAGGATCTCAAGGGCTTGTGATGCAGGTCATGATGAATCAAACATCTAGCAAGGGGCAAAGAAGATTTATTTTCCTCTAGCCAAAGTTGTCAGGGGCTATGACCCACTGGATATGGTGAGCCTTTGACCTTTGAAGAAGGACTCTCAACAATATGCAGTGCCTTCAATCAAGCTACCGGTTTCAAATGCTAATAATTTTCTTGTTTACCCCGTGAGGTCCTTGAAGACATTGCATCTGTATACATACATATCATTGCATTGCAGATATCCTTGTTGCAGGTCACTTACCCTCTCCGCTGTTTATTTCAGCAATGGCTTCCCAACAAGATAACCAGGGTCTTCAGGCTCAAGAGATTCAGTTCAAGGAGATCTTCCGAAGCCTATCCAAGGGGCAGGAGGAGTTGAGGACACTTCTCACAGGGACTCTAGTCGGGAACAATGCCGAGAACGACAAGGACGAGCAGCTGAAACGTCTACAAGCTGAGGTAGACACATTGAAAACCCAGATGCTGGGGCAAAGAGCCCTCATTCAAGGTTTAGCCCGGGAGCAAGGAGAGCTGAGGGCCATGATCAGTCAGCTTCACCCAGACATGAAGCAACCAGCCCAGATCAGGGACCAGGTCATAGAACAGCTTCCAAGAAGGCAAAGGTCGGGTCCAATGAATAGACCTCTCCGAGTTGCTACTACTTCTCAGGTCCAACAACGACCTCACCCAGAACAACGGGCTGATCAGGGCAAGCCAGACAAGCCTAAAAGGCAGTTCACCAAACTCAACATGTCGCCCTCTCAAGCTTTACAACAATTATTGAGGTTGAATCTGGTAACGTTAAGGGACCCTCCTAAGCGTCTCAACACAACTTCCCTAAAGTACAATCCTGAGGAAAGATGTGCATTCCACTCTGACAGTCCAGGACATGACACCGACGACTGCTGGGCTCTGAAGAACAGGATCCAAGACCTGATTGAGGAAGGAACTGTGGATTTCACCCAGATAGGCCAAGCTGAATGCTCCTGCCATCCCTACAAGATGCACCATCTGAAGTAACAAGCCCTGAGATAAAAAGACTTTTGTTCATTAGGATTTTCAAGTTGTAATTTTCTTTTGTTCAAACATTTACTCATGTTAAACATTGTTATTTCATTAATGCATCGCATATGTCTGTTTCGAAGCAATATATTCGTGTTCACTAAAGGCAAATTATTTTCATATTTTTTTTGATGTCAACTCTTAATTAACAATTCTAAGCCTCTTGAGGGAGGATGACGAAAACGATACCATAATCTACAGTATGCTTTTGAACAGACCCCGCTGATGAGGTACAGGCATTGTTTCAATCCCTAAACACTGGAGTTATAAGGATGATAATCCCTCGTCAACCCCTCTGAGCCAAAGAAGTAGGAGTTTTTCTTTTCGAAATCTAAAACCCTTAATCATAACCTGGGGCAGGGTAGTCTCTCAGTTGATCCAAGTGCATAACGAATGGCACCAAAGAGATCCTTAAACAAAAAAACAATGATGGTTCCGAACAATCATAAAGACAGGCAGTCATTATCAAAAGATCCATAAATGAAAAACCCATTAAGTCAAAACCCACGAAGGAGACTTATAAAACTGGGGCATCCCGCTGACTGTAATTCCAAAAAGGAAACAGTTCAGGCAAAAAAAGAAAGGGATAACAAAAATCAAAAAGAAAGAGGTCCTACAAACCCTCAACAAAAAAAGGAAATGACTGCCTAATCAAAATAAACTGTCAATATCTGAACCATCACCGGAAAATCAGAGCAAAAACTCAAACAAGGTCTAACGTATGATCAACTGAGTTTAGGTTTGGAGAACATCATGAAGAGCGGGTGGGTACAAATAAAATTTGAGCCTTTATCCTTTGTTTCTTAAACCGTGAACCAAGCCACGTTATAACCCTTAAAAGTCCTAGCTGAAGCATGGGTTAGTTCGAAAGCATACTGTTACGAAAGGTATCCTGACTCCTTAAGGCTTACGGTAAATACGGAGTTGACATCACGTTTTACAAACAATCACTTGTTTTATGAAAAAAATGCATTTTCGAAATCTTCAAGACAGACATAGGCTTTGCATTTTTAACATAACTTTGTTTGCATATGACTTTTTGTTGGAACAGCAGAGAAATTCACACGATAAAAACCTAGTGAACAAAAGTACTTCCAATCAAGGGGCAGACGTGATTATCGTCCATCATCTAGGGCAATCCAATCAAGATTCGGAGAATCTCTCAAAGGCCCAAATAGCCTGGGGCAAATCTCCGCCTGAGTCACTTGGGGCACTCCAGCAATGAACCTGGCCTGATCAAACACCTTCTGGTGGCATGGCAGAACACTTCTAAACAGGGGCAACTCCCTACATTCTGAAAGCACGGACATAGTCGAAAAGATACTACGCAAAATTAAAGACCCGCTAGGCTGACATGCCTAGGCAAAAATAAGGGTTTCCCGGCGAACCAAAAGGGTTCGGGCAAAAATAAGGGATGAAATGAAAAAATCTGTACACCCGGCAAGTCGAAAACCTGAAAAGGCGGCTTGGGCAAAAATGGGTATTCCGGTGGACTGAAAACCCGAAAGGGCGGTCCAGGAAAAAGTTAGGGATTAAAACGTACGACTATGTCCTGCCATCTGTCTACCAGAAGAAGGTTTGTCCATCAACAACTATCAGCGCCCCACAAGTGCCTCCCCCATAGAAACAGGGGCAATAAAGAGTGGTCTAAGCAATCTGATTGTTCTATCCTCCAAGGTATCAGGGTAGGTTCCGTTGAAGAACATAACCAATACAGTTCAATACTTCCCCAGGAGGGTCCAATCCAGCTTCCCCAGGAAAGTTGGAATCCATATCCCCAAGCAGTAAGCTTATCCCCAGTAGATTCTGGAAGCTTATCCCTTCGCAAAGCACGAACGCGTCGCCCGGCTTTATTTAAAGAGTTATTTCCCTAACAGGATATAACTGGGTTATCCTCAGCCAAAAGCCACGGAAAGAGCGTCGTCGACAAAGTCTTCCTATCCCCAGCAAACTATTATCAACACCCAGCGAGGCATCCCTCTTCCCACAGAGTATTGCTTCCCAGCATGGTCGCTAGAGTATCTTTTCTCCCCGCAGAATCCTTCATTTGCCAAGCTTATTCCCCAACGGAGGCATCTCCTCCTACCGGTATTCTTGCAGTTATCATCCCCAGCGGAAGCAAAATCTATTCTCCAACATCAGCCCAGGATACGACTTCCCGGCACCCGTCAAGGATTCACTTTCCTATACAAAAACATATATAAAACATCACACACATCATTATAACATGCATAGACACATCATATCATACAAGTCTCATTTATATTGAGAACATCATTGCCTGATTCATATCATGCATTGCATATAACTGACCTTTACCTTTCAGGAAAGATCCAGTTAAGTTCTCAAGCTACATTTCAAGACCTAGACCGGTTCAGTTAAATCGACCCTAAGATTTTCCTGATGCTTATCCAGTCAAAGGCCTTCTCTGGTTCAGTCAGATCGACCCTAAGATCTCCCTGATGCTTATCCAGTTGAAGACATTCCAAGACCTTGTCCGGTTCAGTTAAATCGACCCTAAGATTTTCCTGATGCATATCCAGTCAAAGGCCTTCTCTGGTTCAGTCAGATCGACCCTAAGATCTCCCTGATGCTTATCCAGTTGAAGACATTCCAAGACCTTGTCCGGTTCAGTTAAATCGACCCTAAGATTTTCCTGATGCTTATCCAGTCAAAGGCCTTCTCTGGTTCAGTCAGATCGACCCTAAGATCTCCCTGATGCTTATCCAGTTGAAGATATTCCAAGACCTTGTCCGGTTCAGTTAAATCGACCCTAAGATTTTCCTGATGCATATCCAGTCAAAGGCCTTCTCTGGTTCAGTCAGATCGACCCTAAGATCTCCCTGATGCTTATCCAGTTGAAGACATTCCAAGACCTTGTCCGGTTCAGTTAAATCGACCCTAAGATTTTCCTGATGCTTATCCAGTCAAAGGCCTTCTCTGGTTCAGTCAGATCGACCCTAAGATCTCCCTGATGCTTATCCAGTTGAAGATATTCCAAGACCTTGTCCGGTTCAATTAAATTGATCCTGAGATTTTCCTGATGCATATCCAGTCAAAGGCCTTCTCTGGTTCAGTCAGATCGACCCTAAGATCTCCCTGATGCTTATCCAGTTGAAGACATTCCAAGACCTTGTCCGGTTCAGTTAAATCGACCCTAAGATTTTCCTGATGCTTATCCAGTCAAAGGCCTTCTCTGGTTCAGTCAGATCGACCCTAAGATCTCCCTGATGCTTATCCAGTTGAAGATATTCCAAGACCTTGTCCGGTTCAGTTAAATCGACCCTAAGATTTTCCTGATGCATATCCAGTCAAAGGCCTTCTCTGGTTCAGTCAGATCGACCCTAAGATCTCCCTGATGCTTATCCAGTTGAAGACATTCCAAGACCTTGTCCGGTTCAGTTAAATCGACCCTAAGATTTTCCTGATGCTTATCCAGTCAAAGGCCTTCTCTAGTCCAGCTAAATCGACCCCAAACAGATTTTCTGACAAAGACTCAGTAGAAGTTATTAAAGGTTTTTCTCAGACGCCCGCTTTTGAGATTATAATTTCCTACGGTTCCCTCTCCAACGGTGCGTGAGGTGATAATTCCTTTTCCTATGGTCCCCTCTCCGACGGTGAGTGAGGTGGTAATTCATTTTCAAATGATTCCCTCTCCGACGGTGAGTGAGGTGATAATCTCCTATGGTCCCCTCTCCGACGGTGAGTGAGGTGGTAATTCCTTTTCAGATGATTCCCTCTCCGACGGTGAGTGAGGTGATAATCTCCTATGGTCCCCTCTCCGACGGTGAGTGAGGTGGTAATTCCTTTTCAGATGATTCCCTCTCCGACGGTGAGTGAGGTGATAATCTCCTATGGTCCCCTCTCCGACGGTGAGTGAGGTGGTAATTCCTTTTCAGATGATTCCCTCTCCGACGGTGAGTGAGGTGATAATCTCCTATGGTCCCCTCTCCGACGGTGAGTGAGGTGGTAATTCCTTTTCAGATGATTCCCTCTCCGACGGTGAGTGAGGTGATAATCTCCTATGGTCCCCTCTCCGACGGTGAGTGAGGTGGTAATTCCTTTTCAGATGATTCCCTCTCCGACGGTGAGTGAGGTGATAATCTCCTATGGTCCCCTCTCCGACGGTGAGTGAGGTGGTAATTCCTTTTCAGATGATTCCCTCTCCGACGGTGAGTGAGGTGATAATCTCCTATGGTCCCCTCTCCGACGGTGAGTGAGGTGGTAATTCCTTTTCAGATGATTCCCTCTCCGACGGTGAGTGAGGTGATAATCTCCTATGGTCCCCTCTCCGACGGTGAGTGAGGTGGTAATTCCTTTTCAGATGTTTCCCTCTCCGACGGTGAGTGAGGTGATAGTCTCCTATGGTTCCCTCTCCGACGGTGAGTGAGGTGGTAAGTCCTTTTCAGATGTTTCCCTCTCCGACGGTGAGTGAGGTGATAATCTCCTATGGTTCTCTCTCCGATGGTGTGTGAGATGTAATTCCCTTTCAGATTATAATTTCCTTTGGTTCTCTTCCCGACACTGCGAAGATGGTAATTCCCACCAAGATTTTCTCAACGAGCGTTGTTGAAGTTAAAGTCACCCAAGGTTCTCTTACCGTTCATGCTAAGGTAGTAACCATCCCTGGTTCGTTCATCATCTTTTGAAACTCCAGACTCAGCTCCTGTAACCAGTCAGGACATATCTCTGCCAAGCATCTGAAAACCAATTCTTGCAACGTGTCAGGTACTCATTTTTCTTTTGCAGATATGCAGGTTCTCACTAAGGAATCTCTTATGCGATCAACATCCGGATGGCATCTATAAGCCCATCATCCTACTCGTCAATCTCTAAATGGCATCTATAAGCCCATTCCCACCACATCACTGCTACTATGTGAGCGCAAATTTCTGGGCACTTTAGTGTTCAATCATCTTCTACCCTCGGATTACGAAAGGCACGTCAGCCAATCTGCATCCTCAGGTCTAAGAAGATTGAACAGGGGCAACTGTTGTACCCCAAAATTTGCCCTCCCATATTCTTCAAGAAATTGCCAAGCCAAGCTGCAAAATTCCCCAAGGGTTGCACAGTCAAAGATCTCCTATACAGTCAAAATTAGGGTTTGTGTTCTGGTCAAGAAAATGAAGTTTTCAAAGGTCCAATCAAGTCTCACAAGCCTACAAATATGGTCAAGCATCCTCATATCAAGTTTCAAGACTTTCAGCACAAAATTGCACAGTCAAAACCCTAATTGCACTACAGTCAACTGTAGGGGCAAAATGGTCATTTGACAGTCAAAAGTTCAAATTTTTGGTCAACATCTCATTTTGAAGCCACAAACATCATTTGATCAATTCTTGATCATGATTCTCAAAACTTGGCTCAAAAATCATCAAGATGCAAAAGTTGCTATTTTTGGACAGCTGAAAAAGCCAACTGAAATTGACCAGGGCATAACTTTCACATGGTTCATCAGAAAAATTCCATCCAAAGCTCATTTTTAAGAGAAAGACATTTCATACAACTCATCTTCATACTTCAAGTCCAAGAAATGCTCTCACAAAAAGTTATCAATTTCAACATTATAGGTCATTTTCAAAAGTAAACAAAAAGGGACTTTAAGTCAAAGGCCATAACTTGAGATTGGTAAATCAAAATGACATGGGACCAAAGACATTGTTTAGAGGACTTCAAGACCTTCCTAAAATGTCCAAGAACATGAGCAAAGCTTAAAAATTGAGTAAGTTATGCATTGGAGAAGTTGGGAAATTTTTGTGAAATGGCCAAAATCATTTATCCTTGAAATCTCATTTTTGACAAAAGGGGCCCACTTTTTCCACTTGAATTAACTTGACCATGCTTCCCACGTGTCCCACCTTTTATTTCAGATTTGTTTATTAATTTTTTCATTTTTATTGATTTTTATTGGATTTAATTAGTTTTAAATCTTTTAAAATCAAAAGAAATTCAAAATTTGATTTAAGAGGGAATATTTGGCCTTAACTAGCCTTGAAACGTCATTATGTGCCTACCAAAATTCGTGCAAGGGAGTAAACAAGGCAAGAATTCAAAAATGAGTCAAAAAAGGAAGTTTTGTTATGGAGGTTTATGGAGGATTTTGGACTTGAATGCTATACATTAAGAGACCATAATTCCTTTTGATTCACATTACCTAATGCCTATACAAGGGATCAAAAACGAAATTGAGAAGAGGCTGCACCAGAACACAAGAAAATCACAACCTAAAAAGTCCCCAAAAACAAAAAAACACATTTGAACTTTTCAAGAAAAAAAAGCAAAACTGTAAACCTACTTGCAGCACGTTTTAAGCCTCTATTCCAATCAAAAACACATTCCTTGCATTGCCAGGAATCTCCAGCAATCAAAATCAAGCCCAAACGCGCAAAGAAGCATCCCCACGACACCCCACGGGTTGTCCAAAATTTGAAAATCAAAACTCCATTTCCATGCCTTTTTTAATTCATTTTAAATATTGCTATGCATTGCTGATGTTATTACCAAGCTTCCTGTATGCTTTAATTTGACTGTAAGGCCACAAAATGCAAATCACCATGGGAGACATCTAGGTTTTCCGAAGCTTTCAATTTGGGGTTTCTCACATACGCAAAAATTGGAACCTCAAACTGCCATGGTTGAATTGAGGAAGATGAGACGAATCCAATGGACCCCTCGCGCCTAATTTATGTCTAACGAGGAGCTAATCGCTTTTATTTGCAGGCTTGTGTTTTGGGGGGGTTTAAAACCCCCGCTACATGTTTGTTATTTTGCAGAAAAGGTAGAAGACGATGGCGTGGCAACCGGGCATTAGACCATTCAAAATTCCGCGCGCGTTTTTTTTTAATTCCCAGGATTTATTTGCTTATCAATATAATATTAAGTGTTTATTGTTATGTCAATTGAAACAGCTGGCTCAGATGGCAACGCGTTAGTGGATATTCCCAGGAGGCACGAGTTCGAGTCCTGGTTCAGGCATTTTTTTTCACCTTTTCCATAATTAACATGTTTCCTTTGTTTTTCACCCTTTTTTATATTTTTAATCCTAATTTAATTTATATTCAAATAATTTTCTCATGCATTTAAAAACTCACAAAAAATATTTTCCTTTTTGCATTTTAATCAGAAAAATGTTTATTTAATTTTTGACATTAAAAATAATATTTTTGCATGCATATTTAATTAATTGTTAGATAATCATTAATTTGACTTTTATTTGCTTTTAGTTATCAAAATTGATCCAAAAAAACACCAAAAAAATAATTACTCTATCATTAAATTAATTTAACTAACATTTTCATAAAAAAACCCAAAAAAAAGAATATAATTAACACTTTTATTATTATTATCTTTATTTTGTAAATAAACCATAATTGAATTAGTTTTTTTAATTAGGTCATTTTAACATTCTTTTTAATAATTAAAATAAATTTAGACTTAGGCTTTTCTTTTGACATTTTAATTTCTTTTTTCTATTTTATTTCATAAAAAAACATAAAAAAACAAAAACATCAAAAAAATAAAAAATAAAATAACTTCTTTTCTTTAATCATTAATTAATTTAATAATTTCAATTCAATTCCTTAAAGGGTCCAACGCCCTCGCACTCGATTCTTATTTCTTTTCGCACATTTATTTTTATTTCTTTTGTGGATATAATGTATTTGCCCCAAAGCCTTGTAATAGATAATTAGGATATTTACCTTCCGCATTTTACTTATTCAAATCGGGTCTTTATTTAATTTGGCGATGTAGACCCGCGCCTTGTAATAGCGTAGGACTTTTATTTTTTCCGCACTTTAAATTCCCGCACCTTTAACTGTTAAACAATAACATGAAAGAATGAATGCCCAAAAATAAAATCGAAACGTAGATCACCAATGCATGACAAGACAAACAATAAACTGAAAATGACGCATAATTCACACACCACCCCTAGGGTACGCTTCAATGTTGCCTTGCCCCTCGAAAGGTGGTCGTCGAGTAGAGGATGTCTTAGTAAGTCCTCATGATCCGGGAACCTGGCATGAGGGTAGCTTCTAAGGTGTCTTCCCATTGCTCTGGTGATCACCATGTCCCGAACCTCGAATTGACCCGAACACCTCCAACGGTGGTGCTACCTACCTCTCAATGGTGGGATGGCATTACCTTAAGGACATTTACACAGACTAATTCCTTAGGGTAGGTAGATGACTCATGGATACTTGCTCCTTTCAAAAACAAATCAAAATACTTTTCACACCTTACATTTTTCAAAAAGCTTTCAAAACAACTTTTCAAACACTCTTGAGGACTGATACAAGAGTCGATCTGAAACTTTAAACGAAACTTTTTCAAACCCACTCACACTTTGAAAAGCAAACAAAATTTTGAAAACACAAATGAGCAAGTATCTAAGAGCCCATGGATAACCATGGATAGAAAGGGTGCTAATACCTTCCCTTTCTATAATCTACCTCCCGAACCGAGAGCAATCTCTTTAAGGAATTTTTCTGTGCTTTTGTCCTTTCCATTTGGAGAAAATAAAAGACGGTGGCGACTCTTGCTTCCGCGACATTTCGCGAAACCAGCGTTAAACAGTCAGTTCCAGATCCACCGATCACATTACTCAAGGGATCCATTTCCAACACATTAACCATGTAAACCGATTATCCGAATACTCACATCCTTGGCACATAACCATAATTCAAACAACAACAATATTGGCACATAATCAAACACATCAACACACATACATAACATGCACAAATATACATGTGACTCACAACACGACTCAACGTATGCGAATGCGGTATCGACTCGTGGACCCAAGGTTCCACTACCTATATTTCCTTTCCGGATCACGGTCACTACGTCTTTTCCCACAATAGGGTCACCGTCTAGATATTGTGGACCCAAAGTTCCACCACCTGTATTTCCCTTCCGGATCAAGGTCACTACGTCTTTTCCCACAATAGGGTCACCGTCTAGATATTGTGGACCCAATGTTCCACCACCTGTATTTCCCTTCCGGATCAAGGTCACTACGTCTTTTCCCACAATAGGGTCACCGTCTAGATATTGTGGACCCAATGTTCCACCACCTGTATTTCCCTTCCGGATCAAGGTCACTACGTCTTTTCCCACAATAGGGTCACCGTCTAGATATTGTGGACCCAATGTTCCACCACCTGTATTTCCCTTCCGGATCAAGGTCACTACGTCTTTTCCCACAATAGGGTCACCGTCTATAAAATTGTGTGAACCCACAGTTTCACCGTCTCTGTTTCAAGACCAACCATGCCATGCAATGTACAATATAACCAATGCATGCAATTAAGACTCACAACATCTTAACATACACATGCCATCAAATTCAACCAATGGAACATCAACTATTGTACATGCATGCATACATATAATTTAACAATCTCAACGTCAAGTAAAATGTATACAAACAAGTTACTTACTCAACCAAAACATAAACCATCAACTATCAACAATTCCAAATCGGAAAGTATATTTCAACATAAAGTCATTATCAATGAACCGACATTACTCTCCATGTTTCTCATCGCGATCGAGTCACCGGAATGTAACTCGAACGGTTAGATTCGGGATTAAACTCAACTTATTTCATCCGTACTAAAATCGGGTCGATTCTTAAAAAGTCGAAATTTCGCAAGACGAACTTCACTACGTCAAGCTACACGTCGGATTATGCTAGCACGTCAATTTTCTTTGGATTCGGAGCAACTTGCTCCGTCGACGAATCTACGGAAATCGGAACACAAACGGGTTCTAAAGGAAGTGCGAAAATTAGAATTTTGGAGGTTACAGACGCCTCAACACGGGCACCCGTGTGCTGCAACACGGCCCGTGTTGATAGGCCACCGGAACAAGCAAAGAAAATGCCAAGTCAGAGCATCAACACGGGCACCCGTGTGCTGCAACACGGCCCGTGTTGAGAAGCCTGCGTGAAAACTCCAATCTTTTGAGTTTTTCTCATTCTACTACCATGGTTTTCTTTCCCATTTCAATACTCTTAATTTCTACAAGCTAGCACCTAATACACCCACAAACCATACTCCTAATCCAACTTTTCTAAACCATTCTAACAATCAACCAACAAAACCCTAAAAAAAATCAACTATCAATTTTACCCCTAAATCCAAAATATATCATACAAAACCTAACAATATGAGATGGAGAATCAAACCCCTTACCTTGGTGTGGGTTTTCTTGAAACAAGATGATGGAGATGTTGCAACTCCAAGCCTAGCTCTCTTTCTCCTCTTCTCCTCTTTTCTTTCTTCTTTCTCCTCTTTTCTTTTCTTCCTTTTTTTTCTCTTACTAACTCTCCTTTTCTATTTTATAAAACTCTCCTTCTACTACTAACTTTCCTCCCTCTATCTTTCTAAAATTGTAATTTGGCCCCAACAATTATTTAATTCAAATTATAATATATAACCCTATTAAACAATATTACACTAAATAATATTTATTCTATATAAACCTAATCATGCCAATTAATCAAACAAAGTCAAATATTACTACACACCAAATTAATATTATTCAAAATAATATTCCGACACAATAAATATTTTTATTTCATATTACCCAATTAATATTTTAATCGATATCAATTGAATATATTTCTCAAAATAGATATAATTTAATAGTTTTGAAAAATAATTAATGAAATAACATTTAGATAAAAACGGCGTGTTACAACTCTCCCCCACTTAAAAGATTTTCGGCCTCGAAAATTTTGACTAAAACGAACAAATCGGGACATGTCTACGCATTCGTCCACTCAATCCTTGCGTTAATTAAACAACATACAAAATACACCTAACACAAGGGCATCTCCCTAGCCATAACGTTTAGACAAGAACAACCATGCCGAGATACGAAGCCCATACAATGCACTCGACAATCAACTAACACCCAACAACTAAACAAGTCGCAGACACACCGGTTCGCTCGAGAACTGAACAAACAAGATCGATACCATCCTAACGTCTCAACCATAGGATTAGTCATACACTCGAACCGACGCCTCGGAAACGAGTCACCAAAGGTAGGAACATAAAGTCCTACGACACAACACCAACACCATCGCTAAAACAAAACAACAAAATGGTTATACAAACCAAAACTGAAACAATCAGAAAGGATAAAACCACGCGTGCTACGCAAACACGAAAAGATGCCATCATTCACGCATAAGTACGAACTCAAGAATTACACTTGCAGTTATCGCTCTCATTCCAGAAAAATCACAAGGTCACATCGTCCTTGTAGATTACCAACGTACCACCCTTGAACAATAACAAGTTACCCAAACATAACTGAACTGCGACACACCACTCATCCTAGGACGCATACTGACGACTTGCGACTATAACTCACTAGCCCAAATCCAACAATCCCGCATACTCACTAAAACTCAATGCTCGATATCTAAACCATGTTGTGTCACTTTCACATAGCTATCATCTTTGTCTTCACTTTGTATTCTTTCCATTCTTTTGGCAGTTTCCTCTTACTAGGATCCCTGTCTCTTTGTATAAAAGCCTATTCATGGGAAAAATATCAATGCAAATATCTTTTGAAGTGCAAACTTTTGTTTTCCCTGTTTTGAATGCAACCACAACTAGGGATTCAGCTTCCCAAAGAACTTCTCAACCGTAGTCAGGGATTTATTTTCCTGGATAAACATGCATCCCACATTCATATATCATAGCATATACATACGAGATACATTTAGCACAATTTCATTCATCTTGCAACATCATGCATACATTTGCATTTTAACTAACCCCTCTCCCACAGGTAAAACACCAGGTTTTAGTATAAATCGATCGAAGATTTGTGATGATGTTTTTCCAGTGTTTACCATCATCCCTCCAAATGGCATCTATAAGCCCATTCCCGTTTCATCTTCAAGTGCAAATTTCTGGGCACTCTAGTGTTCAATCATCTTCTACCTTCAAGTCACGAATGGCGGATCCGTCAATCTAACTCTTCAGGTTTAAGAAGATTGAACAGGGGAAGCTGTTGTACCAAAAAATTTGCCCTATCATTTCCCAAAGGATCGTCGAGAATTCTCAGGTTTGCTCCTATCAAGTCCCAAGTCTTGAATTACAACTTTTCAAGAAAATCACTCACAAGGGCAAAATGGTCAAAAGCACACTGAAAAAAGTCAAATTTTGACTCTTAAATCAAAAACCAAGTTTCAACAATTATATTTCATTAAGACATGAAATTGGTTCATCAAAAATCAGAAGTCAGAAATTACTTTGAGAAAATCAAATTTTCTAAACATTTGGAAAATTTTCTAAGTGTTAAGAGGATATGATACTTCAGAACTTCTGAGTCAGCCTCCACGCAAGTGCAGTCAGAAGTTGCAAACATGGTTCATTCAGAACTTCTGAGTCAACCTCCATGCAAGTGCAGTCAGAAGTTGCAAACATGGTTCAGAACATAGTCTTCAGTCAAAACATGATTCTTCAGCATATGGAGGCTATGTTCAACGCTCTGGTCAGAAGATGCCCCTTCAGCATTTAGAGGTTACGTTTCTGATCTTCTGCAATCAGAACATCACCAAATCCCAAGACCTCTTTTAAACAACCTACTGAACTACTATAGTACAATACTCTAACCAACAGTTAATCCAGTTCGCGCTTGCATTTTTCCAAATCCTGTATTTGCATCAAATACAAAAGGCTGTGATCAAAAAGCAATGGAACAATGTGCCAAAAAGTTTAAATCCCATTTGTTTTTCCCCCTAAAACCACAATAAATTCATCTATAAATAAGTTGCTCCATCACACTTTCAAGGGGCTGGCTTTTAGAGAGAGAATCGACAAAAAGAGAGAAAAGTAAGCTGTGATACCTCCATAAAAATCCAAAATTCCTAAGCAGAAAATCAAAACCTTTGTTCTTCCCTTTAAGTAAAAGAACTTGGAATTTCCTCCTTCGTTTCTCTTGCTCACTTTAGAATATATGAAGGCAGCAACTCAAGTCCCAGACACACACTCCAGGTTCAAGTTAAGTCTCCTTGACTTTGCATCTTCTCACTCAGAACATCATTAAACATGTAAATATCATAGTATTAATGTTGTCCATACCACTGCGTAAGTAGAAAGACTCAGGATCAGAACTTTCTGGTCATGGCTAGACTCAGGATCAGGATCAGAACTTCCATAAACTGTTGTGCTTTTATCCTTCTGATTTGCTATTTGCTGAAAACTGATTAACTTATCATTGTGTTGATTGATGTAAGGAAAGAGTTGAAATGTAACATAGAACTTCTGTTTTTCACTCACCATTCTAACACATAGAACTTCTAGGATTTTCTCACTGTTTAAGCACACAGAACTTTTGAGTTCTCTTCACTGCTTTAACACTTAGAACTTCTGATTCTTACATGATGATAATGCACTAAACTGCTAATGTTTATTCACTGTTTTTAGCATAGCACATAACTTCTGACTTTTGGCTCACTGTCTGAATACCTCCCAAAATTTCTGTGTTTTCCCTCTAACGTTTCTTGCGGGACCTCAAAGTTTACCAACTCAGAACTTCTGATGCCCATTGACGTTTCCTGTTGAGTCACAACGCTCCTGACTCCAAAACTTCTGATCCATGTGGTTTCGCTCGCAGCAGCAACACGCTTTTTTTCAAATCTTTCATTTATTTTCCTTTTTATCATTTTTTATATTAACCCTTTTTTTATTAACATAAAAATATTTTCTTTTATTATTTAATTAACTTAAGACTAAAAAACCATTTTCTAAACAAGTCCTTTTTCTTTCTTATATTATACATTTAAATATGGTTGTAATAGTAACTTAGGATTTAATTTTATTTGCAACCCCCATTCATAAATATGTACCCCCATCCCCCTAATGATTGTAATAGCGTAGGATATTTACTTTCCGCACTTTTATCGCTTTAAAATATATTGCTAGTAAATAGGATGTATGGCAAGATAAAATCAACAAGTAAATAATCCTAATCAAATATTAAATGCATGCAAATCAAACACACTATTCACACATGCACCCTTAAGGTTAACTCCACTTGTTGCCTAAAAAATGGTCATGTTATGCATGTGGGGTGCCTTAGCAAAAACAATCGAAATACAAGATCATAGTCCCTCGATGACGCTATAAATGTTGCCTTTCAAAATGATCTTAGTCCCTCAAAAAGAAATTCTAAGATACCTCACAACATTGCTATCATGACTATACGATGACCCATGCCCGTCCCGTTTACATCCAAAGATAGGGTTGCTTACCAAATCAATGGTAAGACAACAATGTCAAAGGAAAAGAAAATGAACAAGAAAGACATTTGAGTAGGTAGATTGCTTCTAGTTACTTGCTCAATTTCAAAACAAACATCCTTGCTATTTTCACAAACAAGCACTTTCAAAAACACTTTCAAAACATCTTCAGAACTTGAAACATTTTCAAAAGCTCAACACTTTGTATACGTTCTTACGAATGAGAACTGTTACAAAGTTTGCCTAAACAATGGCTCCTTTTCAAAATACTTTTAAAAACCACACAAAGCACAATTTCAAACAAAAGCAAGTGATCTAGCAAGTAACTAAGAGCCCATGGAAAACCATGGATGGAAAGGGTGCTAATACCTTCCCTTTTCATAATCTACCCCCCGAACTCAAGAAAACATCTCTAAAGGTCTTTCCTGTGATTTTTCACCTTTCCTTTTGGATAAAAGAAAATTCGGTGGCAACTCTTGCTAAAACTCAACATTTGCAAACACAAACGCAAAAAACTTCAAGTCAGTTCTCCCACCGTATCACAGTTAGCTTCAGGGAAGATCAAGGAAGGTAAATTGATAGAAAAATTTAATTGCAATGGGCTTGAAAACAGATTTCGAAGTTGCAGAAATTTGAGTTATGGAACAAGTTTGGCAGGATGATTCTGGCTATCCAAGCTTGAGAAAATGAACGGGGGATGACCCTCTATTTATAGGGAATCAAATGGAATGTCCAAGCGTGTGAAATGATAAAGTTTGGAGGGAAATCGTGTGAAGTTGCAAACAAGAAAAGTGTGACTTCTAATTTGATCAAAACTCATCCAAGACGCGCGTTTTGTTGTGCTAATCACTTCTATAAGTTCACTAAACATGTTTAAAGGCAAAAACACGCAGAAACTTCAGTTTCAAGTTACCAAGTTCAAATCAATGGCATTCTCAGTTCAAGGGGTCTTAGGGCATGATTCTTGATGCTTTAGAAAGATGATGTTACAAGATTTGCAATGGAAAAAGAATGAAATCAAATGAATGCTTGAGCTGAAAGTTTCATTGAGTCAAAGTTGGAGAAAAAGGGTTGACTTTCCATACTTAGAAATATTTCAAATATTTCTTCAAAACTGACCTATAATGTTTTGCATCCAAACATGGCCTTCCACTTGGAATTTGCCCTTGACCAAAGAACATGGAATGAAATAGACATATTAAATGACACTTTGAAACTTGAACAATTCAAATTCTCAAAAAATTGAGAGAGTTATGAATTATTGAAGTTGGCAAAAAATCATGAAATGACCTATAATATTTTGTATCCTTAGGGCATCTTCCATCCATTTTCTCACTTTGCATATAATATAAGGAAAAAATTTCACATCTTCAAGATTATCATGGAAAAAGAGTGGGCTCAAGGTGATAAAAATTGACCAAGTTATGGTCATTTGAATTCACACATGAGAAATTGGGGGTTTATCTGGAGGACTTGTAATCTTTCTTCATCATCAAGTTTCTTCCATATGAAAACTCCTTGAAGCTTTTGAACTGATTCGTTAATAACCCTTTGAGGAGAAGGATGTATTTGGAATCACTCAAAAATACCAAAAGATGAGAAAGATATACTTCTTTTAAGTTCAAGACCCTAGCTCCTAGATCAAAAAAATGCTTTGAGGAACTTTGACAATTTTGAACAACCTTCTTGTACCAAAACTCTTGCTTTGTAAATAGAAGTTGTTGAAGATGATAATGAGAGCTCATAGCAACCAAAACCACTTCCATATCTTGATAATTGAGATAAATATGCACTTGTGATCAATGGGAACAATACCTTGTCCAACCATGACAACTTCTTCAATCAATCCCTTGCACTTTTGAATCAATTTTGATATCTTTTAAATGTAGTGAACCAAAATAACCTTGCCATGTCATCCCTTCCAAAACAACTTTAATGGCGAGGTTTGGACTTATCAAGCTTTATTGACTAGGGCATGGAAATAAACTCATGAACCCATGGAGCAACTTGCTAAGCCTCATTGCCTTTACCTACATTATTAACAAGTGAGACAAACCAACATTGCACTTTATTAACTAAAATAAAAATCCAGACAAAATATTCATGATCACAAAAGAAAACAAATCAAGGTGCTTGGTGATTCCTCAAAGGGAAAAGCTAAAGATAGGGAGGGGAACCAAAATCCCTAATGTGATCTTGTTATGATTGAATTAACATGGTATGATGAAGGGATCTTAGGGGCAAAAATTGGGGTACAACGGTTTCCCTTATTTAATTTTCTTCTATCCGTAGATACGAAGGTTAAAAATCTTCTTGTCGACGCGATCAAAGATACTTAAATATAAAACAAACCCTATTTTTGGCCCTAAGATGACATGCAATGCTTATGAGCGTGAATGCATATGAACAAAATCAAAGAGATGCAAAACACCGCTGGGGATGTAACAAAGGAAATAAGGATCGAAAGAGAAACCCAACCAGGAAAATAAATCACTGGTGGATCAAAAGACCCGACTCATAGAGGATGATATAAAGTCAAAGGATACACCAACTTTTACTGAAGACGAAACTACCAACGTTCACTGAAGGTAGAAAGAGGAAAGAAATAACAAAACCGACACTTATTAATAGTGAGATACTAACATTCACTGAAGGTAGAAGTAAAATAAATATCATAGCACCACCGTTCACTGATGATGAACTACCAACATTCACTGAAGGTAGCAAAAAGATAACAAGCACCAACTTTCACTGAAGGCGACCTACCAACTTTCGCTGAAGGTAGAGAGAAAATATATCATAGCACCGCCGTTCACTGACGATGAACTACCAACATTCACTGAGGATAGCAAAAAGATAACAATCATCAATGTTCACTGCCGAAGACCTACCAACTTTCACTGAAGGTAGAGAGAAAATATATCATAACACCGTCTCACTGACGATGAACTACCAACATTCACTGAAGGTAGCAAAAAGATAACAATCATCGATGTTCACTGCCGAAGACCTACCAACTTTCACTGAAGGTAGAGAGAAAATATATCATAGCACCTCCGTTCACTGACGATGAACTACCAATGTTCACTGAAGGTAGCAAAAAGATAACAATCATCAACGTTTACTGCCGATGACCTACCAACTTTCACTGAAGGTAGAGAGAAAATATCATAGCATCGCTGTTCGCTGACGATGAACTACGAACATTCACTGAGGGTAGCAAAAAGATAACAAGTTTTCCCAAAATTCTGGCATTTCACCTAGAACGGGTCTCAACTTCTTCTTTAACCAAAGCATTCTGCTTAGAAAGGTTAATATATAAGTTGTCTCAAATAAAGAGACTACCACTTGCAAAGATTTCACAATGAACTGTCTCTGCGATATTGAGAGTCTTGCCATCCACTGGAGTAATTTGACAACAAACTGCAAACTACCCACTCATAGAGAAGATAGCAAAAAAGTAATGTCGACTTTTACGGGGAAGTACAAGTTGCTCAAATAAAGAGACCTGCTACTTGCTGTTATAGGAAGGATTGTAAAAACGACTTTCTAGGGAGAACAATATGGCTTCCTGGGGAAAGAAATATGACTTCCTGGGGAAATTCCACAATATTCCTGTTGAGGAGATAAAATCTTCTCGTGCAAAATAAATGCACATTCTCAAACCAAAACTCAAAGCTTGCAGAAATCCCAAGTAATAATATTGTCGAGGATCAAAAATTCAAACCAGAAATAAACTGGAATGAGACACTCATCCAAAATACATCCTTTGAGAAATAAACTCAAGAGGGAAACCCAAATCATCCAGACAAAGAGCTGTGCAGGAAGGTTGAAGCAAAAATCTTCCACGAGGGATAATTCAGTGGGGAAATTGAAAGAACACACATTTTCTGCTTATGACTGACACTCTATTGGAGAGAGGACAACACAACTCTGCAAAATAGGGTAAAACGTCCATAAAATAATAACGAATGTGAATGAGCAATGATTTCCAAAATTTTAACTATTCATGATGTATGTATGAATGTATGAGTGTTATTGTGCATATGCTGACGAAACAGACATATAACACTGGGCGTAACCAGGAAAAACCAACTCGGGCACAAACAACCCTCGGCTAAATCACATCCAAGATGAACATTCCAAGAAAAAGTAAGCACCAACTAAGGAAACAAAATCCTATTTCACAGCTTAACTTCACCGGGGAGAAACATAGTATAGTGACGAAACAATACAGATACAAAAGTATAACATCCTTCTCCAGGCTTCACCAAGAAGTAGCACTCAGACTTCAATGGGAAAACAAATGTTTTCAAATGTAACGCTTCTACCGGGGATTGCAAAACTAATTCCAAGTAAAGTAGATGGACACCAAATCATCAAAATATTCACTGGGGAATTCAGGCCCATTTTAAAGGAGAAAAAACATACAAACTTCGCTAAGGCATATAATGCCCCATCATCGAGACATTAACTGTGAATTTTGTGCTGACTTCATTGGGGAGGTCAAGACCACATTCTCAAAAGGTAAAGCCAATATACGTTCTTCCCTAGAGAAACTAGAGACATGTGTTCTTCGAGAGTAATTATTGTTCCAACTTCTCTGGGAAGAAAGAACTTCTATCAAACAAGCGAAACCTTTACTGGAGAAATCTTGGATTGAGTCTTCATATCATGCAAACTCAGAAAAGAAGAAAAATGAACCAATACTTGACTGGGGACACTGGAGTCACAAACCCAATACAGCGAAAACATCCTGAGTAAACCTTCCCGGGGGAAACAAAAACTTCTCAAAACAACTGGAGTTCGTCCATTCCTTGGATCACCACTTTTTGTTTTTCTCTTGCATCACAAAATCTAAACTAAAAGAAAATTGTAAATTCTTTTTGAAGATCAATTTTGTTATTTAATCTTTTCTATTTGAAAATTATTATCAATAATAAATGGAGTCTTTGCAAGCTAACTAGAATAAGAAATACAAAGAATTGGGTAAAAGCTCAAATTTCATTAATATAATGGTAGTCTGCGAATGGCGAGACTCCATGGATGATTAAAAAGTTCGGAAAATGGTAATATATAATGGAAAAGATACATTGAGATACAATGACCACTATCCCCTCTAACAACTTTTGAAATCCTGAGCAGCAGCTTCCGTTGAAGCATGATGAGGATCCGAGAAGATTGTTTCTTTAATGATCAAGTCTTGTCTGATGTAGTTACTTGCCAAGAAAGTCCCTAACTTTTTCCTAAGCTGCCCTTGTGGGTTTTCAACTTAGCGGGAAATTTATTCTGTTTATGTCTCTAATTTTTTCCTAGACCGCCCTTTCGGGTTTTCGGCCTACCGAGACGCTCTATTTTGCCTAAGCTGCCCTTTCGAGTTTTCAACTTAGTGAGCTGTTCTTTTATTTCTTTAGGCAAAGTATTTCTTGACTGCATCAACATTCATGGGATGTGGGATTTCCTCGCCATCCATAGTTTCAAGAATTAATGCACCACCAGAGAAGGCTTTCTTGATAACATATGGGCCTTCAAAATTGGGAGTCCACTTGCCCCTAGAATCAACGTTAAAAGACATGATATTTCTGAGCACGAGGTCACCTTCTCTGAATTCACGAGGCTTGACCTTCTTATCAAAAGCTTTCTTCATTCTCTTCTGATATAAATGTCCGTGACACAGCTGTCATTCTCTTTTCTTCGATCAAATTCAATTGGTCAAACCTGTTCTGGACCCATTCAGCCTCTGACAACTTGGTTTCCATTATCACTCGCAAAGAGGGAATCTCAACCTCAATTGGAGTACCGCTTCCATTCCGTACACAAGGGAGAACGGGGTTGCTCCTGTTGAAGTGTGGACAAATATCCGATATCCATGCAAAGCAAAGGGGAGTATTTCATGCCAATCCTTATAAGTAACAACCATCTTCTGGATAATCTTCTTGATATTCGTATTAGTAGCTTCAACTGCCCCATTCATCTTTGGTATGTACGAAGATGAATTGTGATGTACAATCTTGAATTCCTCACAAAGTTCTGTCATTTTCTTGTTGTTCAGATTCAAGCCATTTTCAGTGATAATTCTGCTCGACACACCATACCGACATATAAGATTATTCTTAATGAAGCACACAACCACCTGCTTAGTAACATTAGCACATGAAGTTGCTTCCACCCATTTGGTGAAGTAATCAATTACTACCAAGATAAAATGGTGTCGATTCGAAGCTTTGGGTTCTATCATCCCAATCATGTCAATATCGCACATAGAGAAAGGCCATGGGGAAGAGATCACATTGAGAAGTGTCAGAGGCACATGAATTTTATCCGCATAAATTTGGCATTTATGACACTTCTTTGCAAATTTGTAATAATCAGATTCCATTGTCAGCCAATAGTAACCTTCCCTTAGCATCTTTTTAGCCATCGAATGTCCATTGGCATGAGGGCCAAATGAACCTTCATGAATCGCATGCATCAACATGTCTGCTTCGTGTCTATCCACGTATCTGAGCAAGACCATGTCATAATTTCTCTTGTACAACACATTTTCACTGAGGAAGAAACTGCCAGCCAATCTTCTCAATGTCTTTCTATCTTTATTTTATGCACCAATCGGGTATTCCCGAGTTTGAAGAAAATGCTTGATATCATAATACCAAGGTTTCTCATCCGCTACCTCCTCTGTTGTAAACACATGAGTGTACCTATCCAGTCGCTGAACCATAACTCGAGGTATATCATTCCAAGTATTCACTTGATACATAGAAGCTAGAGTTGCTAGAGCATCCACCACTTGATACATTAGATCTTCCAATCCTTGATTTATGTACAGCCCTCTGAGCCTCTGCAGTGAAACCCAAACCAAATTTGTCAGTCTTCGGAGTGAAATCAGGAAGTCGGCCCCAGTTTGCACACTCACCCTTCTCGATAACAGCCCGGGCATCCTTTAAAGAGGCCATCTTCAACGGAGAATCTTCTTCAGTCACAGTCTCTGCTGACGCTAGTGTCTGAGGCACCTCTTCAAAGTGTTGAAAGGAGGTCTCAATGAACTCCCCATCCATTTCTATGTGCCGGAACGAGTTAAGGTGGCTTACCATGTATTCTTCCTCCCCCTGCACTATCACAATCTTCCCTCTGACCGGGTACTTAAGCTTCTGATGTAACGTGGAGGTCACAGCTCCAGCCTTGTGGATCCATGGACGACCCAGCAAACAAGAATAGGATGGTCGGATGTCCATCACATAGAAAGTAGAATCAAAAAATTGAGAACCAACCCTGATTGGAATGTTAACTTCACCATGTACCATCCTATTCGACCCGTCAAAGCCCCGGACAACAATGTTACTAGGCTTGAGCTCTAAACCTTCACAATCCAACCTGTCTAGGGCCTTCTTAGGTAATACGTTCAACGAAGAACCGGTGTCTACCAACACATGGGCAAGAGTAGTGCCCCTGCATTCAATGGAGACATGCAGGGCGTCGTTATGGTTTTTTCCCTTGGCAGTCAGATCGGCGTCAGAGAAACCCAACCCATTATCAGCAGTCAAGTTGGCCACACAATCGGTAAATTGATCAGCAGACGTTTCTTGTGGCACATGGGCCGTCTTCAGGAAGGAAATCAGGGCCTTGGCATGGGCCTCTGAACACAACAACAATGATAGCATATAAATCTTTGACGGGGTGTGCCCCAGCTGCTCAACTACATTGAAATCACTCTTCTTGATAATCTTGAGAATCTCTTCCATCTCTTGCTTGGAAGCTTCAACATTGACGGTCTTCGGTGCCTCCGTCTGGGCAGACACATCAGTAGCAATCCCTTTGCCCCGAGCATCCGATGACTCGGCAGCAGGGGTAGAAATAGGAACTTGGTCAGGCAGGGAAGCAGGCACACTAGCAGGTGTGATGATAAGAGGTCTCTGAGTAGCTGGTGGCGCAATATCTGGTGAGAACAGCCTACCACTGCGAGTGACTTTGGCAGGCCCGGTGATGTTACTGACGCCGGTACTAGTATCAAATTCTTGTTTAACTCCAAGCACATAAACATCTGCCCCATAGTGCCACGAGACAGCCTTGTCAGATGTATAGGGGAGGGGCCCCGGAACAGTGATGATGATAGGTGCAACCTTCTGAGTGGACATGATTTTGACAGGCTTCTTTGAGGGAGCCTTAGGAGAGTTGTTGAAAATAGTAACAATGGACACTTCTTCAGCAGGGGTAACAGGAACAGCAACCTTCTCGAACAAGATCTCTTTGTTATCCATCAGATTTTGGACGCCTGACTTCAACAGAGGACAACCAGCAGGTGAAACAGAACATAGATGGCAACCTTTACTACATCCCGGAAATAAACCGGCTAGCAACAGGTTCCTTTTGACAGTCAACAACGGAGTAACAATATCATCCACAGAGGCTACATACTGGTCTTCTTCCACAGCATTCACTCCATGCTGGGGCATGGGAGCAGTCACAACATTGGGTCTTTCGGGCACCTCGAACTGTATTTCTTTAGCATCAATAAGGTCTTGAACCTTATTCCTCATAGCCCAACAATCATCAGTAGTGTGCCCCGGGCAGTCAGAGTGATAAGCGCAGCGGGCGTTGGGATTGTATTTTGGAGATGTGGTGTTCACTACCTTCGGAGCTTCTTTGATAGTTACCAGATTGGTTGACAGCAGTTGCGGCAATATCTGAGACAGGGTCTGTTGTACCCCAAAATTTGCCCTCCCATATTTCTCAAAACATTTCAAGAAAAATTCACAAGCCCAACCCGGCGCGTCATATCCAGGTGTTCTTCCGCCAAGATATCTCTGATAACGTATTCTCAAATTCAGGTTCGGCTCAAGAGTCGATTCTTTAAAGAAGGTATCCGAATGTGTGAGTTTTCTCGAAGAAATATGGTGAAAAAGTGTGCTGAAAGTGCAGTTTTTACGCGCTAAAAAATTCATAACTTGAAGATCGTGACTCGTTTTGAACCCGTTCTAGTGGCCAAAATTCTGTCTTGATATTATCTACGTTTTCATCTCTCACGGCTGGAAGCCAATTTCAATCAGAAGGTCTTCAAAAATGTGGATTTATCAAGTATTTTCATACAGAAAATTTGTGACAGAAGTTTATTTGCATCATGTTCAGAAAATCATAACTTGGTCGATTTTCATCGTATCGAGCTGGTTCCGGTGCCAAAATTTCACAAATTGAGTTGGCTACATTTTCACAGAAGGTATTGAGTTCAAAAGGTATTCAAAACGCCTTCGTTTTTTGCTCAGAGTGCGTGACACGCTGAAAATCTTGAATGCTGAATATTATTTCATCTGGGCCGAAACTTCGAAAATTCATAACTCGGTCAATTTTTATCGGATTGGACTCATATTTTTACACAAGGTTACTGACTCATAGATCTACAACTTTGCTTCAAAAGTCGAGACCAAATTATGCACCGATCAGTACCAGTTTTTTATTGAAGAACGTGTCAGAGTCGACACTGAAGCCCAAAATAAGTTTGTCTGAGCTGAAACTTCAAAAATTCATAACTAATTCACCGTTTATCCGATTGAGTCGATTTTCGGACAGGAGTTAGTTCTCGATGTCGGCTACATTTTGTTTTCACATTTCAACTTCAAAAAATGCACTTAAGTCCCTGCGATTTAGCTTGGAAAGTGACGAATTCAAGTGAATATTGGAGGCCCAATTGCACATTCAAAGCCCATTTGCTTTACCCTAATTTTCATTATATAATCACCTTCTTTTCACACAAACCGGGGGAGGAGAAAAAGAGAGAAAAAACCTTGCCACAACACTGTTAGAATATCAAACTCTTTCAAGAACCCTAAAACCTTGAAATCCTTATTACAAATCCCTCTCTCACTACAAACAAGCCATCACAGTTACAAACCAACACCTCACTACTTCTTCAGTAAGGGTAAGGCTGGCTTGATCTCCATGATCCTAATTTTCCAGTAAGGCATAAAAGCATTCAGGCCACTGATTTTCCAGTAAGGGTAAGATTGATTTGATCTCCATGATCAAAAGGGTATAATCATTCATACATGCCATATTGTGCCTAAACATTAAATTTCTTCATATATTGGCTTTATTTGCATTTTATGATTTTATTTAATGTGTTCGTGAGATTCAACTGCAGATTTAGACAGGATCCCAGGTTCATTAAGGAACGTTGAGGCCAAAAGCCAAATGACCAAAAGCCAAAAGCCAAATGGCCAAAGTAGAAAAACTTATGCATGACACCAATACATGGCGAGACAGACATCCTGAGAAGATTAAGGAACGTTGAGGCCAAAACGCAAATGGCCAAAAGCCAAAAGGCCAAAGTAGAACAACTTATGCATGATGAGGCCAGAACACAAATGGCCAAACCACTTCGATTCACCTCCAAAAAGGGGACAAAAACCCCCAAAGGTATTGTATTTTCTTTCTTTTCCTTATTTTATTTATTTCAATTATTTCTTTTTTTAATTAATTCCTTTAATTTAACTTATTTTCATAAAATATAAAAAAATAGTAAAAAACAGAAAAGTCATAAAAATCAAAATATATTTATTTAATTAATATTTTTTGTAAATAAATTTCACTAATAATTAATTATTTATTTTTATAAATCAAAATTACATGTAAATAATTAGATTAATTTTAGGTTTAATTTTAACATGTTTTTCTTAATAAATAAAAAAAATTAGAATTAGGGTTAATATTTTAATTTCATCTTTCTCATAAAAATACATAAAAAACATAAATACCAAAAACTCAAAAAAAAATAATAATTTCTTTTTTCTCTTTAATTTCATTAGTTTAATCATTTAATTTAATTTCATTAAAAAGAGTCCAACGCCCTCGTTTCCAATTTTAATTCCTATTCGCGCATTTTTATTTATTTCCTTCTTTTAAATATTTATGTAACTCTCCCAAAGCCTTGTAAACTTAATTTCTCGCACTTTATGTTATTTCTTTATTTACTTTCCGTCAAATCGGGTCCTGGATTTTAATTTTGGCGATGTGGACCCGCGCCTTTGTAATAGTTTAGAACTTTCAATTTCCGCATCTTTTTTAACTGTTAAATAAATGCATGCAAGAATGAATGACAAAAAAATAAAAACAAACGCATAGATCACCCATAACCTGACAAGACAAAAATAAATGAATCTGACACACAAATCACACACCACCCCTAGGGTACGCCTCACTGTTGCCTTGCCTCGAAAGGTGGTCGTCGAGTAGAGGATGTCTTAGTAAGTCCTCATGATCCGGGAACCTGGCATGAGGGTAGCTTCTGAGGTGTCTTCCCATTGCTCTGGTGATCACCATGTCCCGAACTTCGAATTGACTCGAACACCTCCAATGGTGGTGCTACCTACCTCTCAATGGTGGGATGGCACTACTTTAAAGGACATTTACACAGACGAATTCCTTAGGGTAGGTAGACGACTCTTGATACTTGCTCTAATTTCAAAACAAATCCAAAAATACTTTTCACACTGACACCTTTTCAAAAAGCTTTCGAAAGCAAATTTTTCAAACACTCTTGAGGACTGATACAAGAGTCGAACTGAAATTTTCAAAGAAACTTTTTAAAACCCACAGTTGAAAAGCAAACAAACCATTTTTGAAAACACAATGAGCAAGTATCTAAGAGCCCATGGATAACCATGGATAGAAAGGGTGCTAACACCTTCCCTTTCTATAATCTACCTCCCGAACTGAGAGCAATCTCTATAAGGAATTTTTCTGTGCTTTTGTCCTTTCCATTTGGAGAAAATAAAAGACGGTGGCGACTCTTGC
This sequence comes from Vicia faba, assembly GCA_948472305.1. Lineage (NCBI taxonomy): Eukaryota > Viridiplantae > Streptophyta > Magnoliopsida > Fabales > Fabaceae > Vicia > Vicia faba. The sequence goes on along the minus strand of OX451737.1, from coordinate 556,327,541 downwards.
TTCCGCGAAATTTCGCGAAACCAGCGTTAAACAGTCAGTTCCAGATCCACCGATCACAGAACTGGCGACTCTGCTGGGGACTTAACTTAAAGTGAGGTGTACCTTAGGGTTAGTTCATAACTGTGTTTTCAATTGCTTTCCTTGTTTGCTTTAAATTGTGGGACTGTCTTGGGAGTTCTATAGATCCTAACCCGGATCTGGGGATACCTTCTTAGAAAGTAGCAACAAGGCTGTGAGGGAACTGTGCGGGGTATACCGACATGGTTGAAACAGTCTGCTACGTTGATGTGGCACTTTGGTGTGTACCGGTAACCCTTGAGTTCAGTCAAGGAGAGTACGGGGCCTCCGCGTGGTGTCGTGAAGCATCAACAAACCTTAGGAACCTTAATTGAACTATCTTGGCCTCTTTAGGGTAGTGAGATAACTGACTTTGGTGCAGTCCGAGGTTGGTTGATACTCGGTACTACACTCAATTGAGGGTTGCTTTCCTGGAATATTTCGGTCGCCAGTTCAGTGGCTAAATCGAAACGATGAACAATGAAAGCAATCCCGTGATATTGGGACCCTTAGAACCCGGTTACTTCTAATAGGACAAGTTGAGCCCACCAACTTCAAGAGGGTACTACCCAGACCCCATGATTGCCTAAACTCTAAGGGCTCTCTGTGTGACTTGTGTGCCTTCGTACTTGACTACTTGTATGCCTGTTGTCTGACCTTTGAATTTCTTGCAGGTCTTGTTTATAGTCCTTAATTAGGACTCATAACAGGGTTACCGAGTTTTGCAGGTTTTGTTCATAGTCCTTAACTGGGACTTATAACAGGGTATACTAAGTTTCTTGCAGGTTTTGTTCATAGTCCTTAATTGGGACTCACAGCAGGGTATACTAAGTTTCTTGCAGGTTTTGGTTTGCAGTCCTTAATTAGGGACTCATAACAGGGTTTACTCACATTACCCCATGCATCATACCATTGCATACATCCTGACCCATTTCAAGGATCTCAAGGGCTTGTGATACAGGTCATGGTGAATCAACTATCCCAGCAAGGGGCAAGGAGGATTTATTTTCCTCTAGCCAAGGTGGTCAGGGGCTATGACCCACTGGATATGGTGAGCCTTTGACCCTTGATGAAGGACTCTCAACAAATATGAAGTTCTTTCAATCAAGCTACCGGATCCAAATTCTAACAAATTCCTTGTTTACCCCGCGAGATCCTTGAAAACATTGCATGCATATCATACATACACATCATAACAGGTATCCTTGTTGCAGGTCACTTACCTCTCTCGCTGCTTATTTCAGCAATGGCTTCCCAACAAGATAACCAGGACCTTCTTACTCAAGAAACTCGGTTCGGGGAAATCCTCCTGAATCTATCCAAGGGGCAGGAGGAGCTAAGAACACTTCTCATGGAGACTTTGGTCAGGAACAGCGCTGAGGACGAACGACTGAAACACCTGCAAGCTGAGATGGATGCAATGAAAGCCCAAATGTTGGGGCAGGGGACTGCTATTCAAGGGTTAACTCAAAGACAAGAAGATCTCGGGGTTCTCATCAACCAACTGCTTCAGTGTAACCAACTGGGGCAAACGTCTAAGGGTAAAAAGCCATTCATCATTCCATCACCCTTGAGACAAGGAGATAAGGGGAGGCCTCCTCAAATGGCTTCAGCGCCACAAATTCAGCATCAACCTCACCAGCTTCAGCCAGACAAGCCCAGGAGGCAATTCACCCAGCTCAACATGTCGTTGTTCCAAGCTTTACAACGCCTGTTAAGATTGAACCTGATCACATTAAGGGCTCACCCCCGGAACCAGAACACAGCATCTCCTGTCTATGATCCCAATAAAAGATGTGCCTACCACTCTGCCTGTCCAGGACATGATACAAATGAGTGTTGGGCTCTGAGGAACAAGATCCAAGACCTGATTGATGAGGGAGCACTGGAGTTCGCACAAGATGGCCAGGCAGAATTTTTCTACCATCCCTCCAAGGCTCACCATTTGAAGTGACAAGCCCTGAGATGAAAAGACTTTTGTTCATTCGAATGTTCAAGTTGTGTTGTTCTTTGATTGTTTAGACATTTATTCATGTTAAACATTGTTATTCCATTAATGCATCGCTTATGTCTATTTTGAATCAATATATTCGTATTCACTAAATGCAAATTATTTTCATATTTTTTCTGATGATCAACTCTTAATTAATAATTCTAGGCCTCTGGTGGGAGGATGACGAAAACGATACCGCAATCTTTACAGTATGCTTTTGAACAGACCCCGCTGATGAGGTACAGGCATTGTTTCAATCCCTAAACACTGGAGTTATAAGGAAGATAATCCCTCGTCAACCCCTCTGAGCCAAAGAAGTAGGAGTTTTTCTTTTCGAAAATTAAAACCCTTTATCATAACCTGGGGCAGGGTAGTCTCTCGGTTGATCCAAGTGCATAACGAATGGCACCAAAGAGGTCCTTACAAAACAAGGAAAGACAGTGATGGTTCCGAATAATTAATAAAGAAAGGCAGTCATTATCTCAAAAAAATAAAAAAAACCATTAAGTCAAAACCTATAAAGGAGACTTACGAAACTGGGGCATCCCGCTGACTGTAATCACAAAAGAAACAGTTCAGGCAAAAAATAGGGATAATAAAAAAAAAAAAAGAGGTCGCACAAACCCTCAACAAAAAGAGAATTGACTGCCTATTCAAAATAAATTGTCAACATCCGAATCATCACCGGAAAATCAGAGCAAAGACTCAAATAAGGTCTAACGTATGATCAACTGAGTTTAGGTTTGGAGAACATCACGAAGAGCGGGTGGGTACAAACAAAATTTGAGCCTTTATCCTTTGTTTCTTAAACCGTGAACCAGGCCACGTTATAACCCTCAAAAGTCCTAGCTGAAGCATGGGTTAGTTCGAAAGCATACTGTTACGAAAGGTGTCCTGACTCCTTAAGGCCTACGGTAAAATACGGAGTTGACATCACGTTTTACAAACATTCATTTGTTTTATGAAAAAGAGTGCATTTTCAAAATCTTCAAGACAGACATAAGCTTTGCATTTTTAACATAACTTTGTTTGCATATGACTTTTTGTTTTGAACAGCAGGAAAATTCGCACGATGAATACCTAGTGAACAAAAGCACTTCCAATCAAGAGGCACGACATGACGATGGTCCATCATCTGGGGCAGTTAAGTCAAGATTCGGAGAATCTCTCAAAAGGCCAATTAGCCTGGGGCAAATCTCCGCCCGAGTCACTCGGGGCATTCCAACAACGAATCTTGCCTGATCAAACACCTTCTGGTGGTATGACAAAACACCTCTAACAGGGGCAACTCCCTACATTCTGAAAGCACGGACATAGTCGAAAAAATACTACGCATAATCAAAGACCCGCTAGGTTGACATACCTAGGCAAAAATAAGGGCTTCCCGGCGAACCAAAAGGGTTCGGGCAAAATAAGGGATGAAATGAAAAATCTGTACACCCGGCAAGTCGAAAACCTGAAAAGGCGACTTGGGCAAAAATGGGTATCCCGGTGGACCGAAAACCCGAAAGGGCGGTCCAGGCAAAAGTTAGGGATTAAAGCGTACGACTATGTCCTGTTATCTTGTCACCTGTCTACCAGAAGAAGGTTTGTCCATCAACAATTATCAGCGCCTCACAGGTCTTCCTCTCTCACCTCAGAAACAGGGGCAATAATGGGTGGTCTAAGAAATCTGATTGTTCTGTCCTCCAAGGTATCAAGGTAGGTTCCGTTGAAGAACATAACCAGTACAGTTCAATACTTCCCCAGGAGAGTCCAATCTAATCCCCCAGGAAAGTTGGAATCCATCTCCCCAAGCGGTAAGCTTATCCCCAGTAGATTCTGGAAGCTTACCCCTGCAGAGCACGAACGCGTCTCCCAGTTTTTATTCAAAAGTTATTTCCCCACTAGGATATAACTGGATTATCCTCAGCCAATTGCCATGGAAAGATCGTCCCCGGCGAAGTCTTCCTATCCCCAGCGAAGGTCATCAAACCTTCCAACATAATTCAACAATGGTATCCCCAGCGGAGTTCTCATTCTCTCCCCCCACAGAGCATTTTCCCCAGCAAGTTTCCAGAGTAATTTTCTCCGCAGAGTAATCTCTTCGCCAAGTTTATTCCCCAACGGAGTCGTCTTCTCCTACCGGATTATTCTTGCAACAATCATCCCCAGCAGAAACAAAGAATTCTCCTCTTCAACATCAACCCAGGATTCAATTTCCCGGCACCCGTCAAGGATTTACTTTCCTAAGACGAAAACATACATTCATAAACATCACATACACCATTACAGCATGCATGTATGCATCATATCTTACCATCTCATTTATGTTGAAAATATCGTTGCTTGATCCATATCATGCATTGCATATGACTGACCTTTACCTTTCAGGAAAGATTCAGTTAAATTCTCAATCATATTTCAAGACCTAGACCGGTTCAATTAAATCGACTCCAAAGATTTCTTATCCAGTCAAAGGCCTTCTCTGGTCCAGTTAAATCGACCCCAAACAGATTTTTCTGATAAAAACCCAGTAGAAGACATTCCAAGACCTAGACCGGTTCAGTTAATCGACCCTAAGATTCTCTGTTTCTTATCCAGTCCAAGGCCTTCTTTGGTCCAGTTAAATCGACCCCAAACAGATTTTCCTGATAAAGACTTAGTAGAAGTTATCTATGGTTCTCTCCCCGATCCTGCGGAGGTGGTAATCCCAGGCTTCGCTCAACGATTGCTGTTGAAGTTGAAGTTATCCAAGATTCTCTCAATGTTTGTTGTTGAGGTTGTAGTCGCCTATGGTTCTCTCCCCGATCCTGCGGAGGTGGTAATCCCAGATTTCGCTCAACGATTGCTGTTGAAGTTGAAGTTATCCAAGATTCTCTCAATGTTTGCTGTTGAGGTTGTAGTCGCCTATGGTTCTCTCCCCGATCCTACGGAGGTGGTAATCCCAGGCTTCGCTCAACGATTGCTGTTGAAGTTGAAGTTATCCAAGATTCTCTCAATGTTTGCTGTTGAGGTTGTAGTCGCCTATGGTTCTCTCCCCGATCCTGCGGAGGTGGTAATCCCAGATTTCGCTCAACGATTGCTGTTGAAGTTGAAGTTATCCAAGATTCTCTCAATGTTTGCTGTTGAGGTTGTAGTCGCCTATGGTTCTCTCCCCGATCCTGCGGAGGTGGTAATCCCAGGCTTCGCTCAACGATTGCTGTTGAAGTTGAAGTTATCCAAGATTCTCTCAATGTTTGCTGTTGAGGTTGTAGTCGCCTATGGTTCTCTCCCCGATCCTACGGAGGTGGTAATCCCAGATTTCGCTCAACGATTGCTGTTGAAGTTGAAGTTATCCAAGATTCTCTCAATGTTTGCTGTTGAGGTTGTAGTCGCCTATGGTTCTCTCCCCGATCCTGCGGAGGTGGTAATCCCAGGCTTCGCTCAACGATTGCTGTTGAAGTTGAAGTTATCCAAGATTCTCTCAATGTTTGCTGTTGAGGTTGTAGTCGCCTATGGTTCTCTCCCCGATCCTGCGGAGGTGGTAATCCCAGATTTCGCTCAACGATTGCTGTTGAAGTTGAAGTTATCCAAGATTCTCTCAATGTTTGCTGTTGAGGTTGTAGTCGCCTATGGTTCTCTCCCCGATCCTGCGGAGGTGGTAATCCCAGGCTTCGCTCAACGATTGCTGTTGAAGTTGAAGTTATCCAAGATTCTCTCAATGTTTGCTATTGAGGTTGTAGTCGCCTATGGTTCTCTCCCCGATCCTGCGGAGGTGGTAATCCCAGATTTCGCTCAACGATTGCTGTTGAAGTTGAAGTTATCCAAGATTCTCTCAATGTTTGCTGTTGAGGTTGTAGTCGCCTATGGTTCTCTCCCCGATACTGCGGAGGTGGTAATCCCAGATTTCGCTCAACGATTGCTGTTGAAGTTGAAGTTATCCAAGGTTCTCTCAATGTTTGCTGTTGAGGTGGTAATCTCCTATGGTTCTCTCCCCGATACTGCGGAGGTGGTAATCCCAGATTTCGCTCAACGATTGCTGTTGAAGTTGAAGTTATCCAAGGTTCTCTCACCGTTCCTGTTGAGGTAGTAACCATCCCTGGTTCATTCATCATCGTTTGAAGCTCCAGATTCAGCTCCTGTAATCAGTCAGGACACATCTATACAAAGCATCTGAAGACCAGTTCCTGCAACATGTCAGGTATTCATTTTTCTTTTGCAGGTACACAAGTTCTCGCTAAGGAATCTCTTATGCGATTGACATCCAGATGGCATCTATAGGCCCATCCACCTTCCATCATCTCTTAGCATGGCATCTATAAGCTCATCATCCTATTCATCAATCTCCAAACGGCATCTATAAGCCCATTCCACCATCACACTGCTACTATGTAAGCGCAAATTTCTGGGCACTCTAGTGTTCAATCATCTTCCACCTTCGGATTACGAAAGGCACGTCATCCAATCTGCATCCTCGGGTCTAAGAAGATTGAACAGGGGCAACTGTTGTACCCCAAAATTTGCCCTCCCATATTTCTCAAAACATTTCAAGAAAAATTCACAAGCCCAACCCGGCGCGTCATATCCAGGTGTTCTTTCGCCAAGATATCTCTGATAACGTATTCTCAAATTCAGGTTCGGCTCAAGAGTCAATTCTTTAAAAAAGGTATCCGAATGTGTGAGTTTTCTCGAAGAAATATGGTGAAAAAGTGTGCTGAAAGTGCAGTTTTTACGCGCTAAAAAATTCATAACTTGAAGATCGTGACTCGTTTTGAACCCGTTCCAGTGGCCAAAATTCCGTCTTGACATTATCTACGTTTTCATCTCTCACGGCTGGAAGCCAATTTCAATCAGAAGGTCTTCAAAAATGTGGATTTATCAAGTATTTTCATACAGAAAATTTGTGACAGAAGTTTATTTGCGTCATGTTCAGAAAATCATAACTTGGTCGATTTTCATCGTATCGAGCTGGTTCCGGTGCCAAAATTTCACAAATTGAGTTGGCTACATTTTCACAGAAGGTATTGAGTTCAAACGGTATTCAAAAGGCCTTCGTTTTTTGCTCAGAGTGCGTGACACGCTGAAAATCCTGAATGCTGAATATTATTTCATCTGGGCCGAAACTTCGAAAATTCATAACTCGGTCAATTTTTATCGGATTGGACTCATATTTTTACACAAGGTTACTGACTCATAGATCTACAACTTTGCTTCAAAAGTCGAGACCAAATTATGCACCGATCAATACCAGTTTTTTATTGAAGAACGTGTCAGAGTCGACACTGAAGCCCAAAATAAGTTTGTCTGAGCTGAAATTCAAAAATTCATAACTAATTCACCGTTTATCCGATTGAGTCGATTTTCGGACAGGAGTTAGTTCTCGATGTCGGCTACATTTTGTTTTCACATTTCAACTTCAAAAAATGCACTTAAGTCCCTGCGATTTAGCCTGGAAAGTGACGAATTCAAGTGAATATTGGAGGCCCAATTGCACATTCAAAGCCCATTTGCTTTACCCTAATTTTCATTATATAATCACCTTCTTTTCACACAAACCGGGGGAGGAGAAAAAGAGAGAAAAAACCTTGCCACAACACTGTTAGAATATCAAACTCTTTCAAGAACCCTAAAACCTTGAAATCCTTATTACAAATCCCTCTCTCACTACAAACAAGCCATCACAGTTACAAACCAACACCTCACTACTTCTTCAGTAAGGGTAAGGCTGGCTTGATCTCCATGATCCTAATTTTCCAGTAAGGCATAAAAGCATTCAGGCCACTGATTTTCCAGTAAGGGTAAGATTGATTTGATCTCCATGATCAAAAGGGTATAATCATTCATACATGCCATATTGTGCCTAAACATTAAATTTATTCATATATTGGCTTTATTTGCATTTTATGATTTTATTTAATGTGTTCGTGAGATTCAACTGCAGATTTAGACAGGATCCCAGGTTCATTAAGGAACGTTGAGGCCAAAAGCCAAAAGCCAAATGGCCAAAGTAGAAAAACTTATGCATGACACCAATACATGGCGAGACAGACATCCTGAGAAGATTAAGGAACGTTGAGGCCAAAACGCAAATGGCTAAAAGCCAAAAGCCAAATGGCCAAAGTAGAACAACTTATGCATGATGATGAGGCCAGAACACAAATGGCCAAACCACTCCAATTCACCTCCAAAAAGGGGACAGAAACCCCCCAAGGTATTGTATTTTCTTTCTTTTCCTCATTTTATATATTTCAATTATTTCTTTTTTTAATTAATTCCTTTAATTTAACTTATTTTCATAAAATATAAAAAAATAGTAAAAAACAGAAAAGTCATAAAAATCAAAATATATTTATTTAATTAATATTTTTTGTAAATAAATTTCACTAATAATTAATTATTTATTTTTATAAATCAAAATTGCATGTAAATAATTAGATTAATTTTAGGTTTAATTTTAACATGTTTTTCTTAATAAATAAAAAAAAAATTAGAATTAGGGTTAATATTTTAATTTCATCTTTCTCATAAAAATACATAAAAAACATAAATACCAAAAACTCAAAAAAAAATAATAATTTCTTTTTTCTCTTTAATTTCATTAGTTTAATCATTTAATTTAATTTCATTAAAAAGGGTCCAACGCCCTCGTTTCCAATTTTAATTCCTATTCGCGCATTTTTATTTATTTCCTTCTTTTAAATATTTATGTAACTCTCCCAAAGCCTTGTAAACTTAATTTCTCGCACTTTATGTTATTTCTTTATTTACTTTCCGTCAAATCGGGTCCTGGATTTTAATTTTGGCGATGTGGACCTGCGCCTTTGTAATAGTTTAGAACTTTCAATTTCCGCATCTTTTTTAACTGTTAAATAAATGCATGCAAGAATGAATGACAAAAAAATAAAAACAAACGCATAGATCACCCATAACCTGACAAGACAAAAATAAATGAATCTGACACACAAATCACACACCACCCCTAGGGTACGCCTCACTGTTGCCTTGCCTCGAAAGGTGGTCGTCGAGTAGAGGATGTCTTAGTAAGTCCTCATGATCCGGGAACCTGGCATGAGGGTAGCTTCTGAGGTGTCTTCCCATTGCTCTGGTGATCACCATGTCCCGAACTTCGAATTGACCCGAACACCTCCAATGGTGGTGCTACCTACCTCTCAATGGTGGGATGGCACTACTTTAAAGGACATTTACACAGACGAATTCCTTAGGGTAGGTAGACGACTCTTGATACTTGCTCTAATTTCAAAACAAATCCAAAAATACTTTTCACACCGACACCTTTTCAAAAAGCTTTCGAAAGCAAATTTTTCAAACACTCTTGAGGACTGATACAAGAGTCAAACTGGAATTTTCAAAGAAACTTTTTAAAACCCACAGTTGAAAAGCAAACAAACCATTTTTGAAAACACAATGAGCAAGTATCTAAGAGCCCATGGATAACCATGGATATAAAGGGTGCTAACACTTTCCCTTTCTATAATCTACCTCCCGAACCGAGAGCAATCTCTATAAGGAATTTTTCTGTGCTTTTGTCCTTTCCATTTGGAGAAAATAAAAGACGGTGGCGACTCTTGCTTCCGCGACATTTCGCGAAACCAGCGTTAAACAGTCAATTCCAGATCCACCGATCACAGGGTCATACTGAGCCAAGTGTACTCCCTTCTGGGTCTCTCACCCCTTGATTGGTTATATTGCCGAGGAGCGGCAGCAGGCTTTGAGATTACCACCGCGTTGACAGCTTGGCGGCGTTCCGGTTTATTTTGCTTCCTTGACCCATAAACAACGCTAGATTCCTTTTTGAAGGGCTTCTTTTCAGAGCTCGAGGAGGCACCTTTCTGTATCTTCCCCGACTTGATACCAGCTTCTATCCTCTCACTAGTCAGAATGAGGTCTGTAAAACCTGCAGAAGAATTACCAATCAGATGGTTGAAGAAAGGACCAGACAGGGTCCCCAAGAACATGTCGACAAGCTCACGGTCAGTCAAAGGTGGTTGCACCCTTCCAGCCAGATCTCTCCACTTTTGCGCGTACTCCTTAAAACCTTCACCCGTCCCAAGTGACATACCCTGGAGTTGGGTACGCGTGGGAGCGAGGTCGGAATTATACTGATATTGCTTATAAAAAGCAGTTGCCAAGTCCTCCCAGTTACGAATACTGGTTCCATCCAGCTGATAGAACCATTCGAGTTGAGTCCCTGAAAGACTATCCTGGAAGAAATGGATCCATAGATTCTTGTCTGCAGTGTATGGTTGGATCTTCCTTACATATGATCTGAGATGCAGCTTAGGACAGGAAGCCCCGTCATACTTCGCAAAAGCCGGTGCCTTGAACTTGTGAGGGATCACCACCCCAGAAGATAAACCTAGATCTCCAAAGTCCAACCCAGGCACGTGTTGAATCTCCATAGCACTTAGACGGTCCTCTAGTTGTTTGTACCTGTCCTCAGCAGGAGGGTACTGTTCATCATTGTAATCTGTCTCGTTGTCGGAGACCACGGGACTAGGAACCCTTCCCCCTTGGGGACTATCTTTCCCTACAGAGGAAGTAGCCTGATCAGCCTCATTTTGCAGTGTATTCCCAAACCTCTGTCCAGTGTTGAACATCACAGTCCTCTTATTCTTCTTCTTCAAGAGCAGAGTCTTCAACTCCTGTTGACCCTGGGCTAAGCTCATGACCAGCTCTTGAAACTGGGCGTTCTGGGCCTGGAGGGCCTTGATAGCTTGTTCATTAGTAGGTTCAGGATTCATGATGATTGCTAAAATAAACAGCGAAGAAGACTTAGCAACCTGTAAAAAAGAGTACATGTGATGCATATGATGAATGGAATGCGTATGAGTTATGTTTTCAAAGACAATCGGGATTCAACTTTGTAGACAAAAGGAACACACTTTATTAGATTCAAGCTTTAAATTGTTCGAGAAATTGCCCTTAGGCGTTACAAGAATGAAAATACTGAAAAGGAAATAAAAGCTGTAAAAGAAACATCCAAAGCCCATCAGTGCTCCCATGGCCTCCTCTTCTCAGTACGAATGTAGTCATTCAGGACCCGCTCATTCTCCAATTGCTTAGTCAGCTTCTGGATTTTCTGTTCCTGTTCATTGAAACTTTCCCGATAAGAATCCCGTTCTTCTTGTAGTTGCGCCCAAGACCTCTTTAGTGTATCAACATCAGTAGGTATCTGAGGAGGGAGAACAGTTGGAGGAACCCCGTCTCTATCAGGAAATTCAAGAATGATAGGCCTGACAGCTTCATATGCATACCTAACTTCTGAGCACGGATGCAGACCCATCTGTAGTAGGATTCCATTGGTAGAGAAGTCTTCGGTCCCAACTCATATGGGTCAGCTTTGTGAATTATGTCCTAAGCCTTGATGAATCTACGGCGCAGCTCGTCACTGTCTACCTAAAACTCAAAACTGATGTGAGGCACCAACATCTCATGAGGCCCTGCTCTTCTGGCTCTTCCAAACAGGCAGAGAGCTAAACATGGATTATAAGAGATTCCTCCCTGGGTACCGATCAATGGAACATTAGGATACTCTCCACAATGATCGATAACAGCTACCTCATCCAAACCTTTAAGAGTCCAAATGATGTCATTATCAGTGAGAGACATTAACCTATGAGCCCAGCCCCTTCCTTACTTGTTCTTCATCACGAACTTAGGGAGGTGCGAAATAAACCACCTCACTAACAAAGGAGCACAACACCAAAGAGTTCCCCGTCTTCGGGCAGTACGAGCATAAAACTGTGGTAGGATATCACCCAAGAGAGTGGGCACAGGGTTCCGAGACATGAAGATCCTTATGGCATTAATATTGACAAAGTTATCAGGATTTGGAAACAATACTAGACCATAGATTAAGAGAGCCAGAATGTCTTCGTACGCCCTGAAGTCTAAGTCATTCCAAAAACTGTTAGCTTTACCAATCAGAAACTTAGCCAAAAAGCCCTTAACTCCGCTTCTAGTCACCTAGTTATCCATTACCTCCTTGTTGGTCAAAGGAAGGGCTGCAACAATCTCCTCAAGTCTAAGAGTCTTTTCCCAACCAGTGAATGGGGTCTGTTCCAAAACAGGGATACCAAGCAAATCAGAGAATTCTTCCAGGGTAGGGACGAGCTGGAAGTCTTGAAAGGTGAAGCAATGGTACAGGGGATCATAAAACTGGGTCAGGACACTCATCAGTTGTTGGTCCCACTTTGAAGTGACTAAACCGAGAAGAGAACCATGCCTCTGGATGAAGGAAGTAGCATTTGGAATCCTGTCAACCAATTCTTTAAGCAACTCAGGTGGGTGAACAAAGTTGAGCCGAATAGTATTCCTTCGCACAGGCATCATAATGTCCTACAAAACAGAGCAAAGATGAAACCCTCTTGTCTTTGAAATGGGTCAGTCCTTATGCAGGATGCATGCAATGGTATGATGGTATGATGTTATGATAAAGCACACCACAAGCATTCACAAAGGCAAACATGATAAGGCACACAAGTCACACAAGACAACCCTTAGAGTTTAGGCCAGCATGAAGTTTAGGTACTACCCTCTTTCAGTTTCGTTGGTTAAGACCTGTCCTAGAAAATAGTAACCAGGTTCTAGAGGATCTCAATATCATCGACTACCCTCAATCGGTCATAACTCCAGCGTCGCAATCTTTTCTTGCGGCCAGAACCATCGCGAGAGTTTAGCCTCAATGAGTGTAGCATACTGCTACTGTTCTATGGCCAAGTTGGGTCAATTTAGGGTTCTAAGGTCGGTTGGTGCTTAATGACTCCTCAAAAGACCCATATTCTCCTCGTTGCAACACAAGGGATATCGGTACATACCAAGGTGTCACACCAACGTAGCCACTGCTTCACCCGTGTCGGTCTACGCCGGACAGGTCCCTCACAGCTTATGCTACCTAAAGGGTATTCCCCAGATCCGGGTTAGGATCTATGAAACTCCGATGCAAGCCCATAATATAAAAGCAAACAAGACAAACAATTGAAAACAAGAGTGGTCTAATCCTAAGGTACACCTCACTTATAAGTAATTCCCCAGCAGAGTCTCCAGTTCTGTGATCGGTAGAAATAGAACTGACTGTTTTGAAATGCTGGTTCGCGAAATGTCGCGGTAAGCAAGAGTCGCCACCGTCTTTTATTTTCTCCAACAAGGAAAGGACAAAAGCACAACAAAATTCCTTTTCGAGATGTTTCTCGGTTCGGGAGGTAGATTATAGAAAGGGAAGGTGTTAGCACCCTTTCTATCCGTGGTTATCCACGGGCTCTTAGGTACTTGATCACTATGTTTTCAAAAGGTTTTTGCTTTTCTTGTGTTTGTGGATTTTGAAAAAAGTTTGTTTTGACAACTTCGATTTAACTCTCGTATCTGTCCTCAAGAGTGTATGAAGTGTTGTTTGAAAACTTTTGTTTGAAAAGTGTAGGTGCGAAAAGTATTTTTGTTTTGAAAGAGCAAGTATCTAAGAACCTCTACCTAATCAAAAGAAATTAAGCTATGTAAATGTCCTTTAGACAGTACTATCCCACTATTGAGAAGTAGGTAGCACCGTCGTTGGAGTTTTTGGGTCAATTCGATTATAGGGACAATGTGTGGTCACCAAAGCAATAGTAGGACGCCTTAGCGGTAACCCTAATGTCCTAGATCCTTTTTATCCGAGGCAACCGTTTCGAGGCAACTGGATCTTTAGACAGGAGGGCGACCTCTAAAACACCCTATACTTGACGACCATGTCGAGGCAACCAAGTGAGGCGTACCCTAGGAGTGGCATGTGCATGTGTGTTGTTTCAATTTATATTTATCTTGTACATGTTATTTGTGAGCTACGAGTTGGTTTTATTATTCAAATAAGTCTTGCATGCATATTAACAGTTAAGAGTGCGGAAAATAAAGCGCGGAAAGGTAAATCTACGCTATTACAAGGCGCGGGTCTATACATCGCCAAAAACATAACCCGTTTGGAAAATAAAGTGCGAGAAAAGTAAAGAAAGTGGTAAAAGACCTAATTAACTATTACATCCTCGGAAACAGATACATCAATATAGTCAAAAGGAATTAAAGCGCGAAAGAAATTAAATCGGGAACGTCTTAGGGTTTTGACCCTTTTTGAGAGAAGAATTGAAATTGTCCTTTTTTGCATTTAATTAAATATTAACCCTAATTTACTAATTAATTAAATAATTAAAAGAAAAAGTATTTTTTTATGTTTTTTATGTTTTAATGAAAATAAAAATAAGAAATTAAAAGTCAAAAGAAAAACCCTAAGTTAATTTTATTTATTATAAAAAAAAGTCAAAGTTAACCTAATTAACTAAATTAATTAATTTACATTTATTTACAAAATAATAATTATTAAAAGAAAATAATAAATAATAATATAAATAATATTTAGGTTTCTCATTTTATTATGAAAAAATAATTTATGAATTAATTAGATAATAGTAATAATAATTATTAAAATAATTAGTTAAAAGAAAATAAAAAGCAATTAACCAGGGGGGTGTTGACCCAAGAATGGAGGTTAAGCCTGGAATTTCTGGCCCATTAAGCCAAGCCCTTCTGACTTTTGGAATTGCCTAGAGCGTGGATTGACCAAGAGCATGGTGTTCTCCACTTTTTGACCATTGGATTGATGATAGTGGCCACATGGCGCCTGGATATCTGATATGCATGGTAGACTCCTTGGCAAGCACTGCATATGAACACATTAGAAAAAATAGAAACAAGCTTTTGGGGGACCTGGGAATCGAACCCAGGTCCCAATGGTTACCAGACACATCATCTTCCGCTAGGCCATTGCGTTGCATCTGTTAGTATAGTGGGCAATGAAAATAATATATGAAAACAAACACATATGCTGGAAAGAGAAAAACGCGCGTTATATTTGAATGAGCCAACCATGTATCAACACGCAATCATCTTCTTCATTCACCTATAAAAACAACAAACAGATAGCGGGGGTTTTTAACCCCCACAAAATAGCATGACCAAAATAGCGATTAGGCGTACGTTAAACATAAATTGTTCGCGAGGGTTGGGTTTGATTCGCCTGGCCTTGACAAATTCAACCATATGCGTCTCAAGGTATGATTTTTCCTCAATAAGAAAGCCCCAATTTTAGAGCTTGGAAAACCTAGAAATCGTTCATGGTGATTTCTGTTTCAGGGCATCTTAATCCAATTATTTTGTACCAAAAGCTTCGTACAGTCCTTATGAACACAAAACAATCAACAAAAGAGGTTAAATATGCATGAATCAAAGTATATGATTTTGGAAAAATTGTTCAAACCGTGGGTCTGTGTAGAGCGTTTTCTTGAGCTTTGACGTATGATTTTGATTGCAAAATGTTACTGAGAGTTCCTGCAATGGATTGAAATCAATAAAAAGCTTTGAATTGTGTTAGAACATGGAATTTAGTTTTCACTTTTCTTTGATTTTTTTCAATGTTGTTATGGCCTCTCTTGCATCAATCTCACATGTGCAGCATTAGGTTTAGGTTATGCATATATAGTAGAACTGAATTAGGGTAAATCTTGGTCCAAAAATCCATGGCATTATGATTTGCATATTTGATTTTCAATCAAATATTTTTGCATCTTTTTTATTGAAAAACCTTGCCAAATTGGGAGATTTTGTCCCCTTGATGTGCACACGAATTTTCCAGCTCATATTGGTCATATTTGCTTCATAAAAAGATTTGAAAACCATATCTTTGAATTTCCTACATTTTAAATCAATTAAATGAATTAATATTAATAAAAAATTCAATTAATTAATTAAAAATAAGAAAATAAATATATTTAAGCTCAATGGGTCGTGCATAGGCTTTGGACAAAGTTTCAAGAAGGAATTTGAGGCCCATTAGCAAAAATGATGTGTTTTGAGCAAAGTTGACTTTTGCAAATTCACAAAAATTTCCCAACTTCTCCAATGCATATCTTGCTCAATTTTGATCATATGAACATGTTATTGGACATTTTGGAAAGGTCTTGAAGTCCTCTAACCAATTCCTTTGGTCCCATGTCATTTTGATTTACCAATCTCAAGTTATGGTCTTTGACTTAAAATGCCCTTTTGTTGACTTTTGAAATTGACCTATAATGTAGAAATTGATAACTTTTTGTGAGAGCATTTCTTGGACTTGGAATGTGAAGATGAATTGTAGGAAATGTCATCCCCTTCAAAATGAGAATTGGATGGGATTTTTCTGATGAACCATGAAAAAGTTATGCCTTGGTCAAGTTATAATTGACTTTTCAACTGTCCAAAAATAGTAACTTTTGCATCTTTGATGATTTTTGAGCCATGCTTGTGGAATCATGATCAAGACTTGATCAAATGATGATTGTGGCTTCAAAATAAGATGTTGACCAAAAATTCTGACTTTTGACTGTGAAATGACCATTTTGCCCCTACAGTTGATTGTGAACCAAATAGGGCTTTTGACTATGCAATTTGCCTCTGTGAGTCTTGAAACTTGGCATGTAGATGCTTGGCAATGTGTATAGGCCTATGGGACTTGATTGAGCCATTGAAAACCTCAACTTCTTTGCAAGAACCAAAACCATAATTTTGACTGGCTTAGGAGGCATTTGAACTGTGCAACCCTTGAGTAATCTTGAACCATTTGAGGATGATTCTTGATAAACCTTGAAGAATATGAGAGGGAAAATTTTGGGGTACAACAGTTTCCCCTGTTCAATCTTCTTAGACCTGAGGATGTAGATTGGCTTGCGTGCCTTTTGTGATCCGAAGGTGGAAGATGATTGAACACTAAAGTGCCCAGAAATTTGCACTCGCATAGTAGAATATCAGCAACGTGATGGCGGGAATGGGCTTACAGATGCCATTTGGAGATACGATGGATAGGAGGATGGGCTTATAGATTCCATCTGGAGATGTGACAGAATCTTGTCGGGAATGGGCTTACAGATGCCATCCGGAGGTGTAATAGATGGTGGTGGAGATAGGCTTAAAGATGCCATCTAGAGGTGTCGATCGCGTAAGAGATTCCTTAGCGAGAACTTGCGTACCTGAGAAAGAAAAATAATTTCCTGGCCTGTTACAGGTGTTGATCTTCAAACTCTTCATGCAGATATGCCCTGGCTAGATACAGGTGTCGAATCTACAATCAATTGCTCACAGATATGCCCTGGCTAGATACAGGTATCGAATCCGGAACTGGTCGTCTACAGATATGCCCTGGCTGGATACAGGTATCGAATCTCTAAACTCTTCATGCAGATATGCCCTGGCTAGATACAGGTATCGAATCCATAATCAATCACTCACAGATATGCCCTGGCTAGATACAGGTATCGAATCTGGAATTAGTCGTCTACAGATATGCCCTGGCTGGATACAGGTATCGAATCTCTAAACTCTTCATGCAGATATTCCCTGGCTAGATACAGGTGTTGAATCCATAATCAATCGCTCACAGATATGCCCTGGCTAGATACAGGTGTCGAATCTGGAACTGGTCGTCTATAGATATGCCCTGGCTGGATACAGGTATCGAATCTCTAAACTCTTCATGCAGATATGCCCTGGCTGGATACAGGTATCGAATCTACAATCAATCACTCACAGATATGCCCTGGCTAGATACAGGTATCGAATCTAGAATTAGTCGTCTATAGATATGCCCTGGCTGGATACAGGTATCGAATCTCTAAACTCTTCATGCAGATATGCCCTGGCTAGATACAGGTGTCGAATCCACAATCAATCGCTCACAGATATTCCCTGGCTAGATACAGGTGTCGAATCTGGAACTGGTCGTCTATAGATATGCCCTGGCTAGATACAGGTATCGAATCTCTAAACTCTTCATGCATATATGCCCTGGCTGGATACAGGTATCGAATCTATAATTAATCGCTCACAGATATGCCCTGGCTAGATACATGTATCGAATCTGGAATTGCGACAGTTGATAGTAATCATCTTTGGATTGACCTTTTTCCTGAAAAGGCAAAACATCAGTTGTATGCAATGTCATGATGTATGAAATGCATGATGTCATGATGTTTTCAGGAATAAATGAGATTGTGTGTTATGATGCGTATGTGCATGCGTCATGGTGTATGATAATGTGATGTTTATGAATGTATTTTCGTCTAGGAAAATAAATCCTTGACGACTGTCGGGAGTTTGTTGAATCCTGGGCTGATGTTGAAGAGTAGCGTTCTTCGTTTCCGCTGAGGGTGATGATTGCAAGGATAAACCGGTAGGAGAAGATGACTCCGTTGGGGAATAAACTTGTTGGAGAGATTACTCTGCGGGGAATTACTCTGTGGGAAGAGATACTTCGCTGAGGTTTTGATGGTAACTCCGCTGGGGATTCCGTTGATAAGTTATGTTGGGGAATTTGATGAACTCCGCTGGGGGATATGAAGACCTCCGCCGAGGACGATCTTTCCGTGGTAATTAGCTGAGGATAACCCAGTTATAGGCTCTGGTGGGGAATAACCTTTGAATGTGGTCGGGGAGATGCGTATGCACTCTGCAGGGGATAAGCTTCCAGAATCTACTGGGGATAAGCTTCCAGAATCTACTGGGGATAAGCTTCCAGAATCTCCTGGGGAGATTGATTCAACTCTCCTGGGGAAACTTTTGGACTGTACTGGGGAAGTGGCTCCACTGGGGTGTCTGGTATTCCGCCGGGGAACAATCTTAGATCAAGACTGCCGGGGATGCTTGCTTAGGAACATCTGCATACTCCGCTGGAATATTGATATCTTCTGGGGATATCCATCTTCCTTAAGGCTGACAGTAGCCTAACTCTGCTTGGGGAGAGTGTTGTCGACTTGCTGGAGATACTGTGCCTTGTCAGGGCTGACGGGAGACCAACTCTGCTCGGGGAGAGTATTTCTGAGTCTTATCCTACTCTGCGGGGAGTGGAAATATCTTGGTTACGTTCTTCGGCCGAACCTGCCTTGGTACCTTGGTGGACAAAGCAACTAGATCGCTTAGACAATTCTGATTGCCCCTGCTTCTGATGTCACCTGTAATTAGTCCTTTGTTTCGCATGCAAATATTTATGAGTTAGCAATTAATGTCAAATGCATATATCAAAAATGAACCTTGGACGTTCTTTGCAAAACAAAACAGATAAAGGAAAAAAACAATTGGCAATTTGTCTGAAAAAGTGGATTTGTATTGATTTTGAAGTTTGCCTGTAAATAGGCGTTTTGTATACAAGAGGCTGACGTCCTAGTAAGAGAACGCTGCCGAATAACATAGAGTTTATACAATTTTGTGAAGGAAAACAAAACAACTATGTGAAAGAGGTAATCCCACTGGATTCCAACTCTGCTATCGCCTTTATGTCTTCGAGCTTCTCATCACTTTGCTGCTTAGTTGAAGATGAAGCTGACTGATCGATGTCGTCTGAACCTGATGGTAGATGCCGAATTCTGGATGCAAGGTGATCCGATGAGACATAGTATTACGCTTTAATCCCTAACTTTTTCCTGGACCGCCCTTTCGGGTTTTCAGTCCACCGGGATACCCATTTTTGCCCAAGCCGCCTTTTCAGGTTTTCGACTTGCCGGGTGTACAGATTTTTTTCATTTCATCCCTTATTTTTGCCCGAACCCTTTTGGTTCGCCGGGAAGCCCTTATTTTTGCCTAGGTGTGTCAACCTAGCGGGTCTTTAATTCATGCGTAGTATCTTTTTACTATGTCTGCATTGGCGGGGTGAGGAAGGTCGTCACCATCCATGGTAGTTAGAATCATTGCTCCTCCTGAGAAGATGTTCTTAACCACAAATAGCCCTTCGTACGTGGGGGTCCATTTTCCCCTAGGATCATTTTGAGGAAGAATGATGCGCTTGATTACCAGGTCCCCAACTTGATACTCTTGTCGTCTGACTTTCTTGTTAAATGCCTTGATCATCCGTTTTTGGTACGTCTGACCATGGAAAATATCAGTGAGTCTCTTTTCGTCGATTAGATTTAATTGATCAAGTCGAGTCTGGATCCAGTCATCTTCGCTCAAACCTGCATCCTTCATTATCCGGAGAGAGGGTATCTGGACTTCGATAGGCAAGACTGCCTCCATGCCATAGACCAAGGAAAAGGGTGTTGCCCCGGTTGACGTCCGTGCTGAGGTACGATACCCATGAAGAGCAAACGGTAACATCTCGTGCCAATCTTTGTAGGTCACTGTCATCTTCTACACAATCTTCTTGATATTCTTATTCGCCGCTTCGACAGCCCCATTCATCTTCGGCCGGTAAGGAGAAGAGTTGTGATGTTGTATCTTGAATTGCTCGCAGAGCTCAGTGATCATCTTATTGTTAAGATTGGTACCATTATCCGTAATGATCCTTTCCGGGACGCCGTATCGATAGATCAGGTTATGCCGAATGAACCGTGCCACGACGTTCTTGGTTACGGTAGCATAGGAAGCTGCTTCGACCCACTTTGTGAAGTAATCAATTGCCACCAGGATGAAGCGATGCCCATTGGATGTCGTAGGTCTGATCTCGCCGATCATATCAATGCCCCACATTGCAAAAGTCCAAGGTGCTGTCAGGACGTTCAGAGGAACGGGAGGAACGTGCACCTTATCAGCATAGATCTGGCATTTGTGACACGTCCGAGAATGTTGGTAACAGTCAGCTTCCATTGTGGACCAGAAATATCCTGCCCGAAGGATTTTCTTTGCCATGGTATGCCCACTGGAATGTGTTCCGAAGGTACCCTCATGCAGCTCTGCCATGATCCTTTCTGCTTTAGTCTTATCCACACAACGCAGTAAGGTCGAATCATGGTTTCGCTTGTACAGAATGCCGTTATTGAGGAAGAACTTTGCCGCGAACCTTCTCAGAAACTTTTTGTCATTAACAGATGCACCCTCGGGGTATTCTTGAGCTTCCAAGTACCTCTTCACTTCATGATACCAAGGTTTTTCAGTTACCTCTTCAACCTCAAGATCACAGCAACGTGCAGGTTCATCCAATTTCCAGATAATGATCCGGGGAGCCTCGTTGTCCCATTTGACTTTGAACATTAAAGACATCGTAGCCAGCGCGTCCGCCAACTGATTCTCCTCTCTTGGGAAGTGTTCAAAAGTTATCTCTTCGAAATGGGGGATCAATGTCAACACATACTCTTTGTAGGGAATGAGATTTGGGTGTTTCGTATCCCACTCGCCTTTGATCTGACTGATCACGAGAGCGGAATCTCCGAAGACACTCAAACTTGATCCTTAAGTCAATTGCAGCTCGAAGACCCATAATGCATGCTTCGTACTCCGCCATGTTGTTGGTGCAGTTGAAACATAGTCGGGCGGTAAGTGGAGTATGAGTGCCTTTAGGGGATATAATCACGGCGCCAATACCGTTACCCAAAGCGTTTGAGGCTCCGTCAAAGTGCATAGACCATCGGGATCCTTCCTCAGGTCCTTCATCCGGTCCAGGTACTTCACAATCAGTTACTACCATGATATTATCGTCTGGAAATTCAAAGTTCATAGATTGGTAGTCGTCCACTGCCTGGTGTGCCAAATGGTCTGCCAACACACTTCCCTTGATTGCTTTCTGAGTCGTGTACTGGATGTCGTATTCTGTCAAGATCATCTGCCATCTTGCTATTCTTCCAGACAAGGCAGGCTTTTCGAATATGTACTTGATTGGATCCATTTTTGAAATCAACAGAGTAGTGTGAGTCAGCATATATTGTCTCAGCCGGCGAGCAACCCATACCAAAGCGCAGCAAGTTTTCTCGAGCAGTGAGTATCGGGTCTCACAGT
Source organism: Vicia faba (assembly GCA_948472305.1). Classification (NCBI taxonomy): domain Eukaryota; kingdom Viridiplantae; phylum Streptophyta; class Magnoliopsida; order Fabales; family Fabaceae; genus Vicia; species Vicia faba. Next base: position 556,305,757 of record OX451737.1, on the reverse strand, counting down.
CGGTAAACTTTTTGCTAAGGTAATAAATAGCATGCTCTTTTCGGCCAGACTCATCATGCTGCCCCAGCACACACCCCATTGAGCTGTCCAGTACTGTCAAGTATAAGATTAGAGGTCTCCCTTCAACCGGTGGCATAAGAATGGGTGGTTCTTGGAGATACTCTTTGATTCTGTCGAAAGCGGCCTGACATTCATCGTTCCAACGTACTACTTGATCTTTCTTCAGTAGCTTGAAGATTGGTTCACAGGTAGCAGTTAGATGTGAGATGAATCGGGCAATGTAGTTCAGCCGTTCTAGAAAGCCTCTGACTTCTTTCTCTGTCTTGGGAGTTGGCATCTCTTGTATGGCTTTCACTTTGGCAGGGTCCACTTGAATACCTTTGTCACTTACGACGAAGCCTAGCAATTTTCCAGATCTCATCCCGAAGGTGCACTTGTTCGGGTTCAACCTCATCTTGTACAACTTCAGACGGTCAAACAGCTTCTGTAGATGGTCAAGGTGTTCCTCCTCAGTTTGGGACCTTGCAATCATATCGTTGACATATACTTCGATCTCGTGATGGATCATGTCATGAAACAAAGCAACCATGGCACGTTGGTAGGTTGCCCAACATTTTTCAACCCAAAAGGCATGACCTTGTAGCAAAAGGTGCCCCACTGAGTAACAAAAGTGGTCTTCTCCATATCTTCAAGAGCCATCTTAATCTGATTATAACCTGAGAACCCATCCATGAAGGAGAATACCTTATGCTGAGCAGTATTGTCGACCAGAACGTCAATATGAGGCAGAGGGAAATCATCCTTAGGGCTCGCCCTGTTCAAATCCCTGTAATCAACACACATTCGGACCTTACCATCTTTCTTTGGCACTGGAACCACGTTGGCAACCCACTGAGGGTAAGAAGTCACTGCTAGAAACCCGACATCAAATTGTTTCATAACCTCAGCTTTGATTTTCTCGGACATCTCTGGACGCATACGGCGGACCTTCTGTTTAACCGGAGGGAAGTCTTCCTTGGTAGGAAAGTGATGAACCACAATGTCGGTATCCAACCCAGGCATGTCTTCGTAAGACCAGGGAAAGATTTCCACATAGTCATGCAGCATCTGAATCAACCGTTGTTTCACGCTGAGCTCCAGATTGGCACCAATCTTGACTTCCTTTCTGTCTATCTCAGTACCCAGATTTACCGTTTCCACTGGCTCTTCATGTGGCTGAATGGCCCTCTCTTCCTGGAGTAACAGTCTTGCAAGCTCACCAGGCACTTCGCAATCATCTTCACCTTCATCTTCGGCTAAGTTGATCGGATTTTCGAAGTCATAACTGGCAGTAGCAGAGTCGTTACCAGTGAGATCCAGAGTGGATTGGAACTTGTATAGGTGAGTGTGTGTAAATATAGCTGTTTTGCAATATATATAAAGAAAGAAAAGGAGCGCAAGATTTGAAATGCGAAAAACGTCCAATGCTTTTATTAATGATATATGGAAATGACAAATAATAAGCCCTCACAAATGAAGCCACGGTGCCCCGAGTAAGACACCGAGCCATAAAGTTTAGTAATATTGTTTATTACAAATTCAAAACAAAGGCGTTCATTACTGAGTGACAAAAGTAATAGGTACAAAGTCTTTCGCAGTCCAGTTGCTTGGTCCACCGTTGGTCGTTGGGTAGATCCAGCTGTCAAATTCAGATTCCTCCGCCTCGTCTTCAATAGCATTCACTCCTGGGTTGGTGATGAATACAGGAGGTCTTCCAATCCTTGCTTTACGCACAACCCTCTGAGCCTCTGCAGTGAAACCCAAACCAAATTTGTCAGTCTTCGGAGTGAAATCAGGAAGTCGGCCCCAGTTTATGCACTCACCCTTCTCGATAACAGCCCGGACATCCTTTAAGGAGGCCATCTTCAACGGAGAATCTTCTTTAGTCACAGTCTCTGCTGACGCCAGTGTCTGAGGCACCTCTTCAAAGTGTTGAAAGGGGGTCTCAATGAACTCCCCATCCATTTCTATGTACCGGAACGAGTTAAGGTGGCTTACCATGTATTCTTCCTCCCCCTGCACTGTCACAATCTTCCCTCTAACCGGGTACTTAAGCTTCTGATGTAACATGGAGGTCACAGCTCCAGCCTTGTGGATCCACGGACGACCCAACAAACAAGAACAGGATGGTCGGATGTCCATCACATATAAAGTAGAATCAAAAACTTGAGAACCAACCCTGATTCGAATGTCAACTTCACCATGTACCATCATCTTCGACCTGTCAAAGGCCCGGACAACAATGTTACTAGGCTTGAGATCTAAACCTTCACAATCCAACCTGTCTAGGGCCTTCTTGGGTAATACGTTCAACGAAGAACCGGTGTCTACCAACACATGGGCAAGAGTAGTGCCCCTTCATTCAATGGAGACATGCAGGGCGTCGTTATGGTTTTTTCCCTTGGCAGTCAGATCGGCGTCAGAGAAACCCAACCCATTATCAGCAGTCAAGTTGGCCACACAATCCGTAAATTGATCAGCAGACGTTTCTTGTGGCACATGGGCCGTCTTCAGGAAGGAAATCAGGGCCTTGGCATGGGCCTCTGAACACAACAACAATGATAGCATAGAAATCTTTGACGGGGTGTGCCCCAGCTGCTCAACTACATTGAAATCACTCTTCTTGATAATCTTGAGAATCTCTTCCATCTCTTGCTTGGAAGCTTCAACATTGACGGTCTTCGGTGCCTCCGTCTGGGCAGGCACATCAGTAGCAATCCCTTTGCCCCGAGCGTCAGATGACTCGGCAGCAGGGGTAGATATGAACTTGGTCAGGCAGGGAAGCAGGCACACTGGCAGGTGTGATGATAAGAGGTCTCTGAATAGCTGGTGGCGCAATATCTTGTGAGAACAGCCTACCACTGCGAGTGACTTTGGCAGGCCCGGTGATGTTACTGACGCCGGTACTAGTATCAAATTCTTGTTTAACTCCAAGCACATAAACATCTGCCCCATAGTGCCACGGGACAGCCTTGTCAGATGTATAGGGGAGGGGCCCCGGAACAGTGATGATGATAGGTGCAACCTTCTGAGTGGACATGATTTTGACAGGCTTCTTTGAGGGAGCCTTAGGAGAGTTGTTGAAAATAATAACAATGGACACTTCTTCAGCAGGGGTAACAGGAACAACAACCTTCTCGAACAAGATCTCTTTGTTATCCATCAGATTTTGGATGCCTGACTTCAACAGAGGACAACCAGCAGGTGAAACAGAACATAGATGGCAACCTTTACTACATCCCGGAAATAAACCAGCTAGCAACAGGTTCCTTTTGACAGTCAACAATGGAGTAACAATATCGTCTACAGAGGCTACATACTGGTCTTCTTCCACAACATTCACTCCATGCTGGGGCATGGGAGCAGTCACAACATTGGGTATTTCGGGCACCTCGAACTGCATTTCTTTAGCATCAATAAGGTCTTGAACCTTATTCCTCAGAGCCCAACAATCATCCGTAGTATGCCCCAGGCTGTCAGAGTGATAAGCGCAGCGGGCGTTGGGATTGTATTTTGGAGATGTGGTGTTCACTACCTTCAGAGCTTCTTTGACAGTTACCAGATTGGTTGACAGGAGTTGCGGAAATATTTGAGACAGGGTCATACTGAGCCGAGTGTACTCCCTTCTGGGTCTCTCACCCCTTAATTGGTTATATTGCCGAGGAGCCGCAGCAGGCTTTGAGATTACCACTGCGTTGACAGCTTGGCGGCGTTCCGGTTTATTTTGCTTCCTTGACCCATAAACAGTGCTAGATTCCTTTTTGAAGGGCTTCTTTTCAGAGCTCGAGGAGGCTCCTTTTTGTATCTTCCCCGACTTGATACCAGTTTTATCCTCTCACCAGTCAGAATGAGGTCTGTAAACCCTGCAGAAGAATTACCAATCAAATGGTTGAAGAAAGGACCAGACAGGGTCCCCAAGAACATGTCGACAAGCTCACGGCCAGTCAAAGGTGGCTGCACCCTTCCAGCCAGATCTCTCCACTTTTGCGCGTACTCCTTAAAACCTTCACCCGTCCCAAGTGACATACCCTGGAGTTGGGTACGCGTGGGAGCGAGGTCGGAATTATACTGACACTGCTTATAAAAAGCAGTTGCCAAGTCCTCCCAGTTACGAATACTGGTTCCATCCAGCTGATAGAACCATTCGAGTTGAGTCCCTGAAAGACTATCCTGGAAGAAATGGATCCATAGATTCTTGTCTGCAGTGTATGATTGGATCTTCCTTACATATGATCTGAGATGCAGCTTAGGACAGGAAGCCCCGTCATACTTCGCAAAAGCCGGTGCCTTGAACTTGTGAGGGATCACCACCCCAGAAGATAAACCTAGATCTCCAAAGTCCAACCCAGGCACGTGTTGAATCTCCATAGCACTTAGACGGTCCTCTAGTTGTTTGTACCTGTCCTCAGCAGGAGGGTACTGTTCATCATTGTAATCTGTCTCGTTGTCGGAGACCACGGGACTAGGAACCCTTCCCCCTTGGGGACTATCTTTCCCTACAGAGGAAGTAGCCTGATCAGCCTCATTTTGCAGTGTATTCCCAAACCTCCGTCCAGTGTTGAACAACACAGTCCTCTTCTTCTTCTTCTTCTTCTTCAACAGCAGAGTCTTCAACTCCTGTTGACCCTGGGCTAAGCTCATGACCAGCTCTTGAAACTGGGCGTTCTGGGCCTGGAGGGCCTTGATAGCTTGTTCATTAGTAGGTTCATGATTCATGATGATTGCTGAAATAAACAGCGAAGAAGACTTAGCAACCTGTAAAAAAGAGTACCTGTGATGCATATGATGAATGGAATGCGTATGAGTTATGTTTTCAAAGATAATCGGGATTCAACTTTGTAGACAAAAGGAACACACTTTATTAGATTCAAGCTTTAAATTGTTCGAGAAATTGCCCTTAGGCGTTACAAGAATGAAAATACTGAAAAGGAAATAAAAGCTGTAAAAGAAACATCCAAAGCCCATCAGTGCTCCCATGGCCTCCTCTTCTCAGTACGGATGTAGTCATTCAGGACCCGCTCATTCTCCAATTGCTTAGTCAGCTTCTGGATTTTTTGTTCCTGTTCATTGAACATTTCCCGATAAGAATCCCGTTCTTCCTGTAGTTGCGCCCAAGACCTCTTTAGTGTATCAACATTAGTAGGTATCTGAGGAGGGAGAACAGTTGGAGGAACCCCGTCTCTATCAGGAAATTCAAGAATGATAGGCCTGACAGCTTCATATGGCATACCTAACTTCTGAGCACGGATGCAGACCCATCTGTAGTAGGATTCCATTGGTAGATAAGTCTTCGGTCCAACCTCATGTGGGTCAGCTTTGTGAATTCTGTCCCAAGCCTTGATGAATCTACGACGCAGCTCGTCACTGTCTACCTGAAACTCAAAACTGATGTGAGGCACCAACATCTCATGGGGCCCTGCTCTTCTGGCTCTTCCAAACTGGCGGAGAGCTAAACATGGATTATAAGAGATTCCTCCCTGGGTACCGATCAATGGAACATTAGGATACTCTCCGCAACAATCGGTAACAGCTACCTCATCCAAACCTCTGAGAGTCCAAATGATGTCATTATCAGTGAGAGACATTAACCTATGAGCCCAGCCCCTTCCTTCCTTGTTCTTCAGCACGAACTTAGGGAGGTGCGAAATAAACCACCTCACTAACAAAGGAGAACAACACCACAGAGTTCCCCGTCTTCGGGCAGTACGAGCATAAAGTTGTTGCAGGATATCACCCAAGAGAGTGGGCACAGGGTTCCGAGACATGAAGATCATTATGGCATTAATATTGACAAAGTTATCAGGATTTGGAAACAATACCAGACCATAGATTAAGAGAGCCAGAATGTCTTCATACGCCCTGAAGTCTAAGTCATTCCAGAAACTGTTAGCTTTACCAATCAGAAACTTAGCCAAAAAGCCCTTAACTCCGCTTCTAGTCACCCAGTTATCCATTACCTCCTTGTTGGTCAAAGGAAGGGCTGCAGCAATCTCCTCAAGTCTAAGAGTCTTTTCCCAACCAGTGAATGGGGTCTGTTCCAAAACAGGGATACCAAGCAAATCAGAGAATTCTTCCAGGGTAGGGACCAACTGGAAGTCTTGAAAGGTGATGCAATGGTACAGGGGATCATAAAACTGGGTCAGGACACTCATCAGTTGTTGGTCCCACTTTGAAGTGACTAAACCGAGAAGAGAACCATGCCTCTGGATGAAGGAAGTAGCATTTAGAATTCTGTCAACCAATTCTTTAAGCAACTCAGGTGGGTGAACAAAGTTGAGCCGGATAGTATTCCTTCGCACAGGCATCATAATGTCCTACAAAACAGAGCAAAGATGAAACCCTCTTGTCTTTGAAATGGGTCAGTCCTTATGCAGGATGCATGCAATGGTATGATGGTATGATTTTATGATAAAGCACACCACAAGCATTCACAAAGGCAAACATGATAAGGCACACAAGTCACACAAGACAGCCCTTAGAGTTTAGGCCAGCATGAAGTTTAGGTACTACCCTCTTTCAGTTTCGTTGGTTAAGACCTGTCCTAGAAAATAGTAACCGGGTTCTAGAGGATCTCAATATCATCGACTACCCTCAATTGGTCATAACTCCAGCGTCGCAATCTTTTCTTGTGGCCAGAACCATCGCGAGAGTTTAGCCTCAATGAGTGTAGCATACTGCTACTGTTCTATGGCCAAGTTGGGTCAATTTAGGGTTCTAAGGTCGGTTGGTGCTTAATGACTCCTCAGAAGACCCATATTCTCCTCGTTGCAACACAAAGGATATCAGTACAGACCAAGGTGTCACACCAACGTAGCCACTGCTTCACCCGTGTCGGTCTACACTGGACAGGTCCCTCACATCTTATGCTACCTAAAGGGTATTCCCCAGATCTGGGTTAGGATCTATGAAACTCCGATGCAAGCCCATAATATAAAAGCAAACAAGACAAACAATTGAAAACAAGAGTGGTCTAATCCTAAGGTACACCTCACTTATCAGTAATTCCCCAGCAGAGTCGCCAGTTCTGTGATCGGTGGAAATAGAACTGACTGTTTTGAAATGCTGGTTCGCGAAATGTCGCGGTAAGCAAGAGTCGCCACTGTCTTTTATTTTTTCCAACAAGGAAAGGACAAAAGCACATCAAAATTCCTTTTCGAGATGTTTCTCGGTTCGGGAGGTAGATTATAGAAAGGGAAGGTGTTAGCACCCTTTCTATCCGTGGTTATCCACGGGCTCTTAGGTACTTGCTCACTATGTTTTCAAAAGGTTTTTGCTTTTCTTGTGTTTGTGGATTTTGAAAAAAGTTTTTTTTGAAAACTTCGATTTAACTCTTGTATCTGTCCTCAAGAGTGTATGAAGTGTTGTTTGAAAACTTTTGTTTGAAAAGTGTAGGTGCGAAAAGTATTTTTGTTTTGAAAGAGCAAGTATCTAAGAACCTCTACCTACTCAAAAGAAATTAAGCTGTATAAATGTCCTTTAGACAGTACTATCCCACTATTGAGAAGTAGGTAGCACCGTCGTTGGAGTTTTTGGGTCAATTCGATTATAGGGACAATGTGTGGTCACCCAAGCAATAGTAGGACGCCTTAGCCGTAACCCTAATATCCTAGATCCTTTTTATCCGAAGCAACCGTTTCGAGGAAACTGGATCTTTAGACAGGAGGGCGACCTCTAAAACACCCTATACTTGACGACCACGTCGAGGCAACCAAGTGAGACGTACCCTAGGAGTGGCATGTGCATGTGTGTTGTTTCAGTTTATATTTATCTTGTACATGTTATTTGTGAGCTACGAGTTGGTTTTATTATTCAAACAAGTCTTGCATGCATATTAACAGTTAAGAGTGCGGAAAATAAAGCGCGGAAAGGTAAATCTACGCTATTACAAGGCGCGGGTCTATACATCGCCAAAAACATAACTCGTTTGGAAAATAAAGTGCGAGAAAAGTAAAGAAAGCGGTGAAAGACCTAATTAACTATTACATCCTCGGAAACAGATACATCAATATAGTCAAAAGGAATTAAAGCGCGAAAGAAATTAAATCGGGAACGTCTTAGGGTTTTGACCCTTTTTGAGAGAAGAATTGAAATTGTCCTTTTTTGCATTTAATTAAATATTAACCCTAATTTACTAATTAATTAAATAATTAAAAGAAAAAGTATTTTTTTTATGTTTTTTATGTTTTAATGAAAATAAAAATAAGAAATTAAAAGTCAAAAGAAAAACCCTAAGTTAATTTTATTTATTATAAAAAAATGTCAAAGTTAACCTAATTAACTAAATTAATTAATTTACATTTATTTACAAAATAATAATTATTAAAAGAAAATAATAAATAATAATATAAATAATATTTAGGTTTCTGATTTTATTATGAAAAAATAATTTATGAATTAATTAGATAATAGTAATAATAATTATTAAAATAATTAGTTAAAAGAAAATAAAAAGCAATTAACCAGGGGGGGTGTTGACCCGAGAATGGAGGTTAAGCCTGGAATTTCTGGCCCATTAAGCCAAGCCCTTCTGACTTTTTGGAATTGCCTAGAGCGTGGATTGACCAAGAGCATGGTGTTCTCCACTTTTTGACCATTGGATTGATGATAGTGGCCACATGGCGCCTGGATATCTGATATGCATGGTAGACTCCTTGGCAAGTGCTGCACATGAACACATTAGAAAAAATAGAAACAAGCTTTTGGGGGACCTGGGAATCGAACCCAGGTCCCAATGGTTACCAGACACATCATCTTCCGCTAGGCCATTGCGTTGCATTTGTTAGTATAGTGGGCAATGAAAATAATATATGAAAACAAACGCATATGCTGGAAAGAGAAAAACGCACGTTATATTTGAATGAGCCAATCATGTATCAACACGCAATCATCTTCTTCATTCACCTGTAAAAACAACAAACAGATAGCGGGGGTTTTTAACCCCCACAAAATAGCATGACCAAAAATAGTGATTAGGCGTACGTTAAACATAAATTGTTCGCGAGGGTTGGGTTTGATTCGCCTGGCCTTGACGAATTCAACCATATGCGTCTCAAGGTATGATTTTCCTCAATAAGAAAGCCCCAATTTTAGAGCTTGGAAAACCTAGAAATCGTTCATGGTGATTTCTGTTTCAGGGCATCTTAATCCGATTATTTTGTACCAAAAGCTTCGTACAGTCCTTATGAACACAAAACAATCAACAAAAGAGGTTAAATATGCATGAATCAAAGTATATGATTTTGGAAAAATTGTTCAAACCGTGGGTCTGTGTAGAGGGTTTTCTTGAGCTTTGGCGTATGATTTTGATTGCAAAATGTTACTGAGAGTTCCTGCAATGGATTGAAATCAATAAAAAGCTTTGAATTGTGTTAGAACATGGAATTTAGTTTTCACTTTTCTTTGATTTTTTTCAATGTTGTTATGGCCTCTCTTGCAGCAATCTCACGTGTGCAACATTAGGTTTAGGTTATGCATATATAGTAGAACTGAATTAGGGTAAATCTTGGTCCAAAAATCCATGGCATTATGATTTGCATATTTGATTTTCAATCAAATATTTTTGCATCTTTTTGATTGAAAAACCTTGCCAAATTGGGAGATTTTGTCCCCTTGATGTGCACACGAATTTTCCAGCTCATATTGGTCATATTTGCTTCATAAAAAGATTTGAAAACCATATCTTTGAATTTCCTACATTTTAAATCAATTAAATGAATTAATATTAATAAAAAATTCAATTAATTAATTAAAAATAAGAAAATAAATCAATTTAAGCTCAACGGGTCGTGCATAGGCTTTGGACAAATTTTCAAGAAGGAATTTGAGGCCCATTAGCAAAAATGATGTGTTTTGAGCAAAGTTGACTTTTGCAAATTCACAAAAATTTCCCAACTTCTCCAATGCATATCTTGCTCAATTTTGATCATATGAACATGTTCTTGGACATTTTGTAAAGGTCTTGAAGTCCTCTAACCAATGCCTTTGGTCCCATGTCATTTTGATTTACCAATCTCAAGTTATGGTCTTTGACTTAAAATGCCCTTTTGTTGACTTTTGAAATTGACCTATAATGTAGAAATTGATAACTTTTTGTGAGAGCATTTCTTGGACTTGGAATGTGAATATGAGTTGTAGGAAATGTCATCCCCTTCAAAATGAGAATTGGATGGGATTTTTATGATGAACCATGAAAAAGTTATGCCTTGGTCAAGTTACAGTTGACTTTTCAGCTGTCCAAAAATAGTAACTTTTGCATCTTTGATGATTTTTGAGCCATGCTTGTGGAATCATGATCAAGACTTCATCAAATGATGATTGTGGCTTCAAAATTAGATGTTGACCAAAAATTATGACTTTTGACTGTGAAATGACCATTTTGCCCCTACAGATGATTGTGAACCAAATAGGGCTTTTGACTGTGCAATTTGGCTCTGTGAGTCTTGAAACTTGGCATGTAGATTATTGGCAATGTGTATAGGCCTATGGGACTTGATTGAGCCATTGAAAACCTCAACTTCTTTGCAAGAACCAAAACCCTAATTTTGACTGGCTTAGGAGGCATTTGAACTGTGCAACCCTTGAGTAATCTTGAACCATTTGAGGATGATTCTTGATAAACCTTGAAGAATATGGGAGGGAAAATTTTGGGGTACAACAATAAGCATTCACATCTCCATCGAATATCATACTGTAACGAGATTCAGGATCAGGACCTTCCTCAGGAAATGGTTCTTCACAATCTTTCACTTTCAGAAACATCACATCCTCATCCGGTAAATCGTACTTCACAGACTGATAATCATCGACTGGTTGGTGAGCAAGATAATTTGCCAACACGCTGCTTTTAATAGATTTTTGAGTGCGGTATTCAATGTTATATTCATATAATAGCATCTGCCAGCGGACAATTCTCCCAGTAAGAGCAGGCTTTTCAAAAATGTACTTGATTAGATCCATTTTGGAGATCAACCAAGTAGTATGATTCAACATATATTGCCATAAACGTTTTGCTGCCCAGGCCAGAGCACAACATGTCTTTTCTAGCATGGAATACCGTGATTCATAATCAATGAACTTTTTACTGAGATAATAAATGGCATACTCTTTCTTACCTGTTTCATCTTGTTGTCCCAGAATACAGCCCATGGAGTTATCTAACACTGTCAGATACATAATCAACGGTCTTCCTTCAACAGGAGGGAGCAAGATAGGAGGTTCAAGCAGATATTCTTTAATACTTTCAAATGCCCTTTGGCAGTCATCTGTCCACACACAACCTTGATCTTTCTTTAACAACCTAAAGACCGGTTCACACGTTGTAGTCATGTGGGAAATGAATATGGAAATATAATTCAAACGCCCGAGGAACCCTCTGACTTGCTTTTCAGTTCTTGGCGCTGACATTTCTTGAATTGCTTTAACTTTTTCAGGGTCAACTTCAATTCCTCTCTGGCTAACAATGAAACCCAACAATTTTCCTGATCGAACACCGAAGGTACATTTATTTGGATTCAAGCAGAGACGATACTTCCTCAAACGCTGAAACAACTTCAACAAATCTTCTACATGCCCTTCTTCAGTATGGGATTTAGCAATAATATCATCAATATATACCTCGATTTCCTTGTGCATCAGATCACGGAATAGGGTTGTCATAGCCCTCTGGTACATTGCACCAACGTTCTTCAACCCGAAGGGCATCACTCTGTAACAGAATGTTCCCCAGGGTGTGATAAACGTTGTTTTTTCCATGTCCTCTGGAGTCATTCTTATTTGATTATACCCGAAAAATCCGTCTATGAATGATAATACTTTGAATTTTGTTGTGCTATCCACTAACGAATCAATGTGTGGCAATGGAAAATCATCTTTTGGACTAGCTTTATTTAGATCTATATAATCTATGCACATGCAAACTTTTCCGTCTTTCTTCGGTACTGGGACAATATTGGCAATCCATTGAGGGTACACTAATGTCACAAGAAAACTGGCATTAATTTGCTTTAGAACTTCCTCTTTGATCTTTACTGCCATATCCGGGTGAGTTCTTCGCAACTTCTGTTTGATTGGCGGACACTCTGGCTTCAACGGAAAACGGTGTTCTGCAATGTCTATATCTAGACCAGGCATATCTTGATAAGACCAAGAAAAAATATCCACATACTCTTTCAACAACTCAATCAATCTTCTTTTCACATCAGGATGCAACAATGCTCCAATCTTGACTTCCTTCAGATCTTCTTCTGAACCCAAATTGATTACCTCCAATGGCTCTTTATATGGCTGAATGGCATTTTTCTCACGCTCAAACAACCGTGATACCTCTTCTGGAATCTCATCATAGTCTTCTTCTTTGGCCCTATACACAGGACATTCAAAGTTGGGAGAGGGTGCAAGGTCATTATATTCAACGAGTTTTTTAATTAATATGCACATATGATTTATCATTGTTTTTAGAAACTGACACATATAACAAGTGATCATGCAGATTTAATTTCAATTATTATTTATTTTGAAAGGTTTTTCTTTGATTACCATTTTCCAAGAAAAATAAAAAAATAAAAGACACAATTTGGAGAAACAAAGACAACTTTTATTATTGATTTTAAAAGCCACGACAAACAGATATGCCCATACAATATTAATACTTCCACCTTGGGAAGAGTGAAAGCTTTTCAAAAAGATTAATAAGACAAATTACTTTGAAATATGTATGCAAGAGGGAACGTCAATGGTGATGTAGTTCTGAACCCTAACTCTGTGCGTCAGGTAATTCGGCATTTCCGGCTCTACTTCATCTTCCACAATGGCATTAATCCCGGAAACAGTTGGATGAAGAGAACCCTCGCTACGGAAGGCGTCTTGATACTTGCCTGCAACAGACTTTGGATTCATGCTCTTACCTTTTTCATTCCTAAAAGAGAACCCTAAGCTAACTCCGTTCTTGTTTACAGGTGGGTCCATAATCTGTCCCCAAACCAAACTATGACCATTACACACAACTTGTTGTGCATCCTTAAGTGAAACCATGGAATTCTCATTTCCCCTTACATTATCAATGGATAAAGCTTGGAACTGGGTTCCAACAGCAGCTTTGTCCTCCTCCACAATGCTGAAAGAGGACAAATGCGATATCAATAAAGCCTGCTCTCCATTTGTAATCACCACTTTTCCTTCATGTACAAACTTAAGCTTTTGGTGTAAAGTTGAAGTGACAGCCCCTGCCTCATGTATCCACGTCCGTCCCAACAAGCAGCTATAAGCGGGTACAATATCCATGACCTGGAAAGTAATCTGAAACAAATGTGAGCGTATATGAATAGGCAAGCCCACTTCACCAATAACAGATTTCCTTGATCCATCAAACGCTTTCATAATAATGCCACTTGGGCGCATGGGCGTTCCTTGATATTTCAATTTCATAAGTGTGCTCCGTGGTATAACTTCTAATGCAGATCCATTATCAATCAGCATATTGGATAGTGAATCATTGTTGCAGTTCATAGAGATGTGGAGGGCCAAGTTGTGATTCCTTCCTTCATCCAGAAATTCATCGTTACAGAAACTCAGGTTATTACATGACGTAATATTCCCAACTACACTACTGAATTGGTCTATAGGCATATCACTTTCCATGAAAGCTTGGTCCAATACCCTCATCAAAGATTCTCTATGAACAGATGAGTTCATCAATAAAGCCAAGATAAATATTTTTGAAGGAGTCTGCAGTAGATGATCTACAATTATGTAGTCGCTCATCTTGATTATATTCAAAATATCATCTACCTCCTTTTCTAGCGTAGCTCCACTAGAATCACCCGTAGCCTTCTTGGGTTCAACATTCTCAGTAATTTTCTTTCCGATGCTAACATCTCCATGAACAACTGGTGCGAATACACGACCACTGCGGGTCACTCTGCTAGTCTCAGCAATATTTCCAACATCAGGCATCAGATGGATGGGAACTTCCATACCATCCTCTAAGATTGTAGCATTATATTTGTAGGATACAACCTTATCTAACTTGTAGGGGACAGGACCCGACAAACTAATCACCAATGGGGTAACAGTTGGCTTGCTATAATACTCAACTTGAAAATGGGCGGGTGCACCAAAATAAGGCACAATGACGTTTACCCCTTCTTCAACATAATCGGTCATCATGGGGTCATCTCTGGAAAATAAATCTTCATCAGAGGAGAAGAACTCATCTGCAGAGGCATACTCATCATCCGACTCTTCTTTAGCCAAACAAACCTCAATCATATCAACTTCATGGTAATCATCCCTTTGACATGTAACCTTGATAGTTCCATTATTCAACAACGACTGAAAACCTTTCCTCACAACTAAACATCCTCGGGAGTCTTGGCAGCAAATTTGGCAAGATCCATACTGATGTTCCACCTGACCAGCCATCTGGCAGAAAGTAGCATGCAATTGCACAAGGTCCTCATTCATATACTCCACATCAAAAATTCTGAACTCTCCAGGACATCCAGAAACCATGTTCACTTCCTCTTCATACTCTGCCCTAGACCTGATTATATGGATGTGGCCATCATCTATCATCTCCTGCAAATCAATGTTTATCTTACCGCAACCCTGTATGTATGTACTGCAAATAGAACAAGCGGAATGGTCATGTGTATATTAGCTAAATTCACAGAGGTCTGCATGCATTTTCACCAATTCTCCTCTAACCAGATGAATATCAAAAATCCAAAAGTCACCTGGACAACCGGCCACCATATTCACAACATTTGTCCCTCCTTGCTTTGGTAGAGGATTGTCTTTCACATTAGGGCCCACATCCTTGAAAGATAGAATACAAGACTTCACCAATTTCTGCACCTTAGTCTTCAAAGGATAGCAATTCTCAACATTATGCCCTGGTTCTCCCTGATGAAAAGCACATGTTTGTTTTGCTTTGTAATACTAAGGCAACAATGATGGTACAGCGGGAGGTGGTCGGGTCTGAACCCACTTCTTCTGAATCAATGCCGGTAGTAACTCTGTATAACTCATAGGAATAAGGTCATAACTCTCCCTTCTCTGATTATACCCTTGATTCCCCTGCTGGGATGGTCTCTGATAAGCAACGGTGGTTGGAGCTACACCAACAACTGGAGTAACTAAGGCGACTTGTTGGTGACGTTGATAATTTCTTCTAGGAGGATTAACTTTCCTCTCTTGCATAACAGCATTTGTATCCCCTTCCTTATTCTTGGTAAACCCATAAGATGGCTTCTTCGCACCTCTAGATCCTTCATCGTTTATTAAACGGCCCTCTCTTACAGCCTCTTCTAAACGGATACCCATGCCTACCATTTTAGTAAAGTTACTTGGCGCATTCTCTACCATCCTTTCATAGTAGAAAGCACCCAGAGTCTTCAAGAAAATATTAGTCATCTCTTTTTCTTCCATGGGAGGAATCACTTGGGCAGCTACCTCACGCCATCTTTGTGCATATTCTTTGAATGATTCCCTATCTTTATGAACCATGTCCTTGAGTTGATCATGGTCAGGCGCCATATCCACATTGTATTTGTATTTTATGATAAATGCTTCTCCCATATCATTGAAAGTATGGATATTGACGCTATCCAAACTCATATACCACTTCAACGCAACACCGGTCAAACTATCCTGAAAAAAGTGAATCAGCGGGCGCTAATCATTAGTATGGGTAGACATTCTCCTTACATACATCACAAGATGAGCACGAGGACAGGTGTTGCCCTTGTACTTCTCAAATTCCGGGACCTTAAACTTTGTAGGTATCTTAACGTCTGGGACCAAGCATAATTCATTCACATTCTTCCCGAATAACTCTTTTCCCCTGAGGGCCTTCATCTCTCTTTGCATCTTGTCAAGCTCTTGAAAATCATCCATTCTATCATAAAGACCCAAGTCTTCACTTGGTGGAGGAAAAGGACGACACACATCATCATTAACAAATGGAACCAAATTCACCGAAGGAGGTGCAGTAGGAACATGCAGCACATGAGGTGCATGAGTAACAGTAGTCTGAACAACTGAAGCTTCTTGAGGACCAAGATTTAAACCTTCGGGTGCAAAATTCTATGGCATTCCCCATGGATAACCTTGAGGCATGCGATTCTGAACAACAACTAGGGTAGCAGACACAGGAACAGTCGGAGCTTCAGCAGTAGCATTTGTTGGTTGAGGTTGAACACTCGGTGGCTGATTCTCAGAAGCCACCAGAGATTCCATTGGAGCAGTAAGATTGGCCATACCGGCCTTCAAAGCAGACACTTCCTCGTGCAGCTCACAATTCTCTTGTTCTAAGTTATCCATCTTCCTTCTGAAATTAGCCCGAGTGTTGTAGTGGTGAGTCATCTTGCTGAACAAAGTAAAGAAGCTTGATAAGACACTTGGATATGCATAAAAAATGCAAGAAATATGTGTAATATGATGCATGATATGTGGTGCACATGATTTATTTTAATTATTAATATTTCAAGGGACTTAAAGATTTATGGACACATTGCGAATATCAAAATAATAACACATTTGAAATACTGAAAATTCTTATTATAATAACTTCAAAAAAGGTTACAAGTCTCAACAATCCCAAGTGCAAGATGAAAATAAAGTCTAAAACCCTGAGAAGTAAAGCCATCAGAGATCACTCTATACGCTGGCGCTTCCCTGTAAGCCTGAAAATCTGAGCCTTCAACCTCTGGTTTTCTTCCGCATACCTGGTGGCAACCTCCTTCCAACCATCTGAATCATGAAGTGAGCAACTAGCATCTGACTAAGGCTTAGAGGAAAATAAATCCCCTTGCCTCTTCATGGTCTCTACCGCTCGACTCTCAAGGATCTCAATCAAGTTATCTTTCTCTTTCAAGTATGAACTATAGGAGATCTCTAAAGTTTGGAACTTATTCTTCTAAGCATCCTTTTTCTGCTGCATCCTGACCAAAGTAAGTTGTAGCTCTTCTATATCATCCAGTAGGGGAGGAGTTGTCTTCACAAACAAATCAGGCATATGTGCTTCCCAGGAATACAGCATCTTCAACTGAACAGCTCTCATTTGGACCCACTGAAGATAAGGTTCCAAAGAAACAACCCCTCTTGGTCCCAAATCTTTCCTACTCTTCTTATGAATGTAACGCCATGCCTTCGTGATCTGCTCCCTAGCTTCCTTATGGTCTTCTCCCTCCTTCATAAAGAAACTACTCAAATGAATACTATTTGGTTTATCCCTCATCAGATAACCAAGCTGTCGTCGTGCAAGAACAGGGTTATAGGTAATTCCTCCCTTTGTACCAAGAAGAGGTACATTGGGGAAACTACCACAACTGTCAACAATATCTACATCCTGGTAAGCTCGATGATACCAATAAATATCCGAGTAAGTAAGTTCCATGATCTTAGGAGCCCATCATGGTTCCTTCCTGACATCCCAAAAAGCATCAGATTGAGGCATATGAGAGATAAACCACTGGTACAATAAAGGCGTGCAACAGATAATCATCCCCCCATGATAAGAATTTCGAAGATGAATAGAATAATAAGCATCACCCAATAATGTAGGAACTGGGTTTCCAATCATGAAGATCCTGATAGAATTAATGTCAATAAACTTATCCACACTAGGAAATAAAAACAACCTGTAAGCAAGTAGAGAAAAGATGGCCTCAAAAGCGACTGTACTATTCATCCTAGAAAAGTAACGAGCTTTCTCCAATAATAATTAGGTTGGTAATCCTCTAATCCCTCCTTTAGTAGTCATATGGGCTTCCACCTCAGACTTCCCCAGATGGATCAAATCAGCAATCTCATGTGGTTTTGGCTCACCCTCCAAACAAGTAAAAGGAACACGATTGGTAACAGGTAAATCCAGCAGATAAGAATATTCCTCTAGTGTAGGCATCAACTGATAGTCAAGGAAAGTAAAGAAATGATACATCAGATCATAGAACTGGACCAAGGTCGAGAGAATACCCCATTCATCCTAAACTTCATGAGAGGAATGATGGATCCATACTTCTTCCGAAAATCTGCAGAGCACTCAATCTCAGGAATTAGACTGATCAACTCATCTATCTTGGGATCCTTGAAACTATATTTTCCGGTCCTTCTTTTTCCAGAATCCATGTTCAAAAAGTACCTGAGATGTTCACAAATGGTCAATCTTTTAAGTCCCTCAAAATAAAATTTCTTCAAAAGATGCTTATGAGTGCATGGATGCATGATGCAACAATCACACACAAGATCACACATATAAGGTTCATAGGTTCAACGTCACGAGCATGAGGTAGAAGGTACTTCCCATAAGGTGTTGGTCTAAAAGTTATCACCTACCGAACAAGGTTCTAGAGGTTCCCAGAGTCTACATCCTTCTTTTGGATATTACCAACTTCTCGGTTAACTCAGTAATTAGTAATATTCTCAAGAAAAACTCGTCCGAGCGTAGTATCAGGTGACAACTATTTCGGGATTACTCCGCCATAGCTTCCACACTACACCTAAAAGTCCAAGATGGGTTAGGTATTCTACGATCCTCAGCTTCAGCAGGCTCTCGGGTTGAAAGCAACACGTCTTCCCGATTACTCGGTAAAAACCACTACAGTCAAAGGGGCCTCCACTGAGCGGGGGATCTCATCCCTCCTTTTTTGGGATTACTCCCTCAAAGTTAACATGACTATATCTCCCTTCCTATCTTAAAGTTTGCCCAAGTCCAGGTATAGGACTTATAAGTAATCACCAAGCACCCTGAAAACCAGGCAAATCAGGGCAAACATATATATAACATATAACACATAAACAACAATAACACATATACTGATATAAACAAAGATAGGCTCAACCCACTTAGGGATGGACCAGCAAGAGGTCAATCTTTCCCCAGTGAAGTCGCCATTTTTTATGTAGCGGTAGAAATGTTTAAGACTAAGCCATTGGATTGACTAGACTTATACAAATCAAAATAAAAATCGCCACCGTGCTTTATTTTTTCCAAAAGAATGGGGAAAGAGCGAGTAACCCAAAAAGAGGGGGAAATATTCAAGGTAAGGGGGTTAGTTATGCAAAGGGAAGGTATTAGCATCCTAAACATCTACGGTACTCCGCATGAACCTCTTTGTAAAATCTGTATGTTTTGGCTATAAAATATTGTATGTAAAATAGATGGTGGAGGTGAGAAAAGAAATATTTTTTTAATGATTTTTGCACTCGCCGCGGTTGCGAATCTTTAGTGCCTACGTACCACCTTTCGCAATAGGGGATTAGGGTACACGTAGTTCATCTTTTAAAAATTTTAAGATACAAGTGTGTTGGTTAATTTTATGAGATAGGACATCATCGTCATTTTCCATGTGGAAAACATACTTACTACCCACAATCATGAGAAAGGAGAATTTGCATCATCTCAAAGTGGAGGATATGGCTTGGATTTTAAAATCAACAATGCCTCACTCAACACTCAAGTGGAAAAGATCTCTCTTTACTACATATTATAGAAGTATAATTGTTTTCATCACTACAAGGATTGACAAGAGTCTAATCTTTTGAGAAAAGTTTTTAGAATAAAAAGCCAAAGTGGCAAAATGGTTTGAAATGAGATTGATAGACTTTTAGTCTTCTCACAAAAAAATGTCAACATATTATTAAATTGATTGGAATTTAGTTATGAAAAGGTTTTGAAAATGCATGGACCTAAGTCCAAGTTTAGTATGAAAGTGATTCAAGTTTAAAATAAATAAGAAGAGTTTTCAAAAGGACGGAGAAGATTTTTGAAATTAAAGAAGATGGGAGGAGAAGAAGAGACTATCCTAAAACATAAGGTAAAAGATAGGGATAAGAACCATCTAACCAAGAAGAAGTCAATACTTGACATTATGAGCCAAAATAGAATTATAATTCTTTGGATTGAAACCAAGCAAGCAAAGATACTAGACCTCTTGTGAGAACCAAACTTCAAGTGTATTAAGTCTTCACAAAAATTGGATAGGGTAACGGCTGTATACGGGTGAATTCCAGATTACAAACAAAGAATGTAATCACAATAACCTGCACACAAAACAAACAAACAACCAAATATCTTGAGGTAAACCTCAAGAACTCCAGACAAAATATTAATTAAGGTCACAAGGTCTCCAACATAGGCCAAGGTTTCTAATCTTAAGTCCAAGAAGTCCAATACTCCATAATACCAAGGATAGTAACCAAATTGTCCAAGTATCATTAAAGGTTTTTTTTATGGTTTATGTTGATAATTAAGTGTCTTAGAAGAGAAAAGAAAAAGCTCAAGTGAGCAAAATAAAATGACATGAAATGTAATGCTTAAAGTAAATGATACATAAAGCATAAAAAAATAAAAGGGCATAAAGTAAAAATAATTTAATAGTTAGTGGTTAGTTGGATGACCATCTTGAAAGTTGCATTTGGAACTCATTAGAGGATTGGTAGAACCAAAGCCTCCACACAACAAGTTGCATTTGCTTTTTGTCAAGTATATCATCCATTTGGAGTTCTCAAAAAGTACCATTTAATGATCAACGATGTTTAAGTGATCCGCGCTGATCAAAAGTGTTGTAGATCCATTAGAGGATTGGTAGAACCAAAACCCCCACATAATGAATCTCAAGGTTATTGGATCAAAGAGATCAAATTAAAATACTTGGGCTTGCAAATATAGGTTTGGGCCACGAATGATCATTTATTCGAATCGGGACAAAATTTAGCGTTGTGTTAAGCAATCGTAAGTGGACTTATATAGAAGTCGCACCTATTTTGAGGTCGGTCAATAGCAATCTATGTATCTCATATTTGGATCAATGATATAGAGATCATTATCCCATACCATGTAATACAATGAGAAAGGGGAATAAGATGAAGAGGGAGGGGATGAAACAAACAAACCACATTTGAATTAAATTTTAATTAAACTATTATTAAAATCATTCATCCATTTTTATGGAGTTAAACTCAACACCATGGATCCAATGATGTTAACAAAGTTCATAATAAAAAATTCAACCTAAGATCAGCCAGAAAATAATCACAAAATAATATTGCATTTAATATATACATTAAAAAAAGTTTTAAAATGTTTTTTTAAAATAGAAATAAAAGAGAAAAATATCAACTATATTCAAATTAATCAAGAAATAAAAAGTAAGACCATAGAAAAAAAATCAGAAATGAACTAAAATATTTTTATAAAATTTTTGGTAATTTTTTAAAGTCAGAAACTATTTTTAAAATTAAAGAAAATGAGTAAAATGACCCAAAATTGATAAAAAAATACCAAAGTCAAATAAAAAATGAACGAGGTCACAAATATATGTCACAATGTCATTGGATCATTCCATAATTTTTTAAGAATTTAAAAATGCATAAAAGTATTTTTAAACATTTAAAACAAATCAAATAAAGTGAAAATTTATAAAAAAAAATATCAAAACACAAAATAAAATTGTGAAAAAATAAAAATCAAAAATATTTTTCATAATTTTTTCAAAATTTTTGGACTAAAAATGAATTTTCTATGACTTTTTTGAAATATTAAACAATTTAATATAAAAATCAGAAAATAAAAATAAAGTAAAAAATATGTGGACCATTGGATGAGAGTCAAAACGCGTTAGTAATCAAATCCAAGGGATTTGGCGCGCTGTGCATATCATGGTCATTAGTGAATAAAGCATAGAATCATTAATTAAATCAGATTTAAAAAAAAAACAAATGACGCACCTTCATTGGTTGGAAGATGACTCGTTGGTCATCTTCAACCTCCAGCCAACGTGAATTGCAGGTCTCTCAAACTGTAAAATCAGAAGCCCAGGCCTATGCCATTCGCTTCGTCTCTTCAAGACGAAGACAACCACACCTTCGCGACAAATTTATATAAACTGTAGCTCAAATAATTTGGAAGGAAAGTTTTGAAAAGGAATTTGAAATTTCATGGTCAAAACATGTTTCCAGATAAAAGTAATTGTTGCGACTAGAACCAGGGAAATGAGAGAATCACAATGATATCATAGTTTTGAAGAATTGATGGAGAAATCTACCTATTGAAGTTGAGTTGCAGAGCACTGAAACCGGACTTCTATGGAGCAATATAGGGCATGATTCTTGAATGTAATTATATGGTTAGCTTCAGGGAAGATCAAGGAAGGTAAATTGATAGAAAATTGGATTGAAAAAGGCTTGAAAACAGATTTCGAAGTTGCAGAAATTTGAGTTATGGAACAAGTTTGGCAGGGTGATTCTGGCTATCCAAGCTTGAGAAAATGAATGAGCGATGACCCTCTATTTATAGGGAATCAAATGGAATGTCCAAGCGTGTGAAATGATGAAGTTTGCAGGGAAATCATGTGAAGTTGCAAACAAGAAAAGTGTGACTTCTAATTTGATCAAAACTCATCCAAAACACGCGTTTTGTTGTGCTAATCACTTCTGGAAGTTCACTAAACATGTTTAGAAGCAAAAATGGGCAGAAACAATGTGTTTAGAAGCTAAATCAATGATTTCAAATTTTGACTTTTGAAGAAACTTCAGTTTCAAGTTATCAAGTTCAAATCAATGGCATTCTCAACTCAAGGGGTATTAGAGCATGATTCTTGATGCTTTAGAAAGATGATGTTACAAGATTTTTAATGGAAAAAGAATGAAATCAAATGGATGCTTGAGCTGAAAGTTGCATTGAGTCAAAGTTGGAGAAAAAGGGTTGAATTTCCATACTTAGAAATATTTCAAAATTTTCTTCAAAACTGACCTATAATGTTTTGCATCCAAACATGGCCTTCCACTTGGAATTTGCTCTTGACCAAATAAGATAGCATGAAATAGACCTCTTAAATGACACTTTGAAACTTGAAACATTCAAAATCTCCAAAAATTGAGAGAGTTGTGAATTATTGAAGTTGGCAAAAAATCATGAAATGACCTATAATCTTTTGTATCCTTAGGGAATCTTCCATCCATTTTCTCACTTTGCATATAAAAGAAGGAACAAATTTAATATCTTCAAGATCATCATGGAAAAAAGTGGGCTCAAGGTGATAAAAATTGACCAAGTTATGGTCATTTGAAGTCACACATGAGAAATTGGGGGTTTATCTGGAGGACTTGTAATCTTTCTTCATCATCAAGTTTCTTCCATATGAAAACTCCTTTAAACTTTTGAAGTTATTTTTTAATAACCATTTGAAGAGAATTATGTCTTTGGAATCACTCAAAAATACCAAAATATGAGCAAGATATACTTCTTTGAAGTTCAAGACCCTAACTCCTAGATCAAGAAAATGCTTTGAGGAACTTTGACAATTTTGAACAACCTTCTTGTACCAAAACTCTTGATTTGTAAATAGAAGTTGTTGAGGATGATAATGAGATCTCATAACAACCAAAACCACTTCCATATCTTGAGAATTGATATAAATATGCACTTGTGATCAATGGGAACAAGACCTTGTCCAACCAGGACAACTTCTTCAATCAATCCCTTGCACTTTTGAATCAATTTTGATAACTTTGGAATGTAGTGAACCAAAATAACCTTTCCATGTTATCCCTTCCAAAACAACTTCAATGGTGAGGTTTGGACTTCTCAAGCTTTATTGACTAGGGCATGGAAATAAACTCATGAACCCATGGAGCAACTTGCTAAGCCTCATTGCCTTTACCTACATTATTAACAAGTGATAAAAACCAACATTTCACTTTATTAACTAAAATAAAAATCAAGACAAAATATTCATGATCACAAAATAAAACAAATCAAGGTGCTTGGTGATTACTCAAAGGGCAAAGTTAAAGATAGGGAGGGGAACCAAAAGCCCTAATGTGATCTTGTTATGATTGAATCAACAAGGTATGATGAATGGATATTAGGGGTAAAAATTGGGGTACAACAGTGGCCATGGAACATATTGGAGTAATGATGGTATGTGTCATACTCAAAAAATTTCCTACCCTTATTTCTTTTCATCTGGCTTATTGCATTATGTTGTACCCCAAAATTTGCCCTTTGATATTTTCCAAGATTTTCTCTTACATAGGTGAGTACAAAACTTGATTAAATAAAAAATAAAATTTTGAAGATAAACAAAGTCTTTCAATTGGCATGAACAAGGTGTCTTTCGATTGGTATTTGGATAGGCTTCGATTGAGCGCCTAACCTCCTCCAAGCTTGCCTCAAATTTCCAAGCTTCAATTGAAGCCTTGGCCTTCTACTTGTTTGTTGTTTACAAGCTTCAACTGGGCACGTGGTTCCTTTGAAACAACCTCCTTCGATCCAAGAGGGAAGGGCCTCCTGTTAGTGCTCCTTCGATTGCACCATTCGCTTTGCATGCTGGCTTGATTCACAATGCAATGGCTACCGGCATGCAAGATGGATTCCTGCTTTGTTTAGGCATTTGGTTTCTTTAGAACAAGCTTAATTCTTTCTTCGATTGGGAATTTGTTGTCTTTGGAGAAAACTTGATTCCTGCTTCGACTAGGAAAATTATCCCTCTATGCGTGCCTTCAGCGCACAAAGCAAGAACTTCTCCAAACTGGCCTTCGATTCACAAAGTTCCCACCAGGAAAAGGCCCCTCTCACTGGGCTTCGACTCACAAGGCAAAAGGCCCCTCTAACTGGTCTTCGATTCACAAGGCATAGGCCCCCTCTTCAGCATGCCTTCAGCACACAAGGCCAAGAATCCTTCAGGTTTGCCTTCGATCCACCAGGCCAAAAGTTTCTTTTGATTCTCCAGGCAAAAAAAGTTGCATTCGACCCACAATGCACGAGCTACCGTTGTGCCAGCTTCGCCTAGGCAATGGCCTCTTCTACGCCTGCTTTGACTTGCTTCATGCTAGCATCCATAAGACATAGGCTGCCTTTGTGCCAGCTTCGACTGGGCAATGACCCTATTTAAAACAATTGTACGCATTTCAACACGCGTGATAGCCATTCGAAGGACATACCTTGGTGGCCCATTCGAAGAGGGCATAAAGCATACATAGAAAGTCCATTCAAAAGAGCCAGTCGAAAGAGGAAACTTGAGGCCAATCGAAGGGCAGGGATTGAAGGCGTTCGAAAGAGGGAAGTATGTCAAGGTTCATTAAAATTCAAAAGGAGACAAGTTCCCATGACTTTTGAAACGTTACAAAACATCATTCATGGCTTTGAAAACACTTGTTTATGGTTGTTTAAATCTTTGTTCTCTTTTCCCCTTCGTTCCCTATATATAAAGAAAATACTAACAAGCTCCAAAAGGAGGATGGACATAAGAGGAGGGAGAGTCACACGAAATCAAAAAAATATTCTTGGAAGTTTCTTGAGGATTTTCCAATCATCCCCAACCCTTAAGTAAGTGTCCCCATGTCCAGAAGCCAAATCGAAGCAATCCTTAAACAAGGACACCCACGCCTAAATTCATACATCACCCTTGGTAAGAATGGGTAAAAAGATCAAACTTAAATTTGCATGACATATTGGCATTTATAGTTTTACTCGATCTATATTCAAGATTAAGGACCTGGGTTCATCACCCAGGTCTGCATTTATTTTGTTGCTAACACTTGTTGTAGATATAGCCTGAATAGACCCAATGCATGCAAGATGGAAGGACCTAGGTTCGATACCCAGGTCCTGCGTTTTGTTTTGTTAACACATCTTTGCAGATGCAGTGCCCTCACAGGTTAGCCACCAGGCCCTTCCAGCAATGCCCTCTGGATCGAAAGTCATCTCCTCTCACTAGATCAAAGGGTAATCGAAAGACAACTTTCCCCTCTGAATGGAAGCCCCATCTCCCTGCAATCGAAGGATGCTTCCTTTTCTATATTTACTTTTGTATCAATTTCTTTATTGACCCCTTTTTATTTAAATTGATCTTAAATCAAAAATCACAAAAAAACATTAGGCTAGTTGTTTTTCTAATTATATTAATTTTGTAAATAAATAAATTAATTATTTTAACCTTTTTATTGAAATTAAAATTAAATAGACTTAGGTTATATTTTCTTAAAATAAAACAAAACAAACAAAAAGATTTCCTTTCCTTAGGATTTAGACGTCCATTTTTATTTGTTTGCGCATTTATTCATTCTCGCATTTTTCATCTTATTGTAACTGCTTCCCAGTCTGTAATAGTAACTAGGACTTTACTTTTCCCATTTTTATAATGTACCTCTCATAAAGCCATGTAATAACGCAGATTTAATTTCTGCACTTTAAATTTATGTATACATATCAACTGCTAGACTAATAGGATTGTATGATAAGACTAATAATCAAACGCTAGCAAACTTAACAAAAAGACAAAAATAACTGAATACAACATATTTTACACATATACACCTCTAGGGTACCCCACTTTGGTTGCCTTCAGAAATAAAGCAGTCACGTCCCTCGAAATAGGGACGCTTTAGCAAAGACCCATAAAATCAAAAGATCATAGTCCCTCGATGACCCTACAGTTGCCTCTCGGTAAATGATCTAGTCCCTAAACAAAATTGCTAAAGCGTCTCCACAAGTTGCCTTCGTGACTGTAACGTCCCTTCGATTGTCACTTATACATCCAACGACAGGGCTACCTACTCAGTAATAGTAAGATAGCACTGTCTAAAGGATAGGAGGAAAAGAACTACCTTTTCGAGTACAAAGTAGATAGTTGTTAGAAGTTTGCTCAAAAACATTTTGCACTTACACAAATACTACTTTTCAAAAATAATTTTCAAAAGTGTTTGCTTTGTTAACACTCTTAAGGACTGATACAAGAGTTAAACGCAAAGCAAATCGCCACACTAAGGCATTTCAAAACATTTTTCAAAAACACAAAGCACAAAGGTATTTCAAAAATGAGCAAACCTGTAAGAACCCGTAGATAACTACGGACGGAAAGGGTGCTAACACCTTCCCTTTCCGTAATCTACCCCCTTACTCAATAATCTTGAAAAGGTCTTTTTTTTGTTCTTTTCACCCTTTCCTTAATTTGGATAAAAGAAAAGTCAGTGGCAACTCTCGCTTACCGCAACTTTTGTAAACACAAACACAAAAACCAGTATATAACAGTCGGTTCTGCCACCGTATCACAGAACTGGCGAATCTACTGGGGAAGAATAAAAAGTGGGGTTTGCCTTAGAGTTAGTTCATTATTAAACTGCTTTTTATGCTTTCTATGCTTTATCCTTGGAGGGTTGTTTGGGTTGTTACTATAGATCCTACCCTGGATCTGGGGGTATCTTTTTAGGTAAACAATAATAGATCATGGAGATTGTACGGCATAGACCGATATGGTTGAAGTGATAGTTGTGTTAGTGTGACACTTTGGTTGGTACCTGTATCCCTTGTGTTGAATCGAGGAGAATATGGGGCCTCCGCATGGTGTCGTGAAACACTAACGCACCTTAGAACCTTAGTTAAACAAACTTGGCCATTAGAAAGTAGTGAGATATCCGGCCTCAGTGTAAAGCCGGGGATTGGTTGATACTCGATACTACACTCATTGAGATTGGACTTTCGATATGTTTTGGCCGCAAGAAAAGATTGTTAAGCTGAAATAATTCTCGATAAAGAAAGATCAGTGATATTGAGACTCCTTAGAACCTGGTTACTATTGATAGGACAGGTTAAGCCAACTAAACTTCAAAAGGGTACTTACCTACAAACCCTATGAAAGCCTAAACCTAAGGCTTCTTGTGTGACTTGTTTGTTTTCATTGTGAACTACTTGCAGGGTTTTATTATCTTACAACATGATTTCCTTGCAGGATTTGTTTACAGTCATTATCCAATAAACTGGTTTTATTGCAAGACATACCTGTCTTCATCACCCTGCATTTTTGGCTTGACGCATAACATACACATCATAAACATCATACCATAGCATTTCCTTAACCATTTTAAGGATCTCAAGGGTCTGTGATGCAGGTTATGATGAACCGGACATCTAACAATGGGCAAGGAGATTTATTTCCCTCTAGCCAATGCCTTCAAAATACCAAAGTACAATAACTTGAGTCAGGGGCTATAACCCAATTGATATGGTGAGCTTGACTCTTGTAGAAGGACATTCAACGATACGAAGTTCTTCGATCAAAGCTGCAAAATTCAACGCCTAACATTTTCTCGTGTTTACCCCACGAGATCCTTGAAAACATTTACACATCATGCATGTCATTTTATAACAGGTCTTTCAGTACAGGTCTCTCATGTTCTCGCTGTTTATTTCAGCAATGGCTTTCAAACAGAACCACAAAGATCTCCAGACTCAAGAGGCTCAGTTCATGGAAATGTTCCTCAACCTATCCAAAGGGCAGGAAGAATTGAAAGCATTCCTCACCCAGAATATGACCAAGAAACATCCTGACAACAACAAGGATGAACAGTTGGAGCAATTGCAAGCTGAGGTAGAAGCAATGAGAATCCAGATATTGGGACAGATGGTTCTTATCAACAAACTTCATCAAGACAGATGCAATCGTATGAGGCAAACAGTCGAGGCTGGGGATCAAGTCATGGAACAAAAAGTTGGTTTAGAGAGTATAACCTTCCAAATTGTTGCTACGTTGCAAGCTCAACCACAACCTCGCCAACAACAATAGGGTAATCAGCAAAAGCAAGACAAGCCCAATAGGCAATTCACCAAAATCAACATGTCCTTGACTCAAGCACTGCATCAGGTATTGGGGGCCAAGCTGGTTACGTTAAAGGATCCTCCTCAGAATCCGAACACTACCTCCCCAAGGTATAATCCAAATGCAAGGTGTTTGTACCACTCCAACAGTCCTGGACATGACACTAATAGCTGTTAGGCGTTGAAGAGCAAAATTCAAGACCTGATTGATGAAGGAGCGTTGGAATTCTCACAAGATGGTCAACTGGAATTTTTATGTCATCCCTCCAAGGCATATCATCTGAAGTGATAAAGTTTAGGCATAGAAATTTTTGTTCATTCGAATTTTCAATTGTAATTTCTTTGTTTGGTTTAAACACTTACCTTTATGTCAAACTTTGTCATTTCATCAATGCTTTGCATATGTTTGTCTTGAATTATTTCATTTGTATCCACTATATTCAAACTGTGTTTTTACTTCCTTTTGTGATATTCAACTCTCGATTAAAAGCTTTAAGCCTTTAGAGGGAGGATGACGAAAATGATACCATAATCTCTACAGTGTGCTTTTGAACAGACCCCGCTGACGATGTACATGCATTGTTTCAAATCCAAAACAGTGGATTTATAAGTAAGATAATCCCTAGTTGTAATACAGTGGGAGAACTGACTTGGTGTTTTGCGTTTAATCGCAATTGTTACGGATAGCAAGAGTCGCCACCGACTTTTCTTTTATCTAATAAGAAAAGGTTGAAAAGAAAAAGAAATATCTTTCGAGATTATTTCTTGAGTTCGGGGGGTAGTGTTATACCCCAATTTTCCCCCCTAAGATCCCTTCATCATACCATGTTGATTCCATCACGACAAGATCACATTAGGATTCTTGGTTCTCCTCCCTATATTTAGCTTTGCTTTTTGAGGATCACAAAGCACCTTGACTTGTGTTCTTTTGTGATCATGAATATTTTTGTCTTGATTTCTTCTTTTAATTAATAAAATGCAATGTTGGTTTGTCTTGATTGTTACTCATGTAGGTAAAGGCAATAATATTCAGCAAGTTGCTCCATGGGTTCATGAGTTTATTTCCATGCCCTAGTCAATAAAGCTTGAGAAGTTCAAACCTCACCATTGGATTTGTTTTGGAGGAAATGGCATGGCAAGGTTATTTTGGTTCACCACATTTCAAGATTATCAAATTTGGTTCAAAAGTACAAGGGATTGATTGGGGAAGTTGTCATGCTTGGACAAGGCTTTGTTCCCATTGGTCACAAATGCATATTTCTCTCAATTCTCAAGATATGGAAGTGGTTGTAGTTGCTATGAGTTCTCATTATCATCCTCAACAACTTATACTGACAAAGCAATTGTGTTGGTACAAGAAGTTTGTTCAAATTTGTCAAAGTTCCTCAAGGCATTTTTCTTGATCTATGAGCTAGGATTTTGAACTTCAAAGAAGCACATCTTGCTCATTTTTTGGTATTTTGGAGTGATTCCAAAGACATCCTTCTCTTAAAAGGGTTATCAACAAATCACTTTAAAAGTTCCAAGGAGTTTTCATGTGGAAGAACCTTGATGAAGAAGAAAGATTACAAGTCCTCCAGATGAATCCTCAATTTTCCATGTGTGACTTCAAATCATCATAACTTGGTCAATTTTTATCACCTTGATCCAATTCATTTTCCATAATGATCTTGAGGATGTGGACTTTATGCCTTCTTTCATATGTAAAGTGAGAAAACGGATGGAATTTGCCTTAAGGATAAAAAAGATTATAGGTCATTTCATAATTTTTTGCTAACTTCAACAATTCATAACTCTCTCAATTTTTTGGATATTTTGAATGGTTCGAGTTTCAAAACGTCATTCAAGAGGTCTATTTCATGCCATATTTTTTGGTCAAGAGCAAAATCTAAGTGGAAGGCCATGTTTGGATGCAAGACATTATAGGTCACTTTTAAAGAAAAATTTCAAATATTTCTAAGTATGGAAAGTCAACCCTTTTTCTCCAACTTTGACTCAACACAACTTCAGCTCAAGAATCCATTTGATTCCATTCCTTTTCCATTTCAAAGCTTGTAACCTCATCTTTCTAAAGCATCAAGAATCATTCCCTAAGACCCCTTGAGCTGAGAATGCCATTGGATTGAACTTGGTAACTTGGAACTGAAGTTTTCCCATAATTCAGAATTTGAAGTCTTTGTTTTGGCTTCTAATCACAATTTTTCCACGCATTTATGCTTCTAAACATGTTTAATGAAGTTCCAGAATTGATTAGCACAACAAAATGCACGTTTTGGATGAGTTTTGATCAAATTAGAAGTCACACTTTTCTTGTTTGCAATTTCACACGATTTCTGTCCAAACTTCATCATTTAACACGCTTGGACATTCCATTTGATTCCCTATAAATAGAGGGTCATTCCCTATTCATTTCCTCATGCTTGGATAGCCAGAATCACCCTGCCAAACTTGTTCCATAACTCAAAATTCAGCAACTTCGAAATTTATTCTCAAGCCTTTTTCAATCTAATTTTTCCATCAATTCACCTTCCTTGATCTTCCCTGAAGCTAACTGTTGTACCCCAAAATTTGCCCTCTCTTTTTCACAAGAAATCACAGCTTCGGGCTTTTCCTGATTTTTCATATTGGCTTAAGAATCGGTCAAACAGACTTTTCTCATCAGTCAGACAAAATTAGGGTTTCTATTGATTTTGAGTCAGTCAAACAGATTATTAGGGTTTCTATTAATTTGGTTGAGTTTGGCTCAAGGTTTGATCAAGCAGACGCTTCTTTGACAATAAATCCAGAATTAGGGTTTGCACGCGCATTCTCAGAAGAATTTGAATCCACAGTGTCTAAATTGACTGTCACACTGCTTTGACGCTTGTTCAAGATTTCAGTTTGTTTCTCAAAATCTAAACCTCTGGGATAAAAGTTGAGGTTTCTGATTGAAAGTTTGAAGCTTTAGTTTGATCAGTAAAGAAGAAGGTGTATGGACGTTTGTTCGTTTAACTGTGCAAAACGTGCGATTAATTGGAATGCCGGAAGTATTGTTGGTTAATGCAAAGCTGTGTGACTGCGACGTTTGTTGATTATTTATAATTTCTAAGTTAAGATTATTGGGATAACTTCCAATTATTATAATTCAAGAAATTTAAGTAATTAAATAAACAAGTGCAGAAGAATTAAAAGAGATATCTGACAAAAAAGATTTTTATTCATTTTCAATTGTTGTTACAAATGTTTATTTGATACAGTAAATTTATTTACAGTGTTACAATGACGTTTATTACAATGATTACAAATAAATTAAATCTATATCCTAAGTTGCTTGAAGTCTTCATCTTCTGCTGCTGCTTCCCTTGCCCCAATTAATATTCACCTGCAAAGCCAGAAAAAGAGAAGTCAATAACAGATGAATTGGAAAAGTATTTTTCAGACAGATAAGCAAAAACTCATCATTAAAGGTTGTTGGTCGGAATCAGTTTGTTCGTCCTCTCTGCAAATCGCAAGAAGATGTCTCTTCTTGGTTCACAAAGAGGGAAAGAAAAATTGTTTGCAAGCATGGAATTAATTAAATACAAGGCTGCATAATTTCAAACCAAATTGCAAACTGAACAAACAAGTTGCACAATGCATAAAGGCAAACAAAACTGTCAACCAAACTAGGCAAACCAAACTGTCAAAGAAAGACTAAGTCACAAGTTCAAAAGCTGTCAAAAACTGTCAAAGAAGCTATCAAACTAGCAATGCAGAAAATCTGGAAAAGAAGAAAGTACAAGAGGCAGAGCAAAACCAAAATGCAAGCAATATTTCAAATTTTCATCATTTCCCAGCCAAAACCTTTTCAGAATAAAAAGGACAGTTAAGCAATAAAATATGCTTTTTCTGTGGAGAGAGAAAGAGAGAGAGAAGTAGAGGCTTACAGTTTTGCAGGCTTAGAGGACAATAAATATAACAAGATATCCAACACTGTAAAGGGGGGCAGAACACATAGAAAAATATAACACAAAGCTGTAAACACATAGCCTTGAGGCCTGCTACCCATAAACCTGTTCAAGCACCAAACTTACAAGAAGCAAGCAAACCAAGCTTGCCTGCATAAGTTACAAACTGCACCTAACCTGCATAAAACACAAGCCTTTCAAACCTGCATAAAACATAAGCCTTGAAGCCTGTAACCAAAAAACCTGCATAAACTCAAACTGCTTCAAGCCTCAAGCCTGCCCCAAGGCCTAAAAACCTGTTACAGAAACAACAGCCTGCCTGTTACCAACAAGCCTGCCTTTAAACCTGTTACAGAAACCCAAGCCCGCTTCAAGCCAAAGCCTGTCAAAGCCTGTAACCAAAACAAGCCTAAAAACCTGTTACAACATTCAAGCCAAAGCCAAACAAGCCAACAAGCCTGTAACCTCCAACCTGACTTCAATACCAAGCAAGCAAGTCCAAACATCCAAATCAGTAATAATAACAAAGCTCTCAGAACAAAAGTTCATCATTGAGAAACAAAGCCCAAGAGAGGAAAAGCAACTGAAGCTAGCAACTCAGAAGCAAAAACACTAAAGCTAGCAACTTAGAAGCAAAAACACTAAAGCAAGCATCTCAGATTCGAAATCATCATCATTGAAAAAGTCAATAAAATCCAAAGAGAGGAAACATCAGAACTTCAAAGATTCATCAACAATTAAATATCCAAACAACAAGGCAAGCAATCAGAAGAAGAAAAGAAGAGAGGAACTCAGCACTCTAGGGTTTTCAGATTACAACATTCATCATAAAACCAAACAAAGTTAAAGATACAAGTACCAGGAGCCCAGCATCACAGCCTCCCCGCCGGCCACCGGAGAACGCCTCCTGTCCAAACTCTTCGCCTCCTCTCCAAAAGAAGAACAAAGGTATTGTCCCTCTTTCCTTTTTTCTAACACCTCAAGCAAACACAAACAACACATAAAGATCAGAATATGTCAAAAATCAATAACATGCACGAATTTTGAAACCCTAAAACATGAAAAACAGAAATCAATAACTTTTTTTTCATCACCGCCTGGTACAACTGTGGAGAGAGGAGAGTGGAGGTGGCGTCCGGCGGCTGAGGCGAGTGGAAGGCATCAGAAACCTTGATTGAAAGAGGACGAAGAGGACGATGAAGAAGAAAGGGAGCGGCGCCGTTCATGAGCAAACCCTATTCTGAACAAAACAATGAAACCCTAATAAAATTCTGTGAACCCGTTTGGGCCTGCCCCACGCACAAAACACCAAGCCCAATTGGAACTGGCGCATACACCCCCTTTCTTTCTATAACCTTGTTTGTTTTTCACTTGGGCCAAGAACATACCCCTAAGCCCATTTAATTTTCTTAACACTTTTTTTATATAAATCAACACTTTTTTTATTACCATCATCTTATTTTCTTTTTTTATATAACCTAACTCCTTTTGGTAAATAAAAATAATATATTAATTTTTTCACATTAAGTTTTATTAACAATACCTTTTTTTATTATTGCACTTAAAATATGTAAATATTAGATTTTATTAAGTTAATTAATTTTAAAACTTTTGTTTAATTAATCTTATACAAGTTTCTATAACATTAACAAAAAAACACAAAAAATAATGACATTACTTAATTTTCATTTTATTCATTTATAAATAATCATATGCATGGCACAATACTTTTGTTTATCTTTGATTCTTATACCTTGCTATATTTTACATTGAGAATGCGACGATTCGATTTGGTTGTAAATAATATTTGGACACTACTATTCTGATGAGACTCATCCCCATTTGTAAACATTTGTACCCCCATCCCCAGATACTTATTTGTAATAGCTTAGACTTTAAATTCCCGCAATTTATCGCTTTCTATATACTATATAGTAATTAGGGTTTGTATGCGAAGATTCAAAATCAACCGCTAGATAACCTAATACAAGACAAATGCATGAAAATCAATACACAATTAACACTTGCACCTCTAGGGTAATCCCACTTGTTGCCTTCAAAAATGGGCCATGGTTGCATGTTAAGTGTCTTTGGCAAAACAAAAACAAATCAAATGATCATAGTCCCTCGATGACGCTATCTTGTTTCCTAAACAAAAATGATCATAGTCCCTCAAGAAAATTGCCAAAGATACTTGACACTATTTCCTCTATGGTCTATACGATGACCCGCGCCCGTCCCGTTAACATCCTAACACAAGGTTGTTCACCAAATACAATGGTGAAACAACACTGTTAAAAGGGTTAAAACATGAGAAAGATCTTTGAGAAATTTAGAGTAGATAACTCTTGGTTACTTGATCAATCTTGCAAAACAATCCTTGCCATTTTTCAAAACACACATCACAACACAACTTCAAAACAAACTTTCAAAAAAAACATTGAAACATCTTTTCAAAAAGACAAACACCTTTGAAAAACATTAGAGTAAAGAATTGTTACAATGGTTGCCTAGACAAGGCATCTTTTTCAAAACATTTTTCAAAACCACACACAAAGCACCATTTCAAACAATTTAAAAGCAAAGGCAAGTGATCTAAGCAAGTAACTAAGAGCCCATGGATAACCATGGATAGAAAGGGTGCTAATACCTTCCCTTTCTATAATCTACTCCCCGAACCCAAGAAAACATCTCAAAGGTCTTTCCTGTGCTTTTTGACCTTTCTTTAGGATAAAATAAAAGTCGGTGGCGACTCTTGCTAAACCGAACAAGTGCGAATACAAACGCAAAACCTCAAGTCAGCTCTCCCACCGTATCACAGAACTGGCGACTCTGCTGGGGAGAAAATTTGAAAGTGGAGTAACCTTAGGGCTTAGATCACCTTTTGCATGACTAATTGTTTGCTTTGATTGCTTTAAATTTTGGTTCTCTTGTTTGGGCTTGAAATCCTACACCCGGATTTGGGAAACATTCATAGATAGCAATACATTGTGGAAACTGTGCGGGGTATACCTACACGGTTGAAGTAATAGCTATATTAGTGCGACATATTTGTGAGTACCGGTAACCCTTGAGTTCAATCAAGGAGAGTACGGGGCCGCTGAGTGATGTTACTAAGCACTAATGACCTAGAACCTTACTTTACCATCTTGGCCTTTTATTAGGGGTAGTGAGATAACCGACTTTGGTGCAGTCCGAAGTTGGTAGATACTCGATACTACACTCATTGAGGGTTGTTTTCTTGGAATATTTTGGTCGCTAGTTAAGTGGCTAAACCAAAACAATGAACATAGAAAACAATCCAATGATATTGAGCTCCTTAGAACCCGATTACTATTTAGGACAGGTTTTAAGCCAACTAAACTCAAGAGGGTACTTACCTATGAAACCCCATGCAAGCCTGAAACTAGGGTTTTGTGTGACTTGCTTGTACATGTGTTTGTGCATACATCATGAACATCATAAAGCATCATATGCATCCACTAACCATTTCAAGGATCTCGAGGGTCTTTTGATGCAGGGTCACATTGAACCAGACGTCTACCAAAGGGCAAGAGGGTTTTCCTCTAAACAAACGCCGTCAAAGATCAAGTGCAACAACTTGAATCAGGGGCTATGACCCACTTGACATGGTGAGCTTGATTCTCGTGGAAAGACATCCACCATTACAAGGTTCTCCAATCAAAGATGTTGATCGAAGTTCAACCTCTAACATTTTCTTGTGTTTACCCCGAGAGATTCTTGAAAACATTGCATGCATATGTCATACATATCATTTCATAACAGGTTTCTCCTATACAGGTCCCCTTATCTTCTTACTGTTTATTTCAGTAAGATGGATATGGAACAAACGGTGAAAGATCTCCAAGCTCAAAACGCTCAATTCCAACAAATGCTTCTGGCTATGGGTAAAGGGCAAGAAGATCTGAAAGCTATCCTTTTCAAAGACAAGAAGAAGAAGTCCAAGAAAGCAGCGGGCATCCTGAACTTGAGCAGAAGACCTGAAACCCTAGATCTTTCAACTCCACCCAGCATAGGGGTCAGTCTTGAAGAAGACCATAATTTGGAGATCAATGATGTTGAAGCTGACTACTCCGAGGAACAATATCCTCCCGCTGATGACAAGCACAAACAGTTGGAGGATCGCCTCAATGCTATGGAGGTTCAACAAATACCTGGCTTGGATTTAGGAGACATGGGTTTGGTTTCTGGATTAGTCATCCCTCCAAAGTTCAAAGTCCCTACCTTGTCCCTGTACGACGGAGTCTCTTGCCCTAAGATGCACTTAAAATCTTATGTCCGCAAGATTCAGCCATACACAAATGATCCAAAGCTTTGGATCCATTTCTTCCAAGAAAGCCTGGTAGGGACTCAACTCGAGTGGTTCTATCAATTGGAGAGTTCTCGCATCCAAACCTGGAAGGACTTAGCTGTTGCTTTTTATAAGCAGTATCAGTACAATGCTGATCTTGCACCAACTCGCGTGCAATTGCAGAACATGACCATGGGTTCTGACGAGAGCTTCAAAGGATATACCTAAAAGTGGAGAGATCTGGCTGGTAGGGTGCAACCCTCTTTAACTGACAAAGAGCTGATTGACATCTTCATGGGAACTTTGACAGGGCCTTTCTTCAATCACTTAATTGGAAGCTCCTCAGCCGGGTTCACTGAGCTAGTACTGACCGGTGAAAGGGTCGAAGCTAGCATCAAAAGTGGGAAGATCCAAGGAGCTACTCCCTCTGATGCTCAGAAAATTCCCCACAATGGGAAGAAAGAGTCCAATGCAGTGACTGGTCAAAAGAGTCGTCATGATCAACATGTAGGGGCAATCCTGATCTCTGATCCCACGCCTGTTCAACAAAGACGAGGCAAGAGGCATAGGGTAAGATATCAAGAAAGGCAGTATACTGACATCAACATGCCTTTGTCTCAAGCATTACAACATTTGCTGAAGTTGAAGCTAATCACGCTAAAGGATCCTCCTCAAAATCCTGATACTTCCTCTTCTAAGTATAACCCGAGTGTGAGATGTGCCTACCATTCTAACAGTCCTGGACATGACACCGACAACTGTTAGACTTTGAAGAACAAGATTCAAGACTTGATTGATGCCAAGGAGATCAAGTTTGACCCTCCGGAGACTCTAGCATAATCACTGCTCCTGTGACGGATCATTGAGAACGTCTTTGTTTCATTTGAATTTTCAAGTTGTAATCTCTTTGTTATTCAAACAATTAACTTTTGATGTCAAACTTTGTTTCATTAATGCATTGCATATGTTTGTCTTGAATTCATCCATTCGTTTTCACTATTCTTAAACTATGCTTTCTGCTTTCTTTATGATATTTAACTCTTGATAAAAAGCTACAAGCCTTTAGAGGGAGGATAACGAAACAATACCGTAATCTCATACAATATGCTTTTGAACAGACCTTGCTGACGATGTACAGGCATTTCTTTCAAATCCTAAACACTGGAGTTATAAGGAAGATAATCCCTAGTCAACCCCTTAGAGCCAAAGAAGTAGGAGTTTTCTGTTTTAAACACAAATTGAAACCTTTGATTTAAACCTGGGGCAGGGTAGTCTCTCAGTTAATTAAAAAAAAAGAGATGCGAACTCTCAGTTCATAATACAATGAATGACATCAATAACATTCCTTTGGAACTAAAAGACAGTGATGGTTCCTTATCTCATAGGCAGTCATTATCTCTCAAAAGAGAAAAGCCCACTGAGTCAAAACCTATAAAGGAGGCTTAAGAAAGCTGGGGCATCCCGCTGACTGTAATCTCGAAAACAGGAACAGTCAGGCAAAAGTTAGGGATAACAAATCAAAAGAGCGAGGTCATTACAAATCCTCAACAACATGAAAAATGTTGCAAAAAAAGAGGGATATGATGACTGCCTTCCAAAACATAACTAATGTGAGCCATCACCAAAAAGTCATTCCAAACTCGAATAGAGTTTGACGTACAATTAACTGAGTTTAGGATTGAAGAACATCACGAAGAGCGGGTGGGTACAAATATACTTTGAGCCTTTTATCCTTTGTTTCTTAAACCGTGAACCAAGCCACGTTACAACCCTTCAAAAGTCCTAATTGAAGCATGGGTTAGTTCGAAAGCATACTGTTCAAAAGGTATCCTGACTCCTGTAAGGCTTTGCCCTAAATCTTGTGTTGAATTTGTCTTATAAAAAGTTTTCTGCTAAAAAACGCATTTTTCAAAACTTCGAGACAAGCATAAACTTTTCATTATTTGAATATCGTTGTTTGCACATGGTTATTTGTTTGACAGCGAAGAAATTCATACAGCGAATGTTTGGAGGAACGAAAGCTCTCTCGGTGAATGAAGTCACTTCGAGTGGGATAATACTCCCGTTGCAAAAATCTCCTATCAACAAAAGGGGATTTTATATGGTATGGTCCAGTAAACATGGGGCAGTCCAGTCAAGATTTCAACAAATCTTTCAAAGTTCAATTAACCTGGGGCAGTCCAGTCAAGATTTCAACAAATCTTTCAAAGTTCAATTAACCTGGGGCAGTCCAGTCAAGATTTCAACAAATCTCTCAATTACAGATTAACCTGGGGCAAGTCTCCGTCACCATCACTTGGGGAATTTAAACGTCAATCTCATCAAAGGGTTACGAACAGTCCAAGTTTTCTGGCAATATCACAAGCATCCGGTGCTAGGGGCAGTGATGAAACCTCTCTGAAATCTTTCTGAAAAGAAATTCAAGCGTCCTCGAGGAGTTCATCACCTCTCTAGCAGACCTGCAGTCATGGGTTTATTTCCCCAACATTTGTCAAGGATTTATTCTCCAAAACAAAATTACATTTCAACAAAATTCTTAACATATGCAGATTGATCGACAGATAAAAGTCATCATCTTTTGGAGTAGTAATCGTCAAAGATTCCTTCATCACCTTTTGGAGTAGTAATCGTCAAAGATTCCTTCATCTTTTGGAGTAGTAATCGTCAAAGATTCCTTCATCTTTTGGAGTAGTAATCGTCAAAGATTCCTTCATCTTTTGGAGTAGTAATCGTCAAAGATTCCTTCATCTTTTGGAGTAGTAATCGTCAAAGATTCCTTCATCTTTTGGAGTAGTAATCGTCAAAGGTTCCTTCATCACCTTTTGGAGTAGCGTTCGTCAAAATTTCCTTCATCACCTGCTGGAAGTTACGACCACCAACAAGATAACGGACAATTGAAGCTCCTAAAAATCTGTCTTTCTCAAGAATGAAGACTCTCATCCTTGAAACCTTATAAGATTGGTATACTCCCAATTTCTGACCCTTAACAGAATGAAGACTCTCATCCTTGAAACCTCAGAAGATTGGTATACTCCCAATTTCTGACCCTTAACAGAATGAAGACTCTCATCCTTAAAACCCCAGTAGATTGGCATGCACCCAAACTCCTGATATCCCCAACAGAATGAAGATTCTCATTCTCAAAGTGGTATATAACCTGAGTTCCTGATATTCCCGACAGAATGAAGATTCTCATTCCCAAAGTGGTAAACAACTTAAACTCCTGAACTTCTTCCAGACAAGAATAAACTTTATCCAGAATCCCGAGTTTTACTCTCCGACAGGATAGCTACTTTTCAACAGTATGGCTATTCCCCACAGAATTCTTAATTCCCCAAGCAGAATGAAGACTCTCATTCTCAGTTCCTCACAGGATTTTCAGATATTCCCCAGTGAAGATCTCCTCAAGACAGGAATCCCCAGTAGATTGACATACAACCCAAGCTCCTGATTCCCCAACAGTGGTTCCAGGACTTCTCATTTCCAACAATCCCCTGCAGCAGTCAAGGATTTACTTTCCCCAGCAGCAGTCAAAGATTTCATTATCCAGGATTCGTCTTCCTCAGCAAGACAGCTACTCAGCTTACATGCGCATCCATCACATTCATATCATAAACATTGATGAAGTACAATTCATTGCATCATACATATCATGCAACATAACTTTGTGTTTAGCTAACATTTTATCCTTTTCAGGATAAGAATAAAAGGCTATCATTAACAATTCCAAGGAACAGTCCAGATATGCTCCAAACACGGTTGCCATTCTGTCGCTTATTCAGATCCCAGTTATAGTTTCAGATACACTCCAAAC
Source organism: Vicia faba (assembly GCA_948472305.1). Taxonomy (NCBI): domain Eukaryota; kingdom Viridiplantae; phylum Streptophyta; class Magnoliopsida; order Fabales; family Fabaceae; genus Vicia; species Vicia faba. Next base: position 556,265,072 of record OX451737.1, on the reverse strand, counting down.
ACGGAAGTTATCCTGCTACTCATACAGATCTCAATTCAGATGCAGTTTTACACGGGCTCATCATCAGACAACCCTACACCGGTTCCTTCTCAATTCCAGATTCAACTTCTGAAAACAGTTTACGGATGATTCCAAACATGGATGTCAATTCATTGCTTATTCAGATCCCCAGTTCAGAGATGTTCCAAACATGAATACCTTTCTGATACTCGCCCACTCACCAATGACATACAATTCAACAAACATTCTTGGATGGCATCTACAAGCCCATCTCCAACAAGATACAATCACCTTCAGATGGCATCTATAAGCCCATCCTACTACCAACAATTTCCAGATGGCATCTCTAAGCCCATCCCCCGACAAGATTCTGTCACATCTCCAGATGGCATCTTTAAGCCCATCTCCAAATGGCATCTTTAAGCCCATTCCCTCAAACTACGCTTTGACGAGTGCAAATTTTTTGGGCACTCTAGTGTCCAATCTCCTTTTACCTTCGAGTCGCGAACGACAAACCTGCCAATCTAACTCTTCAGGTTCAAGAAGATTGAACAGGGGCAACTGTTGTACCCCAAAATTTTCCCTCTCTTTTTCACAAGAAATCACAGCTTCGGGCTTTTCCTGATTTTTCAGATTGGCTTAAGAACCGGTCAAACAGACTTTTCTCATCAGTCAGACAAAATTAGGGTTTCTATTGATTTTGAGTCAGTCAAACAGATTATTAGGGTTTCTATTAATTTGGTTGAGTTTGGCTCAGGGTTTGATCAAACAGACGCTTCTTTGACAATAAATCCAGAATTAGGGTTTGCACGCGCATTCTCAGAAGAATTTGAATCCACAGTGTCTAAATTGACTGTCACACTGCTTTGACGCTTGTTCAAGATTTCAGTTTGTTTCTCAAAATCTGAACCTCTGGGATAGAAGTTGAGGTTTCTAATTGAAAGTTTGAAGCTTTAGTTTGATCAGTAAAGAAGAAGGTGTATGGACGTTTGTTCGTTTAACTGTGCAAAACGTGCGATTAATTGGAATGCCGGAAGTATTGTTGGTTAATGCAAAGCTGTGTGACTGCGACGTTTGTTGATTATTTATAATTTCTAAGTTAAGATTATTGGGATAACTTCCAATTATTATAATTCAAGAAATTTAAGTAATTAAATAAACAAGTGCAAAAGAATTAAAAGAGATATCTGACAAAAAAGATTTTTATTCATTTTCAATTGTTGTTACAAATGTTTATTTGATACAGTAAATTTATTTACAGTGTTACAATGACGTTTATTACAATGATTACAAATAAATTAAATCTATATCCTAAGTTGCTTGAAGTCTTCATCTTCTACTGCTGCTTCCCTTGCCCCAATTAATGTTCACCTGCAAAGCCAGAAAAAGAGAAGTCAATAACATATGAATTGGAAAAGTATTTTTCAGACAGATAAGCAAAAACTCATCATTAAAGGTTGTTGGCCGGAATCAGTTTGTTCGTCCTCTCTGCAAATCGCAAGAAGATGTCTCTTCTTGGTTCACAAAGAGGGAAAGAAAAATTGTTTGCAAGCATGGAATTAATTAAATACAAGGCTGCATAATTTCAAACCAAATTGCAAACTGAACAAACAAGTTGCACAATGCATAAAGGCAAACAAAACTGTCAACCAAACTAGGCAAACCAAACTGTCAAAGAAAGTCTAAGTCACAAGTTCAGAAGTTGTCAAAAACTGTCAAAGAAGCTATCAAACTAGCAATGTAGAAAATCTGGAAAAGAAGAAAGTACAAGAGGCAGAGCAAAACCAAAATGCAAGCAATATTTCAAATTTTCATCATTTCCCAGCCAAAACCTTTTCAGAATAAAAAGGACAGTTAAGCAATAAAATATGCTTTTTCTGTGGAGAGAGAAAGAGAGAGAGAAGTAGAGGCTTACAGTTTTGCAGGCTTATAGGACAATAAATATAACAAGATATCCAACACTGTAAAGGGGGGCAGAACACATAGAAAAATATAACACAAAGCTGTAAACACATAGCCTTGAGGACTGTTACCCATAAACCTGTTCAAGCACCAAACTTACAAGAAGCAAGCAAACCAAGCTTGCCTGCATAAGTTACAAACTGCACCCAACCTGCATAAAACACAAGCCTTTCAAACCTGCATAAAACACAAGCCTTGAAGCCTGTAACCAAAAAACCCGCATAAACTCAAACTGCTTCAAGCCTCAAGCCTGCCCCAAGGCCTAAAAACCTGTTACAGAAACAACAGCCAGCCTGTTACCAACAAGCCTGCCTTTAAATCTGTTACAGAAACCCAAGCCTGCTTCAAGCCAAAGCCTGTCAAAGCCTGTAACCAAAACAAGCCTAAAAACCTGTTACAACATTCAAGCCAAAGCCAAACAAGCCAACAAGCCTGTAACCTCCAACCTGACTTCAATACCAAGCAAGCAAGTCCAAACATCCAAATCAGTAATAATAACAAAGCTCTCAGAACAAAAGTTCACCATTGAGAAACAAAGCCCAAGAGAGGAAAAGCAACTGAAGCTAGCAACTCAGAAGCAAAAACGCTGAAGCTAGCAACTCAGAAGCAAAAACACTGAAGCAAGCATCTCAGATTCGAAATCATCATCATTGAAAAAGTCAATAAAATCCAAAGAGAGGAAACATCAGAACTTCAAAGATTCATCAACAATCAAATATCCAAACAACAAGGCAAGCAATCAGAAGAAGAAAAGAAGAGAGGAACTCAACACTCTAGGGTTTTCAGATTACAACATTCATCATAAAACCAAACAAAGTTAAAGATACAAGTACCAGGAGCCCAGCATCACAACCTCCCCGCCGGCCACCGGAGAACGCCTCCTGTCCAAACTCTTCGCATCCTCTCCAAAAGAAGAACAAAGGTATTGTCCCTCTTTCCTTTTTTCTAACACATCAAGCAAACACAAACAACACATAAAGATCAGAATATGTCAAAAATCAATAACATGCACGAATTTTGAAACCCTAAAACATGAAAAACAGAAATCAATACCTTTTTTTTCATCACCGCCTGGTACAACTGTGGAGAGAGGAGAGTGGAGGTGGTGTCCGGCGGCTGAGGCGAGTGGAAGGCATCAGAAACCTTGATTGAAAGAGGACGAAGAGGACGATGAAGAAGAAAGGGAGCGGCGCCATTCATGAGCAAACCCTATTCTGAACAAAACAATGAAACCCTAATAAAATTCTATGAACCCGTTTGGGCCTGCCCCACGCACAAAACACCAAGCCCAATTGGAACTGGCGCATACACCCCCTTTCTTTCTATAACCTTGTTTGTTTTTCACTTGGGCCAAGAACATACCCCTAAGCCCATTTAATTTTCTTAACACTTTTTTTTATATAAATCAACACTTTTTTTTATTACCATCATCTTATTTTCTTTTTTTATATAACCTAACTCCTTTTGGTAAATAAAAATAATATATTAATTTTTTCACATTAAGTTTTATTAACAATACCTTTTTTTATTATTGCACTTAAAATATGTAAATATTATATTTTATTAAGTTAATTAATTTTAAAACTTTTGTTTAATTAATCTTATACAAGTTTCTATAACATTAACAAAAAAACACAAAAAATAATGACATTACTTAATTTTCATTTTAATCATTTGTAAATAATCATATGCATGGCACAATACTTTTGTTTATCTTTGATTCTTATACCTTGCTATATTTTACATTGAGAATGCGACGATTCGATTTGGTTGTAAATAATATTTGGACACTACTATTCTGATGAGACTCATCCCCATTTGTAAACATTTGTACCCCCATCCCTGGATACTTATTTGTAATAGCTTAGACTTTAAATTCCCGCAATTTATCGCTTTCTATATACTGTATAGTAATTAGGGTTTGTATGCGAAGATTCAAAATTAACCGCTAGATAACCTAATACAAGACAAATGCATGAAAATCAATACACAATTCACACTTGCACCTCTAGGGTAATCCCGCTTGTTGCCTTAAAAAATGGGCCATGGTTGCATGTTAAGTGTCTTTGGCAAAACAAAAACAAATTAAATGATCATAGTCCCTCGATGACGCTATCTTGTTACCTAAACAAAAATGATCATAGCCCCTCAAGAAAATTGCCAAAGATACTTGACACTATTGCCTCTATGGTCTATACGATGACCCGCGCCCGTCCCGTTAACATCCTAACACAAGGTTGTTCACCAAATACAATGGTGAAACAACACTGTTAAAAGGGTTAAAACATGAGAAAGATATTTGAGAAATTTAGAGTAGATAGCTCTTGGTTACTTGATCAATCTTGCAAAACAATCCTTGCCATTTTTCAAAACACACATCACAACACAACTTCAAAACAAACTTTCAAAAAAAACATTGAAACATGTTTTCAAAAAGACAAACACCTTTGTAAAACATTCGAGTAAAGAATTGTTACAATGGTTGCCTAGACAAGGCATCTTTTTCAAAACATTTTTCAAAACCACACACAAAGCACCATTTCAAACAATTGAAAAGCAAAGGCAAGTGATCTAAGCAAGTAACTAAGAGCCCATGGATAACCATGGATAGAAAGGGTGCTAATACCTTCCCTTTCTATAATCTACTCCCCGAACCCAAGAAAACATCTCAAAGGTCTTTCCTGTGCTTTTTGACCTTTCCTTAGGATAAAATAAAACTCTGTGGCGACTCTTGCTAAACTGAACAAGTGCGAATACAAACGTAAAACCTCAAGTCAGTTCTCCCACCGTATCATACTAACCATATAATTACATTCAAGAATCGTGCCCTATATTGCTCCATAGAAGTCCAGTTTCAGAACTCCGCAACTCAACTTCAATAGGTAGATTCCTTCATCAATTCTTCAAAACTTTGATATCTTTGTGATGCTCTCATTGCCCTGGTTCTAGTCGCAACACTTTCTTTTTACTGGAAACACGTTTTGACCATGAAATTTCAAATTCCTTTTCAAAACTTTCCTTCCAAATTGCTTGAGCTACAATTTATATAAATTTGTCGCGAGGGTGTGGTTGTCTTCGTCTTGAAGAGACGAAACGAATGGCATAGATCGCGTGCTCTAATTTTACAGATTGAGCAACCTGGTTTTGGGACTGGATGGAGGTTGAAGATGACCAACGTGTCATCCTTCAACCAATGAAGCAGCGCCATTTGGATTTTTTTTGAATTTCTGATTTACATTTGATTCAGTGCTTTATTCACTAATGACCATGATATGCACAACGCGCCAGATTTCTTGGATTTGATTACTAACGCGTTTTGACTCTCATCCAATGATCCACATATTTTTGACTTTTATTTTCTTTTCTGATTTTTATATTGAATTGTTTTAAACTTCAAAAAATCATAGAAAATTCATTTTAAGTCCAAAAAATCTGAAAAAATTACGAAAAATATTTTTGATTTTTCTCTTTCTGATATTTATTTTTTCACAATTTAATTTTATGTTTTGGTATTTTTTTTATTATAAATTTTCAGTTTATTTGAATTGTTTTAAATGTTTAAAAATACTTTTATGCATTTTTAAATTCTGAAAAAATTATGGAATGATCCAATGATATTGTGACAAATATTAGTGAACTTATTTTATTTTTGTTTCTAACTTTGTTAATTTTTTATCATTTTTTTATTTTACTCATTTCTTTTAATTTTAAAAAACAGTTTCCGACTTTAAAAAATTACCAAAAAAATTAAAAAATCATTTGAGTCCTTTTCTGATTTTTCTATGGTCTTACTTTTTATTTCTTGATTAATTTGAACATAGTTGATATTTTTCTCTTTTATTTCTATTTTAAAACATTTTTTAAAACCTTTTTTTTTGTATATATTAAAATGCAATATTATTTTGTGACTATTTTCTGGCTGATCTTGGGTTAAATTTTTTATCATGAACTTTATTAACATCATTGGATCCATGGTGTTGAGTCTAACTCCACAAAAATGGATGAATGATTTTAATTATAGTTTGATTAAATTTAATTCAAAAGTGGTTTGTATATTCTCTCCCACCCTCTTCATCTCATCCCTTTCTTATTGCACTAAGTATTATTGGAGCATGATCTCTATATCATGTCTCAAAAGAAATGGTGCATAGATTGCTATTGACCGGCCTCAAAATAGGTGCGTCTTCTATATAAGTCCACTTACGATTGCTTAACATAACGCTAAATTTTGTCCCAATTCGAATAAATGATCGTTCGTGGCCCAAACTTATGTTTGCAAGCCCAAGTATGTTAATTTGATCTCTTTGATCCAATAACCTTGAGATTCATTGTATGGAGGCTTTGGTTCTACCAATCCTCTAATGGATCTACAACACTTTTGGTCATCACGGATCACTTAAACATCATTGATCATTAAAAGGTACTTGTGAGGATTCCAAATGGATGATATACTTGACAAAAAGTAAATGCAACTTGTTGTGTTGAGGCTTTGGTTCTACCAATCCTCTAATGAGTTCCAAATGCAAGTTTCAAGATGATCATCCAGCTAACCACTAATCACTAATAATTGACTTTATCCTGTATTTTTATTATATGCCCCTTTTATTTTTATGCACTATTTACTTTTAGCATTTACATTTTATGCCATTTTCATCTTTGCTCATTTGAGCATTTACTTTCTTGTCATTTTTATTTTGCTCACTTGATATTTTCTTTTCTTTTCTTAAGATACTTAATAATCAATATGAACCATAAAATCCTTAATGATAGTTGGACTATTTGGTTACTATCCTTGGCATTATGGAGCATTAGACTTCTTGGACTTACGATTAGATACCTTGACCTATGATTGGAGACCTTGTGACCTTATCTGATTATTTTGTTTGGAGCTCTTAAGGTTTACCTTAAGACATTGGGTTGTTTTTTTGTTTTGTGTGCAGGTTATTGTGATTACACTCTTTATTTGTAATATGAAATTCACATGTATACAGCCGTTACTCTGCCAAATTTTTGTGAAGACTTAATACACTTGAAGTTTGGTTCTCTCAAGAGGTCTAGTATATTTGCTTGCTTAGTTTCAATCCAAAGAATGGGAATTCTATCTTGACTCATAATGTCAAGTGTTGGCTTCTTGTTTTGGTTAGATGGTTCCTATCCCTAGCTTTTACCTTATGCTTTAGGATAGTCTCTTCTTCTCCTCTCATCTTCTTTAATTTTAAAATTCTTCTTCCTTCTTTTGAAAACTCCTCTTGTTTTGAAACTTGAACCACTTTCATAATAAACTTGGACTTAGGTTCATGCATTTTCAAAAACAATTTCATGAACAAACTTCAATCAACTTAATAATATTTTGGCATCATTTTTTTTGTGAGAAGACTAAAAGTCAATAAATCTTATTTCAAATCATTTTTTCCACTTTGGCTTTCTTATTTTTAAACCTTTCTCAAAAGATTAGACCCTTGTCAATCCTTGTAGTGATGCAAACAACTATACTTCTACAATATGTAGTGAAGAGAGATATTTTCCATTTGAGTGTTGAGTGAGGCATTGTTGATTTTAAAATTCAATCCATATCCTCCACTTTGAGATTATGCAAATTCTCCTTTCTCATGATTGTGGATAGTAGGTATGTTTTCCACATGGACAATGACGATGATGTTTTATCTCAGAAAATTAACTAACACACTTGTGTTTTAAAATTTTTAAATAGGAACTACGTGTACCCTGATCCCCTATTGCACGAAAATGTGGTACGTAGGCACTAAAGGTTCGCAACCGCGGCGGGTGCAAAAACCATAAAAATATATTTCTTTTCTCACCTCCACCGTCCATTTTTTACACAACATTTCATAGTCAAAATATACAGATTTTACAAAGAGGTTCCTGCGGAGTACCTTAGATGTTTAGGGTGCTAATAACTTCCCTTTACATAACCAACCCCCTTACCTTGAATCTTTTCCCCTCTTTTTGAGTTATTCGCTCTTTTACCATTCTTTTGGAAACAATAAAGTGCGATGGAGATTTTATTTTGATTTGTATAAGTCTAGTCAATCCCATGGCTTAGTCTTAAACATTTCTACCGCTACAGAAAAAATGGAGAATTCATTGGGGAAAGATTGACCTCTTGCTGGTCCATCCCTAAAGTTGGTTGAGCCTATCTTTGTTTATATCTGTATATGTGCTATTGTTGTTTATATGTTATATGTTCTATATATGTTTATCTGGATTTTCCTGGTTTTCAGGGTGCTTGGTGATTACTTATAAGTCCTATACCCGGAATTGGGCAAACTTTAAGATATGACGGGGCGGTATAGTCATGTTAACTTTGAGGGAGTAATCCCAAAAAAGGAGGCATGAGATCCCCCACTCAGTGGAGGCCCCTTTGACTGTAGTGTCGTTTACTGAATAATCAGGAAGACGTACTGCTTTCGACCTAGGAGCCTGCTGAAGTTGAGGACCGTAGAATACCTAACCCATCTTGGCCTTTTAGGTGTAGTGCAGAAGCTATGACAGAGTAATCCGGAAATAGTTGTCACGCGATACTACGCTCGAACGAGTTTTTCTTGAGAATATTACTAATTATCGAGTTAATCAGGAAGTTGGTAATATCCAAAGGAAGGATGTAGACTCTGGGAACCTTTAGAACCTTGTTCGGCAGGTGATAAATTTTAGACCAATACCTTATGGATGGTACCTTTGACCTCATGCTCGTGATGTTGAACCTATGAACCCTATATGTGTGATCTTCTGTGTGATTGTTGCATCATGTATCCATGCACTCATAAGCATCTTTTGAAGAAATGTTATTTTAAGGGATTTAAAAGTTGACCATTTGTGAATATCTCAGGTACTTTTTAACCATGGATTCTGGAAAGAGAAAGACTGGGAAGTACAGTTTCAAGGATCCCAAGATAGATGAGTTGATCAGTCTAATTCCCGAGATTGAGTATTCTACAGATTTTTGGAAGAAGTATGGATCCATCATTCCTCACATGAAGCTGAAGATGAAGGAGGGTATTCTCTCGACCTTGGTCTAGTTATATGATCCGATGTATCATTGCTTTACTTTTCCCAACTATCAGTTGATGCCTACACTGGAGGAGTATTCTTATCTATTAGATTTACCTGTTACCAATCGTGTTCCTTTGACTGGTTTAGAGGGTGAACCAAAACCACATGAGATTGCTGCTTTGATTCATCTGGGGAAGTCTGAGGTGGAAGCCCATATGACTACCAAAGGAGGGATTAGAGGATTACCAGCTCAGTTCTTATTGGATAAAGCTTGCTACTTTTCCAGGATAAAGAGTACAGTCGCTTTTGAGGCCATCTTTGCTCTACTTGCTTACGGGTTGTTCTTATTTCCTAATGTGGACATGTTTTTTGACATTAATGCTATCAGGATCTTCATGATTGGAAACCCAGTTCCTACCTTGTTGGGTGATGCTTATTACTCTATTCATCTTCAGAATTCTTACCATGGGGGGATGATTATATGTTGCATGCCCCTGTTGTACCGATGGTTTATCTCTCATATGCCTCAGTCTGATGCTTTTTGGGATGTCAAGAAGGAACCCCGTTGGGCTCCTAAGATCATGGCACTTACTCACTCGGATATTGATTGGTATCATCGAGCTTACCAGGATATAGAGATTATTGACAGTTGTGGTAGATTCCCCAATGTACCTCTTCTTGGTACAAAGGGAGGAATTAACTATAACCATGTTCTTGCACGAAGACAACTCGGTTATCCGATGAGGGATAAACCAAATAATTTTCATTTTAGTAGTTTCTTTCTGAAGGAGGGAGAAGACAATAGGGAAGCTAGGGAGCAGATTGTGAAGGCCTGGCGTCACATTCATAAGAAGAGTAGGAAGGATTCGAGACCTAGAGGTGTTGTTTCTTTGGAGCCATATCTTCAGCGGGTCCAAACGAGAGCTATTCAGTTGAAGATGTTGTATTCCCGGGAAACACCTATGGCTGATTTATTTGTGAAGACCACTCCTCCCTTATTGGATGATCTAGAAGAGCTACAACATGCTTTAGTCAGGATGAAACATGAAAAGGATGCTTGGAAGAACAAGTGCCGAACTTTAGAGATTTCTTATAGAGCAGATTTGAAGGAGAAAGACGACTTGATTGAGATTCTTGAGAGATGGGATGTAGAGACCGTGGAGAGGCAAGGGGATTTATTTTCTCCTAAGCCTCAGTCAGATGCCATTTTCTCACTCCCTGATTCAGGTGATTGGAAGGAGGTTGCCACCATATATGCGGAAGAAAACCAGAGGTTGAAGGCTCAGACTGCTAGGCTCACAGGGAAAAGCCAGCGTATAGAGTGATCTCTATCAACTTTACTTCTCAGGGCTTTAGATTTTATTTTCATCTTGTACTTGGGATCATTGAAACTTGTAATCCATTTTGGAGTTGTTATAATAAAATTTTCAGTATCTTCAAATGCATTATTACTTTGATATTTGCAATATGTCTATAAATTTTAAATCCCTTTAAATATTAAATAACAAAATAAAATCATGTGCATTACACATCATGCATCATATCACACATATTTCTTGCATTTTTTATGCATATCCAGGTTTCTTACCAAGCTTCTTTACTTTGTTCAGCAAGCTGACTCACCACTACAACACTCGGGCTAATTTCATAAAGAAGATGGATAACTTAGAACAAGAGAATCGAGAGCTGCGCGAGGAGGTTTCTGCTTTGAAGGCCGGCATGGTCAATCTTACTGCTCTGATGGAATCTCTGGTGGCTGCTCAGAATCAGCCACCGAGTGTCCAACCTTAACCAACGAGGGTAACTAGTGAAGCTTCGACTATTCCCGTATCTGTTACTCCAGCTGTTGTTCAAAATCACATGCCTCAAGGTTACCCATGGGGAATGCCAGATAATTTTACGCCTGAAAGATTCAACCTTGGTCCTCAAGATACTCCAATTATTCAGAATATTATTACTCCTGCACTTCATGTGGTGCATGATGCTCCTGCTGCACCTCCTTCGGTGAACATGGTTCTGATTGTTAACGATGATGTGTGTCGTCCTTTCCCTCCACCAAGTGAAGACTTGGGTCTTTATGACATAATGGATGATTTTCAAGAGCAGTTCGACAAGATGCAGAGAGAGATGAAGGCCCTCAGGGGAAAAGATCTATTTGGGCAGAATGTGAATGAGTTATGCTTGGTCCCGAATGTTAAGATACCTGCTAAGTTTAAGGTCCCGGAGTTTGAGAAGTACAAGGGCAACATTTGCCCTCGTGCTCATTTGGTTCTGTATGTAAGGAGAATGTCTACCCACACTGATGATCAGTGTTTTTTGATTCACTTTTTCTGGATAGTTTGACCGGTGTTGCACTGAAGTGGTATATGATTTTGGACAGTGTTAACATCCATACTTTCAATGATTTGGGAGAAGCATTCATCAAATAATACAAGTACAACATGGACATGTCGCCTGACTGTCATTAACTCAGGGCCATGATTCATAAAGACAGGGAATCATTCAAAGAATATGAACAGAGATGGCGTGAGGTAGCCTCCCAAGTGATTCCTCCCATGGAAGAGAAGGAGATGACTAAGATTTTCTTGAAAACTCTGGGTGTTTTCTACTACGAGAGGATGGTAGCAAGTGCGCCAAGTGACTTTGCTGAAATGGTAGGAATGGGTATCCGCTTAGAAGAGGCTGTAAGAGAGGGCCGTTTAACAAGAAGTGAAAGATCTGGAGGTGTGAAGAAGCCATCTTATGGGTTTACCAAGAAGAAGGAAGGGGATGAAAATTCTGTTATGCAGGAGAGGAGGGTTAACGCTCCTAGAAGAAATTATCAGCGTCATCAGCAAGTTGCCTCAGTTACTCCAGTTGTGGGTGTAGCTCCAACTACCATTACTTATCAGAGACTGTGCCAGCAGGGGAATCAAGGGTATAATCAGAGAAGGGAGAGTTATGACCCTATTCCTATGAGCTATACAGAGTTACTACCGGAATTGATTCAGAAGAAGTTGGTTCAGACCCGACCACCTCCTGTTGTACCATCACCATTGCCTTGGTATTACAAGGCACACCAAACATGTGCTTTTCATCAGGGAGCACCAGGGCATAATGTTGAGAATTGTTATCCTTTGAAGACCGAGGTGCAAAAATTGGTGAAGTCGGGTATTCTATCTTTCAAGGATGTGGGCCCTAATGTGAAAGACAATCCTCTACCCAAGTTGGGAGGAGTAAATGCTGTGAATGTTATGGCCGGTTGTCTAGGCGACTTCTGGATTTTTGATATTAATATGGTTAAAGGAGATTTGGTGAAAATGCATGCAGACCTCTATGAATTTAGCTACTATATGCATGACCATTCCGGTTGTGCTATTTACAGTACAGACATACAGGGTTGCAATAAGATAAAGGCTGATTTACAGAAGATGATGGATGAGGGCCTCATCCATATAATCAGGCCTAGGGAAGAGTATCAAGAGGAGGTGAATATGGTTTCTGGATGTCCTGGAGAATTCAGAATTTTTGATGTAGAGTATATGAATGAGGACCTTGTGCAATTGCATGCTACTTTCTGCCATATGAATGGTCAGGTAGAACACCAGTATGGGTCTTACCGAATTGGCTGTCGGGACTCCCAAGGATGTTCAATCGTGAAGAAAGGAGTTCAGTTGTTGTTAGATAATGGAACTATCAAGGTTACAGGTCAAAGGGATGACTACCATAAAGTTGATTTTATTGAGGTTTGCTTGACTGAAGAAGAGTCGGATGAAGAGTATGCCTCTACAGATGAGTATTTCTCCTCAGATGAGGATTTGTTTTCCAGAAATGACTCAATAATGACTGATTGTGTTGAAGAAGGGGGTAAACATAATTGTGCCTTGTTTTGGTGCACCCGCCCATTTTGAAGTTGAATACTGTAGCAAGCCAGCTGTTACCCCATTGGTGATTAGTTTGTCGGTTCCTATCCCCTACAAGTCAGATAAGGTTGTGCCCTACAAATACAACGCTACAATCTTAGAGGATGGAGTGGAAGTTCCCATCCAGCCAATGCTTGATGTTGGAAATATTGCTGAAAATAGCCGGGTGACCCGCAACAGTCGTGTGTTTGCACCAGTTGTTCGAGAAGATGTTAGTGCTGGAAAGAAAATTGATGAAAATGTTGAACCCAAGAAGGCTACGGGTGACACTAGTGGGGCTATGTTAGAGAAAGAAGTGGATGATATTTTGAAGATAATCAAGATGAGCGACTACAGAATTGTAGACCAGCTACTGCAGACTCCTTCAAAAATATCTATCTTGGCTTTATTGATGAACTCATCTGCTCACAGAGAATCCTTGATGAGGGTATTGGACCAAGCTTTTATAGAGAGTGATATGTCAATAGACCAATTCATGTAGTAACTTGAGTTTCTGTGATGATGAATTACCAGATAAAGGAAGGAATTACAACCTGGCCCTCCACATCTCTATGAATTACAAGAATGATTCATTATCCAATGTGCTGATTGATAATGGACCCGCTTTAAACGTTATACCGAGGAGCACTCTTATGAAGTTGAAATATCAAGGAACGCCTATGCGCCTGAGTGGCATCATTGTGAAAGCGTTTGATGGATCAAGGAAATCTGTTATTGGTGAAGTGGACTTGCCTATTTATATAGGACCACATTTGTTTCAGATAACTTTCCAGGTCATGGACATTGTTCCCGCTTATAGTTATTTGTTGCGACGGTTGTGGATTCATGATACAGGGGCTGTCACTTTGACTTTACACCAGAAACTGAAGTTTGTGCGTGAAGGGAAAGTAGTAATCATAAATGGGGAACAAGCATTATTGATATCTCATTTGTCCTCTTTCAACATTGTGGAGGTGGATGAAGCTGCTGTTGGAACCCAGTTCCAAGCCTTATTCATTGACAATATAAGAGGAAATGAGAATTCCATGGTTTCTCTTAAGGATGCGCAACAAGTTGTGCGAAAGGGTCATAGCGAGGTATGGGGACAGATTGTGGATCCACCTGTAAACAAGAATAGAGCCGACTTGAGGTTCTCTTTGAAGAATGGCAAAGGTAAGAGCATGAAGCCAAAGTCTTCTGCAAGCAAGTATCAAGACATCTTTCGTAGCGGGGGTTATCTTCATCCAACTGTTTCCAGGATTAATGCCATTGTGGAAGGTGAAGCAGAGCAGGAAATACCGAATTATGTGACACACATAGTTAGGGTTCAGAACTGGATCACCATTGATGTTCCCTCTTGCATACATGTTTCAAAGTAATTTGTTTTGTTAATCTTTTTGAAAAGCTTTCACTCTGCCCAAGGTGGAAGTATTAATGTTGTAGGGCTTATCTGTTCGCTATGAATTTTAAAATCAATAATAAAAGTTGTCTTTATTTCCCAAATTGTGTCTTTATTTTCTGATTTTTCTTGGAAAATGGTAATCATAAAAAACCCTTCAAAATAAATAATAACTGAAATTAAATTTGCATGATCACTTGTTATATGTGTCAGTTTCTAAAAGCAATCATAAATCATATGTGTAGATTAATTAAAAAAATTGTTGAATACAATGACCCTGCACCCTCTCCCAACTTTGAATGTCCTGTTTATGGGGCCAAAGAAGAAGATTATGATGTGATTCCAGAAGAGGTCTCACGGTTGCTTGAGCACGAGGAAAATACCATTAAGCCATATAAAGAGCCATTGGAAGTGATTAATTTGGGTTCAGAAGAAGATCCGAAAGAAGTCAAGATTGGAGCATCGCTGCATCCTGATGTGAAGAGCAGGTTGATTGAGCTATTGAAAGAGTACGTGGATATTTTTGCTTGGTCTTACCAAGATATGCCTGGTCTAGATACATATATTATGGAGCACCGTTTACCGTTGAAACCAGAGTGTCCGCCAATCAAACAAAAGTTGAGAAGAACTCACTCAAATATAGCAGTAAAGATAAAAGAGGAGGTTCTAAAGCAGATTAATGCTGGTTTTCTTGTGACATAAGTGTATCCTCAATGGATTGCCAATATTGTCCCAGTACCAAAAAAAGATGGAAAAGTCCGCATGTGCGTAGATTACAGAGATCTAAATAAAGCTAGTCCAAAAGATGATTTTCCGTTGCCACACATTGATATGTTAGTGGATAACACAACAAAATTCAAAGTTTTCTCGTTCATGGACGGATTTTCCGGTTATAATCAAATAAGAATGGCTCCAGAGGACATGGAAAAACAAAGTTTATCACACCGTGGGGAACATTCTGTTACATAGTGATTCCCTTCGGGTTGAAGAACGTTGGTGAAATGTACCAGAGGGCTATGACAACCCTATTCCATGATCTGATGCACAAGGAAATTGAGGTATATATTGATGATATGATTGCTAAATCCTAGACTGAAGAAGGGCATGTAGTCGATTTATTGAAGTTGTTTCAGCGTTTGAGAAAGTATCGTCTCCGCTTGAATCCAAATAAATGCACCTTCGGTGTTCGATCAGGGAAATTGTTGGGTTTCATTGTTAGCCAGAAAGGAATTAAAGTTGACCCTGATAAAGTCAAAGCAATTCAATAGATTCCAGCGCCCAAGAACTGAAAAGAAAGTCAGAGGGTTCCTCGGGCATTTGAATTATATTTCCAAATTCATTTCCCACATGACTGCAACATGTGAACCGGTCTTTAAGTTGTTAAAGAAAGATCAAGGTTGTGTGTGGATGGATGACTGCTAAAGGGAATTTGAAAGTACTAAATAGTATTTGCTTAAACATCCTATCTTGCTCCCTCCTATTGAAGGAAGACCGTTGATTATGTATTTGACAATGTTAGATAATTCCATGGGTTGTATTCTGGGACAACTGGATGAAATAGGGAAGAAAGAGTTTGCCATTTATTATCTCAGTGAAAAGTTCACTGATTGTGAGTCGCGGTATTCCATGCTGGAAAAGACATGTTGTGCTTTGGCCTGGGCGGCAAAGCGATTACGACAATATATGTTTAATCACACCACTTGGTTGATCTCCAAAATGGATCCAACCAAGTACATTTTTGAAAAGCCTGCTCCTACTGGGAGAATTGCCCGCTGGCAGATGTTGTTATCTGAATATGACATTGAATACCGCACTCAAAAAGCTATTAAAATCAGTGTGTTGGCAAATTATCTTGCTCACCAACCAGTGGAGGATCATCAGTCTGTAGAGTATGAATTCCCCGACGAGGATGCGATGTTCCTGAAAGTGAAAGATTGTGATGAACCATTGCCCAGGAAGGTCATGACCCTGAATCTCGTTGGAGTATGATATTTGATGGAGCTGTGAATGCTTATGGTAAAAGAATTGGTGTTGTTATTGTCACTCCACATGGATCGCACATTCCTTTTACTGCAAGGTTGAGATTTGATTATACTAATAATATGGCAGAAAATGAGGCTTGCATCAAGGGTCTCGAAGAAGCTATTGATCTCAGAATTAAAATTCTAGATGTGTATGGTGATTCAGCTTTGGTAATAAACCAGATTAAAGGAGAATGGGATACTCGTCACCCCAGATTGATCCCTTACAAAGATTATGCTAGAAGGTTGTTACCCTTATTTAATAAAGTTGAATTCCATCATATTCCAAGAGATGAAAATCAAATAGCGGATGCTCTGGCAACTCTGGCTTCTATGTATCAAGTAAATACTTGGAATGATATACCTCGAATTATGATTCGGAAACTGGATAGGCCCGCTCATGTGTTTACAAAAGAAGAGGTAGAAGATGAAAAACCTTGGTATCATGACATCAAGCATTTTCTTCAGACTCAGGAATACCCGATCGTTGCATCGAAGAAGGATAGAAAGACATTGAGAAGATTGGCTGGCAGTTTCTTCCTCAATGAAAATGTGTTGTATAAAAGAAATTATGACATGGTCTTGATCAGATGCGTGGATAGACACGAAGCAAGCATGTTGATGCATGAGGTTCATGAAAGTTCATTTGGCACTCATGCCAATGGACATTCGATGGCTAAAAAGATGCTAAGGGCAGGTTACTATTGGCTGCCAATGGAATCTGATTGTTATAAATTTGTAAAGAAGTGTCATAAATGCTAGATTTATGCAGATAAGGTCCATGTTCCTCCGACACTTCTCAATGTGATTTCCTCCCCGTGGCCTTTCTCCATGTGGGGTATTGACATGATTAGGATGATATAACCCAAAGCTTCGAATGGACACCATTTCATCTTGGTAGCAATTGATTACTTCACCAAGTGGGTGGAGGTTGCTTCATATGCTAATATCACTAAGCAGGTGGTTGTGTGTTTCATCAAGATTAATCTTATATGTCGGTATGGTGTGCAGAGCAGAATTATCAACGACAATGGCTCAAATCTGAACAATAAAATGATGACAAAATTGTGTGAAGAATTCAAGATTGTCCATCATAATTCCTCTCCGTACAGGACAAAGATGAATGGGGTTGTTGAAGCTGCTAATAAGAATATCAAGAAGATTATCCCGAAAATGGTCGTTACTTATAAGGATTGGCATGAAATGATCCCTTTTGCTTTGCATGGATATCGAACATCTGTCCGCACTTCAACAGGAGCAACCCCGTTCTCCCTGGTGTATGGAATGGAAGTTGTACTCCTAGTCGAGGTTGAGATTCCCTCTTTGCGTGTGATAATGGAAACCAAGTTGACAAAGGATGAATGGGTCCAAAACCGATTTGATCAATTAAATCTGATCGAAGAGAAGAGGACGACAACTTTGTGTCATGGATAGTTATATCAGAAAAGAATGAAGAAAGCTTTCGATGAAAAGGTCAAACCTTGTGAATTAAGAGAAGGCGACATCGTGCTCAGGAAGATCGTGTCTTTCAACACTGATTCTAGGGGCAAGTGGACTCCCAATTTTGAAGGCCCACATGTTTTCAAGAAAGCCTTCTCTGGAGGTGCATTAATTATTGAAACTATGGATGGCGAGGAGTTCCCACATCCCATGAATGCTGATGCAGTCAAGAAATACTTCGCCTAAAGAAATAAAAGAACAACTCGCTAAATTGCAAACCCAAAAGGGCGGCTTAAGCAAAAAAGAGCGTCTCGGTAGGCCGAAAACCCGAAAGGGAGGTCTAGGCAAAAGTTAGAGACATAAACAAAATAAATTTCCTGCTAAGTTGAAAACCCGCAAGGGCAGCTTAGGCAAAAATTAGGAACTTTCTTGGGAAGTAACTACATCAGACAAGACTTGATCATTGAAGCAACAATATTCTCGGATCGTCATCATACTTCAACGGAAGCTGCTGCTCAGGATTTCAAAAGTTGTTAGAGGGAATAGTGGTCATTGTATCTCAATGTATCTTTTCCATTATATATTACCATTTTCTGAACTTTGTAATCATCCATGGAGTCTCGTCATTCGCAGACTACCATTCTATTAATGAGATTTGAGCTTTTACCCAATTCAGTGTATTTCTTATTTTATTTAGCTTGCAAAGACTCCATTTATTATTGATAATAACTTTCAAAGCAAAAAGATTAAATAACAAAATCGATTTTTCAAAAAGAATTTACAATTTGCTTTTACTTTAGAATCTATGATGCAAGGAAAAAAAACAACAAAAATGGTGATCCCAGGAATGGACAAACTCCAATTGTTTTAAGAAGTTTTGTTCCCCTCGGGAAGGTTTACTCAGGATGATTCTCCATATTGGGTTCGTGACTCCGGTATCCTCGGTCAAGTTTGGATTCATTTCTCCTCTTTTTTGAGTTTTCATGATGTGAAGTTTCAATCTGAGATTTCTCCAGTGAAGTTTTTGTTCGGTCTAATGGAAGTTCTTTTTTCAAATAAGTTGATACCATAATCACTCTTGAAAAATGTAGGTCCCCGGTTTCTCTAGTGAAGAACGTATTGTGGTTTTCCCTTTGAGGATGTGGTGTTAACCTCTCCAATAAAGTGAGCCTGAATTCCATAGTGAATGTTTTGATGATTTGGTGTCCATCTGCTTTACTTGAGATTGGTTTTGCAATCCCCAGTAGAAGTGTTACATTTGAAAACATTTGTTTCCCCGTTGAAGTCTGAGTGCTATTCCATGGTGAAGCCTGGAGAAGGATGTTCTATCCCTGTATCTGTACTATTTTGTCACTTTTTTTGTTTACTTCCGGATTATGTTTCTCCCCAGTAAAGCTAAACCAGGCAGTGGGTTTTGTTTCCTTAGTTGGCGCTTACTTTTTTTTGGAATGATCATCTTGAAAGGGTAAGAAAACACTTAGAAGGGGGGTTGAATAAGTGACTCTTTTTCTTTTCAAAACAAAGCTCAACAATAATGGAAGGACAAGGTTATTTTTATCCTAGTTCGTTTGAACTCAAACTACTCCAATCCATCTGCCAAGGTGATTTCGCCTTTCTCAACAAGGACTTAATCCACTATAATCAACTGATTACAAACACACAATAACTGTTGTGACTAACAATGCACAAGTAATCTTACAAGTGACTAACACCACTAAGACTTAAGACTAGTCCTAGTCTGCTTGAGAAATCTGACCAAACTTGGTCTCTCAAGGAACAATTACAAGAGTTTAATCTTTACAGATAGTGAAATAAAGTTTGCTTCTAATCAAGCTATATCACAACTATGATTTTTCACTTAGAATGAATTACACAAATTGTATGAACAAAGAGTTTGTGAGCCCAGAATATTTCACGTAGTTTCTTGCTTCTAATTTGAAAATTGATTGTTTAACTTCTTGGTTGGCTTGCAATAAATGTCCTTCTATTTATAGTAGGAACAATAAGACCGTTGCTGCCTTCAGAAAAGTTGGAGAGCATTAAATGCTTGCGTGTTTCCTTGCAATATTCCATTTTCCAAGAAACTAGTGTAGACACTTGAGTGCTTTCAGCCGTCTTTGCATTAATGAGCAAATGACAGAATGTAAGAACATGTTTCCTACGCTTGACAAGACAAGTTGGTTTTAACGTTCTTTCAGAATTTGCTCCAATGTCTTCAAATCAGAACATGCTTTACTCATCTTCTAGGCAGTGCTTTGCTTGCTAAGAACTTGATCAGCGCTTGATTTCAAGTAATCTTCTGAGCAAGGAACCTGCTAAATGTTAGAAGATTAAAATAAAATGTCTTACCAGAGTCAGCAGATGCACTTAAAACAAGAAAAAGGTTCTTTCATCAAAGAACTTCTTCATAATTTTTGCTTAGCACTTTAGAATGCTTCTGTCAGAACATTATCTGAAAACATTCAAACACATTCATCAGAGTATAAATTATCTTAAATATAATTTATTGTTATCATCAAAACTCTAAGATAGGTCAGAACTAATCTTGTTCTTACAATCTCCCCCTTTTTGATGATGACAAAAATTATTCAGATATAGAAATAAAATATGATAAGAGATAAGAATCTCCCCCTGAAAAGAATATTTCTATGTATAAAACTTCCTGAGATTATTTATCAGAGCAATAAAAAAATCTTGGATTTCTTCAGAACTTCTTTAAGAAGATAATGTTCAGCTGGAATATTCTTTCAGAGTTAAAGTGATACCTGCAAAAAAAAATTCTTTTGCAAAGAAGGGAATCTTGCATTTTGTTAGAATGTCTGAGACTTAGTCCCATAACTGCTAAACAATGATTAGTTCAAGAATTTACATTTTCTCCCCCTTTTTGGCATAATCAAAAAGTGTAAAAAATAAATAAATAAAATTGAGGAATTTAAAAGATTTCATAAAAAGATAAAAGAAATATCCAGAAGTACAAAAAAAACACACCCAAACAAAAGAAAAGAGACAAAAAGAAACTAGGATTTCTTAGTAACAAGAGCCATCAAAAGATTCTTGATCTCAGAGGCAGATTCTTCTTGTTTCACCATCCAGTTCTTGATTTCTTGATTTGTTTAGTCTTGCTTATCCAAGCGTTCATTTATGACTTTATTCTCCCTCTTGAGCTCTTTCAGAGTGTCCATGATTAGTGAGGTAGGAGCAGAGGATGACGAAGCTATAGTAGAAACAGGCTTAGAAGCAGCAACCGTTGAGTCAGAATTCACGAAGGTGGAAAGCAAAGTGCCCAGATCCATTGCAAGAGTTGGCACTGGTTCAGGTTCAGCCTTAACAGAAGGTTGATTAAATAGAACAATAGCCAGAGGGTTTGAATCTTCAGAGGATTCTTCAGATTCATCTTCTGATATGTCCATCGTATTAACTGGTGTATCAACAATCATTAACTAAGACTTCTTATTCCAAATGTCAGCAACTTCTGTCTTGAAAGCATGCAGAAGTTTGGAAAAGTTGTCCAACACCTAAAAGTGGCATAAGTTCTGTAACTTTAGTGACTCAGCATCTAAAGTTCTTCTGAAGGTTTCCCATAGAAGATCCGTTGCAAGTGTGTTCACGCTTCTGGAGCAATCTTCTTTCAGCAGATTTAACCACGTTTGAACATCTGTTATAAAATTCTGAAACAAAGTATTCACATCTGGCTGAACAGGTTTTGGGACAACCTTCTTGAAAGTTTTGTTTTTCAAGAATTGTAGAGATTCAGAATCCACTACAGTTCTTAAAAAGCTAGTAAGTTCAAGATTTTTGGTAGGTTCAGAAGTGGCTGAATGATCAGGTTGGTCAATAAAGATAGGTGGTGCTGATAGATCATGAGGTTCAGATGATTCAGCAGTTTTAGGTTGTTCAAAAGGTTGTTGTTCTGGAATATGAGGGGTGAGAGTGTAGGTGAGTTTGGTGTTGTGTGTTGTGGTGAAGTAGGTGGAGTGACATAAGGAGAAATTATTATTGTATTATCAGGAGTGGGAATGGGGTTCTGAGGCTGTGGTCGATTCATAGCAAAAATGTTTTCAGATGGTAAGTTGAAAGGAGGCTTTATAGTGGCCAGAGGTTCATTTATCCCTGGAATTCTCCAAGAGCCAGCATCATACCATCCAGTGGGTCTGGGTGATAGAGGTCTGGGAGGAGGTCTTGAAAAAACGTTCAGCAGGAATGGGTTGAAAAATAGATGGTTCAGGGGGTTCTGAGTGTGAGGGTTCTGATTGAGAGGGTTCTGATTGAGAGGATTCTGATTGGGTGTCATAGTGTTCATCAGAGTCAAAATCACTCAAATCTGATAAAACTTGATTTTTGTGAGGGTTGTCAGCAAGGGAGTCAGATGGTAAAGTCAGGTCAATATCAACACCTATATCTCCTAAGGTTTGGGAGGGTTCAGCAGATGTAGATACATTGACATAATCATAAACATAGATAGTTTCAGCGGGTTTACCTGTCTTCTTTTTCTTCTTCTGAGGAGTGGCAGAAGGTCCTTCAACAGCTTTCCTCTTCAAAGATTCCCGGAGACAACATCTGGAGCAGCTTGATTTCTTCCTTGGAGCCAAGCTGGATCAATAGGTGTTCCAGTTTCTTTGCAGATTTCAAGATAATGCAGGATGGTACGTGGATGATCTCCTGAGTTGAACAGAGGGAAATCAGCAATAGGTATCCTTATCCTCTTCACAACAACTGACACATATAGAGTAGGTTCCACCAGCAACTTGTCAATTATTTTTCTTTTCAGTAATTTCTTCCCAGTCATAGTCTTACCACAAGTAGGTTCTAGCTCCCCCAGAAGATTGGCTTCATCTAGGTGAGCAATCAGACCATTCTCAGTCAGAATGTCTGATATTAATCTACCCATAGGAATCCAATTCCTTTTGGATTTTAGGTTTTTCATCCTTTCAGCTTCCCTAGTTTCTTTTACATGGTTCCAGAGATGTTCAAATAGCAAGTAAGGAAAATCAATTTTGACATTAGTTCCGAGGCAGAACAACAAATATTGTTGATCAGCATTGATGTAATCAAGAGAGCTGGTGTCTTTCCTATGGTGAATACATCCATGAATAATCCTTGCCCAAATTTTGTATTTGTCTTTCAAGTCCCTGACTTTAGAGGAACCTTGACCATTTGTGAAAATCTCTGAATATACCCTTGACATTTCTATCCTTCAACTTGGCATTCCTGTAACTCCAAGTCCTTTAAACCCTAACAACTTTCTGATTTGATTTTCTGTAATGGATATTTCCCTGCCCATTACGAATGAGAGAATAACCTTAGGGGTTGCAATAGCATGAATCCAGAATTCTTTCACCAGATGTGGAAAGACTGGACCAATGAGACGATCAAAAAAGCTTTCCCATCCTTGAAACTTCACAGCAGGGAACAACTCAAAACCATTCTCTCTAAGATTCTCAAAATCTACCATTAACTCACTTAAAACTTCCAAACTGTCTACCAGAATGAGAGTTGTTCTTTCAGGCACTATGTATTGCTCAGAGTGGGTAGAAGAAGAAGAAGCCATTGAAGCTCTTTAGAAATGAGAATTTGAAGAAAAGGGTTTAAGAGAAAAATTACAGAAAACACTTGAGTTTGAAAGAGACGGTAAAGAATGAAAAAGGGTTTTTCAAAAAGTATTTATAACCAAAAATTTCAGAAATAGGTTTAGGAATAAAATTAAAAATATTTAAGACGAATTTAAAAATAAATTTTAAAACGGATTTAAAATGAATCTCATCATTACGTGCATTTAATGATTTTGCTAAAAATAAGGGGAAAACGTGAGATTATGGCTAATCATTAACAGTTACCTAGAACGTCATCAGTAGCTTTTGCACGCGTGACCTTTGAGAAACACACCACGTGTTCATCTCCTGAAGGATGCATGTAACATCTATTTGTTCTAATGAATTTCTGAACTACACTTGGAAATGAAGCGTTAGAACATTTCATAACTTTTCATATAACTTCTGTTGCAACTTCTCTTCTAACGTCTGAAGAGTTGTTAATCAGAGCATTCATTTCAGAATATTCTGAAGTCAAACACAGAAGATAAATATTATTTTATTCAGGACATAATTCCATACAAATATTTTTCAGAATGAAATTAAATCTATCTTCTGAAATGGGTTTGGTAAAAATGTTAGCCCATTGATGGTCTGTTTTTACAAAAGTTAAGTTTAAAATTCCCTTCTGAATATAGTCCCTTATGAAATGATATTTAATTTCGATATGTTTGGCTTTAGAATGTAAAATTGGATTCTTAGAAACACAAATAGAATAAGTATTGTCACAGAAGATAGGAATCTTACTTTCATAAAGATTGAAATCTTCTAGTTGACTTTTCATCCAAATCATATGAGAACTACATCCAGCAGCAAATATATATTCAGCTTCTGTGGTTGACAGTGCAGTTGTTTCTTGCTTCTTGCTGTACCACGAGATAAGATTATCACCCAGAAACTGACAACTTCCAGAGGTGCTCTTTCTTTCAATTCTATCTCCAGCAAAGTCAGCATCACAATAACCTACTAGTCTGTAATCTTGTGATCTTCTGTAACACAGACCCAGATTAGTAGTGCCTTTCAGATACCTAAGAATTCTCTTAATAGATGTTAAGTGAGATTCTCTAGGATCTGATTGGAATCTAGCACACAAGCACGCGCTAAATAGTATATCAGGTATAGATGCAGTCATATAGATAACGGATCCAATCATACCTCTATAGAGCTTCTGATCTACCTTCATACTTACCTTATCTTTACCCAGAATGCAGATTGGATGCATAGGTGTCTTGGCATCTTTGCTTTCTGACATCTGAAATTTCTTCAGAAGTTCCTTAACATACTTCGTCTGATGTATGAAAGTACCTTCTAGAGTCTGGTTGATTTGAATTCCCAGAAAGAACTTCAATTCTCCCATCATGCTTATTTCAAATTCCGCCTGCATGGTCTTAGCAAATTCTTTTCCAAGGGAGATATTAGAGGTTCCAAAAATTATATCATTAACATAAATTTGACAAATTAAGATATCATTTTTAAATGTCTTTCTGAAAAGAGTTGTGTCCACTTTCCCTCTGGTAAAATCTTTTTCTAATAGAAAATTACTCATACGATCATACCAAGCTCTGGGAGCTTGTTTTAAACCATACAAAGACTTTTTTAATTTAAAAACATGTTTTGGATGTTTTGAATCATTAAATCCAAGAGGTTGATGAACATATACTTCTTCTTCAATATAGCCATTTAGAAATGTACTTTTAACATCCATTTTATATAATGAAATGTTATTTTGTACAACAAAAGAAATTAATAATCTTATAGACTCTAACCTGGAGACTGGGGCAAAGGTTTCATTATAATCAATTCCTTCTTGTTGACTATAACCCTGTGCAACCAGTCGTGCTTTATTTCTGATTACTTCTCCTTGCTCGTTCAATTTGTTTCTGAAAACCCATTTGGTTCCTATAACATTGAATCCTTTGGGTCTTGGAACTAGATTCCATACATCATTTTTGAAGAATTGATTGAGTTCTTCTTGCATTACTAAGATCCAATCATTATCTTTCAGAGCTTCACCAATGGAAGTTGGCTCAATCAGAGAGACCAAACCAAACAAAGATTCTTCATTGATTCTGAGAGAGGATCTTGTTCTGATGGGATATTCTTTTCTTCCAATGATTACGTCTTCTTTGTGAGCTGAAGATATTCTAGGAAACCTTTTCTGAGTGGGTTGATCAGAGATTCTGAGATTGTTCAGAGAATTGTCAAGAGGATGATCTACTGAGTCTTCTTTTGCTTATGAAGTTTCAGAGTTTGAGGGATGATCTTCTGTACCTACAGAAAAATCAATTTGCTTTGGCTGTTGCTGGCCAAGCTTATCATCAAACCTGACTTTGATTGATTCTTCAACAATCAGAGTTTCTGTGTTGTATACTCTATAGCCTTTTGAGCGTTCAGAATATCCAAGCAGGAAACAATTTTGTGCTTTGGAATCAAACTTGTTCAGAGTTTCTTTGGTGTTCAGAATAAAACAAGTACACCCAAAAGGATGGAAATAAGAAATGTTGGGCTTTCTGTTTTTCCACAATTCATAGGGAGTCTTTTTAAGAATAGGTCTTATAGAGATTCTATTATGTATGTAACACGCTGTGTTCACGGCTTCTTCCCAAAAGTGCTTTGCCATATTAGTTTCATTGATCATGGTTCTGGCCATTTCTTGTAATGTTCTATTCTTTCTTTCTACAACTCCATTTTGCTGGGGAGTTCTAGGACAAGAAAAATTATGAACAATACCATTTTCTTTAAAATACTTTTCAAAATAATGATTTTCAAATTCACCACCATGATCAGTTCTGACTTTTGTGATTTTGAAATCTTTTTCATTTTGCACTTGAGTACAGAAGTCAATGAATACAGAATGTGACTCATCCTTGTGTTTTAAAAACTTTACCCATGTCCATCTGCTAAAGTCATCAACGATGACCAATCCATACTTCTTGCCTCTGATGGATGCAGTTTTAACTGGCCCAAACAGATCAATATGAAGTAACTCTAATGGCTTAGAGGAAGAGACAACATTTTTAGATTTAAAGGAAGGTTTTGAAAATTTTCCTTTTTGGCATGCTTCGCACAAAGCTTCTGAGTTGTACTTCAGATTGGGAAGTCCTCTGACTAAATTTAATTTATTTAGTTGAGAGATTTTTCTAAGATTGACATGTCCTAATCTTTTGTGCCATACCCATTGCTCATTGCTAACAGACAAAAGGCATTTGACGTTTTGAGATTTAAGATCTGATAAATCAATTTTGTAAATGTTGTTCTTTCTCTTGCCAGAAAAGAGGATTGATCCATCTTTTTGACTTATAGCTTTACATGTGTTTTGATTGAAGATAATGTCATAATCATTGTCACTTAATTGACTTATGGACAATAGATTATGAGCTAATCCTTCTACTAATAAAACATTAGAGATAGAAGGAAGTTTACCGTTTCCAATGGTTCCAGAACCAATAATCTTCCCTTCTGATTACCTCCAAACTTCACGTCTCCTCCAGCTTTAAGTTCCAGGCTTTGGAATATAGACCTTTTTCTCGTCATGTGTCGTGAGCACCCAGAGTCCAGGTACCATAACTGGTGTCTCAATTGAGCTGTTAAGGACATATGCAACAAATATTATTTTATCCTTAGGTACCCATATCTTTTTGGGTCCTTTTGGGTTAGAGTGTTTAAAGTTCTGTTTAAACTTTGGGTTAGCATAAGAGTTTCCAGAATGTGATGTATATTTTATATCACGTGAGTGTCCAAACTTGAATTGTTTATTCAGAGGTTTGTAAGTGAAAGTCATTTTAGCAACAAGTTTTGGTATGTATGTCTCCTTCCCTTTGGGAGGTTCATATCCAATTCCTCTTTTGTTTTTCCCACTAAATCCATAGATCATTGAAGCCATTTTGCTTCTATCTATGCCTTTAGCTAGAAAAGATTGAAAGCTATAGTCATATTCTTTCAGAATATCTTTTGAACTAGACACATACTCTGAACTAAAATTCTTTTGAACATTTTGAATTTCCTTTTTAAGTTTAAAATTGTTTTCTAAAATTTCAGATTTTTCTGTTTCAAGTTTCTCAAGATCAGATGCAAGACTCTTCTTGAGTTTCTTGTATTTGATTTTGAGCTGACTATAGTTTTCCAGAAGTTCTGATAAACTATCAGCAAGTTCATCTCTAGAAAATTCAGAAAATACCTCTCTTTGTTCTGACTCACAGTCTGAGTCATCTGCTGTGATAGCCATCAGAGCTAGGTTGGCATTTTCATCTTCAGATCCAGATTCATCTTCAGAAGAATCTGAGTCATCCCAGGTTTCCATCATCCCTTTCTTCTTACCAAACCTCTTCTTTGGTTTTTCTTTTTGAAGCTTTGGACAATCACTTTTGTAGTGACCAGGTTCTTTGCATTCATAACAGATGATCTCTCTTCTGTTTGACTTTTTGTGTCCAAAAGATTCTGTTTTATCTTCTGACTTCTTGAAGTTCCTGAACTTCTTTTGTCTGTGCTTCCACAGATGATTTATCCTTCTGGAGAGAAAGGATAGTTCGTCTTCTTCGGACGCTGATTCTTCATAGTTTTCCTCTTCATCTTGAAAAGTGTTAGTATCAAATTTCTTAATTGATTTAAGGGCCAGAGACTTACCTTTCTTCTGAGGCTCGTGCTCATCCAGTTCAATCTCATGACTTCTGAGAGCGCTGATGAGTTCCTCCAGTGACACATTGTTCAGATCTTGGAATGTATCAAGTAAATACTTGAAATGATATACCTCGAATTATGATTCGGCGACTGGATATGCATGCTCATGTGTTTACAAAATAAGAGGTAGAAGATGAAAAACCTTGGTATTATGACATCAAGCATTTTCTTCGTACTCAGGAATACCCGATCGGTGCATCAAAGAAGGATAGAAAGACATTGAGAAGATTGGCTGGCAATTTCTTCCTCAATGAAAATGTGTTGTATAAAAGAAATTATGACATGGTCTTGCTCAGATGCGTGGATAGACACGAAGCAGGCATGTTGATGCATGAGGTTCATGAAGGTTCATTTGGCACTCATGCCAATGGACATTCGATGGCTAAAAAGATGCTAAGGGCAGGTTACTATTGGCTGACAATGGAATCTGATTGTTATAAATTTGCAAAGAAGTGTCATAAATGCCAGATTTATACAGATAAGATCCATGTTCCTCCGACACTTCTCAATGTGATTTCCTCCCCGCGGCCTTTCTCCATGTGGGGTATTAACATGATTAGGATGATATAACCCAAAGCTTCGAATGGACACCATTTCATCTTAGTAGCAATTGATTACTTCACCAAGTGGGTGGAGGTTGCTTCATATGCTAATGTCACTAAGCAGGTGGTTGTGTGTTTCATCAAGAATAATCTTATATGTCGGTATGGTGTGCATAGCAGAATTATCACCGACAATGGCTTAAATCTGAACAATAAAATGATGACAAAATTGTGTGAAGAATTCAAGATTGTCCATCATAATTCCTCTCCGTACAGGACAAAGATGAATGGGGTTGTTGAAGCTGCTAATAAGAATATCAAGAAGATTATCCCGAAAATGGTCGTTACTTATAAGGATTGGGATGAAATGATCCCTTTTGCTTTGCATGGATATCGAACATCTGTCTGCACTTCAACAGGAGCAACGCCGTTCTCCCTGGTGTATGGAATGGATGTTGTACTCCTAGTCGAGGTTGAGATTCCCTCTTTGCGTGTGATAATGGAAACCAAGTTGACAAAGGCTGAATGGGTCCAAAACCGATTTGACCAATTAAATCTGATCGAAGAGAAGAGGATGACAACTTTGTGTCATGGATAGTTATATCAGAAAAGAATGAAGAAAGCTTTCGATAAAAAGGTCAAACCTTGTGAATCCAGAGAAGGCAACCTCGTG
Organism: Vicia faba; assembly: GCA_948472305.1. NCBI lineage: Eukaryota > Viridiplantae > Streptophyta > Magnoliopsida > Fabales > Fabaceae > Vicia > Vicia faba. Next base: position 556,235,878 of record OX451737.1, on the reverse strand, counting down.
CTCAGGAAGATCGTGTCTTTCAACACTGATTCTAGGGGCAAGTGGACTCCCAATTTTGAAGGCCCATATGTTGTGAAGAAAGCCTTCTCTGGAGGTGCATTAATTATTGAAACTATGGATGGCGAGGAGTTTCCACGTCCCATGAATGATGATGCAGTCAAAAAATACTTCGCCTAAAGAAATAAAAGAACAACTTGCAAAGTTGAAAACCCAAAAGGGCGGCTTAAGCAAAAAAGAGCGTCTCGGTAGGCCGAATACCCGAAAGGGAGGTCTAGGCAAAAGTTAGAGACATAAACAAAATAAATTTCCCGCTAAGTTGAAAACCTACAAGGGCAACTTAGGAAAAAATTAGGGACTTTCTTGGGAAGTAACTACATCAGACAAGACTTGATCATTGAAGCAACAATCTTCTCAGATCGTCATCATACTTCTACGGAAGCTGCTGCTCAGGATTTCAAAAGTTGTTAGAGGGGATAGTGGTCATTGTATCTCAATGTATCTTTTCCATTATATATTACCATTTTCCGAACTTTGTAATCATCCATGGAGTCTCGTCATTCGTAGACTACCATTCTATTAATGAGATTTGAGATTTTACCCAATTCAATGTATTTCTTATTTTATTTAGCTTGCAAAGACTCCATTTATTATTGATAATAACTTTCAAAGCAAAAAGATTAAATAACAAAATCGATTTTTCAAAAAGAATTTAGAATTTGATTTTACTTTAGAATCCGTGATGCAAGAAAAAAAAACAACAATAAAAATGGTGATCCCAGAAATGGACAAACTCCAATTGTTTTAAGAAGTTTTGTTCTCCTCGTGAAGGTTTACTCAGGATGATTCGCCTTATTGGGTTCGTGACTCCTGTATCCTCGGTCAAGTTTGGATTCATTTCTCCTCTTTTCTGAGTTTTCATGATGTGAAGTTTCAATCCGAGATTTCTTTAGTGAATTTTTTGTTCGGTCTAATGGAAGTTCTTTTTCCAAATAAGTTGGTACCATAATCACTCTTGAAAAATGCAGGTCCCCGATTTCTCTAGTGAAGAACGTATTGTGGTTTTCCCTTTGAGGATATGGTGTTAACCTCCCCAATGAAGTGAGCCTGAATTCCCCAGTGAATGTTTTGATGATTTGGTGTCCATCTGCTTTACTTGAGATTGGTTTTGCAATCCCCAGTAGAAGTGTTACATTTGAAAACATTTGTTTCCTCGTTGAAGTCTGAGTGTTATTCCCTGGTGAAGCCTGGAGAAGGATGTTCTATCCATGTATCTGTACTATTTTGTCACTTTTTTTGTTTACTTCTGGATTATGTTTCTCCCTAGTAAAGCTAAACCAGGAAGTGGTTTTTGTTTCCTTAGTTGGCGCTTACTTTTTTTTGGAATGATCATCTTGAAGGGGTAAGAAAACACTTAGAAGGGGGGTTGAATAAGTGACTCTTTTTCTTTTCAAAACAAAGCTCAACAATAATGGAAGGACAAAGTTATTTTTATCCTAGTTCGTTTGAACTCAAACTACTCCAGTCCACCTGCCAAGGTGATTTCGCCTTTCTAAACAAGGATTTAATCAACTATAATTAACTGATTACAAACACACAACAACTGTTGTGACTAACAATGCATAAGTAATCTTACAAGTGACTAACACCACTAAGACTTAAGACTAGTCCTAGTCTGCTTGAGAAATCTGACCAAACTTGGTCTCTCAAGGAACAATTACAAGAGTTTAATCTTTACAGATAGTGAAATAAAGTTTGCTTCTAATCAAGCTATATCACAACTGTGATTTTTCACTTAGAATGAATTGCACAAATTGTATGAACAAAGAGTTTGTGAGCCCAGAATCTTTCACGTAGTTTCTTGCTTCTCTTTTGAAAATTGATTGGTTAACTTCTTGGTTGGCTTGCAATAAATTTCCTTCTATTTATAGTTGGAACAATAAGACCGTTGCTGCCTTCAGAAAAGTTGGAGAGCATTAAATGCTTGCGTGTTTCCTTGCAATATTCCATTTTCCAAGAAACTAGTGTAGACACTTGAGTGCTTTCAGCCGTCTTTGCATTAATGAGCAAATGACAGAATGTAAGAACATGTTTCCTACACTTGACAAGACAAGTTGGTTTTAACGTTCTTTCAGAATTTGCTCTAATGTCTTCAAATCAGAACATGCTTTACTCATCTTCTAGGCAGTGCTTTGCTTGCTAAGAACTTGCTCAACGCTTGCTTTCAAGTAATCTTCTGAGCAAGGAACCTGCTAATTGTTAGAAGATTAAAATAAAATGTCTTACCAGAGTCAGCAAATGCACTTAAAACAAGAAAAAGGTTCTTTCATCAAAGAACTTCTTCATAATTTTTACTTAGCACTTTAGAATGCTTCTGCCAGAACATTATCTGAAAACATTCAAACACATTCATCAGAGTATAAATTATCTTAAATATAATTTATTGTTATCATCAAAACTCTGAGATAGGTCAGAACTAATCTTGTTCTTACACATCTTGGATGTGATTTAGCCGAGTGTTGGTTGTGCCCGAGGTGGTTTTGCATGGTTACTCCCAGTGTTGTATATCTGTTTTGTCAACATACGCACGATAACACTCATACATTCATACATACATCATGCATAGCTAAAATTGGCAATTCAATATTCATTAACATTTGTTAATATTTTTGTTGACATATCACCCTGTTTTACAGAGTTACGTTGTCCTTTCTTCAATAGAGTGTTGGCCTTAAGCAGAAAGCGTATATTCTTTCAGTTTCCCCACTGAATTATCCCTCATGGAAGATTTTTGCTTTAGCCTTCTTGTACAGATCCTTGTTTGGATGGATTTGGTTTTCCCTCTTGAGTTTATTTCTCAAAGGGTGTATTTTGGTTGACTGTTTCATTCTAGTTTATTTCTAGTTTGAATCTTTGGTTCCACAACAATATTATTTACTTTGGATTTCTGAAAGCTTTGAGTTTTGGTTTGTGCATTTATTTTGCACGAGAAGACTTTATCTCCTCAGCAGGAATATTATGGCATTTCCCTAGGAAGTCATATTTCTTTCCCTAGGAAGCCATATTTCTATCCCCAGAAAGTCATTTCTTTTTACAATCCTCCATGACAACAAGTAGCAGGTCTCTTTATTTGAGACAATTTTTATATTACCCTTTCCAAGCAGAGTGCCTCAGTTAAAGAAGAAGTTGAGACCCTTTCTAGGTGAAATTCCAGAATTTTTGGGAAACTTGTTATCTTTTCTCTCTACCTTCAGTAAAAGTTGGTAGATCACCATCAATGAAAGTTAGTGATTGTTATCTTTTTGATACCTTCAGTGAATGTTGGTAGTTCATCGTCAGTGAACGGCGGTGCTATGATATATTTTCTCTCTACCTTTAGTGAAAGTTGGTAGATCACCATCAGTGAAGGTTGGTGATTTTTATCTTTTTGCTACCTTCAGTGGATGTTGGTAGTTCATCGTTAGTGAACGATGATGCTGATATATTTTCTTCCTACATTCAGTGAAATTTGGTAGGTCATCAGCAGTGAACGTCGATGATTGTTATCCTTTTGCTACCTTCAGTGAATGTTGGTAGTTCATCGTCAGTGAACGACGGTGCTATGATATATTTTCTCTCTACCTCCAGTGAAAGTTGGTAGGTCATCAGCAGTAAACATCGATGATTGTTATCTTTTTTCTACCTTCAGTGAACTTGGTAGTTCATCGTCAGTGAACAGCGATGCTATGATATATTCTCTTCCTACCTTCAGTGAAAGTTGGTAGGTTATCGACATTGAACACCGATGATTGTTATCTTTTTGCTACCTTCAGTGAATGTTGGTAGTTCATCGTCAGTGAACAACGATGCTATGATATATTCTCTTCCTACCTTCAGTGAAATTTGATAGGTCATCAGCAGTGAACGTTGATGATTGTTATCTTTTGTTCTACCTTCAGTGAATGTTGGTAGTTCATTATCAGTGAATGACGGTGCTCTGATACATTCTCTTCCTACCTCTAGTGAAATTTGGTAGGTCATCGGAAGTAAACGTCGAATATTCTTTCTCTCTGCCTTCAGTAAATGTTGGTAGCTCCTCCTTCGGTGGAAGTTGGTGTATCCTTTGACCATTTTACCATCCTCTCTGATTCCAGTCTTTTTGATCCACCAGTACTTTATTTTCCTGGTTGGGTTACTCTCTTGTTTATTTATTTTTTGTTACATCCCTAATGGTGTTTTGCGTCTCTTTGGTCTTGTTCATATACATTCATGCTCATAAGCATTGCATGGCATCTTAGGGCCAAAAATAGGGTTTGTTTTATATTTAAGTATCTTCGATCGCGTCGACACAAATATTTTTAACCTTCGTATCTCCGGATAGTGAAACTTAAATAAGGGCAGCTGTTGTACCCCAATTTTTGCCCCTAAGATCCCTTCATCATACCATGTTGATTCCATCACAACAAGATCACATTAGGATTCTTGGTTCCCCTCCCTATATTTAGCTTTGCTCTTTGAGGAATCACCAAGCACCTTGACTTGTGTTCTTTTGTGATCATGAATATTTTCTTCTTTATTTCTTCTTTTAATTAATAAAATGCAATGTTGGTTTGTCTTGCTTGTTACTCATGTAGGTAAAGGCAATAAGATTCAGCAAGTTGCTCCATGGGTTCATGAGTTTATTTCCATGCCTCAGTCAATAAAGCTTGAGAAGTTCAAACCTCACCATTGGATTTTTTTTGGAGGAAATTTCATGGCAAGCTTATTTTGGTTCACCATATTTCAAGATTATCAAATTTGGTTCAAAAGCACAAGGGATTAATTGGGGAAGTTGTCATGCTTGGACAAGACTTTGTTCCCATTGGTCACAAATGCATATTTTTCTCAATTCTAAAGATATGGAAGTGGTCGTGGTTGTGGTTTCTATGTGTTCTCATTATCATCCTCAACAACTTATATTTACAAAGCATTTGTGTTGGTACAAGAAGTTTGTTCAAAATTGTCAAAGTTCCTCAAGGCATTTTTCTTGATCTAGGAGCTAGGGTTTTGAACTTCAAAGAAGCATATCTTGCTCATTTTTTGGTATTTTGGAGTGATTCCAAAGACACCTTTCTATTCAAAAGGGTTATCAACAAATCCCTTCAAAACTTCCAAGGAGTTTTCACGTGGAATAAACTTGATGAAGAAGAAAGATTACAAGTCCTCTAGATGAATCCCCAATTTTCCATGTGTGACTTCAAATGATTATAACTTGGTCAATTTTTATCACCTTGATCCCATTCTTTTTCCAGAATAATCTTGAGTATGTGTAATTTATACATTATTTTATGTGCAAAGTGAGAAAATGGATGGAAGTTGCCTTAAGGATACAAAAGATTATAGGTCATTTCATGATTTTTTTGCCAACTTCAACAATTCATAACTCTCTCAATTTTTGGATATTTTGAATGGTTCAAGTTTCAAAATGTCATTCAAGAGGTCTATTTCATGCTATATTTTTTGGTCAAGAGCAAAATCCAAGCGGAAGGCCATGTTTGGATGCAAGACATTATAGGTCACTTTTGAAGAAAAACTTGAAATATTTCTAAGTATGTATAGTCAGCCCTTTTTCTCCAACTTTGACTCAACACAACTTTCAGCTCAAGCATCCATTTGATTTAATTCTTTTTCCATTGTAAAGCTTGTAACCTCATCTTTCTAAAACATCAAGAATCATGCCCTAAGACCCCTTGAGCTGAGAATGCCATTGGATTGAACTTGGTAACTTGGAACTGAAGTTTTCCCATAAGTCCGAATTTGAAGTCTTTGTTTTGGCTTCTAATCACAAGTTTTCCACGCGTTTATGTCTCTAAACATGTTTAATGAAGTTCTAGAATTGATTAGCACAACAAAACACGCATTTTGGATGAGTTTTGAACAAATTAGAAGTCACACTTTTCTTGTTTGCTACTTCACACGATTTCCCTCCAAACTCCATCATTTCACACGCTTGGACATTCCATTTGATTTCCTATAAATAGAGGGTCATTCTCCATTCATTTCCTCAAGCTTGGATAGCCAGAATCACCATGCCAAACTTGTTCCATAACTCAAAATTCAGCAACTTCGAAATCTATTCCCAAGCCTTTTTCAATCCAATTTTTCCATTAATTCACCTTCCTTGATCTTCCCTGAAGCTAACCATATAATTACATTCCAGAATCGTGTCCTATATTGCTCCATAGAAGTCCAGTTTCAGAGCTCTGTAACTCAACTTCAATAGGTAGATTCCTTCATCAATTCTTTAAAACTTTGATATCATTTTGATGTTCTCATTGCTCTGGTTCTAGTCGCAACACTTGCTTTTTACTGGAAACACGTTTTGACCATGAAATTTCAAATTCCTTTTCAAAACTTTCCTTCCAAATTGCTTGAGCTACAATTTATATAAATTTGTCGCGAGGGTGTGGTTGTCTTCATCTTGAAGCGACGGAACGAATGACATAGGTCTCGTGCTCTAATTTTACAGATTGAGCAACCTGGTTTTGGGACTGGCTGGAGGTTGAAGACGACCAGTGTGTCATCCTTCTACCAATGAAGCAGCGCCATTTGAATTTTTTTTGAATTTATGATTTACATTTGATTCAGTGCTTTATTCACTAATGACCATGATATGTACAGCGCGCCAGATCCATTGGATTTGATTACTAACGTGTTTTGACTCTCATCCAATGGTCCACATATTTTTTACTTTTCTTTTCTTTTCTGATTTTTATATTTAATTGTTTTAAACTTCAAAAAATAATAGAAAATTCATTTTAAGTCCAAAAAATCTGAATAAATTATGAAAAATATTTTTGATTATTCTCTTTCTGTTTTTTATTTTTTCACAATTTAATTTTATGTTTTGGTATTTTTTATAAATTTTCACTTTATTTGAATTGTTTTAAATGTTTAAAAATATTTTTATGCATTTTTAAATTCTGAAAAAATTATTGAATGATCCAATGATATTGTAACAAATATTGGTGACCTTATTTTATTTTTGTTTCTGAATTTGTTATTTTTTTTATCATTTTTTGTTTATTTTAATCATTTCTTTTAATTTTAAAAAATAGTTTCTGACTTTTAAAAATTACCAAAAAAATTATAAAATCATTTGAGTCCTTTTCTGATTTTTCTATGGTCTTACTTTTTGTTTCTTGATTAATTTGAACATAGTTGATATTTTTCTCTTTTATTTCTATTTTAAAACATTTTTTAAAACCTTTTTTTTGTATATATTAAAATGCAATATTATTTTGTGACTATTTTCTGGCTGATCTTGAGTTAAATTTTTGATCATGAATTTTATTAACATCATTGGATCCATGGTGTTGAGTCTAACTCCACAAAAATGGATGAATGGTTTTAATAATAGTTTGATTAAATTTAATTCAAAAGTGGTTTGTATATTCTCTCTCACCCCTCTTCATCTCATCCCTTTCTTATTGTACTAAGTGTTATTGGAGCGTGATCTTTATATCATGTCTCAAAACAAACGGTGCATAGATTTCTATTGACCGGCCTCAAAATAGGTGCGACTTCTATATAAGTCCACTTACGATTGCTTAACATAACGCTAAATTTTGTCCCGATTCGAATAAATGATCATTCGTGGCCCAAACTTATGTTTGCAAGCCCAAGTATGTTAATTTGATCTCTTTGATCTAATAACTTTGAGATTCATTGTGTGGAGGCTTTGGTTCTACCAATCCTCTAATGGATCTACAACACTTTTGGTCAACGCGGATCACTTAAACATCATTATCATTAAAAGGTACTTATGGGGATTCCAAATGGATGATATACTTGACAAAAAGCAAATGCAACTTATTGTGTGGAGGATTTGGTTTTACCAATCCTCTAATGAGTTCCAAATGCAAGTTTAAAGATGATCATCCAGCTAACCACTAATCACTAATAATTGACTTTATCCTGTATTTTTATTATATGCCCCTTTTATTTTTATGCACTATTTACTTTTAGCATTTACATTTCATGCCATTTTCATCTTTGCTCATTTGAGCATTTACTTTCTTGTCATTTTTATTTTTCTCACTTGAGCTTTTCTTTTCTTTTCTTAAGATACTTAATAATCAATATGAACCATAAAATCCTTAATGATACTTGGACTATTTGGTTACTATCCTTGGCATTAAGGAGCATTGGACTTCTTGGACTTAGGATTAGAAACCTTTGCCTATGATTGGAGACCTTGTGACCTTATCTGATTATTTTATCTGGAGCTCTTGAGGTTTACCTCAAGATATTGAGTTGTTTGTTTGTTTTGTGTGCAGGTTATTGTGATTACACTCTTTATTTGTAATCTGGAATTCACCCGTATACAGCCGTTACTCTGCCCAATTTTTGTGAAGACTTAATACACTTGAAGTTTGATTCTCTCAAGAGGTCTAGTATCTTTGCTTACTTGGTTTCAATCCAAAGAATGAGAATTCTATCTTGACTCATAATGCCAAGTGTTGGCTTCTTGTTGGTTAGATGGTTCCTATCCCTAGCTTTTACCTTATGCTTTAGGATAGTCTCTTCTTCTCCTCCCATCTTCTTTAATTTCAAAATTCTTCTTCCTCCTTTTTAAAACTCCTCTTGTTTTGAAACTTGAACCACTTTCATAATAAACTTGGACTTAGGTCCGTGCATTTTCAAAAACAATTTCATGAATAAACTTCAATCAACTTAATATTTTGGCATCAGTTTTTTGTGAGAAGACTAAATGTCAATCAATCTCATTTCAAATCATTTTTGCCACTTTGGCTTTCTTATTTTAAAACCTTTCTAAAAAGATTAGACCCTTGTCAATCCTTGTAGTGATGCAAACAACTATACTTGTACAATATATAGTCAAGAGAGATATTTTGCACTTGGGTGTTGAGTGAGACATTGTTGATTTTAAAATCCAAGCCATATCCTCCACTTTGAGATGATGCAAATTCTCCTTTCTCATGATTGTGGGTAGTAGGTATGTTTTCCACACGGACAATGACGATGATGTTTTATCTCATAAAATTAACCAGCACACTTGTGTTTTAAATTTTTTAATGAGGAACTACGTTTACCCTGATCCCCTATTGCACGAAAAGGTGGTACGTAGGCACTAAAGGTTCGTAACTGCGGCGGATGCAAAAACCATAAAAATATATTTCTTTTCTCACCTCCACCATCCATTTTATACATAACATTTCATAGCCAAAATATACAGATTTTACAAAGAGGTTACTGCGGAGTACCGTAGATGTTTAGGGTGATAATACCTTCCCTTTACATAACCAACCCCCTTACCTCGAATATTTCCCCCCTGTTTTTGGGTTATTCGCTCTTTTCCCATTCCTTTGGAAACAATAAACTACGGTGGAAATTTTATTTTGATTTGTACAAGTCTAGTCAATCTCATGGCCTAGTCTTAAACATTTCTACTGCTATAGGTAGGTTATGAAAAGGGAAGGTATTAACACCATTTTCATCCGTAGTTATCTACGAACTCTTAGTTGCTTGCTAGATCACTTGCTTTATTTAAAAATGTGTTTGTGGTGGATTTTGAAAGTATTTTTGAAAAGCGCCTTCGTTTAGGCAAACTTTGTAATGATTCCCGTCTCTATAAGAATGTATACAAAGTGTTTGACTTTTGAAAATAGTTCATATTTTTTGAAAAGTGTTTGGTGTGTTTGAAAAATGTTTTGTTTTTTATAATAGATTGTGAGCAAGCAACTAAGAACGTTCTACCTTACTCAAAAGTCTTTTGTTCATTTCTCTCTTCCTTTGATATTGCTATCTTACCATTGATTGGTAAGAAGTCTTATCTTTGGATGTAAAGGGACAGGCGTGGGTCAATTATATAGTCATAGAAGGCAAACTATGAGACATTTTAGCAATTTTCGTTTAGGGACTATATCGTTTACCGAAGGCAACATTGAGGGACATCGAGGGACTACGATCTTTTTATCGAGGGACTTTTGCTAAAAGGCCCATATTCGAGGGACATGACTATTTTCCGAGGCAACAAGTGAGATTACCCTAGAGGTGTATATGTGTGAATAGTGTGTTTGATTTCATGCGTTTTTGTCTTGAATTAGAAAGTTATCTATTTGTTGATTTTATCTTGCCATATAGCCTAATTACTAATAATGTAAGGAAACAATAAAAATGCAAAGAATAAATCCTAAGCTATTGCAATCATAACAAATAAAATAAAATAAAGAGAGGAAAAGTGAGTCTTTCGACCCAGGCAGTATGCACCTTCGATTCACCCTATTTCAGCCTCTTTCGATTGGGCCTGTAAGGCAACATGAATATGTATCCTTCGATCATGCCTTTCTTCTCTGCTTACTTAGATTGGACCTGCAAAACAAAAATGAGTGTATCCTTCGACCACACCCATCTCTCTACTTACTTCGAATGGACCTGCAAAGTAAAATGAATATATGTCCTTCGACCACACCTCTTTTGTTTTAGATAGCAGCATGGGATGAGGCAATGCTAATGTTGCTTCATGTCCAGATTAGTTCTTAAAAAATATATGTTTGATAAATAAAGAAAACAAACCAAAGGACTTAGCAAAGAAAGCAAACGAAGAAGGTGAAAATAAAGACAAACAAAAAATGTAACGATAATGCTTAAAACGAAAAGAAATGATTACTCACATGTTATGCTTGAAACGAAAGGTTAAGGTCAAGAGAACTTACCTTGCTTGAAGCTGGAATGTGGGTCTTGGACTTGAGCTGTTTCCCTGGGTGTTCTTGAATTCGAAGAAGAAACAAACATGATGTTTCTTTGGCTAGATTTGAAAACCAAGAAAAGTTGATTTGTGTTTGCTTATTTCTGGATTTTAAAGAAACAAGTGTGGTGTTTCTTCAAGTTTTGGTTTTAGGAGGGTGCTAAGTGTTTGAGAGTTTTGAGAGTTCTTTGAAGATTCTTTCCACACAACCAAAATCCTCTTCAGCATTCTTCTTCTTTCTTTTTCTTTTTTATCCCCTTTGATGTGCAAATGAACTCTCTATTTATAGAGAAAAAATTTGGAATGAGCAACTTTGTGAAGGAATAAAATATAGTTTCTTTGAAAGGACAACATCCACTTGTGTCAACTTTTATAATCCTAAGATAAAAGTACTGAAATCAATGGTTGATATGGGTGGCTCGTAGTTTATAGGGGGTAAGTGTGTAGAAGAGGCAGGCGCAAGGCTCAAGAACTTTCCAAAAAGGTAGTGATGTCATTAGGAACAAGTTGGCTTGAAGAACAATTTAATATGGAGTGAGGCACACGTTAGAGGCCTATGTAGCCTGACCTATTGACAATTTGACTCTTTGAATCGAATCCTTCATTTTTCATAGCCTTCGAATAGACTTAACAAAGCAGCATTCGTTTCCACCAGTTGTGTATCCTTCAAATAGACCAAATGTATATTCTTTGAATGGCCCTCCTTCAGCTAAATATGCCATTGAGTCTTCTTTCTTTTGATCACTCAAACCCAACCTTTCGACCAGACCCAGAAGTAAACAAAACCAATTATTTCCCAACCATGGCAAGTCATTCGAATGGGCCACCAAGTTGTGTATCATAATGCAGCTCTATGTATGTTAAAGGGTCTGCAAATGGATTCGAAGGTGATACGAAAGTGATTCAAGACAATCTTGAAAGGTGGATTCGAAAGTGATATGAAGGTGACTCCAAACAATACTGAAGGTGGATTCGAAGCCAGTATGTAGGTGTATTTGAAGAAATTTAAAAGGGAATCATTGCTTTATGGGTGCTAGCATGAGAGAAACTCCTTCCTTGTGCATACAAGTTTGTAGGAGGATTAGAAGGTTTACATGAAAATGGATTTGAAACAAGCTTGATGATTAATTTGAAACCAGTATGTAGGCATATTCGAAGGAGACATGTAGGGGACAATGCCTTGTACCCACTAATAAGAGGAAAAACTCATGCCTTGTGAATCAAAGCAAACACGTACGAAGCCAATGGTGCGATCGAAACCAACATGCGGGAGGTCCATGCTTTGTGTCAAATGGAAAACCTTCAGAAGGCCATGGCCCTCTGAATCGAAGAAAGGTTTCAGAAAGTCATCTCCTTCTGAATCAAAGGAAACTAATATGAAGGTCATAATTCCCAGTCGAAACTAGCATGCAGAAGGCAAATGCTTTGTAAGACAAACATTCAGGAGGCCATTGCTCTCTGAATCGAAGCTTGCATGCAGAAGGTAATTGCTTGAAGGAAGCTTGTGGACCAAAGGATGCATGAAAGGGTCCAAAGTTGGATTCGACGTATGTTGTCTTGAAAGGAAACCATACCCCGATCGATGCTTTATGAGAAGGTAATCCTTTCCCAATCAAAGCTTGCCTGCAGAAGGTCATTGCTCCCTGAATTTAGGCTTGCATGCAAGAGGCTTCATATACAGTCGAAGCGTGTGAATTAAGGTTGTGTTGAAGAAGCCAGAATGTTTAGTCGAAGGATGAATGAGTCGAAACAAGCTTACTTTTCTTCAATTTTGTCAAAAATCATTTTTTATTTGTTTTTCCCTTTTTTTTTATTTGTATTTGTGAAAATTTTGAGCTTTTGAAAATTCTTGTGAGAAAATGCCTTGAGAAATGAGAGGGGAAATTTTGGGGTACAATAGCTGCCCATATTCAATCTTCTTGAACCTGAAGAGTGAGATTGGCATATCTTCCTTTCGTGACTTGAAGGTGAAAGATGACTGAACACTTAAAGTGCCCAGAAATTTGCCTTTGACGTGTTGAATTAGGAATGGGCTTATAGATTAAATTTGGAGAGATGATGGATATTTGTTGGAAACGGGCTTACATATGTTATCCATAGTGATAGAAAAGGTATTTGTTTTACATGTCTTTTCCTGCAAGGAAAAGGGTTAGTTGCATGCAGAAATATGCATGGCGTAATGATGTTCTCAAAATAAATGAGATTATGTTGTATGTGTATGTTGTATGATGTATGAAGATGAAATATATTTGAAGTGCATCCTTGTCTGGGAAAATAAATCCTTGAAAAATACTAGGGAGCCTTGGGAAGCTGAATCCCAGACTGTTGCTAAGGATGAAGAGCACGCTCCTCTTCAGACTTTGTTTTAGGATGTTTTTGTTGGGGAATGTTGTTGTGTTTTAAGAAGACTCTGAGGAGAATGTTGATCTCCTGTCTAGGGAAAAGAGCTCAGGAGTATTAATTGTCTGTTGCTCTACTGGGGAATTATCTCTTGAAAGTCGGTTGTTATCTGGTTGGACTCTAGGTTTCACAACGACTTGCTGGGGATTGAGAAGTTGGCGGTTATCTGGGTGTTTTCCAGGTTTTACAGTAACTCGCCGAGGATTATAGAAAAAGTCTACTGGGAAAATGGAGTTTTGTGTAGTGATTTGCAAAAGTCAAACTGTTATCTGGTCGGGTCCAGGTTTTAACAATTTGAACTGGAGGTTGACTGTTATCTGGTCGGATCCAGGCTTGAGCAACTTTAAAAAATGGGATTGACTATTATCCGATCGGATCCGAGATTCAACAACTTGGAACGAGATTAACTGTTATCTGGTCGAGTCCAAGCTTCAGTAACTTGGAATTTTGGTTTACTATTATCCGGTCGGATCCGGTCTTCACAGTAAATTGGACTGGTGGTTAACTGTTATCTAGTCGGGTCTAGGCTTCAACAACTTAAAATGGGACTGACTGTTATTCGGTCATATCCGGGTTTCAGCAAATAAAAAAGTTAAACTGTTATCTGGTTGGGCCCAGGCTTTAGTAAATTGGAATTGTGGTTTACTGTTATCCAGTCAGATCCGGTCTTCACAGTAAATTGGGATGTGGTTAACTGTTATCTGGTCGGGTCCAGGCTTCAGCGACTTGAAAGGGGATTGACTGTTATTTGGTCAGATCCGAGTTTCAGCAAATAAAGAAGTTAAACTGTTATCTAGTCGGGCCCAGGCTTTAGTAACTTGGAATTATGGTTTATTGTTATCTGGTCGGATCCGGTCTTCACAGTAAATTGGACTGGTGGTTAACTGTTTTCTGGCCGGGTCCAGGCTTCAGCAACTTGGCAAAATAGTTTTACTGTTATCTGGTCGGACCCAGTCTTCATAATGATTTGAGGGTAGGGTGAAGTTGAACTAGTATCTGGTCGGGTCTAGGTTTCGTAGTCACTTGCTTGAAAGGATGAAGTTGACTGTTATCTGGTCGGGTTCCAGACTTTTCAAAAACTCTCAGAGATAGAAAAGACTCTATTGTTGACTTTACTGGGGTTCAGGGGTTATGGTCCCTTGATTCATAATGGTCTGAGAGGTAAACTCAAGTTGGAGAAGAGAGACTCAGCCAGGGAAGACAAACTCAGTTGGGGGATTTGCTGTTTATTGGGGAAATAAACCCTGTTGAGGAATATTTGATGAGCTGCTGGGGGAGATGTATTCTTTTGAAAAAACTCCACAACACTTTTTTTTATGACCAAATTAGCTGGGAAGAGAGTTTTCCAGGGATTGAAACTCTGACTCGGGAGTTCATGGATCAAACTTCGTGAGGATAATGCTAATAGAAAAACTCTATGGGGATGTCTGGAATGCGACTAGGGAGATGTTTGTTTTGAAACATATGTGTGCTAAAAAATTTAACCACGTTCGTATCCATATGTTTATTCAATTTTAGTCATTTGACCTATTCGCATTCAAAATAGAAAGAAAAAAACAAAATGTTTGTACTTCAAAGTATATTAGTACTGATGTTTTATCCATAAATAGGCTCTTTGTATAAAGAGACATAAATCCTAGTAAGAGGAAATCTCCAAAAGAAATGAAAAGAGTACAGAGTAAAAATAATAGCCATGTGAATGTGATCTCGTTGTCCCCACATTGCTATTTCCTTTATGTCTTCGAGTAAACCTTTTCCATGGAACGAAGTTGATTGGATTGATTTTGGACCATTTGAACTTTCGTATTTTTGGTAATAAAACTAGTTGTGGGGATTCCACGGGACATAATCATACACTTTAATCCTTAACTTTTTCCTAGACCGCCCTTTCGGGTTTTCATCCCACCAAGATACCCATTTTTGCCCAAGTCGCCCTTTCAGGTTTTTGACTTGCCAGGTGTACAATCTTTTGCATATATCCCTAATTTTTGCCCAAATCCTTTTGGTTCACCGAGATGCCCTTATTTTTGCCTAGGTGTGTCAACCTAGCGGGTCGTTTTATGCATAGTATTTTTTAATTATGTTCGCGTTTACGGGATCTGGGAAATCTTTGCAATCCATAGTAGTCAGATCATGGCACCACCAGAGAAGACATTCTTTACAACAAATAATCCTTCGTAAGTGGGAGTCCATTTGCCCCTGGGGTCGCCTTGTGGAAGAATGATGCGTTTTATTACCAATTCTCCAGCTTGATACACTCGAGGCTTGATCTTTTTGTTGAACACTTTGATCATATGCCTTTGATACATCTGACCATGGCAAATAGCAGTCAGCCGTTTCTTGTCGATCAAGTTCAGTTGATCCAACCTAGTCTGAATCCATTCATCCTCGCCTAGACTTGCTTCTTTCATTATCCTTAAAGAAGGAATTTGAACTTCTATGGGCAAGACAACTTCCATTCCATAGACCAAAGAGAAAGGAGTTGCCCCAGTTGATGTGCGAGCCGAAGTACGATAGCAATGGAGAGCAAATGGTAACATCTCATGCCAATCTTTGTAGGTTACCACCATCTTTTGCATAATCTTCTTGATATTTTTATTGGCAACTTCCACTGCGCCATTCATCTTGGGTCTATATGGAGAATAATTATGATGCTTGATTTTGAATTGAGTACAAAGTTATGTAATCATAGCATTGTTGAGATTAGTTCCATTATCAGTGATAATCCTTTCGAGGATGCCTAAGGCAAATGATATTATGCTTAATGAACCTGACTATAACGTTCTCTGTAACTGAGGCATATGAAGCAGCTTCTACCCACTTGGTAAAATAATCAATGGCAACAAGAATGAAATGGTGTCCATTTGAGGCAGTAGGTTTGATTTCTTCGATCATGTCAATGCCCCACATCGCAAACATCCACAGAGCAGTCATGACATTTAAGGGAATAAGTGGTACATGAACCTTGTCAGCATAGATTTGACACTTATGGCAAGTTCTTGAATGATGATGACAATCAGTTTCCATTGTGGACCAATAGTAACCAGCCCTCAGGATTTTCTTGGCCATAGTATGTCCACTAGAGTGGGTTCCAAAGAGGCCATCGTGCATATCTTCCATAATATTCTCTGCCTCATTCTTGTCCACACATCAGAGTAGAGTAGAATCATGATTGCGCTTGTATAGGGTTTTGTTACTTAGAAAGAGTTTGGCTGAGAATCTTCACAAAAACTTATCATTGGCGGAAGACCCTTTCGGGTATTCTTGGGTTTCAAGATATCTTTTCACCTCGTGATACCATGGTTTCTCTTCGTTAATGTTAAGCTCGTAGCAGTGTACGGGTTCGTCGAATCTTTCGATTGTTATCATAGGAGCTTCGTTGTCCTATTTGACCTTGAATAAGGAAGACATTGTGGCCAAAGCGTCGACTAACTGATTTTCCTCCCTAGGGAAATGCTCAAAGGTGATCTCCTCAAAGTATGGAATTAGAGTTAACACAAGTTCTTTGTATGGAATGAGGTTAGGATGCTCAGTATCCCATTCTACCTTTACTTGGCTAATTACTAGAGCAGAATCTCCAAATACATCCAAGTGTTTGATCCTCGTGTCAATGGAAGCCCTCAGACCAAAGATGCATGCTTCGTACTCGGCCAATTTATTCGTACAATTGAAGCATAATCTAGCAGTGAAAGGAGTGTGACAACCTTTAGGAGAGATTATCACATCACCAATTCTGTTACCTAGAGCATTGGAGGCCCCATCAAAAACCATAGTCTATCGAGATCTTTGTTCAGGTCCCTCATACGGTCCAGGCTTTGCACAGTCGGTCACTAACATGATATTCTCATCTGGGAATTCAAAGTTCATAGATTGATATTCATTAAAAGCTTGTTGAGCCAAATTATATGCTAATATACTTCCTTTGATGGCCTTTTATGTTGTATACTGGATATCATATTCAGTCAGAATCATTTTCCATCTAGCTATCCGTCCGGAGAGAGCAGGCTTTTCGAAGATGTATTTGATAGGGTCCATTTTAGAGAGAAATAGAGTGGTGTGAGTCAGTATATACTATCTTAACCGGCGAGAAGCCCATGCTAGAGCGCAATAAGTTTTCTCGAGTAGTGAATATCTGGTTTCATAGTCGGTAAACTTTTTGCTCAGGTTGTAAATTGCATGCTCTTTTCGGCCAGACTCGTCATGTTGGCCCAACACACACCCCATAGAATTCTCTAGCACAGTCAAGTACATGGCCAAATGTCTTCCTTCAACTGGAGGCATGAGGATATGGGGCTCTTACAAATATTCCTTGATTTTGTTGAAGGCAACTTGGCAGTCGTCGTTCCATTTGACTACTTGATTTTTCTTTAAGAGTTTGAAGATTGGCTCATAAGTAGCAGTTAAATGAGTGATGAAGCGAGCAATGTAATTAAGACGACCCAAGAATCCTCTGACCACCTTTTCAGAATGGGGAACTGGCATTTCTTGAATGGCTTTTATTTTACAGGATCAACTTTGATTCCTTTTCCACTGACGATGAAACCTAGAAGCTTTCCAGACCTTACTCTGAATGTGAATTTATTAGGATTCAACCTCAATTTGTACTTCTTTAACCTCTCAAATATCTTGTGTAGGTGATCTAGATGCTCTTCTTCGGTTTGCGATCTAGAAATCATATCATCCACATATACTTCTATTTCATGATGATTCATATCGTGAAATAAAGCTACCATAGCCCTTTGATATGTTTCCCCTGCATTCTTTAATCCAAATGGCATAACTTTATAACAAAAGGTGCCTCATTGTGTAACAAAAGTGGTCTTTTCCATGTCTTCGGGAGCCATCTTGATTTGGTTGTAGCCAGAAAATCCATCCATGAAGCATAATACTTCATGTTGAGCGGTGTTGTCAACTAAGACGTCAATATGTGGTAGAGGGAAATCATATTTGGGGCTTTCCCTATTCAGATCTGTATAATCCACACACATGCGAACCTCTCTATCTTTCTTTGGCACAGGGACCATGTTTTCCACCCATTGAGGATAAGATGCAACAGCCAGAAAACCTGCATCAAACTGCTCCATTACCTCGGCTTTTATCTTTTCGCACATGTCAGGTTGCATGCGACAAACCTTTTGCTTAACAGGGGGGCAATCTTCCTTCGTTGGCAGAAGATGCACCACAATATCAGTATCCAACCCGGGCATATCTTCATACGACCAGGAAAATACTTCAACGTAATCATGTAACATCTGAACCAATCTACTCTTAATACCATTTTTTAGGTTGGCCCCGATCTTGACCTATGTTTTATCTGTCTCTGTGCCTAAGTTGATAAATTTGACCGATTCTTTGTAAGGTTGAATAACTTTCTCTTCTTGTATTAGAAGTCTGGCTAATTCTCCTAGTATTTCACAATCTCCCTCGCCTTCGTCTTCATCTTGGTTAACTGGATGTTCGAAATCATAACTGGCAATAGTAGAGTCATGGGCAATAAAATCCGGAGTGGATGACGATCTGCAAGTGTGTGTGTGCATGTAAGGTACATGGCTATTTTGAGAAAAATGCAATAAAAGGAAAGAAAGACAACGAACACGAAAATTTAAATGCCAAAAAGGTCCAATGGTTTATATTAAATGATTATATAATATATGAACCTGAACAAAACCCTTTAACAAAATAAACCAAAGTGCCCCGGGTAAGGCACATGGCTTAAAAGTCAGACAGAAATTCTTGAATTGGCATAAGATGGTAAACAATAATTACTCCTCTATGAAGGAGTTGGGCGTGAAGTATTTTTCCTGCCAGTTGGTGAGCTTTCCTTTGAGAGTAGGGTAGATCCATTCTTCAAAAGGGCATTCATTGTCAAAATCTTCTACAGCATTCACTTCGTGATTTCTGATGCAAAGCGGTATCTTTCCCACACGAGCGCGTCTAACCTCTTTTTGAGCCTGAATGGTGAAGTCCAATACGAACTTGTTTGTTTTAAACGGGATATCTGGAAGTTTTCCCCAGATAGTACAATCTCCCTCTTTGACCATGGCACGGGCATCCTTGAGCGAAATCATTCTTGGTACAACTTTGTTCGCCATCCATTTCCACATATTTGAAGGAATTAAGATGGCTCACCATAAATTCTTCTTCACTGCTGACAGTAACGATCTTCCCTTGGACTGGATACTTTAGTTTTTGATGAAGGGTGGATGTCACTGCCCATGCCCCATGGATCCAAGGGCATCCAAGCAGACAAGAATAGGCGGGACGTATGTCCATTATGTAAAAGGTAGATTTGAAAGTCTGTGAGCCAACTTTAATTGGGAGATCCACCTCTCTATGAACCAATCTCTTAGTCCCATCAAAAGCCCTCACGACAATATCGCTTGGCTTTAAAACCAGTCCTTCACAATCCAGGCGAACCAAAGCACCCTTGGGTAGCACATTTAACGATGAGCTAGTATCAACCAAGACATGAGCCAGGGTAGTCCCCTTGCATTCAACAGAGATATGTAAGGTTTTGTTGGGATTTCTTCCCATAGGGGTCAGATCAGCGTCAGAGAATCCTAATCCCTTACCGGCCATTAAACTTGCCACACAATTCTCAAACTGGTCAGCGGTGGTTTCCTGAGGTACGTGGGCCTTCTTCAAGAATTTGATCAAGGCTTAGGCATGAATGTCTGAACACAATAATAATAACAGCATGGAAATTTTGGAAGGGGTCTGCCCTAGCTGCTCCACTATTTTAAAGTCACTTTTCTTTATGATTTTTAATATTTCCTCCATCTCTTGATTGGAGGGTTCTTCAGCATTAGCTTCTTTGTTAGGTGCCTCTATCCTAGAAGGCTCACCCTCTCTTTCTTTGTCTTTGGTGTTGGTACTGGACTTGTTATTGGTTATGCGGGAGAGAATTGTTGTAGCAACGAGTGGTGAAATATCAGGGGAAAAGATCCTTCCTATTCTCGTTACTTTACTAGAACCGACGATGTTGGTGAGATCATCTTTATTTTTGTTGATCCAAGAATCTTGTTTTATCCCGTGGTAATAAACCTCCGCACCATAGTTCCATGGAACTGCTCTGTCAGAGGGGTAGGGGATGGGCCCAGCGGAAGTGATTATTAAAGGGGCGATGGTTGGTTCATTTGAAATCCTAATAGGACCCTTTGAGGGGATCCTAAAAGGCTTATTGGAAATTGTTATCACAGGAAGGTCTTCAATTCTGTTGGTCAAACTCTTGATGGCAGTAATCTTTTCAAACATAATCTCGCGACTATTTACCAAGCGTTGCACACCTTCCTTCAATCGCTTGCACCCAATCACTTGTTGATCACAATAGACACAATCTTTAGAACAACCAGGGAAAACCATAACTTTTAACAAGTTAACCTTCATGATAGTTGACGAAGTTGTTAAATCTTTAACGGAGGAAACGAAAGTGGTATCATCAACTACATTAACACTTTTGCCATGGTTTGGCATCAGTGTGGTTATTACATTAGGAGTAGCTGGTGGATCAAATTCAATTGTCTTGTTGTCTATCAGATCCCGAATCTTATTCTTCAGAGCCCAACACTGGTCGATTTCATGCCCAGGGTTGTTGGAATGATATGCACACTTGGCATTTGGATTGTATTTAGGTGATGAAGTATTCGGATTGGATGGTGGATTATGCAGGGTCACTAGATTGGCCTTCAACAGATGTTGCAAGGCTTGGGACAGTGACATGCTAATCTTCGTGAATTATCTTCGTGGAATTTCGGGTTGTTGATTGTTGAAGGATTGTCTTTGAGCAGACGGGGGATTGGATATTAACACAGCATTAACAGAAGGTCGATGATCCTTCTTGGCATGGGCCATTTCCCCATACACAACATTTGCTTCTTTCTTTCCAATGAAAGGTTTCTTTGCAGTGTTGAAAGTGGAAGCAAACATCATTGGAATTTTTCCGCTCTTAATACCGCTTTCTACCCTTTCACCGGTCAGTATTAGCTCGGTAAAGCCATATGAGGAACTGCCATTAATAGGTTGAAAAATGGGCCAGTCAATGTACCCATGAACATGTCAATTAATTCTCTGTCAGTGAGCGGTGGTTGGACCCTACCAGCGAGATCTCTCCATTTTTGTGCATACTCCTTAAACCCCTCATTTACACCCATTGCCATACCTTGAAGTTGAACTCTGCTTGGTGGCAAGTCAGCATTGTATTGATATTGATGATATAAAGCGGTGGTTATATCTTCCCATGTGTGGATACAGGAACAATCCAATTGATAGAACCATTCTAGTTGAGTCCTAGTCAGACTCTCTTGGAAGAAGTGGATCCATAGCTTTTTGTCGGTGGTGTGCGGTTGCATATTGAGCACGTAAGACCTTAGGTGAAGTTTTGGGCAGGAGACCCCATCATATTTGGCGAAGACTGGTATTTTGAATTTACGAGGAATGACGACCCCAAGCACTAATCCCAAATCGCCAAAATCCAAACCAGGTACGGCTTGAATTTCAACAGGTTTTAGCCTATCCTCCAACTGTTTGCATCTATCCTCAGTAGGTGGGTATTGCTCATCAAAGTAGTCTTCATCTTCAGAAGCTTGATTATTTGCAACTTCAGCATGGGTGCTTCTTACCTCCTCGTCTCAATCTTCGTCCTCTTAAGACAACTCTTCAACTACTTGTACTTGACGAACCGAACCTTTAAATCTCCTGCCCATGTTGATGAGGGCCTTCTTTTTGGTTGTCAGCATTCCCATCATATCTTGTTGTCCCTTAGCCAGGGTCAACAAAGTTTCTTGGAATTGGGCATTCTGCGCTTGCAAGTCCTTCATTGTTTGTTCGATATCCATCTTACTGAAATAAACAGTAGAGAGATAAGGAAGTCTGTTATGGATAACTTGTTTATGTCATGATGCATGAAAAATGCGTATGCAAATAACTTCAAGGACTTAGAAAATTTAAATTTGTTTAGACAAAAATAATAAGCATAATTTGTATTAATAAGTTTGATTCGATTACAAGCATGCCTCTTGGGCTTACAATGGAAGGAATAAACATAAAACAACTTTTTTAAGATAAAAAGGTCGAGCGCATCCTCTTCGGCGCAACGTAGGCGTTCAAATTTCGCTCTTCATGAAGCTATTTTGCGAGCTCCAGAACTTTCTTCTCACTGGCACAAAATTGGGTCTCAAAGGTATCTTGTTCTTCTTTGATCTGGACCAGGGACTTTTTCAATTTTTTGAAGTTTGTTGGCATATCCGGATAGAAGACAGTATATGGAATGTGTCCTTCGACAACATGTTTCATTATGATAGGTAAAATGGTGGGGTAAGGCATCATGAGATTTTGAACGCGTGCTCGCACCCATTTAAGATAAGGCTCTAAAGGGATGGAGTTCTTATGCCCCAATGTCTTGCTATTCATTTTGTTCACCATACACCAAGCACGAATGAACCTCTGACGGTACCCTTGGACATCGTTCTCATAGTCGAATGCAATTCCTTGAACCAGTGTGTTGTACCCCAAAATTTTCCCTCTCATTTCTCAAAGGATCACCCTGGACCCTCAGGTTTATTTCCATCCAAGACCAAGCCTTGAATTACAAATTTTCCAAGAAAGTCATTCACAAGGGTAAAATGGTCATTTACACATTGAAAAGTCAAACTTTGACTTTTGATCAAAAAATCAAGTTTCAAGGATCATATTTCATCAAGACATGTTGAAATATGAAGGTTGTTTCATCAAGAAATTCAAAAGTCAAAATTGCTTTGGAAAAGTCAAAATTCTAAATACTTAGAATTTTTCTAAGTGTTTAAGAAATATGACAAGTTCAGAACTTCTGATCAGATTTTCACCATGATGGAAGTTGATTATGGAAGAACTTCTAACACAAGAGTTGTAGATCTCAATGAGATATCAAACATTGCAGAACAAAACTTCTCCTAGAAATGTTGGGATTTCAAGCTACAAATCCTTGAAGACACGTCCATGAAACTGAAACTTTCAGTAAATTCTGGACCTTTCCAAAACAGGACTTGGTTAGAACTTCTGGGCCAGTTTTCACGTAGGTTCAATCATAAGTTACAAGAGAAATTCAAAGAAGTATTCAAAGCGTGTTACAAGCTTTCAGAAAAGTCTGAGAACTCCTTCAAAACATGCTGGAGCGAGAACATTAAAGGATCATAAGTTGGATGTTTTGTTCTAAGTTGCGTTGATGCTGAACTTCTGGCTCAGATCTAAGCTATGATGCACAATCTCATAGCATAAGATTTCTAGTTTGATAAATCTCATCATCATTTAATGCTCACAACCACTTTTGAGTTTTTATCCAAAGGATTTCCCCACGTGTGAGATAGAAGCACCATTGTTGTCCTTCAAAAGTAAACTTTAGTACAAGTTTATGCTGGGCCCATGCTTTGCTTTTGCCTATGAGGATACTTTTCCTTAATTCGGGCTTATAAATCCAGCTTAGGCACGGCTAAAAGCTGCTAACCACCATACTTGTTTAACTTGCTTCAAGAACAAGCCATCACGCTAGCATGATGTTGGTACTTTTGACTTCTACAAACTACAAAGTTCATGCCTATAAATTGAACTTCATTGACAACTATGAGGGGGTCGGCAGAAAAATTGGAGAAAAACTTTGAAACCTTGCTAAAATTCCCAGAAATCCTACACTGTAAACACAAACACAAAACCTGCTAGTTTTTTATTCTTGTATTAAAACTCCAACTTCTCTCAAGTGTTTCTTGACCAAATCATCCATTCACCATTCATAAACCAAGCCAAAGATTGTTCCAGCTTGCTGAATATGTGAGGAAGTTGATCAGAATATCACGAGCAGTCAGAACCAGACCCTAGCCCCCAGAACATTTTTTCAGTGACAAGGTAAACTTCTACTAACCCTCATCATATCACTTAAGGTTTTTAGGCCTGCATGTTCAAAACACAATGTAGACGTTTTGATTCTGATGATGTACATATTATGAGGTTTCATGTACTTTTCTGCCTAAATAGGGAGAATGTCTATTCAGAATTTCCTAAAGAAATTAGGATTAGCAGATACATGCCTATTTCTGATTTACAGTCTTGATAATTTTTGTGCTTCTGAAACCATGATGGAAAAACTGCCATAATTGTTATGTCTGCATTTTCTGTTCTGTTGAGATTTAACTAAGTTGCAGATGTTCTGATTAGCATGAAGAAAAATTGGAGTTCATCATCAAAGTTTACTTTGTGATACATGTTTATGTTTTTGCTTCTAATACCTGAGGTACAGCCACCCCAGTGGTAGAGAGTGTGTGCATAAGACAATAGTGTTAAGGATCATGGGTTCTAGCCCTAGAAGCATTTTTGAATGACATTATCACCCATTTATCTTTCAAACAATATTCCTAAATCAGAACTTCTAAACAACCTTACACAACAGCATTATCACCTCACTCTCTCAAATAGCCTGAACTTCTGACTTGTCAGTGATATATGAACTTCTAGGTTCCCAACTACACTACAGGTTCTAAACCCCTTCAACAATCAGAACTTCTAGATCTTCCTTTATTCCCAGCAACCTCTGAACTTGGTGTACCCATGCCCAGAACTTCTAACCTTCTGCTCACCTACTAACATTTTCTCTCTTGCAGCGTATCAGAGTCAGAACTTATGTTCCTCCTCGTTCCAACAGTATGCTGATTCTGACTCCATTTTCTTGTTTATCTTATTTTTTGATTTTAATAACCAAAAATGCCAAAAATATTTCATATTCACATATTTTATTTCTTTTAGAATAAAAAGGTCAAAATATTTTCTTAAGTAAATTAATTTCTTAACAAAAACAAAACAAGTCCATTTCAATTTTTGTATAATATTCAATATGGTTGTAATAGTTAATTAGATTTAAATTCTTGCAACCCCCCCCCCCCCCCCCCCCCCATTTGTAAATTTGTACACCCCATCCCCCTAATGATTGTAATAGCATAGAATATTTACTTTTCCACACCCACACTTTTATTGCTTTCATATATTATCAGTAATTAGGTGTATGGCAAGATAAAAACAACAAATAGACAACCCAGAAAATAGAAGACTAAATGCATGCAATCAAATACACTTGCACACTTACACCCTTAGGGTAATTTCACTTTGTTTCCTTCTGGAAAATAGTCATGTCCCTCGAATATGGGCATTTTAAGCAAAGACCCTCGATAAAAGATCATAGTCCCTCGATGTTGCCTTCGGTAAACGATCCAGTCCCTAAAACGACATTGCTAAAGCGTCCATAGGTTGCCTTCTATGACTATACAAACGTCCACGCCCGTACCTTCACATCCAACGACGAGGCTTCTTACCAAACCAATGGTAAGATAGTAACATCTAAAGGAGGAGGAAAAGAACATCTAAGACCTTTTGAGTAGGTAGATTCCCTCCTAGTTGCTTGCTTGCTCACAACAAAAACATTTTTATACACCCACACTCTCATTTTGAAACATTTTCAAAAGACAAAACACTTTGTACGCGTTCTTATAGAGACGAGAACCGTTACAAAGGAGACTTTTCAAAATCGCTTTCTAAAATACATTCCACAAACACATCTTTGAACTATATTTCCAAACAAACACTTTGTACGCGTTCTTATAGAGACGAGAAACATTTACAAAGACGTTTTCAAAAAACTTTCAAAAATCACACAAAGCATAAATTCAAACAAAAGCAAGTGATCTAGCTAGTAACTAAGAGCCCATGGAAAACCATGGATGAAAAGGGTGCTAATACCTTCCCTTTTCATAATCTATCCCCCGAACTCAAAAAACATCTCAAAGGTCATTCCTGTTCTTTTCAGCCTTTCCTTTTGGATAAAATAAAAGTCGGTGGCGACTCTTGCTAACCACAACAATTGCGATAAAACGCAAAACACCCAAGTCAGTTCTCCCACCGCATTACAGAACTGGCGACTCTGCTGGGGATAATTCTAAAAGTGGGGTTACCTTAGGGCTAGGTCATATTTATTTGCTTTCTTTGTTTGACTTATATGCTTTACATTATAGTTCTTTGTTTGTGTTTGAATCCTCTGCCCGAATTTGGGATACGTTATAGGTAAGTAGCAATACATTGTGGAAACTGTGCGAGGTATACCGACATGGTCTAAGCAATAGCTACATTAGTGCGACATATTTGTGGGTATCGGTATCCCTTGAGTTAATCAAGGAGAATACGGGGCTGTTGTGTGATGTCATAAAGCACTAATGAACTTTTAGAACCTTTACTTGACCAACTTGGCCATTAGGACGTAGTGAGATGACCGGCTTTGGTGCATTCCGAAGTTGGTAGATACTCGATACTACACTCATTGAGGTTTGGCTTTTTGGGATATTTCGGTTGCTATTAAAGAGGCTTGTGCTAAAACAATGACCAAGGAAACAAACCAGTGATATTGAGCTCCTTAGAACCCGGTTACTATTGCTAGAACAGGTTTTAAGCCAACTAAACTTCAAGAGGGTACTTACCTACAAAACTCTGTTAGAACATAGTTTTATTCTACAACCCTCAATTAGAGTTTTGATGATAACAAAATACAAGAATAAATAAATTGTAAGATTTATATATAAGACATATATGCTACTTAAAATTATGTTTTGTATTTACAGAAACTCTGATGGAATCAGCATCATAAGATCAGTATCAACATCAGCATCAAAAGATATGTCAGCATCAGAAGATCAAACATGTGCTACACACTGAAGTTACCAGATCATACGCTGAAGCCTGATGACCAGAATCTGCGCATAAAATACTCTGACTCTGATCAAGATCCTTACCAAGTCATCAGCACTCAGAAGCGTCAGAATAACCTAAAGCCAAGAACACTCTGATTATCATTAGCAGAACACTCTGAAGCGTTACTATGCATTCAAGACAGATTAATTACCAACGACTTTATCCAAGACAAGATCCTCTCAAAAAGGAAAGAATGTTATTAGCATTGAAATGGCATTATGGACAACCAACGTATCTCTTCCTTGGCTATTTAAACAAGACTGTGTGAGAAAAGAAAAGGCTAATAATCTTCACGCATATACACGCCTACGTAAACGTTCTCACTCATTCAATTTGCTAAAGCTCTCAACCACGCCTACTCAAAAGCATTAGCAGTCTAGTTTCATTCTAAGCTTAATATTGTGTATTATCACAGTTGTGATATATATTTTATTAGAAAACATAAAACACACACTTTTGTTAAATTATCTGTAAGAGAATTTCCTTGAGATAAACCGGTTTGTGGTTAGACTCAAGAAGGCTTTAACAGTTGTTAAAGTAGTTGTTGTATTCAGTTGAATATAGTGGATTAAGACCTCGTTGGAGAGAGGCGAAATCACCTTGACGGGTGGACTGGAGTAGTTTGATATCAAATGAACCGGGATAAAAATACAGTGTTGTCTGCTCCTTTGATTTAAAGTTTTACAATTCAACCCCCCTTCTTGTGTTTTTCACATCTTCAATTGGCATCAGAGCGCATGGTTCTGAGCTTATAACACTTAACCGTGTCAGTACAAGATCCAGCATCAAAAAAACACAATGGCAGGACCACATCAAAACATCAGCAATGACAACAATGAAGAAAGAGACAGATTCAGTGGCAAACCTCCAGTCTTTGATGGAGAGAACTTTGACTACTGGAAAGACAGAATTGAAAGCTTCTTTCTAGCCCATGATGCTGATCTGTGGGACATGGTGACTGATGGATACACACATCTAGTGGATGGAAGTGGTCAGAAGATTGACAAGAAAGCAATGTCTGATCAGCAAAAGCGTGATTTCAAAAATCATCACAAGGCCATAACTATTCTTCTCAGCACCATCTCTTATTCTGAATATGAAAAGATATCAAACAGAGACACTGCAAAGAATATGTTTGACTCTCTGAGAATGACGCATGAAGGCAACATTCAAGTCAAAGAAACCAAAGCTCTTGCGCTCATTCAGAAGTATGAGGCATTCAAGATGGAAGAAAGTGAATCAATAGAGACTATATTTTCAAGATTTCAAATTCTGGTTGCTGGTCTCAAAGTTCTTGACAAAGGGTATTCTACTGCTGATCATGTTAAGAAGATCATCAGAAGCTTGCCAAAACAGTGGAGGCCAATGGTCACAGCGCTTAAGCTAGCCAAGGATCTCAACAAAATCTCTCTGGAGGAACTTGTCAGCTCCCTCAGAAGTCACGAGATATAGCTAGAAGCAGATGAACCTCAAAAGCAAGGTAAGCCATTAGCTTTAAAATCTAACAGAAAATCTGACTCCAAAGTTTTGCAGGCTGTTGAAGAAACCTCTGATGGGTCCTCATCAGAAGAAGATGAATTATCTCTCCTCTCTAGAAGGGTGAACCAACTGTGGAAGCAGAGGCAAAGGAAGTTCAGGAATCCCAGAAGATCAGAAAATCAGAATAAATCTTTCTCCAGATACAGAAGGTCAGAATCCTCCTCTAGACACAGAAGATCTGAAGGCTCTTCAGGAAGCAGAAAGCCAAACAACAAAGACATCATCTGCTATGAATGTAATGAGAAAGGACACTACAAAAGTGATTGCCCAAAGCTTCAGAAGGAAAAGCCCAAAAAGAAGTTTGGCAAGGAAAAGAAGAAAAGTCTCATGGCTACATGGGATGATTCTGACACATCTGAAGCTGACTCAGAATCAGATGATGAAAGAGCAAACATATCTCTCATGGCAAACATAACATAAGACAGTGAAGCTTCTGAGTCAGACTCTGAATCAGATACAGAAGAGGTATTTCCTGACTTTGCTATTAACTTTACTAAGGCTGAACTAGCTGAAAGCCTAAATGAAATTCTGGAAAGATATCAGCAGATCAAAGTCAAATTCAGAAACCTGAAAAGGAATCTTGCTTCTGACTCTGATAAGACTGAGAGTCTCAAATTGGAGAATTCTGAGTTAAAAGATAAAATTTCAAAATTAGAAAATCTATTGCAAAACTCTCAGAAGGAAACAATCCCTGAAACTCCCAGCAGTGCTGATGAGATCATCAAGGAGTATGATCACAGCTTTCAGAAGTTTCTAGCTAAAAACATAGATAGAAGCAAAATGGCTTCAATGATCTATGGAGTTAGCAGAAATGGCAGAAAAGTAATAGGATACCAAGGTAAGGTACCTACACCAAAGAATGCCATGGATTTAGTTATAAAACTCACTTCACTTGATTCTCACTTTGTATATGGGCACACACATGACATCAAATATACAAGTAGTAATTATTCTGTCAAACCAAAATTCAACCAGAGTTTTGGTAAAACTAACAAATCAGGACCCAAGAAAATATGGGTACCTAAGGATAAAATAATACATGTGGCAGATATCTTTAGCAGCAAAGCAGAAACACCAGTCATGGTACCTGGACTCTGGTTGCTCACGATACATGACGAGAAGAAGGCATATGTTCCAAAGCCTGGAACTTAAGCCTGGAGGCCACGTAGGTTTTGGAGGCAATCAGAGGGGAAAGATCATTGGCTCTGGAACAGTAGGTAATGGAAATCTTCCCTCTATAAGTAATGTTTTATTAGTAGATGGATTAATGCATAACCTGTTATCCATAAGTCAATTAAGTGATAACGGTTATGATATAATCTTTAATCAAAATTCATGCAAAGCTGTTAGTCAGAAAGATGGGACTATCTTATTTAATGGAAAGAGGAGAAACAACATTTATAAAATCAAACTTTCTGAACTGAAAAGTCAGAATGTAAAGTGTCTTCTGTCTGTTAACAACGAGCAATGGATCTGGCACAGAAGATTGGGACATGTTAGTATGAGAAGAATATCTCAAATTAACAAACTCAATCTGGTCAGAGGACTTCCTAACCTGAAGTTCAATTCAGATGCTCTGTGTGAAGCATGTCAGAAAGACAAGTTTCCAAAACCAGATTTCAAATCTAAAAACGTTGTTTCCACCTCTAAGCCATTAGAACTTCTGCACATTGACTTATTTGGACCAGTTAAAACCGCTTCAGTCAGTGGCAAGAAGTATGGGTTAGTAACCGTAGATGACTATAGCAGATGGACATGGGTAAAGTTCTTAAGACACAAGGACGAGTCACACTCTGTGTTTGTCACCTTCTGCAACCAAGTTCAGAATGAAAAGGATCTTAGAATCGTCAAAGTCAGAAGTGATCATGGTGGAGAATTTGAAAATAAAGATTTTGAATCATTTTTTAATGACAAAGGCATTCTGCATGATTTCTCTTGTCCTAGAACTCCTCAGCAAAATGGAGTTGTAGAACGAAAGAACAGAACATTGCAAGAAATGTCCAGAACCATGATCAACGAGACTAACGTTGCTAAGATCTTCTGGGCAGAGGCAATAAACACAGCGTGTTACATTCAGAATAGAATCTCCATAAGACCTATTCTGGAAAAGACTCCATATGAATTGTGGAAGAACAGAAAGCCCAACATTTCATATTTTCATCCATTTGGATGTACTTGTTTTATTTTGAATACAAAAAATTATTTGAACAAGTTTGACTCTAAAGCACAAAAGTGTATTATATTAGGATACTCTGAACGCTCAAGAGGGTACAGAGTATACAATATAGAAACACAGATTGTGGAGGAATCAAGCAGTGTTCGTTTTGATGATAAGCTTGACTCTCAAAAGTCAAAGCAGAATGAAGTATTTGCAGGTATGGAAGTTGAATTCATAGGTACTGAAGACAAGTCATCAGAAGCTCTCAACAGAGACACTCCCTCAACATCAGAAAGAGGCACTGCAAGCAATCCAACACCTTCTGTTGATCAACTTCAGAAAAGACCATCTAGAAGCAGCATGGATCACCCAGAAGAAACAATCTTAGGAAGAAAGGAAGATCCAATCAGAACAAGATCTAGCTTCAGAAAATCTGAAGAATCCCTCATGGGACTTGTTTCTCTAATTGAGCCATCAACAATTGATGAAGCACTTCTGGATGTTGAATCAATTCACAAGAAATGACGTATGGGATCTAGTTCCCAAACCAAAAGGATTTAACGTCATTGGAACAAAATGGGTGTTCATAAACAAACTGAATGAACAAGGTAAAGTCATCAGAAACAAAGCACGATTGGTAGCACAAGGTTATAGTCAGCAAGAGGGGATAGACTATACAGAAACCTTTGCTCCAGTCGCCAGGTTAGAATCTATCAGACTCTTAATTTCATTTGTTGTTAATAAAGGCATCACTCTCTATCAGATGGATGTTAAGAGTGCATTCTTAAATGGCTATATAGAAGAAGAGGTATATGTGAACCAACCCCCTGGTTTTGAAAGTTCAAAAAATCCAGAATATGTTTTCAAACTAAAGAAGTCACTGTATGGTCTGAAACAAGCTCCCAGAGCTTGGTATGAAAGACTAAGTAACTTCCTGTTAGAAAAGGAATTCACCAGAGGGAAAGTGGACATAACCTTATTCTGTAAGACAGTTAAGAATGACATTTTAGTATGTCAGATTTATGTTGATGACATCATATTTGGATCTACTAAACCTTCTATGGGAAGAAAATTTGCTAAGTGTATGCAGGCAAAATTTGAGATGAGCCTAATGGGGGAACTGAAATTCTTTCTGGGTATTCAGATCAATCAAACCCCAGAAGGAACTTACATTCATCAGAGAAAATATGTCAGAGAACTTCTGAAGAAATTTGATCTCTCAGAATGTAAGCCATCAAAGATTCTAATGCATCCCACGTGCATTCTGATGCTCAAGGTCTCATGGAATTAAAGGGAAGTAATCAACTCAGGGGGAGTTTTTCTCTTCGTTGCTCTGATATCTTTTATTCCTTATCTTCTTATCTCTGATACCTTTTATTCGTTATTTGTTTATCTCTGATACCTTTTATTCTTTATCCTTAATCTCTGATACCTTTTATTCTTTATTTTTAATTGAAAAAATCTGGTTTTTGTCATCATCAAAAAGGGGGAGATTGTTAGAACATAGTTTGATTCTACAACCCTCAATTAGAGTTTTGATGATAACAAAATACAAGAATAAATAAATTGTAAGATTTATATATAAGACATATATGCTACTTAAAATTATGTTTTGTATTTACAGAAACTCTGATGGAATCAGCATCAGAAGATCATTATCAACATTAGCATCAGAAGATATGTCAGCATCAGAAGATCAAACATGTGCTACACACTGAAGTTACCAGATCATACGCTGAAGCCTGATGACCAGAATCTGTGCATAAAATACTCTGACTCTGATCAAGATCCTTACCAAGTCATCAGCACTCAGAAGCATCAGAATAAGGTAAAGCCAAGAACACTCGGATTATCATTAGCAGAACACTCTGAAGCGTTACTATGCATTCAAGACAGATTAATTACCAACGGCTTTATCCAAGACAAGATCCTCTCAAAAAGGAAAGAACGGTATTAGCATTGAAATGGCATTATGGACAACCAACGTATCTCTTCCTTGGCTATTTAAACAAGACTGTATGAGAAAATAAAAGGCTAATAATCTTCACGCATATACACGCCTACGTAAACGTTCTCACTCATTCAATTTACTAAAGCTCTCAACCACGCCTACTCAAAAGCATTAGCAGTCTAGTTTCATTCTAAGCTTAATATTGTGTATTATCACAGTTGTGATATATAGTTTTATTAGAAAACATCAAGCACACACTGTTGTTAAATTATCCGTAAGAGAATTTCCTTGAGATAAACCGGTCTGTGGTTAGACTCAAGAAGGCTTTAACAGTTGCTAAAGTAGTTGTTGTATTCAGTTGAATATAGTGGATTAAGACCTCGTTGGAGAGAGGCGAAATCACCTTGATGGGTGGACTGGAGTAGTTTGAGATCAAACGAACCAGGATAAAAATACAGTGTTGTCTGCTCCTTTGATTTAAAGTTTTACAATTCAACCCCCCTTCTTGTGTTTTTCACATCTTCAAACTCCATGCAAGCCTAAACCTAAGGACTTGTTTGCTTTGTTTGTGTATATTTACTTGTACATAACATCATGAACATCATAACGTCATATTCATTCACTAACCATTTCAAGGATTTTGGGATTTATCTTTGTTCTGTTTTGTAGGACATGGATTCTATCCGCAGGAAAACCATTAAAGTCAATCTTGTAAGGATCCCTCCACAACTTAAAGAGCTAGCTTCAAGGATTCCTGAAAATTCTCCATTCACCGAAAGACATGGTCTCCTACTAAACATGGTCATCTTCAACACTGATGAAGACATGATGAAGGTGCTCTTTCAGTTCTTTGATCCTTTACACTATTGCTTCACATTTCCCGATTATCAACTTGTGCCAACTTTGGAAGAATTCTCCCAACTCTTGAGAATTCCCATTCTCAATCAACTACCTTTCAGCGGTACGGAAAGAGATCCAAAGCCAAAAGATATTTCTCCAGCTCTACACTTGCAACCATCTGATGTCACGACCAATTGGGAAACAAGGAGTGGTGTCAAGGGTTTCCTAGAAAAGTTCTTATTTAAGAAAGCCCAAAGTTGTTGGAACTCTTCAGATCTGCAAGCTTTTGAGGAAATTATGGCTCTCCTCATCTATGGGATGGTTTTGTTTCCAGATCCTGACTAACTCATAGATATGAACATCGTCAAAGTCTTCATGTCTCGTAACCTGGAGCCTACTTTGCTAGGGGACATCCTACATTCCTTTCACACTCGCACTATGAGGAAAAGAGGTATCCTTATGTGTTGTACTCCTCTTTTGGCAAGATGGTTTATTTCGCATCTTCCCCAATCTGTATTGAAGAACGAGCAAGGTTCAAGGTGGTTACAAAGGTTGATGACGCTCAACCATTCAGACATTCATTGGTGTCCCCGATCCTTAGAGAATGTTACTATTGTCGACCGTTGTGGCGAATTCCCTAATGTCCCTTTACTTGGCATTAGAGGAGGTATCACCTACAACCCTTGCTTAGCCTTAAGACAGTTTGGTTACGCCCGAAGGGATGGTCCATATGAGATGCTCATTCAAGGTTTGGTATTTGACTACGAGAACGACGATCAAGGTCATCGCCAGAGATTTATTCGAGCCTGGAGGATGTTGAACAAGGTAGATAGTAAGACATTGGGGCATAAGAATTCCATCCCTCTTGTGCCTTACCTCAAATAGGTACGAACTCGTGCTCAGAGTCTTATGATGCCTTATCCCTCCATTCTCCCGGTAATCATTGAGCCTATTATGGGAAGAGATGTTCCATACACTATCTTGCATCCTGAAATTCCCACCTCTCTTGAAGACTTACAAAGAGATTGGATACAACTCAAGGGGGAGCGAGATATTTTCGAGGCCCAATTCTACGCTAGTGAGAAGAAGGTTTTGGAACTCACTAAGCAACTTCATGAGGAGTGGAGCTTGAATGCCTACATCGCACCAAAGAGGATGCGTACAAGCTTTTTATCTTAGAGTTTTTGTATTGTTTTGCCCAAAGAGGCATTGATGTACTCAAACTTTAATTTATTAATATAACGTGTGTTTCCTTTTTGTCTAAAACAAATTTGAATCTTTAAAATCCTTGAAATCGTTGCATATACATCTACCATTCATAGTAACATAAGTAGGTTTCTTGCAACAAGTCTCCTCGTCTTTTTACTATTTATTTCAGTAAGATGGATCTCGAGTAGACGGTGAAGGACCTCCAAGCACAAAATGCTCAGTTTCAACAGATGTTCTTAACTCTATCCAAAGGATAAGAAGAGTTGAAGACCTTGCTGGTTAAAGAGAAAAAGAAGAAAACAAAGAAAATAACCGGAGTTCTAAATATTGGAAGAAGATTCCAAGGTCAAGCAAGAAGGACCATAAACTTTGCAACATCATCTGGTGAAAAAGACAATCAAGATGGGAAAGGCAAGGAAGAAGTTATCCAGCCAGATTCAGAAGAGGAAGAGGAAGAAGAAGATTATTCTGAAGAATAATATCCTCCAGCCGACGACAAGTATAAGCATCTGGAAGAATGGTTAAGTGCGATGGAAATTCAAAAAGTGCCTGGACTGGACTTTGAGGAGTTGGGTTTAGTAACTGGGATTGCCATTCCTCCAAAATTCAAGGCACCGACGTTCGCCAAATACGATGGAGTTTTGTGTCCCAAAATTCATCTCCGGTCTTATGTGAGGAAAATACAACCTCATACTGCTGACAAGGATTTATGGATACACTTCTTTCAAGACAGTCTGTCCGGAACTCAACTTGATTGGTTTTATCAGCTAGAAAGAGCCAATGTTCATAATTGGGAAGATCTGGCCGCTGCCTCTTACAAACAATACCAATACAACATTGACCTTGCTCCCATCCGTACTCAACTCCAGAGTATGGCCATGGTTTCAAGTGAACGCTTCAAAGACTACGCGCAAAAATGGAGGGACTTAGCAGGAAGAGTCCAACCTCCCGTATTTGAAAGAGAGTTAGTAGACATGTTTTTGGGCACCCTTTCTGGACCTTTATTTAATCACTTGATTGGGAGTTTCTCGACAGGTTTTACCGAACTGATATTAACTGGAGAAAGAGTGGAAGCCGAGATAAAGAATGGTAAGATTCAAAAAGATGCATCCTCTGCTGTTGTAAGAAAACCATTCATTGGAAAAAAAGAAGTTGTTGTTGTATATCCTCAGAGAAATCAAGATAAGACTAAACACCGTCCAATGGTTGGGGCTGTCATGATTCCTAAACCCGCACCTGCTCAGCAAAGAAGCAACCAGCCAAGAACGAAAAGACCAGTCAGACAGTTCACCCGAATTAACATGACATTGTCTCAAGTATTGTCGCATTTGTTAAGATCCAATCTAGTGACTTTGAAAGAAGCTCCAAAGAATCCTAACATAACCTCTCCTCATTATCATCCTAGTGCCTGCTATGCATACCATTCTAAGAGTCCCGACCATGACACTAACAACTGTTGGGCTCTGAAAAACAAAGTACAAGACCTTCTTGAAGCCAAAGAGATTGAATTCGACGCGCCAGAAATTCCCAATGTTATCACTGCCCCTATGCCCAAACACGGCCGTGATGTCAAATCCGTTGAGGAAGATATGTTTGTTACTTTGGTTGATGAACTTGTGACCCCACTCCTGACTATCAAAAAGAACTTGTTGAATGCCGGTGTATTCCCAGGCTGTAATGAAAGCTGTCATTTCTGTTTATCCTCACCAACCAGTTGTCATTTGTTAAAAGCAGGCGTTCAATGCCTAATAGATGACAAGGAGATTTTGTTCAAGAAGACTTCTATTCCAACTGTTTCTTATAATAATGTTTCCATAGTGACCATTTCCGTCAATTCTTCCAGGGTCTCCACCAAAAGACCCGTTAGGATTAAATCAGTTCCTAAAGTAGATCCGTTGATAATTATAATTCCTGGACCAATCCCATATTCGTCATACAAAACCGTCCCATGGAATTATGGAGGTGATGTCTATTATCACAGTATCAAGCAAGATTGGCCAGCTGCTGAAAATTCAAGTCCTGAAAAGTTGACTCTGATATCAGTAACATCGCAGAGACTAGCAAGATAACCCGAAGCAGAAGGGTATTCTCTCCAGATATTGCTCCTCCCAAAGTTATTTCCGGACCTGTAATCATTCCTGTTGTTGTTCCTCCAAAGGCTATTCCCAGTCCTGCATCATCTATGCTAATACTCCTATTGACAAAACGGTTGCAATCCCTGTTATCACCCCTACTAACATTCCTACTGCCGAGTCAACCGAGACTCGAGGCAAAGGTATTCTGGTTGAGCCTGTCCATACAAAGGCATAATCAGTAGCTATCCCTGAGACCTCCCGAAAAGAGATGTAGGAAATTATAAAGATTATAAAAAGAAGCGACTACAACATAGTCGAACAACTGGGGCAAACTCCATCAAAAATTTCCATGCTGGCTTTATTGTTATGTTTTGAGGCTCATGCAAAGGCCTTGGTAAAATTCCTTAAAACATCCCATGTACCCCAAGAAACATTTGCCGATCAGTTCCAAGACTGCGTAGCCAACTTGACCGTAGATAATGGTTTAGGTTTTTCGGATGTTGATTTAATGCCAAGGGGGAGGAAGCAAAATGAGGCATTGCATGTCTCAGTCGAATGCAGGGGCACGACATTGGCTCATGTCTTAGTGGATACCGATTCGTCTCTAAATGTGTTGCCTAAAAAAGCTCTAAATAGGCTTGACTGTGAAGGATTGACCTTGAAACCAAGCAACATAGTAGTGAGGGCCTTCGACGGCTCAAAAAGGATGGTGCATGGGGAAGTGGACATCCCCATAAAAGTTGGAACCTAAACATTTGATTCAACTTCTTATGTAATGGATATTCTCCCTTCATATTCCTGTTTATTAGGCCGACCGTGGATTCACAATGTTGGCGTTGTTACCTCTACGTTGCATCAAATGCTGAAATATCCAATTCAGGGGAAAATCATCATTGCTCATGGAGAAGAAGAGTATATGGTAAGTCATTTAAATTCCTTCAGATATGTGGAATTAGATGGTGAATTTATTGAATCTCCATTCCAGCACTTTGAAGAAGTCCCGCAAACTGTGGCAATGACCAAGCCTGTTTCTCAAGCCCCAAAGATTACAAGGCCTCCGCTCAAGATGTCGTCTTTGAAAGATGCCAGGGCAGTGATAGAAGAAGGTGGGTGCACTATTTGGGGCCAACTCCTAGATATCCCATACAAATCTGACAAATTTGGTTTGGGTTTCACTTTATGAGCCCAGAAAGTTGTATGCCGTGCTCGTGCCAGAGGACCACCCTTGAAGATCAGCAACCACGAAGTCAATGTAGTGGAGGATAATGAAGACAACTTTGATCTGGAGGGTTGGATTTTCCCAACTATCAATGGAGGGCTCAGCAACTGGGAAGCTAAAGATTTTGTCCCGATCACTTTTATCCAACTGTAATTTGTCTTTAAATTTTGTCGGACCTGTAATTTTAAACAATTCAGACTCTTAAAACCTTGTGTCTTACCTGAGGCACAATGGTCCATTTGTAAGGGTTATTATCTCATTTCCATATGACATCAATGAATCATGAACGTTTTTGCATACAAACTTTGTGCTCATTGTTTTTTTTCTTTTTTGCATTTTCATTTCTTTCAAAGATAGCTATACTCTTACACACACTCATAATCAAATTGCAGATCTACATCCATTCGGGATCCCTTGGGTAACAATTCTGCTGTGGCCTTTTGTGACTCTGGAAATCTAATCTACCAAGCCGAAGACGAAGGTGAGGAAGATTGTGAAGTGCCAGGGGAACTCGAAAGGTTACTACAACAAGAAGAGAGGACCATAAATCCCCACGAGGAACCAGTGGACATAATTAACCTACGTACCGAAGAAAACAAGAGAGAAGTCAAGGTGGGGGCCAATCTAGAACCCAGTACCAAAGAGCGTCTGATTCAGTTGCTACATGATTATGTTAAGGTATTTTCCTGGTCGTACGAAGACATGCCAGGACTTGATGCAGACATCGTGGTACATCGTCTACCAACAAAAGAAGACTTCCCACCGGTAAAACAAAATGTCTGTCGCATGCGACCAGGCATGTCAGAGAAGATCAAAGCGAAAGTCATGAAAAAATTCAACACCGGATTCTTGGCCGTTACTTCCTATCGGCAATGGGTCGCCAATGTTGTTCCCGTGCCTAAAAAGGAAGAAAAAGTACGAATGTGCGTGGACTACAAAGATTTGAATAGGGCAAGCCCAAAGGATGATTTCCCACTTCCCCATATTGATATTCTAGTTGACAATAAGGCGCATCATAAAGTTTTTTCCTTCATGGATGGTTTCTCATGCTACAACCAAATCAAAATGGCGCCTGAGGACATGGAGAAAACAACCTTTGTCACACAGTGGGGAAAATTCTGCTACAAGGTTATGCCATTCGGTTTGAAGAATGTTGGGGCAACCTATCAGCGTGCCATGGTAGCCCTATTTCACGACACGATACATCACGAAATTGAGGTCTATGTGGACGACATGATAGCCAGATCTCAAACAGAAGAAGAGCATCTTGACCATTTACAGAAACTCTTTGAGAGACTAAAGCAATACAAGCTGAGGTTGAACCCAAATAAATGCACATTTCGGGTGAGGTCCGGTAAACTCCTAGGCTTTGTTGTTAGCCGTAAAGGTATTGAAGTAGATCCTGCCAAGGTGAAAGCAATACAAGAAATGTCTACTCCTCGTACTGAGAAGGAAGTCAGAGGATTCTTGGGACGGCTAGACTAAATTTCCAGATTCATTTCTCACCTGACAGCTACTTGTGAACCAATCTTCAAATTACTGAAGAAAGATCAAGTAGTCAAATGGAATAATGAGTGCCAAACTGCCTTCAACAAGATCAAAGAGTACATGCAAGAGCCTCCTGTTTTGATTCCACCAGTCGAGGGAAGACCATTAATCATGTATCTAACCATTTTGGAAAATTCAATGGGGTGTGTGTTGGGGCAGCATGACGAGTCTGGCTGAAAAGAGCATGCTATTTATTACCTGAGCAAAAAGTTTACCGACTGTGAAACAAGATACTCACTGCTCGAGAAAACTTGTTACGCTCTGGCATGGGATGCTCGCCGGCTAAGACAGTATATGCTGACTTATACTACCTTATTGATATCTAAAATGGATCAAATAAAATACATCTTCGAGAAACCTTCCCTCTCTGGGAGAATAGCGAGATGGCAGATGATCCTGACAGAATATGACATACAATATACTACTAAGAAAGCAATAAAGGGCAGTGTACTAGATGATCACCTGGATCACCAAGCTGTGGAGGACTACCAGTCCATGAAGTTAGAATTCCTAGATGAAGACATCATGATGGTAAATAACTGTGAAGAATTTAGACCATATGACGGACCTGAACAAGGATCCCGATGGACCCTGGTTTTTGATGGGGCGTCCAACACACTCGACAATGGTATAGGTGATGTACTCATATCTCCTGAAGGATGTCATACTCCCTTTACTGCAAGACTCTGCTTCAATTGTACAAATAACATGGCAGAATACGAAGCGTGCATTTTTGGTCTCAAAGCTGCCATAGATTTGGGGATCAAATCCTTAAAAGTATTCGAAGATTCAGCTTTGGTCATCATCCAGATCAAAGGGGGAATGGGACACCAAACACCCTAACCTTATCCCCTATAAAGAACATGTGTTGACATTGATCCCACATTTCGAGAAGATTACCTTCGAACATTTCCCGCGAGAAGAAAATCATCTAGCGGACGCACTAGCCATAATGTCATCCATGTTTAAACTTAAATGGGATAACGAGGCCCCCTAGATCACCATTGAACGAATGAATGAACCCGCTCACTGTCACAAGATTAATACTAAAGAAATAGTGGACCAGCCTTAGTTTCACGAAGTCAAGAGGTATCTCGAGGCTCAAGAATATCCGGAAGGAGCTTCAGTCAATGATAAGAAGTTCTTAAGGAAATTCTCTGCTAAGTTTTTCCTTAGTAATGGCATTCTCTACAAACGCAACCATGACTCTATTTTGCTCTGTTTCATAGACAAGGTGGAGGCAGAAAAGATCATGGCTGATCTACATGAAGGAACTTTTGGCACCCACTCCAGTGGGCATACGATGGCAAAAAAGATCCTATGGGAAGGTTATTACTAGTCTACCATGGAAGCAGATTGCTATCAACACTCTCGAACCTGCCACAAGTGTCAGATTTATGCTGACAAGGTGCACATACCTCCGGTTCCTTTGAATTTCTTGACGGATCCTTGGCCCTTCGCTATGTGGGGCATCGATATGATTGGGGAAATCAAACCAACAGCCTCTAATAGACACCACTTCATCTTAGTGGCCATTGACTATTTTACAAAGTGGGTTGAGGCATCCTCTTTCGCTTCCGTTACTAAGAATGTTGTAGCCCAGTTCATTAAACAGAACCTCATCTGTCGGTATGGTATCCCGGAGAGGATCATCACAAACAATGGTACGAATCTAAACAAAACTATGATCTCCACCTTGTGCGAGAAATTCAAGATCCAACATCACAATTCTTCCCCTTACCGGCCAAAGATGAATGGTGTTGTCGAAGCCGCGAATAAGAACATCAAAAAGAGCATACAGAAAATGACAGTCACGTACAAAAACTGGCATGAGATGCTACCATTCGCTCTCCACGGGTATCGTACCACAGCACGCACATTAATCAGGGAAACACCCTACTCTCTGGTATACGACATGGAGGTTGTCTTGCCTATTGAGGTCCGGATCCCCTCTTTGAGAATTATGAAGGATGCAGGTCTGAACGAAGACGATTGGATCCAGACTCGACTTGGTCAACTGAACTTGATTGATGAGAAAAGACTTATTGCTGTATGTCATGGTCAAATGTATAAAAAACGGATGATCAAGGCTTTCAACAAAAAGGTCAGACGCCAAGTGTAACAAGTCGGTGATTTGGTGATCAAACGTATCATACTACCGCAGGGTGATCCCAGGGGCAAATGGACTCCTACATACGAAGGACCATTTCTTATCAAAAGCATATTCTCTGGTGGAGCAATGATCTTGACCACCATGGATGGCGACGACCTGTCGCACCCTGTGAACGCGGACATAGTCAAAAGATACTATGCATAAGAGACCCGTTAGGTTGACACACCTAGGCAAAACAAGGGCATCCCGGCAAACTAAAAAGGTTCGAGAAAAATTTAGGGATAAAACAAAAAAATCTGTATACCCGGCAAGCTGAAAACCCAAAAGGGCGGCTTGGGCAAAAAAGGGTATCCCGGTGGACTGAAAACCCGAAAGGGCGGTCCAGGAAAAAGTTAGGGAATAAAAGCGTATGACTATGTCCCCGTTGGATCACCTTATGGGCAACCTGCAAACTCGATGGTTCTGATTAATTCAATCAGCTTCGGACAAGGCAACAAATAGATAAGATGCTCAGAGACACGAAGGCTATAGCAAAATGAGAACCCCATGGGATTACTTCACATAGCTATCTTTTCTTTGTATCAAATTTTCATTTTTTTTACGACGGCATTCTCTTACTAGAATTTTTGTCTCATTGTACAAAAATACTTACTCAAAGTCAATATAAAGATGTCCCTTTGAAAGTGCAAAACTATCTATTTTTCTTTACTCTTGTGTTTTGTTTACGAAAATGTCCAATGATTTATTTTTGAACATATGCATTTGAACGTAA
This sequence comes from Vicia faba, assembly GCA_948472305.1. Taxonomy (NCBI): domain Eukaryota; kingdom Viridiplantae; phylum Streptophyta; class Magnoliopsida; order Fabales; family Fabaceae; genus Vicia; species Vicia faba. The sequence goes on along the minus strand of OX451737.1, from coordinate 556,193,573 downwards.
CTATCATTTACATATGAACAAAATAGAAAGAAAATCACTAATGGCTTTAAGAGATAGGTAAATCTCTCTAATCTATTTCCATAAAATAGCCCACAGTGTGCAGTTTAATCTCCAGCGGGACAAAACTTCCAGTTATCACTCCCCGTTAGAAGTTGCCAAATTTCTCAGGATTTCCCAACAGGATTTTACAAGCAGTACACGGCATTTCCCTTACAACAAGGTTTATTTCTCTAAGTAGAAATTCATCATCACTTCAAATCATGAAGACTTACACTCCGTATCCTTAGCAGCAGTCGGGGATTTATTTTCCCCAAATCCAACAAGCAGTGCAGCAGATTAGCTCACATACGCATACATCGCATCCATATATCATAAACATCGGTGACACGAATGCATGTATCACAATCTCATCACGCCATGCATTTCATACAACATGACATTGCATATTAGCTAACATTTTACCCTTTTCAGGATAAGGTTAATCAATAGCTACCATTAATAATGTTCAAAGGCTTTTCAGATACAATTCAGATACGCTTCAGATACGGATGCCACCCTTATACTCATTCAGATTCAACTTTCAGATACAGTTCAGATACACTCCAGACACGGATGCCATCCTAATACTCATTTAGATTCAACTTTCAGATACGCTCCAGATATGGATGCCATCCTGATACTCATTCAGATTCAGCTTTCAGATACAATTCAGATACACTCCAGACACAGATGCCATCCTGATACTCATTCAGATTCAACTTTCAGATATAGTTCAGAGACGCTCCAGATACGGATGCCATCCTGATACTCATTCAGATTCAACTTTCAAATACAGTTCAGATACGCTCCAGATACGAATGCCATCCTGATACTCATTCAGATTCAACTTTCAGATACAGTTCAGATATGCTCCAGATACGAATGCCATCCTGATACTCATTCAGATTCAACTTTCAAAAACAGTTCAGATATGCTCCAAACACGGATGCCATCCTGATACTCATTCAGATTCAACTTTCAGATACAGTTCAAATACGCTGTAGATACGGATGCCATCCTGATACTCATTCAGATTCAACTTTCAGATACAGTTCAGATACGCTCCAGATACGGATTCCATCCTGATACTCATTCAGATTCAAATTTCAGATACATTTCAGATACGCTCCAGATACGAATGTCGTCCTAATACTCATTCAGATTCAACTTTCAAATACAATTCAGATACTCTCCAGACACGGATTCCATCCTGATACTCATTCAGATTCAACTTTCAGATACAGTTCAGATACGCTCTATATACGAATGTTACCCTGATACTCATTCAGATTCGGCTCTCAGCAATCGTTTTTGAATGGCATCTTTTAATCCCATTCCCTACATAATCAATCACAACATCATTGAGTGCAAATTTATAGGCACTCTAGTGTTCAATCATCTTGCACCTTCAAGTCACGATGGCAGATTTACCAATCTAACTCTTCAGGTGTAAGAAGATTGAACAGGGGAAGCTGTTGTACCCAAAAAATTTCCCTCTCATTTCTCAAAGGGTCACCCTAGACCCTCAGGTTTGTTTCCATCCAAGACCAAGTCTTGAATTACAAATTTTCCAAGAAAGTCATTCACAAAGGTAAAATGGTCATTTACGCACTGAAAAGTCAAACTTTAACTTTTGATCAAAAAATCAAGTTTCAAGGATCATATTTCATCAAGACATGTTGAAATATGAAGTTTGTTTCATCAAGAAATTCAAAAATCAAAATTTCTTTGGAAAAGTCAAAATTCTAAATACTTAGAATTTTTCTAAGTGTTTAAGAAATATGACAAGCTCAGAACTTCTGATCAGATTTTCACCATGATGTAAGTTGATTCTGGAAGAACTTCTAACACAAGAGTTGTAGATCTAAATAACATCTCAAACATTGCAAAACAAAACTTCTCCTAGAACTGTTGGGATTTCAAGCTACAAATCCTTGAAGACACGTCCATGAAACTGAAACTTTCAGCAAATTCTGGACCTTTCCAACAGGACTTGGTTAGAACTTCTGGGCTAGTTTTCATGTAGGTTCATTCAGAAGTTTCAATAGCAATTCAAAGAAGCCTACAAAGCGTGTTACAAGCTTTCAGAAAAGTCTGAGAACTCCTTTAGAACATGCTGGAGCGAGAAGATTAAAGGATCAAAAGTTGGATGTTTTGTTCTAAGTTGCGCTGATGCTGAACTTCTGGCTCAGATCTAAGCTATGATGCACAATCTCATAGCGCAGGATTTCTGGTTTGATAAATCTCATCATCATTTAATGCTCACAACCACTTTTGAGTTTCTATCCAAAGGATTTCCCCACGTGTGAGATAGAAGTACCATTGTTGTCCTTGAAAAGCAAACTTTTGTACAAGTTTATGTTGGGCCCATGATTTGCTTTTGCCTCTGAGGGTACTTTTCCTTAATTCAGGCTTACAAAACCAGCTTAGGCACGGCTAAAAGCTGCTAACCACCATACTTGTTTAACTTGCTTCAAGAACAAGCCAGCACGCTAGCATGATGTTGGTACTTTTGACTTCTCCAAGCTACAAAGTTATTGCCTATAAATTGAACTTCATTGACAATTATTAGGGGGCCGGTAGAAAAATTAAAGGAGAAACACTTTGAAACCTTGCTAAAATTCCCAGAAATCCTAAACTGTAAACACAAACACAAAACCTGCTAGTTTTTTATTCTTGTATTCAAACTCCAACTTCTCTCAAGTGTTTCTTGACCAAATCATCCATTCACCATTCATAAACCAAGCCAAAGGCTGTTCTAGCCTGCTGAATATGTGAGGAACTTAATCAGAATATCACGAGCAGTCAGAACCAGGCTCCAGCCCCTAGAACATTTTTTCAGCGACAAGGTAAGCTTCTACTAACCCTCATCATATCACTTAAGCATTGTAAGGCTTTCATGTTCAAAACACAATGTAGACATTTTGATTCTGATGATGTACATATTCTGAGGTTTCATGTACTTTTCTGCCTAAATAGGGAGAATATCAGTTCAGAATTTCCTAAAGAAATTAGGATTAGCATATACATGCCTATTTCTGATTTACAGTCTTGATATTTTTTGTGCTTCTGAAACCATGATGGAAAAACTGCCATAATTGATATGTCTGATGTAATGCGGTGGGAGAACTGACTTGAAGTTTTGCGTTTCGTTCGCACTTGTGGGGTTAGCAAGAGCCACCACCGACTTTTCTTTTATCCAAAAGGAAAGGTAAAAAAGCACAGGAAATACCTTTCGAGAATTTTCTCGGGTTCGGGGGGTAGATTATGAAAAGGGAAGGTATTAGCACCCTTTTCATCCATGGTTTTCCATGGGCTCTTAGTTACTCGTTTAGATCACTTGCTTTTGTTTGATTGTGTGCTTGTGGTGTGGGCTTTGAAAGTATTTTGAAAAATCTCTTTGTAATGGTTCTCGTCTCTATAAGAACGTATACAAAGTTTTGTTTCGAAAAATGGTTCAAAGAGGTGTTTATGAATCGTGTTTTGAAAAATGTTTTGAAAAGAGGTTTTGCAATGGTTCTCGTCTCTATAAGAACGTATACAAAATTTTTTATCTTTTTGAAAATGTTTTGAAATGGAAGTGTAGGTGTAAAAGTTTTTTTGTCGTGAGCAAGCGAGTAACTAAGAGGGAATCTATCTACTCGAAAGGTCTTAAGTTGTTCTTTTCTTCTTCCTTTTAATGGTGCTATCTTACCATTGATTTGGTAAGAAGCCCCACCATTGGATGTGAAGGGACAGGCGCGGGTCAATTTTACAATCATTGAAGGCAACTTGTGAGACGCTTTAGCAATTTTCGTAAGGGACGAGATCGTTTTATCGAAGGCAACATCGAGGGTCATCGAGGGACTACGATCTTTTTTATCGAAGGGTCATTGCTAGAGTGTCTCATATTCGAGGGACATGATTGTATTTCCGAGGCAACGAGCGAGGTTACCCTAGAGGTGCGCGTGTGAGAAAATGTATTGGTTTCAAGTTATTTATTCTTTGATTAGGTCATCTAGCGATTGATTTTTGAATCTTGCCATACATGCCTAGTTACTATACAGTATAGGAAAAACAGTAAATTGCGGGAATTGAAATCCTATGCTATTACAGAATGTTCGGGAATGGGGGTACAATTGTTATGAATGGGGATGAATCAAATGAAATAACAATGTCCAAATATCAAACAATACAACCAAATCAAATTGTTGTGCGATTTAATATAAAGCTATGGCAATTTATGAAAATAAAATCAACAAAGTATGAAATGAAATGTATTTACTTGAAAAGAGAAAAATAAAACCTATTCTAAAAAGAAATTGATTTAAATTAAAAATCTTATTATTATTTTTTGTATTTTATTAATTATGTAAATAAATTTAAAGAAAGGAAACAAATTAAATTAATTTTTTTGATGTTTTTATTAGATGTAAAAAAAAATTAATAAAGATAAGTTATAAAAAAGGAAAATGATAAAAAATTAATTTCAAGACTTAAATTAAATGTATAAAAAAGGGTATTCTAAGTTTTAATTAGTAATTTTATTATCAAAAAAAAAAACAAATTAACTAAACAAGTGACAAATGGGCTTAAGGGAATGTAATGGTATTAGGCCCAAAGAAAACATATTTATAAATGCTGAAACAAAAGAACAAACCAAGGGGGGGGGGGGGGGGGTGAACTGGCAAAACGCGTTTGGGCTTTAGGGGATTTGAACAAAAAAACAGGCCCAATGTTTCTTAAGCTGTGTTAGCTGTTTGATTAGGGATGGAAAACGAATTAGGGTTCTGAGACTCTTTTTGCACACAGCGGCGCCGTTCATCTCTTTCGTCCCTCTCTTCCAATTTTGTTCATCTCTGATCTCTGTTACTATCTCACCCCTCGCCTCTTCCTAATCTCATGAATAAATCACTCTCTTGCTCTATCTCACCATGATTTGCGCCTTTTTGAAAACCCTCTATTTTGAAATGAATATGCCTTAGGGGTTCACAATCGGTTTATCTGATCCTCCCTCTACCCTCTGTTGCCGGAGCGTCCTCTCTCACGCTTCCTAACCAAGCTCTAAAGGGTTTATTCTTGAAAGGTATGGTTCTGTGGTTACTAAAGCTTTGAACGATTTTGTTATTTGTTTTGTTTTGTTACGTTTTTCTGTGTTAATCGAACTTATTTATCCATTGAGATGTAGGAAATAGGTTATAAGGAAGGTGGAGAAGCCATACCTGTTTGGGATTTTTTATGTGATATGGATGGGAATGGTGAGACGATGATGATGCTCCTTGGTGGTGAGAGCTTGCGAGGGAGGAGATGAAGATTGAAGGCGCGCTTCTGGTAACCTTCTTCTGTATTCTGCGTTTGAATGATGGTGATGCTGATGATAATGATTTGATGATGTTTGCTGATGATAATGATTTGATGATGTTGGTTATCTGGGATGTTTGAGGCTTGAATACTGTTTTATTTGATTATGGTTTTAGGATTTTTTGGTTTTGTGTTTGAAGCTTGAGATGGTTTGAGGTTTGGATATTTGGTTTGAACTGTTTTACAGGTTTTGGTTGAGTATGTTTTTTCTGGTTTTTGCTTTGTTACAGTTTTTGGAGGTTGATAATTGCTTGGTATATTTGTTGATGAGTTGCAGGTTTGTGACTTGTTTTTGAAAATGGTTGGTGATTTTTGACAGTTTAGTTTGGGATATTTTTCTGTTTCTTTTTGTTTTGTTTTGGGTTGATGATGGTTTTGAGGTCTTGGCTTTGTTGCTACTGTATGTTGATGAACAGGTTGCGAGTTTGGTTGTTTTTGCTTTGTTACAGGCTTTGCTGTGGGTTGTTACAGGTTTGTGACTGTTTCTGCTTGGCTTGTGATAAGGTTTTTGGTTGATGGCAGTTTGAAGGTTGGTTTGACAGTTTGGACGCTTGATGATGGTTCTGGCTGTTTGAGGATGGCTTGGGATATTGGTTCAGATTTGGGTTTTGTTTGACAGTATTTTTGACTTGAGAGTTTTTTTTTACAGCTTTGAAAATTGGAGGTTTTTTGAGGTTTTCTTTTGTTTGCTCAGTTTGATAATTTTTTCTCTATCCTCCTTTTGCTTGAGAGTTGTCTACTATTATATTCAATTTGCTTTGGTTGAATTTCTATTCAAAATGGTGGGAAAACCACCAAATTTTAAATGTTTGGCATATTGTTCTCATGCTCTTTTTCTTGCAGTTTTTGTTTTCTAGCAATTCTTATGCAATTGTGACAATCAAGGCAGCAGGGTTGTGCATCCCTAGGTGACTTCTTTCCTCTCTTCTCTCTCAATGACCCTAAGAGTCAATTGCTCTTTTGCCTTTTTCTGAAACGTTTGCAATAAATGGAAAATGATGAAAATGGCTTCTTGAACAAGTTTCTTGCTTGTTTGACTTAGTTTATTATATTGCCATATTTTCTTTTGTTGATGATGTCTACTGCTATGTTGCCTCGCTTGCATTTGTATTTCCATGTTGCTGTTTGTTTGGTGATGCGTTGCTGTCTAGTTTATGCTGTTTGTTGCAAATTTTGTTTGGCTCAGTTTGCTGGATTCAGTATGGAATATTTGTTCGGCTTCTATTTGGATAGCTTTGCTTGCATTTCTTCTTTTCTTTTTGTGAACCAAGAAGAAAAATCTTCTTGTGATTTGCAAATAGAGGAAATGAATTATGATGAATTAAAAATAGCCTTCTGATTCCAAATTGCAAACTTTAATGATGAACACTAATTCTTGCTCATGTCCAATTAATTTGTACTAACTTTTTCTTTCTTTCATTTTCATGTGAGCACAATGGAGAGGACAAAGCAGGGGAAGCAAGAGACTCGGTGGAAAGCATGGAAGCAAAGGAACCCCAGTCAACCTTAGGCATAGATTTGTTAGAACAATGTTTGAATCTAGTACCCTATATTTGAGTTTTGATGATAACAAAGTGAAAAGAAATAGTATTTATATATTTCATGTTTGAACTATATGCTGCCTAAAAATACTATGCTCTGACTTGCAGATATGCTGATTAAAATAAGCAAGATCACTTCTTCAGCATCAGAATTTGTTTTGATACACCAGCATCAGAAGTTGCTGAATCAGAACGTGAAGATCAGATGATCAACTCACGCACATGCTGTAGCTTGATGAACAGAACTGCGCGTAAAACACTCTGATACAGAAACAATAGTTCATCAGCAGCGAAGCAGAATCAGAATGAGCCAAGCCAGAACGTGCATTGAAGAAGCAACGGTACTGTGCATTGAACGCTAATCAATTCCAACGGCTTCATTCCAGACAAGATCTGCTCAAAAAGGAAAGCTTGTTATTAGCATTGAATCAAGAATATTTGCTTCAACGTTCATCTTCTCAAGTGCTATATAAACAAGGCTTTGAAGATTATCATGGCTAATGCTTCCAAACTCTTTACACGCACAAAGCTGATCAATAATCTTCATCTACCAGTTTTGCTAAACCAACAAACTCTGATACTTCATTAGCGTTTAGCAACCTAGTATTCTAAGCTTCATTTGTGTAAACATCACAGTTGTGATATAGTTTTGTAGAAAACATTCACACACATTATTTTATACCTTTGTAAGAAAGTGTTGCCTTGACAAACCGGATTGTGGTTTGAATCAAGAAGGCTTTAGCAGTTGTTAAAGCAGATTTGTATTCAGTTGAATATAGTGAATTAAGACCTCGTTGGAGAGAGGCGAAATCACCTTGACGGGTGGACTGGAGTAGTTTGAGATCAAACGAACCAGGATAAAAATATCTTGTCATTTGCTTTAAGATTCCAGTTTTACAATTCAACCCCCCCCCCCCCCCCCTTCTTGTGTTTTTCACCCCTTCAATTGGCATCAGAGCGCCTGGTTCTGAGCTAAAACACTTAACCGTGTCAGTACAAGATCCAGCGTCAGAAAAACACAATGGCAGGAAACAACTCTCATTTCAGCAATGACAACAATGAGGATAGAGACAGATTCAGCGGCAAACCTCCAGTCTTTGATGGAGAAAACTTTGATTACTGGAAAGACAGAATTGAAAGCTTCTTTCTAGCACATGATGCTGATCTGTGGGATATGGTGACAGATGGATACACGCACCCTGTGAATGCAACTGGTCAGAAGATTGAAAGAAAATCAATGACTGATCAACAAAAGCGTGATTTCAAGAATCACCATAAGGCCAGAACCATCCTTCTCAGTGCCATCTCCTATACTGAGTATGAGAAGATCTCCAACAGAGACACAGCTAAGAACATCTTTGATTCTCTCAGAATGACGCATGAGGGCAACGTTCAAGTCAAAGAAACAAAAGCTCTGGCGCTCATTCAGAAGTATGAGGCGTTTAAAATGGAAGATTCTGAATCCATTGAAACTATGTTCTCTAGATTCCAGATTCTGGTAGCTGGTCTCAAAGTTCTGGACAAAGGATACTCTACTGCTGACCATGTCAAGAAGATAATCAGAAGTTTACCTAAGCAGTGGAGGCCTATGGTTACTGCTCTGAAGCTGGCGAAAGATCTCAACAAAATCACTCTGGAGGAACTTATAAGCTCCCTCAGAAGTCATGAGATAGAGCTAGAAGCTGACGAGCCTCAGAAGCAAGGTAAGCCTATAGCTTTAAAATCTAACAGAAAATCTGAATCTAAAGTTTTGCAGGCAGTTGAAGAAACATCTGATGGATCCTCATCAGAAGAAGACGAACTTTCCCTTCTCTCCAGAAGAGTAAATCAACTGTGGAAGCAAAGACAAAGGAAGTTCAGGAATCCCAGAAGATCCGATCAGAACGAGTCTTCTTCCAGATACAGAAGGACAGATTCTTCCTCTGGATACAGAAGATCTGAAGGCTCCTCAGGTAGCAAGAAGCCAAACACAAAAGACATCATCTGCTACGAGTGCAATGAGCAAGGACACTACAAGAGTGACTGTCCAAAGCTTCAGAGGGAAAAGCCCAAAAAGAAGTTTGGAAGAGAGAAGAAGAAAAGTCTCATGGCCACATGGGATGACTCTGACTCGTCTGAAGCTGACTCAGAATCAGATGATGAAAGGGCGAACATAGCGCTCATGGCTAACATTCCAGATGACAGTGAAGCTTCTGACTCAGACTCAGAATCAGACACAGAAGAGGTATTCCCTAACTTCGCTGTTAATTTTACAAAGGCTGAACTTGCTGAAAGCCTCAATGAAATTCTGGAACGCTATCAGCAGATTAGAGCTAAATTCAGAGACCTGAAAAGGACTCTTGAATCTGACTCTAATAAGTCTGAGAGTCTCAAATTGGAAAACTCTGAGCTGAGAGATAAAATTTTAAAATTAGAAAACTCTTTACAAAACTCTCAGAAAGAACCAATTTCTGAAACTCCCAGCAACGCTGATGAGATCATCAAGGAGTATGATCATAGTTTCCAGAAGTTCCTTGCTAAAAGCATAGATAGAAGCAGAATGGCTTCAATGATCTATGGAGTTAGCAGAAACGGCAGGAAAGGAATAGGATACCTAGGTAAGGTTCCTACACCTAAGAATGTCATGGATTTAACTATTAAACACACTCCGTTAAATTCACACTTCGTGTATGGTCACACACATGACATCAAATATACTAGTAGTAATCACTCTGTGAAACCAAAATTCAACCAGAGTTTTGGTAAAACTAACAAGTCAGGACCCAAGAAAATCTGGGTACCTAAGGATAAAATAATACATGTTGCAGATATCTTTAGCAGCAAGTCAGAAACACCAGTCATGGTACCTGGACTCTGGCTGCTCACGACACATGACGGGAAGAAGGCATATGTTCCAAAGCCTGGAACTTAAGCCTGGAGGCCACGTTGGCTTTGGAGGCAATCAGAGGGGAAAGATAATTGGCTCTGGAACTGTAGGTAACGGAAATCTTCCCTCTATTAATAATGTTCTGCTAGTAGATGGATTGATGCATAATCTGTTATCCATAAGTCAATTAAGTGATAACGGTTATGATATAATCTTTAATCAAAAATCATGTAAAGCTGTTAGTCAGAAAGATGGGACTATCCTATTTAATGGTAAGAGGAAAAACAACATTTACAAAATCAAACTTTCTGAACTAAAGAGTCAGAACGTAAAATGTCTTCTGTCTGTTAACAACGAGCAGTGGATCTGGCACAGAAGATTGGGGCATGTTAGTATGAGAAGAATATCTCAGATTAACAAACTCAATCTGGTCAGAGGACTTCCAAATTTGAAGTTCAATTCAGATGCTCTGTGTGAAGCATGTCAGAAAGGCAAATTTGCAAAACCCTCTTTTAAATCCAAAAATGTTGTTTCCACCTCTAAGCCATTAGAACTTCTGCACATTGACTTATTTGGACCAGTTAAAACTGCTTCAGTCAGTGGCAAGAAGTATGGGTTAGTAATCGTAGATGACTATAGCAGATGGACATGGGTAAAGTTCTTAAGACACAAGGACGAGTCACACTCTGTGTTTGTTACCTTCTGTAACCAAGTTCAGAATGAAAAAGATCTTAGAATCGTTAAAGTCAGAAGTGATCATGGTGGAGAATTTGAAAATAAAGATTTTGAGTCATTCTTTAATGACAAAGGCATTCTGCATGATTTCTCTTGTCCTAGAACTCCCCAACAAAATGGAGTTGTAGAACGAAAGAACAGAACATTGCAAGAAATGGCCAGAACCATGATCAACGAGACAAACGTTGCTAAGACTTTCTGGGCAGAGGCAATAAACACAGCGTGCTACATTCAGAATAGAATCTCAATAAGACCTATTCTGGAAAAGACTCCATATGAATTGTGGAAGAACAGAAAGCCCAACATTTCGTATTTTCATCCATTTGGATGTACTTGCTATATGTTAAATACAAAGAATTATTTGAACAAGTTTGATTCTAAGGCACAGAAGTGTATTATGTTAGGATACTCTGAACGCTCAAAAGGGTACAGAGTATACAATACAGAAACACAGATTGTGGAAGAATCAATCAGTGTTCGTTTTGATGACAAGCTTGACTCTGAAAAGTCAAAGCAGAATGAAAATCTTGCAGGTATAGAAATTGAATTTGCAGGTTCTGAAGACAAGTCATCAGAAGCTCTCAACACAGACTCTCCTTCAACGTCTGAAAGAAGCAATGCTAGAAATCCTACAACTGCTGCTGATCAACCTCAGAAGAGATTACCCAGAAGCAGTTTGGATCACCCAGAAGAGACCATCCTAGGAAGAAAGGAAGATCCAATCAGAACAAGAGCAAGCTTCAGAAACTCTGAAGAAACTCTTATGGGACTTGTGTCTCTGATTGAACCTTCTTCTATTGATGAAGCACTTCTGGACAATGAATGGATTCTGGCAATGCAAGAAGAGCTGAATCAATTCACCAGAAACGACGTATGGGATCTCGTTCCCAGACCAAAAGGATTCAACGTCATTGGAACAAGATGGGTGTTCAGAAACAAGCTTAATGAACAAGGTGAAGTCGTCAGAAACAAGGCACGACTGGTTGCACAAGGTTATAGTCAGCAAGAGGGGATAGACTATACATAAACCTTTGCCCCAGTCGCCAGGTTAGAATCTATCAGACTTTTAATCTCATTTGCTGTTAATAGAGGCATCACTCTGTATCAGATGGATGTCAAAAGTGCATTCTTAAATGGTTATATAGAAGAAGAAGTTTATGTTCACCAACCCCCAGGTTTTGAAAATACAAAACATCCAGAACATGTTTTCAAACTGAAAAAGTCACTGTATGGTCTGAAACAAGCTCCCAGAGCTTGGTATGAAAGGCTAAGTAACTTTCTGCTTGAAAATGAATTCACCAGAGGGAAAGTGGACACTACTCTATTCTGTAAAACAGTTAAGAGTGACATTTTAGTCTGTCAAATTTATGTTGATGATATTATTTTTGGTTCTACTAATCCTTCTCTTGGAAGAAAATTTGCTAAGTGTATGCAGGCAGAATTTGAGATGAGCCTCATGGGGGAACTGAAGTTCTTTCTAGGAATTCAGATTAATCAAACCCCAGAAGGAACTTACATTCATCAGAGCAAATACATCAGAGATCTTCTGAAGAAATTTGACCTCTCAGAATGTAAGCCATCAAAGATTCCAATGCATCCCACGTGCATTCTGGAAAGAGAATAGGTAAGCAAAAGCGTAGAACAGAAGGTCTACAGAGGTATGATTGGTTCTCTCCTTTATCTGACTGCTTCAAGACCTGATATCTTATTCAGCGTATGCATTTGTGCTAGATTCCAATCAGATCCTAGAGAATCTCACTTAACAGCTGTTAAGCGAATTTTCAAGTATCTGAAAGGTACTACTAATCTGGGTTTGTTTTATAGAAAATCTAGTGATTACAGCTTAGTAGGCTACTGTGATGCTGATTTTGCTGGAGACAGAGTGGAACGTAAAAGTACTTCTGGAAGCTGCCAGTTTCTGGGAGAAAATCTGATCTCGTGGTCCAGCAAAAGGCAATCAACAATTGCTCTGTCAACAGCAGAAGCTGAGTACATAGCAACAGCTAGATGTAGCACACAAATGCTCTGGATGAAAAGTCAGCTTGAAGACTTCCAGATTTTTGAGAGTAACATTCCTATTCTTTGTGATAATACCTCTGCCATTTGCTTAAGTAAGAATCCTATTTTACATTCTAGAGCTAAGCATATAGAAATAAAACATCATTTCATTAGGGACTATATTCAGAAAGGTATTTTAAACTTGAAATTTATAGATACAGACCATCAATGGGCTGATATCTTCACTAAACCCCTTTCAGAAGATAGGTTTAATTTCATTCTGAAACATCTCAGCATGAAAGTATGCCCAGAATGAAAATGTTTTTAATTCCATGTATTTATCTTCAGAATGTAATTATATTACTGTGAACTTCTGATCAATCTTCTTTCAGAAAGATAGAACATGCAGATTGTATCAGATGCAAGTCTAAAGATCTGAGAGTCTAATCTCAAAGACAGACGTGCTGATCACAACATCAAACAAGTGTCATCCAATCATCAGCAAATCCCTGAAGCAGAACGCGTGCACGCTTCTGAGAAGGCAAAGCGCTGATTGGGTGCATTGAGACACATGTCTGGTAACCGTTTTTAAGTATCTTTCTCAAATCCCTCAAAATCAGCAAGCATTTAATGAAAAGTAATCACGCTTGTTAAATGGCAATCATTATTTTTTCTCTCTCTTAAAAAAGTTTAATTTTTCAAAATAATTTTTGAAAACTCTATTTAAGCACATCAATCCTTCATGTTTATTCTTTACGCTTTCTCATAATCTCTGAAACTTTTTCTGCATATTTCTGAGTTTATCTCCCAAACCTTTTTCTCTCAAATCATTCTCAAAGCTTTGTTGTGTGAGAACAATGGCATCCTCCAGCATTTCTGCAGGCAATCAGAAGAAAGAAACCTCTGAACAATATCAGGTGCCCCTCAGAACTCTTCTCACACCGGTAAAGAATCTTGAAGTTCTCAAGCTGCCTTGGACAGGCAGGCTCTGGAAGAACTAAGGCTGAATGACTTGCGTCTACAGCAGCGGATGGAAGAGAATGATCAGAAAATGAAAGCAAGAATGGATGTACAGGACAGCAAAATTGACACTGTTGTCAACATGGTTCAGAAGCAGAATGAAACTTCTGAAAAGATTCAAGCAATGCTGGAAAGCCTGTTCTCACGCATGCCCCCACAACCTTAAAATCTTTTTTCATGCATGACATTCTCTATGTTTTCTTCATTTTCTGATGTATTGTTTTGAATGTGTTTGTGTAACGTTCTTTTTGCTCTGAACTATCTTAATATAATTTGTTTTTCTGATCTAAATTGTTTTAGCACATCACCAACACTTTTTGATTGCTGACAAAAAGGGGGAGAACAAGAATGATATTTAAAATCAATAACGGCTAACTAGACAGAAACTCTCAAACATTCTAACTCTATTACTTGAAATGTTTTTCTGTTTTGTTTTTAAGTCTACAGGCACAAGGAAGCTCTTGAAGACTAGAAGCTAGAAGCTCTGATCAAATATGAAGAAGCTCATGTTGCTCTGATCAAATATGAAGTTCTGATCGACCCAACACTCTGATCCGAAGCAAAGCTCTGACAGGAAAAGCTCTGAAGCTCTGCTCTCTGATAAGTCAAAGACCTATAATCTAATGCTCAAAGATAGAAAAAGATCTGATCCTGAAAAACACGTATATCAAAGGGAAGTAACAAACTCAGGGGGAGTATCTCTTAACTCTGACTTCTCCGTACTTCTTATTCTGATACATAGCTCTGATACCTTTTCACGTTATTTTTTTTCATTTAAAATATCTAGTTTTTGTCATCATCAAAAAGGGGGAGATTGTTAGAACAATGTTTGAATCTAGTACCCTATATTTGAGTTTTGATGATAACAAAGTGAAAAGAAATAGTATTTATATATTTCATGTTTGAACTATATGCTGCCTAAAAATACTATGCTCTGACTTGCAGATATGCTGATTAAAATAAGCAAGATCACTTCTTCAGCATCAGAATTTGTTTTGATACACCAGCATCAGAAGTTGCTGAATCAGAACGTGAAGATCAGATGATCAACTCACGCACATGCTGTAGCTTGATGAACAGAACTGCGCGTAAAACACTCTGATACAGAAACAATAGTTCATCAGCAGCGAAGCAGAATCAGAATGAGCCAAGCCAGAACGTGCATTGAAGAAGCAACGGTACTGTGCATTGAACGCTAATCAATTCCAACGGCTTCATTCCAGACAAGATCTGCTCAAAAAGGAAAGCTTGTTATTAGCATTGAATCAAGAATATTTGCTTCAACGTTCATCTTCTCAAGTGCTATATAAACAAGGCTTTGAAGATTATCATGGCTAATGCTTCCAAACTCTTTACACGCACAAAGCTGATCAATAATCTTCATCTACCAGTTTTGCTAAACCAACAAACTCTGATACTTCATTAGCGTTTAGCAACCTAGTATTCTAAGCTTCATTTGTGTAAACATCACAGTTGTGATATAGTTTTGTAGAAAACATTCACACACATTATTTTATACCTTTGTAAGAAAGTGTTGCCTTGACAAACCGGATTGTGGTTTGAATCAAGAAGGCTTTAGTAGTTGTTAAAGCAGATTTGTATTCAGTTGAATATAGTGAATTAAGACCTCGTTGGAGAGAGGCGAAATCACCTTGACGGGTGGACTGGAGTAGTTTGAGATCAAACGAACCAGGATAAAAATATCTTGTCATTTGCTTTAAGATTCCAGTTTTACAATTCAACCCCCCCTTCTTGTGTTTTTCACCCCTTCAAGATTCATTTTCTTTTCTTTGTAATTTAGAGAGAAACATCCTTGTATTGTAACCAATAGTTGTACTAATTTATTTTCAAATACGATAAGTTGTAAAACCTAAAGTATTTAAATAATAAATTGTTTTGTAACAACTTTTGAAATAAATGGAGAAAGTCTTATGAGATATTTTGATGTCCATTAAAACCCTTTACTGTCAATAACTCACAATTTTCTCTTCGCATCTTAACTAAATCCTAAAGATTCTCAATCAAGATAAATGAAACAAAATACTCCAATCTGATAACTTAAATTCCAATAATCCTGTAATCTTGCAACTGCATTCCAAACAAACACACATTGTCTATTCCATTTCCTAAACAAGCAAATGTTTTTTTTAAAAGATGAAAATCATCTGGTTAACCTTGAGAACAAACATTGTCTTTTCAGTAAACTTGAGAAAGCATGAAAACATGTGAAAGCCAATTGGATCTTTGAGAATTCATTTCTTTTGAGAATTGCAAGAAAAACCCTAATTGCTGGTTTACTGCCATAGGAGAAAATTTGTCTGATAGATTCCTGAGCCAACTTGAATATCTGAGAAACCCTAGGGTTGTGCTTTCTATGAAAAATGGGAGGGAAATTTTTTGGGTACAACAGCTTCCCCTGTTAAATCTTCTTGAACCTGAAGAGTTAGATCGGCGAGTTTTGTCGTTCGTGACTCGAAGGTAAAAGATGATTGGACACTAGAGTGCCCATAAATTTGCGCTCGACAAAAGTGTAATTGAGGGAATGGGCTTAAAGATGCCATTTGGAGAGATGTTAGAATCTTGTTAGAGATGGGCTTGCAGATGCCATCTAAGAATGTTTGGTTGTAAATCGACAGAATAAGCATCAGAATGGTGTTCGTATTTGGAAGGTATCTGAACTGTATCTGTACTTGAATCCGAATAAGCGACAAAATGGCTTCCGTGTCTGGAGCGTATCTGGACCATATTTGTAGGATGAAACTAAATAAGTGACAAAATGGCTTCCGTGTCTGGAGTGTATCTGTACTGTATCGGTACTTAGAATTTGAATAAGCGACAGAATGGCTTTTGTGTCTGGAGTGTATCTGGACTGTATCTTGAAATTAAGTCTGAATGAGTAACATAATGACTTCCGTGTTTGGAGTGTATCTGTACTGTATCTGTGGGATGGAACTGAATAAGCGACAGAATGGATTCCGTGTCTGGAGCGTATCTGAACTGTATCTGAATGAAAGTAGAATGGCTTCCGTGTCTGGAGCGTATCTAAACTGTATCATAAAATTAAGTCTGAATGAGTAACAGAATAACTTCCGTGTCTGGAGTGTATTTGTATTGTATCGGTACTTGGAGTTTGGAAAAGTATCAGGATGGCATCCTTATCTGGAGCGTATCTGAATTGTATTCGAAGTTGAGATTGAATGAGTAACAGAATGACTTCCGTGTCTGGAGTGTATTTGTACTGTATCGGTACTTGGAATCTGAATGAGTAACAGAATGACTTCCGTGTTTGGAGTATATTTGTACTGTATTTGAATATTGAAATTTGAATGAGTAACAGAATAACTTCCGTGTCTAGAGTGTATCTGAACTGTATCATGAAATTTTGAATATTTGTTAAAGATAGTTGTTAATCTTATCCTGAAAAGGGTAAAATGTTAGCTGAAACACAAAGTTATGTTGCATGAAATGGATGATGCAATAAATGTGTTTTATCCATGTTTATGAATGTAATGTATGCGCATGCAAGCTGATTTGCTGTATTGCTGCAAAAAATAAATCCTTGACTGCTGTCGGGGAAAATAAATCCTTGACCACTGAGGATTTCGTTGTGAGAGTAATGCCATATGCTTCTTGAGAATCTTCTTGGCGAATCCAGAGAAATTTAATGACTTCTACTGGGGATCATTGACGGGAGTCTTTGTTCAGTCGGGAAGCAATAAAAAACTCTGTGGGGAAAAGCTTATTCCAGTTGTGAAAACTCTGTGGGGAAAAGCTTATTCCGCTAGGGAGTTCAGGAGTTTGGGTTGTATGCCAATCTACTGGAGAGTTACCCCAGGTTGGGGAGAAACAGACGTTAACCGTTATCTGGTTGATTTCCAGGCTTCAAGACAACTTGCTGGGAAACCCGGAGAAACTGGATGATTTCCGCTGTGGGTTGAAAGTTTCAGCTCTGTTGGGGATTGGTAGTTGGTAGTCTCAGCTCTGTTGGGGATCTGTAGTTCAAAGTTTTGGCTCCGTTGGGGATCTTAGTGATGTGCTGTAGAGATTGCTCATGGAATATCCTAAAGACGTTTTCCTAATCTTTCTACCTGTCAGTAATTGTTCTTTTTCATCATGTTTATTTGTAAACAGTAATTATATTCAAATGCATATGTTCATTAATGAATCGTTGGACGTTTTTGCGAATAAAACACAAATATAAAGAAAAAGGCGAATAGTTTTCTGTACTTTGAAAGAGATATCTTTGTATTTACTTTGAAAGAGATATCTTTTGCCTGAACCGCTGTTGTACCCCAAAATTTGCCCTCCCATATTCCTCAAGATTTCTCAAAGGTTGCACAGTCAAATCACCTCCTAAGGCAGTCAAGTCAAAATTAGGGTTTTGTGTTGCATCAAGGTCCTTACATCCAAATGACCTCAAGTGCTCCTTAATGTCCTAACTTATTCTCAAATTCAGGTTCGGCTCAAGAGTCAATTCTTTAAAGAAGGTATCCGACTGTGTGAGTTTTCTCGAAGAAATATGGTGAAAAAAGTGTGTTGAAAGTGCAGTTTTTACGCGCTAAAAAATTCATAACTTGAAGATAGTGGCTCGTTTTGAACCCTTTCCGGTGGCCAAAATTCCGTCTTGACATTATCTACGTTTTCATCTCTCACGGCTGGAAGCCAATTTTGATCAGAAGGTCTTCAAAAATGTGGATTTATCAAGTATTTTCGCACAGAAAATTTGTGACAGAAGTTTATTAGCGTCATGTTCAGAAAATCATAACTTGGTCGATTTTCATCGTATCGAGCTGGTTCCGGCGCCAAAATTTCACAAATTGAGTTGGCTACATTTTCACAGGAGGTATCGAGTTCGAACGGTGTTCAAAAGGCCTTCATTTTTTGCTCAGAGTGTGTGACACGCCGAAAATCCTGAATGTTGAATATTATTTCATCTGGGCCGAAACTTCGAAAATTCATAACTCGGTCAATTTTTATCGGATTGGGCTCATATTTTTACACAAGGTCCCTGACTCGTAGATCTACAACTTTGCTTCAAAAGTTGAGACCGGATTATGCTCCGATCAATACCAGTTTTTTATTGAAGAACGTGTCAGAGTCGACACTGGAGCCCAAAATAAGTTTGTCTGAGCTGAAACTTCAAAAATTCATAACTAATTCACCGTTTATCCGATTGAGCCGATTTTCGGACAGGAGTTAGTTATCGATGTCGGCTACATTTTGTTTTCACATTTCAACTTCAAAAATTGCACTTAAGTCCCTGCGATTTAGCCTGGAAAGTGACGAACTCAAGTGAACATTGGAGGCCCAATTGCACATTCAAAGCCCATTTTCTTTACCCTAATTTCCATTATATAATCACCTTCTTTTCACACAAACCAGAGAGGAGAAAAGAGGAGAAAAAAGGAGAGAAAAAACCTTGCCACAACACTGTTAGAATATCAAATTCTTTCAAGAACCCTAAAACCTTGAAATCCTTATTACAAATCCCTCTCTCACTACAAACAAGCCATCACAGTTACAAACCAACACCTCACTACTTCTTCAGTAAGGATTTAGACAGGATCCCATACAGGTTCATTAAGGAACGTTGAGGCCAAAAGCCAAATGGCCAAAAGTCAAAAGCCAAATAGCCAAAAGCCAAAAGTTAAATGGCCAAAAGAACAACTTATGCATGACACCAATACATGGCGAGACAGACATCCTGAGAAGATTAAGGAACGTTGAGGCCAGAATACAAATGGCCATGAAACCCAATCCAATGGCCAAAGAATGCAAACCGTTCAAAAAAACCTCCCATTGGGCCTGAAACCCCTCTTGGTTTGCATCCTTTTTAATTTTATTTTCTTTTCTAATTCTTTTTTATTTGTTTTAATTGTTTTTTTCACCATAAAATAATTTTCTATAATAAAAACAGAAAAATCAAAAATACAAATATATTTAATTATTATTAATTTCATCACTAACCTTTTTTTTTTAAAATAAAATCTAACCATTAACTTAGTTAATTTAGGTTTCAATTTTAACATTTTTCTTAATAAATTAAAATATGTAGAAATTAGGTTTTTTTAATATTCTCATCCTTTTTTTTAATAAATAATTTTCTCATCATTCTTATTATTAATTATTAAATACTTTTGTAAATAAATATGTAAAATAATTAATTAGTGTAAATTAGGTTTTAAACTTTAACCTTTTCTTTAATAATTAAAAACAACTTAGAATTAGGGTTTCTCTTCAATTTTAATTTCTTTATTTCATAAATACAAAAAAACCTAAAAAACGTTTATTTTCTTTAATTTGATAATTAATTAACTTTTCATTCAATTTAATTTCATTTAATTTCTCAAAAGGGTCCAACGCCCTCGAACGTTCAATTTCAATTTCTATTTCGCACGTTATTTTATTTTATTGTGAATATTATGTAATTGCTCAAGCCTTGTAATAGTAATTAGGAATTTATTTACTTTCCGTATTTTTTATTCAAAACGGGTCTTTGTTAATTTGGCGATGTATAGACCCGCGCCTTGTAATAGCGTAGGATTTATCTTTCCGCACTTTAATTTCCGCACTTTTAAATTATAATTGCATGAAAGAATGTATGGCCTAAATTAAAAACAAGCGTAGATCACCATGATACATGTACAAGATAAAACATAACTGAAAACAATACACAAATTCACACACCACTCTTAGGGTACGCCTCACTGTTGCCTTACCTTCGAAACGTGGTCGTCGAGTATAGGACGTTTTAGTAAGTCCTTATGTCCATGACATGATCCAGTTGCCTCGAAACGGTTGCCTCGGAATTAAAAAGGATCAATGGCATAAGGGTAGCTTCTAAAGTGTCCTACTGTTGCTCTGGTGACCACACTGTCCCTACAAACGAATTGACCCGAACACCTCTAACGGTGGTGCTACCTATCTCTCAATGGTGGGATGGCACTACCTTAAGGACATTTACACAGCCTAATTCCTTAGGGTAGGTAGATGACTCGTAGATACTTGCTCTATTTCAAAAAACAAATCAAAATACTTTTCACACCGACACTTTCAAAAAGCTTTCCAAAACAATTTTTCAAACACTCTTGAGGACTGATACAAGAGTCGATCTGAAATCTTTAAACGAAACTTTTTCAAACCCACTCACATTTGAAAAGCAAACATTTTGAAAACACAAATGAGCAAGTATCTAAGAGCCCATGGATAACTATGGATAGAAAGGGTGCTAACATCTTCCCTTTCTATAAATCTACCTCCCGAACCGAGAAACTATCTCATAAGGAATTTTGCTGTGCTTTTGTCCTATCCATGTTGGAGAAAATAAAAGACGGTGGCGACTCTTGCTTACCGCGACATTTCGCGAACCAGCGTTAAACAGTCAGTTCCAGATCCACCGATCACATAACTGGCGACTCTGTTGGGGAATTATTTTAAAGTGAGGTGTACCTTAGGACTAAGATCATTTGTGTTTTCAATTGTCTGAATTGTTTGCTTTATTATTGTGGGTAGTGTCTTGGGAGTTCTATAGATCCTAACCCGGATCTGGGGATACCTTCTTAGAAAGTAGCAACAAGACTGTGAGGGAACTGTGCGGGGTATACCGACATGGTTGAAGCAGTCTGCTACGTTGATGTGGCACTTTGGTGTGTACCGGTAACCCTTGAGTTCAGTCAAGGAGAGTACGGGGCCGCCGCGTGGTGTCGTGAAGCATCAACTGACCTTAGGAACCTTAATTGAACCATCTTGGCCTCTTTAGGGTAGTGAGATAACTGACTTTGGTGCAGTCCGAGGTTGGTTGATACTCGATACTACACTCAATTGAGGGTTGTTTTCTTGGAATATTTTGGTCGCCAGTTCAGTAGCTAAATCGAAACGATGAACAATGAAAGCAATCCAATGATATTGGGACCCTTAGAACCCGGTTACTTTGATAGGACAGGTTTGAGCCCACCAACTTCAAGAGGGTAATACCCAGACCCCATGCTGGCCTAAACTCTAAGGGCTGTGGTGTGACTTGTGTGCTTTCATACTTGACTACTTGCATGCTTGTTATCTGACACTTGAGTTTCTTGCAGGTTTTGTTTATAGTCCTTAATTGGGACTCATAATAGGGTTTACCTACATTACCCCATGCATAGCATAACATCATACCATTGCATGCATCCCGCATAAGGACTAACCCATTTCAAGGATCTCAAGGGCTTGTGATGCAGGTCATGATGAACCAACATGTCTGGCAATGGGCAAAGGGGATTTATTTTCCTCTAGCCAAGGTTGTCAGGGGCTATGACCCACTCGATATGGTGAGCCTTGACTCTTGAAGAAGGACTCTCAACAACATGAAGTTCCTTCCATCAAGCTACAAAATGCAAACTCTAACAAATTTCTTGTTTACCCCGCGAGATCCTTGAAAACATCGCATGCATACATACATATCATTGCATAACAGGTACCCTTTTTCTACAGGTTGCTTACCTTCTTTGCTGTTTATTTCAGCAGTCTCATCATGAATCCGGAATCATCTACTGAGCAATCCATCAAGGCTCTCCAGGCTCAGAACGCCCAGTTCCAAGAGTTGATCATGAGTTTGGCCCAGGGGCAACAAGATCTGAAGACCCTGCTTTTGAAAAAGAAGAAGAAGAGGACAGTGTTGTTCAACCCTAGACGCAAATATGGGAATGGATCGCAAAATGGAGTTGAGCAGACTACCCCATCTGTTGGGAAAGACAGTCCCCAAGAAAGGGAGATTCCTAGTCCAGTGGTCTCCGACAACGAGACCGATTTCAATGATGAGCAGTACCCTCCAGCTGAGGACAGGTATAAACAATTGGAAGACCGGCTAAGTGCCATGGAGATACAAAAAGTGCCCGGCCTGGACTTCGAGGATCTAGGTCTGTCTTCTGGGGTAGTGATCTCGCAAAAATTCAAGGCACCGGCCTTTGCAAAGTACGACGGGGCATCCCGTCCTAAGCTGCATCTCAGGTCTTACACAAGGAGGATCCAGCCCTACACGGCTGACAAGAATTTATGGATTCACTTCTTTCAGGATAGTCTGTCTGGAACCCAACTCGACTGGTTCTATCAACTGAATGGAGCTAACATCCGCAGCTGGGAGGATTTGGCCACTGCATTCTACAAGCAGTACCAGTACAATGCCGACCTTGCTCCCACGCGCACTCAGCTTCAGGGAATGTCTATGGGTGAAGGTTTCAAAGAATATGCTCAAAAATGGAGGGACCTTGCTGGAAGGGTACAACCACCTCTGACTGACCGCGAGCTCGTCGACATGTTCTTGGGGACCCTGTCTGGTCCATTCTTCAACCACCTGATTGGGAATTCTGCTGCTGGGTTTACAGATCTGATCTTGACCGGGGAAAGAATAGAAGCTGGCATCAAGTCGGGGAAAATACAGAATGGTGACTCCTCGAACACTGAGAAGAAACCATCCAAGAGAGAATCTAGTGCTGTCTATGGCTCAAAAGGGAAGAATAGGTCCGAACACCACCAAGATGTCAACGCGGTGGTTATTGCAAAACCGACCGGCGCTCCTCAGCGTCACAATCAGCAAAGGGAAGAGAGACCCAAAAGGCAATTCACTCCCCTCGGCATGACCTTGTCACAGATATTGCCACAGTTGCTGGAAACCAAGTTGGTAACTCTCATGGACCCTCCAAAGAATCCCAACAGGACGCCTTCAAGGTATAACCCCAACGTTCGCTGCGCTTATCATTCTGACAGCCCGGGGCATGCTACAAATGATTGTTGGACTTTGAGAAACAAGGTTCAGGATCTGATCAACGCGAAGGAAGTCCAGTTCGACTCTCCAGAGACTCCGAATGTGACCACTGCTCCCTTGTCAAAACATGGCTAGGATTGGAAACTTTTGTTCATTTGAATGTTCAGATTGTAATTTTCTTTGATTGTTCAAACATTTTATTTCATGTCAAACTTGGTTATTTCATTAATGCATTACTCATGTCTGTTTTGAAGTAATTATTTCGTATTCACTATATGCAAACTGTTTTCATATTTTTGTGATGATCAACTCTTGATTGAAAATTCTAAGCCTCTTGAGGGAGGATGACGAAAACGATACCACGATCTTTACAGTATGCTTTTGAACAGACCCCGCTGATGAGGTACAGGCATTGTTTCAATTCCTAAACACTGGAGTTATAAGGAAGATAATCCCTCGTCAACCCCTTTGAGCCAAAGAAGTAGGAGTTTTTCTTTTCGAAATTTAAAACCCCTAATCATAACCTGGGGCAGGGTAGTCTCTCAGTTGATCCAAGTGCATAACGAATGGCACCAAAGAGGTCCTTACAAAACAAAAGACAGTGATGGTTCCGAACAATCATACAGACAGGCAGTCATTACTTCTCAAAATAAAAACCCATTAAGTCAAAACCTATGGAGGAGACTTACAAAACTGGGGCATCCCGCTGACTGTAATTCCAAAAAGAAACAGTTCAGGTAAAAAACAGGGATAATGAAAGAAAAAGAAAGAGGTCTTACAAACCCTAAACCAAACAAAAATGACTGCCTATTCAAATAAACGTTCAACATCCGAACCATCACTGGAATATCAGAGCAAAGACCCAAACAAGGTCTAACGCACGATCAACTGAGTTTAGGTTTGAAGAACATCATGAAGAGCGGGTAGGTACAAATAAAAATTTGAGCCTTTATCCTTTGTTTCTTAAACCGTGAACCAGGCCACGTTACAACCCTAGAAAGTCCTAGCTGAAGCATGGGTTAGTTCGAAAGCATACTGTTACAAAGGTATCCTGACTCCTTAAGGCTTGCTGTAAAATACTGAGTTGACATCACAGTTTACAAAAAAATTCACTTGTTTTATGAAAAAATGCATTTTCAAAAACTTCAAGACAGACATAGGCTTTGCATTTTTAATATAACATTGTTTGCATATGACTTTTTGTTCGAACAACATAGAAATTCGCACGAAGAATATCTAATGAACAAAAGCTCTTCCAACCAAGGGGCATGGCACGATCATTGTCCATCATCTGGGGCATTTAAGTCAAGATTCGGAGAATCTCTCAAAAGGCCGACCAGCTTGGGGAAAATCTCCATCTGGATCACTAGGGGCATTGGACGATCAAACGAACATCTTCTGGTAGCATGGCAACACAATAACAAGGGAACCTCCCTACATCCTGAGAGCATGGACATAGTCGAAAAAGATACTGCGCATAATCAAACACCCGCTAGGTTGACACACCTAGGAAAAAATAAGGGATGAAATGAAAAAATTTGTACACCCGGCAAGTCGAAAACCTGAAAAGGCGGCTTGGGCAAGAATGGGTATCCCGGTGGACTGAAAACCCGAAAGGGCGGTCCAGGCAAAAGTTAGGGATCACAGCGTACGACTATGTCCCGGCATCTCGTCACTTGCCTACCAGAAGAAGATTTGTCAAACGGCAGTCATCAAGCGCCTCCACAGGTATCTTCTCCCACATCAGAAACAAGGAGCAATAATAAGTTGTCCAAGCAATCTGGGCGCGCTGTCCCCCGAGATACCAAGAGTACGGACGCCTCTCCCCGGCTTTATTCACAGTCATTCCCTCCAGGGCTTATAACTGGGTTATCCTCAGCTAATTACCATGGAAAGATCGTTCTCAGCGAGGTTCGTCCTATCCCCAGCGGAATTATTTTCATCAACCTCAACAAAGTACTTATCTTTCCCTACAAAGTTCATTCCCCGCAGAGTAATCTATTCGCCAAGTTTATTCCCCAACGGAGTTATCTTCTCCGACCGGTATTCTTGCAATCATCCCCAACGGAAACAAAGAATCTCACTCTTCAACATCAGCCCAGGATTTGACTTCCCGGCATCCGTCAAGGATCTATTTTCCTAGACGCAGATACATTCATAAACATCACATTGTTATACATCATGATACATGCATATACGCATCATATCATACGATATCATGTGTTGAAAAATATTATTGCTTGATCCATATCATGCATTGCACATGACGGACCTTTACCTTTCAGGAAGGATACAGTTAAAAGATCAGCTATGTAGACGAATACAGTCAAAAGAGACCAACCCAGTCAAAGAATACAAATCCAGTTAAATCAATGCCGAAAGATTTCTCTGATCCAACTCGTCGTTATAGACACTCGTTGTTATAGACACTCGTCGTTATAGACACTCGTCGTTATAGACACTCGTCGTTATAGACACTCATCGTTACAGACACTCGTCGTTATAGACACTCGTCGTTATAGACACTCATCGTTATAGACACTCATCGTCATAGACACTCGTTGTTATAGACACTCGTCGTCATAGACACTCGTCGTCATAGACACTCGTCGTTATAGACACTCGTCGTTATAGACACTCGTCGTTATAGACACTCGTCGTTATAGACACTCGTCGTTATAGACACTCGTCGTTATAGACACTCGTCGTTATAGACACTCGTCGTTATAGACACTCGTTGTTATAGACACTCGTCGTCATAGACACTCGTCGTTATAGACACTCGTCGTTATAGACACTCGTCGTTTTAGACACTCGTCGTCATAGACACTCGTCGTTATAGACACTCGTCGTTACAGACACTCGTCGTCATAGACACTCGTCGTTATAAACACTTGTCGTCATAGACACTCGTCGTTATAGACACTCGTTGTTATAGACACTCGTCGTTATAAACACTCGTCGTTATAGACACTCGTCGTTATAAACACTCGTCGTTATAGACACTCGTCGTTAAAGACCACCCGTCCATGAAAATAACCTGTCAGTAGAGACAACTCACCAACCTTTCTGAATTCCAGACTCGATTCCTGTATCCTTCCAGGGCACGTCTGAAGAGTTCGAAGATCCGATTCCTGTATCTTTCCAGGGTGTATCTGTTGACGACTACATTACCAGACTCGATTCCTGTATCTTGCCAGGGCACGTCTGAAGAGTTCGAAGATCTGATTCCTGTATCTTGCCAGGGTGTATCTGTTGACGACTAATTCCATACTCGATTCTTGTATCTTGCCAGGGTGTATTTGTTGACGACTATATTCTCCGGACTCGATTCCTGTATCTTGCCAGGGCACGTCTGAAGAGTTTAAAGATTCGATTCCTGTATCCAGCCAGGGCACATCTACATAAAGAGTTTGAGGATCAATCCCTGTAACAGGCCAGGTAAGTATCTTTCTTTTTTCAGGTACACAAGTTCTCGCTAAGGAATCTCTTACGCGATCGACACCTCCAGATGGCATCTATAAGCCCATCCTCCTATCCACCATCTCTCCAAATGGCATCTGTAAGCCCATTCCCGTCATCACATTGCTGATACTTCACTATGTGAGTGCAAATTTCTGGGCACTTTAGTGTTCAATCATCTTCCACCTTCGGATTACGAAAGGCACGCAAGCCAATCTGCATCCTTAGGTCTAAGAAGATTGAACAGGGGCAACTATTGTACCCCAAAATTTGCCCTCCCATATTCCTCAAGATTTCTCAAAGGTTGCACAGTCAAATCACCTCCTAAGGCAGTCAAGTCAAAATTAGGGTTTTGTGTTGCATCAAGGTCCTTACATCCAAATGACCTCAAGTGCTCCTTAATGTCCTAACTTATTCTCAAATTCAGGTTCGGCTCAAGAGTCAATTCTTTAAAGAAGGTATCCGACTGTGTGAGTTTTCTCGAAGAAATATGGTGAAAAAAGTGTGCTGAAAGTGCAGTTTTTACGCGCTAAAAAATTCATAACTTGAAGATAGTGGCTCGTTTTGAACCCGTTCCGGTGGCCAAAATTCCGTCTTGACATTATCTACGTTTTCATCTCTCACGGCTGGAAGCCAATTTTGATCAGAAGGTCTTCAAAAATGTGGATTTATCAAGTATTTTCGCACAGAAAATTTGTGACAGAAGTTTATTGGCGTCATGTTCAGAAAATCATAACTTGGTCGATTTTCATCATATCGAGCTGGTTCCGGCGCCAAAATTTCACAAATTGAGTTGGCTACATTTTCACAGGAGGTATCGAGTTCGAACGGTGTTCAAAAGGCCTTCATTTTTTGCTCAGAGTGTGTGACACGCCGAAAATCCTGAATGTTGAATATTATTTCATCTGGGCCGAAACTTCGAAAATTCATAACTCGGTCAATTTTTATCGGATTGGGCTCATATTTTTACACAAGGTCCCTGACTCGTAGATCTACAACTTTGCTTCAAAAGTTGAGACCGGATTATGCTCCGATCAATACCAGTTTTTTATTGAAGAACGTGTCAGAGTCGACACTGGAGCCCAAAATAAGTTTGTCTGAGCTGAAACTTCAAAAATTCATAACTAATTCACCGTTTATCCGATTGAGCCGATTTTCGGACAGGAGTTAGTTATCGATGTCGGCTACATTTTGTTTTCACATTTCAACTTCAAAAATTGCACTTAAGTCCCTGCGATTTAGCCTGGAAAGTGACGAACTCAAGTGAACATTGGAGGCCCAATTGCACATTCAAAGCCCATTTTCTTTACCCTAATTTCCATTATATAATCACCTTCTTTTCACACAAACCAGAGAGGAGAAAAGAGGAGAAAAAAGGAGAGAAAAAACCTTGCCACAACACTGTTAGAATATCAAATTCTTTCAAGAACCCTAAAACCTTGAAATCCTTATTACAAATCCCTCTCTCACTACAAACAAGCCATCACAGTTACAAACCAACACCTCACTACTTCTTCAGTAAGGATTTAGACAGGATCCCATGCAGGTTCATTAAGGAACGTTGAGGCCAAAAGCCAAATGGCCAAAAGCCAAAAGCCAAATAGCCAAAAGCCAAAAGCCAAATGGCCAAAAGAACAACTTATTCATGACACCAATACATGGCGAGACAGACATCCTGAGAAGATTAAGGAACGTTGAGGCCAGAACACAAATGGCCATGAAACCCAATCCAGTGGCCAAAGAATGCAAACCGTTCAAAAAAACCTCCCATTGGGCCTGAAACCCCTCTTGGTTTGCATCCTTTTTAATTTTATTTTCTTTTCTAATTCTTTTTTATTTGTTTTAATTGTTTTTTTCACCATAAAATAATTTTCTATAATAAAAACAGAAAAATCAAAAATACAAATATATTTAATTATTATTAATTTCATCACTAACCTTTTTTTTTTGTAAATAAAATCTAACCATTAACTTAGTTAATTTAGGTTTCAATTTTAACATTTTTCTTAATAAATTAAAATATGTAGAAATTAGGTTTTTTTAATATTCTCATCCTTTTTTTTAATAAATAATTTTCTCATCATTCTTATTATTAATTATTAAATACTTTTGTAAATAAATATGTAAAATAATTAATTAGTGTAAATTAGGTTTTAAACTTTAACCTTTTCTTTAATAATTAAAAACAACTTAGAATTAGGGTTTCTCTTCAATTTTAATTTCTTTATTTCATAAATACAAAAAAACCTAAAAAACGTTTCTTTTCTTTAATTTGATAATTAATTAACTTTTCATTCAATTTAATTTCATTTAATTTCTCAAAAGGGTCCAACGCCCTCGAACGTTCAATTTCAATTTCTATTTCGCACGTTATTTTATTTTATTGTGAATATTATGTAATTGCTCAAGCCTTGTAATAGTAATTAGGAATTTATTTACTTTCCGCATTTTTTATTCAAAACGGGTCTTTGTTAATTTGGCGATGTATAGACCCGCGCCTTGTAATAGCGTAGGATTTATCTTTCCGCACTTTAATTTCCGCACTTTTAAATTATAATTGCATGAAAGAATGTATGGCCTAAATTAAAAACAAGCGTAGATCACCATGATACATGTACAAGATAAAACATAACTGAAAACAATACACAAATTCACACACCACTCTTAGGGTACGCCTCACTGTTGCCTTACCTTCGAAACGTGGTCGTCGAGTATAGGACGTTTTAGTAAGTCCTTATGTCCATGACATGATCCAGTTGCCTCGAAACGGTTGCCTCGGAATTAAAAAGGATCAATGGCATAAGGGTAGCTTCTAAGGTGTCCTACTGTTGCTCTGGTGACCACACTGTCCCTACAAACGAATTGACCCGAACACCTCCAACGGTGGTGCTACCTATCTCTCAATAGTGGGATGGCACTACCTTAAGGATATTTACACAGCCTAATTCCTTAGGGTAGGTAGATGACTCGTAGATACTTGCTCTATTTCAAAAAACAAATCAAAATACTTTTCACACCGACACTTTCAAAAAGCTTTCCAAAACAATTTTTCAAACACTCTTGAGGACTGATACAAGAGTCGATCTGAAATCTTTAAACGAAACTTTTTCAAACCCACTCACATTTGAAAAGCAAACATTTTGAAAACACAAATGAGCAAGTATCTAAGAGCCCATGGATAACTATGGATAGAAAGGGTGCTAACACCTTCCCTTTCTATAAATCTACCTCCCGAACCAAGAAACTATCTCATAAGGAATTTTGCTGTGCTTTTGTCCTGTCCATGTTGGAGAAAATAAAAGACGGTGGCGACTCTTGCTTACCGCGACATTTCGCGAACCAGCGTTAAACAGTCAGTTCCAGATCCACCGATCACATAACTGGCGACTCTGGTGGGGAATTATTTTAAAGTGAGGTGTACCTTAGGACTAAGATCATTTGTGTTTTCAATTGTCTGAATTGTTTGCTTTATTATTGTGGGTAGTGTCTTGGGAGTTCTATAGATCCCAATCGTCTTCACTCAAACCAACATCTTTCATGATTCTCAAGGAGGGAATCTGAACCTCGATAGGTAAAACAGCTTCCATTCCATATACTAAGGAATAGGGTGTTGCCCCAGTTGATGTGAGAGCCGTGGTACGATACACGTGGAGAGCAAACGGTAGCATCTCATACCAGTCCTTGTAGGTGACTGTCATTTTTTGTATGATCTTTTTGATATTTTTAATCGCAGCTTCAACTGCACCATTCATCTTTGGCCGATAAGGAGACGAATTGTGATGTTGAATTTTGAACTGTTCACACAGGGCGGTGATCATAGTATTGTTAAGGTTTATACCGTTATCGGTGATGATCCTTTCGGGGATACCGTACCGACAGATAAGGTTCTGCTTGATGAAGCGGGCAACAACGTTCTTAGTAACAGATGCGAAGGAAGTTGCTTCGACCCACTTTGTGAAGTAATCAATGGCCACCCGAATGAAGCGGTGTCCATTGGATGTTGTAGGCTTGATCTCTCCAATCATGTCGATTCCCCCCATAGCGAATGGCCAAGGAGCTATTAAGACATTTAGAGGAATCGGAGGCACGTGCACCTTGTCTGCATAGATTTGACATTTATGACAGGTTCGAGAGTGTTGATAGCAGTCTGCTTCCATGGTAGACCAGTAATAGCCTTCCCTTAGAATCTTTTTAGCCATCGTATGCCCGCTAGAGTGAGTGCCAAAGGTGCCTTCATGCAATTCGGCCATGATATTTTCAGTTTCAGCTTTGTCCATACAATGGAGCAGAATAGAATCATGATTGCGCTTGTACAGGATGCCATTACTTAGGAAGAACTTAGCGGAGAATCTTCTTAAGAACTTTTTGTCATTGACTGAAGCTCCTTCAGGGTATTCTTGAGTCTCGAGATACCTTTTGACTTCATGAAACCAAGGTTGGTCCACTACTTCTTCGGTATTAATCTCGTGACAGTGCGCTGGTTCGTCCATCCGTTCAATGGTGATCTGGGGAGCCTCGTTGTCCCAATTAAGTTTAAACACGGATGACATTGTAGCTAGAGTATCTGCTAGTTGATTCTCTTCTCGCGGGAAGTGCTAGAAGGTAATCTGCTCGAAATGGGGTAGCAATGTCAGAACATGTTCTTTGTAAGGGATGAGGTTTGGATGCTTAGTGTCCCACTCTCGTTTGATTTGACTGATAACCAAAGCTGAGTCCCCAAATACAATCAAAGATTTGATTCCCAAGTCTATGGCAGCCTTGAGTCCAAAGATGCATGCTTCATACTCTGCCATGTTGTTCGTACAGTTGAAGCAAAGTCTGGCAGTGAAAGGAGTATGGAAACCTTCTAGGGATGTGAGTACCGCGCCGATACCGTTACCAAGTGCATTAGAGGCACCATCAAAGTACAGGGTCCATCAGGATCCTTGTTTAGGTCCGTCATATGGTCTGAAATCTTCAACATTGTCCAATGTCATGATGTCTTCGTCAGGGAAGTCAAACTTCATGGATTGGTAATCTTCAACAGCTTGATGAGCCAGATGGTCAGCTAGCACACTCCCCTTTATAGCTTTTTGGGTAGTGTATTGTATATCGTATTCCGTCAGGATCATCTGCCATCTAGCTATTCTTCCAGACAAAGCAGGCTTCTCAAAGATGTATTTGATCAGATCCATCTTAGATATCAGCAAAGTGGTATGAGTCAACATATACTGCCTTAGCCGGCGAGTAGCCCATACCAAAGCGCAACAAGTTTTCTCGAGCAGTGAATATCTTGTTTCATAGTCGGTAAACTTTTTGCTAAGGTAATAAATGGCATGCTCTTTTTGTCCAGACTCGTCATGCTGCCCCAGTACGCACCCCATTGAATTCTCTAGGACGATCAAATACATGATTAGCGGTCTTCCCTCGACGGGTGGCATCAAGGTAGGAGGTTCCAGCAAATACTCTTTGATTTTATCGAAAGCAACTTGACAGTCATCATTCCATCCAACTACCTAATCTTTCTTCAACAACTTGAAGATTGGTTCACAAGTAGATGTTACGTGAGAAATGAACCTAGCAATGTAGTTCAGGCGTCCCAAGAAACCTCTAACTTCCTTCTCAGTGCGAGGAGCAAGAATTTCTTGTATAGCTTTAACCTTGGCAGGATCAACCTCAATGCCTTTGTTGCTGACAATGAAACCTAAGAGCTTACCGGTTCGGACTCCGAATGTGCACTTGTTTGGATTCAATCTTAGCTTGTACTCCTTCAACCTGACAAACAGCTTTTGCAAGTGATCAAGGTGTTCTTCTTCAGTTTGTGAACGGGCTATCATGTCATCTACGTAGACCTCTATCTCATGATGTATCATATCATGAAACAAAGCAATCATGGCGCATTGATAGGTTGCCCCGACATTCTTCAGTCCGAATGGCATCACTTGGTAGCAGAACGTACCCCCACTGTGTAACAAAAGTAGTTTTCTCCATGTCTTCAGGTGCCATTTTGATCTGGTTGTAACCTGAAAATCTGTCCATGAAAGAAAATACCTTGTGCTGAGCCGTATTATCAACCAGGATGTCAATGTGCGGAAGTGGAAAATCATCTTTAGGGCTGGCCCTGTTTAAGTCTCTATAATCCACGCACATTCTCACTTTTTTTCTTTCTTCGGCACGGGCACAATGTTAGCAACCCATTGAGGATAAGAAGTAACAGCCATAAATCCAGCATTGAACTGCTTCATAACTTCTTCTTTGATCTTCTCTGACATGTCAGGTCTCATGCGGCGGACCTTTTGCTTCACCGGTGGACAGTCTTCTCTTGTGGGTAGATGGTATACCACAATGTTTGTATCAAGTCCCGACATGTCTTCGTATGACCAGGTGAAGATTTCAACATAATCATGCAGTAGCTGAATTAAGCGCTCCTTGACACTCGACTCTAGATTGGGACCTATCTTGATTTCCTTTTTGTCATCCTCAGTTCCCAAGTTGATTGTATCCAACAGCTCCTCATGAGGTAGAATAGCCCTTTCCTCTTGTTGTAGAAGTCTAGCCAATTCCCCTGGCACCTCACAATCTTCCTCACCTTCGTATTCGACATGGTAGATCAGATCTTCAGAGTCACTGAAGGCTATAGCAGTATCGTTACCCATGGAATCCGGAATGGAAGGGTACCTGCATTTGTGAGTGTGGGTGTGTGTAAGGGTATAGCCACCTTTAAACAAATAAAGTGTAAAAAGAAAGACAATGAACACAAAATTTTATATGAAAAACGTCCATGATTCATTAAATGGCATATGAAGATGAAAAATAAGAACCCTTACAAATGGACCTTTGTACCTCGGGTAAGACACAAGGTTGAAAAAGTACGAATTATTTGTGAATTATTACAGGCCAACAGAAATGTTTGAAAGATAAATTACTGCGGTATGAAAGTGATCGGAACAAAGTCTTTTGCTTCCCAATTGCACAGTCCTCCGTCAACAGTTGGAAATATCCAGTCTTCCAAACTTCCTTCCTCTTCACTATATTCCAGATCATTGACTCCATGATGACTGATCTTCACAGGTGGCCCTCCGGCATGGGCGCAGCGCACGGCCTTCTGAGCAGTTGAGGTGAACCCCAAGTCGGACTTGTCTGATTTGAAAGGAAAGTCTGGAATCTGCCCCCAGATTGTGCTTCCTCCCTATTCAACCACTGCTTTTGCATCCTTGAGAGATGACATCCGAGGCGGAGGTCTGGTAATCATGGGTACAGAGGACACTATCTTGGTCGCTGCTATCTCCTGAGCTACCTCCTCAAAATGTTGGAAAGGAGTTTCGATGAATTCGCCATCCAATTCTATATAACAGAAAGAATTAAGATGACTAATCATGTATTCCTCTTCGCCATGAACAGTTATGATCTTATCCTGGACAGGGTACTTGAGCATTTGATACAGAGTGGAAGTGACTGCTCCAGCATGGTGGATCCAAGGTCTTCCCAACAGTAAAGAGTAAGAAGGACGGATGTCCATCACATAGAATATGGAGTTAAAGGTTTCAGTTCCTACCTTAATCGGGATGTCCACCTCCCTGTGGACCATCCTTTTAGAACCATCAAAGGCTCTGACAATTATATTGCTGTGTTTCAGAGTTAGACCTTCACAATCCAGTCTATCCAAGGCTTTCTTTGGCAAGACGTTTAAAGACGAACCAGTGTCTACCAGTACGTGTGCTAGGGTTGTCCCTCTGCATTCCACCGAGACATTCAAAGCATCATTATGTTTTCTCCCTTTCAAAGTTAAATCTGCATCGGAGAATCCTAGATCATTGTCAGCTTTTAAACTAGCCACACATTCCTGGAACTGATCAGCGGAGGTTTCTTGTGGCACGTAGGTTGTCTTCAAAAATCTTATCAGAGCCTTAGCATGAGCTTCTGAACAAAGCAACAGGGCCAACATGGAGATCTTTAAGGGGGTTTGCCCCAGCTGTTCCACCATATCATAATCGCTTTTCTTAATTATTTTCAAAATTTCCTCCATTTCTTTTTGAGAGGTTTCAGGGATGATCAACGGCTGAGCCCTCGTCCTGACGGGCTTTTCTTGGATACCTTTCCCTCGAACATCAGTAGCAGTAGAGGGGATAACCACGAGGGTTGTGACTTCTTCTATGATTGGTGTACTTGCAGATATGTTTACCGGTATAGAGATAACCTTAGGAGCAGCTAAGGGTCCAAGAATTGCCTTTGGAGGGGCAATCTTTGGAGAAAAGATTCTTCCACTACGGGTAACTTTGCTTGTTCCAGCAATGTTACTGATATCCGAATTGTATTCTTCAGAATTCTCTTCCTCAGCGGTCTGTTCAATCTGTTTGACACCGTGATAGTAGATTTCTCCACCGTAGTTCCATGGTACTGAATTCTCGGACTTGTACGGGACTGGCCCGGGCATGGTTATCTTCAAAGGTGCAACCTTCGGAGCGGATTTAATCCTAACAGGTCTTTTAGGGACCTTGGAAGGATTGGCAGATATGGTTATTATTGAAACATCGTCAACAAGAGTTGATAAAACAGGAGATTTCTCAAATAAGATTTCTTGGTTATCAATTAGGCGTTGGATGCCTATCTTCAATAATGGATAGTGGGTTACTGAGGATGAACAAAGGTGACAATTTTCTTCACAACCTGGGAAAACCCCGACCTTCAACAAATTTAACTTGATTATAGGGAGCGGAGTTATCAAATCATATACAGTAGCAACAAACAGATCCTCCTCAACAATATGGGCGTTGTGGTCGTGCCTTGGCATTGGAGCAGAGATAACATTGGGTTTTTCAGGTGCATCGAATTCAAATTCTTTAGCATCTATCAGATCCTAAATTTTATTCTTCAGGGCCCAACAATTGTCATTGTCGTGCCCTGGGCTCTCTGAATGGTAAGCGCACCTGGCATTCGGATGGTAATATGGAGAAGCAATGTTAGGATTTTTAGGAGCCTCTTTCAGCATAGCCAAATTCAACTTCAGAAGATGTGGTAGGACTTGAGCAGGAGTCATGTTTATCTCAGTGAATTATCGTATAGGCCTTTCCACCCTTTGCTGATTATTTCTAGGCTGATCATTCCTCGGCTGATTGTTTCTGGGCTGGTCTGATGCAGACTTCTGAATCATAACGGCCCCCACCGCTGGCTGGCGCTCAACTCTTCCTTGACCCCTATGAGAGTAGACAGCTGACACTTCCTTCTTTCCCGTGAAAGGTTTTCTGATGGCAGCAGAAGTAGATGCATCTTTTTGAATTTTCCCGCTTTTTATACCGGCCTCCATTCTTTCTCCGGTTAGAATCAACTCAGTGAACCCAACAGACGAACTTCCAATCAGGTGATTGAAGAAAGGACCTGACAGAGTACCCAGGAACATGTCTACTAGCTCCCTCTCAGATAGAGGTGGTTGCACCCTTCCGGCCAAATCTCTCCATTTTTGGGCGTAGTCTTTGAAGCCCTCATTGGTAGCCATGGCCATACTCTGTAGCTGAGTACAGGATGGTGCCAAGTCAGCCTTGTATTGATACTGTTTATAGAAGGAGGCTGCCAAGTCTTCCCAATTATGGACATCAGACCTCTCCAACTGGTAGAACCAATCCAGCTGCGTCCCCGACAAACTGTCTTGGAAAAAGTGAACCCACAAATTTTTGTCAGAAGAATGCGGTTGAATTTTCCTGACATAAGATCGTAGGTGCATATTTAGGCAAGACACCCCATCATACTTAGCAAATAGTGGCACTTTAAATTTCGGAGGGATTACTATTCCAGACACCAAACCTAACTCCTCAAAATCCAGCCCCGGTACTCTTTGCACTTCCATAGCAGCTAGACGTTCTTCCAAGTTTTTGTATTTGTCATCGGCCGGAGGGTACTGTTGTTCAGAGTAGTCCTCTTCCTCTTCTTCTTCAGCTTCAGAGTCTGAAGGCACTGCAGTCTCTTTACCTTTTCCTTCCCCTTCCTCAGAGGTTGATGGAAATTCCAAAACCCTTCTGGTTTGTCCTTCAAATCTTCTGCCCATGATAGCCACACCGACTCGCTTCTTATTCTTTTTCTCTTTTCCTTTCTCTAGCTGAGTCTTGAGCTCCTCTTGCCCCTTAGCCAAGGTCAAGAGTAGCTGCTGAAATTGTGAATTATGAGCTTGCAAGTCTTTAACCATTTGTTCAAGATCCATGTTGCTGAAATAAATAGCAGAGGGATGAGGAAACTTCTTGCAAAGACCTGCTTATGCATATGATGAATGATATGTATTCATGTAATGCTTTCAAGGATTCAGAAATTAAAATTTGTTTTAAACAAAAAAGAAACACACGTCATATTAATAAGATAGAATTTTTTAGTACATCAATACCCCTAGGGAAAAATAATACAAAATTATAAGGTAAAAAGACGTTGCACGTCCTCTTTGGCGCAATGTAGGTGTTGAGAGTCTGCTCTTCGTGAAGTAACCGAGTGAGTTCTAAAACCTTCTTCTCGCTTGCGTAGAATTGGGCTTCAAAAGTATCGCGTTCTCCCTTGAGCTGTATCCAACTCCTTTGCAGATCTTCGAGTGATGTTGGCATGTCAGGATGTAGGAGGGTGTATGGAACCTCTCCTTCCTTAACAGGTTCTATAATCACTGGGAGAATGGAGGGGTAAGGCATCATAAGACTTTGGGCGCGGGTTCGTACCCACTTGAGGTAAGGCTTAAGGGGGATGGAATTCTTGTGTCCCAAGGTCTTACTGTCTACCTTGTTAGGCATCCTCCAAGCTCGGATTAACCTTTGTCGGAGTCCTTGATTGTCGTTGTCGAAGTCGAAAACCAAACCTTGAATCAGCATGTCATGTGGGACATACCTCTGGGCATAACCAAACTGTCTCAGAGCCAAGCAGGGGTTGTAGGTGATGCCTCCCCTAATTCCAAGTAGAGGGGTATTAGGGAATTCCCCACAACGATCGACGATGATAACATTCTCTCTGGATAGAGAACACCAATGAATATCTGAATGTGTAAGAGTCATCAATCGTTGTGACCACTTCAAACACTACTCATTCTTCAAGACTGAATGGGGAAGATGAGAAATAAACCATCTTGCCAGAAGAGGAGTGCAGCACATGAGAACACCTCTTTTCCCCATTGTTCGAGTGTGAAAAGAGTGTAAGATATCCCCAAGTAATGTAGGCACTGGATTCTGAGACATGAAAATCTTGACAGCACTTACATCTATAAGCTGGTCAAGGTTTGGGAAAAGACCATCCCATAGATGAGAAGAGCTACTATCTCCTCAAAAGCTTGTAAGTCCAAGGAATTCCAGCAGCTTTAGGCCTTCTCAAACAAGAACTTTGCCAAGAAGCCTTTGACACCACTTCTAGTTTCCCAATGACCTGTGACATCTGATGGTTGCAAGTACAGGGCTTGAGCAACATCTTCTGGCTTTGGATCTCTTTCCGTACCGTTGAAGGGTAGTTGATTGAGAATAGGAATCCTCAAGAGTTGAGAAAATTCCTCCGAAGTAGGCACAAGCTGGTAGTCAGGAAATGTGAAGCAGTGATGCAGGGGGTCAAAGAACTGGAAGAGAACTTTCATCATGTCTTCCTCTGTGTTGGAAGTGACTAAGTTAAAAAGACGACCATGCCTCTCGGTGAATGGAGAGTTCTCAGGAATCCTTGAAGCTAGCTCCTTGAGTTGTGGAGGAATTCTTACAAGGTTGACTTGGATAGTTTTCCTGCGAAGTGAATCCATAGCCTACAAAACAGGAACAAAGATGAACTTCCAAAAATCCTTGAAATGGTTAGTGGATGCATATGATACTTCATGATGTCCATGATGTTATGCACAGGCATATATGTACAAGCAAATCACACAAGTTCCTAGTTTAGGCTTGCATGGGGTTTCATAGGTAAGTACCCTCTTGAAGTTTAGTTGGCTTAACCTGTCCTAGAAATAGTAACCGGGTTCTAAGGAGCTCAATATCACTAGAATGTTTCCTCGTTCATTGTTTCAATTCAGCCTCTAACCGGCGACCGAAACATTCCAAGGAAACAACCCTCAATGAGTGTAGTATCGAGTATCTACCAACTTCAGACTACACCAGAGCCGATCATCTCACTACATCCTAAAAGGCCAAGTTGGTCAAGTAAAGGTTCTAAAAGTTCGTTAGTGCTTCATGACATCACTCAGCGGCCTCGTATTCTCTTTGATTGACTCAAAGGCTACTGGTACCCACAAATATGTCACACTAACATAGCTATTGCTTAGACCGTGTCGGTATACCCCGCACAGTTTCCACAATGTATTGTTATTTACCTATGAATGTTTCCCAAATCCGGGTAGAGGATTCAAACCCAAACAATAGAACCAAAGTGTAAAGCAAACAAGTCAAGCAAGATAAGCATGTAAAGGTGATCTAAAACCCTAAGGTAACCCCACTTTTATTAAATTCCCCAACAGAGTCTCCAGTTCTGTGATGCGGTGGGAGAACTGACTTGAAGTTTTGTGTTTCGTTCGCACTTGTGCGGTTAGCAAGAGTCGCCACCGACTTTTCTTTTATCCAAAAGGAAAGGTAAAAAAGCACAGGAAATACCTTTCGATAATTTTCTCGGGTTCGGGGGGTAGATTATGAAAAGGGAAGGTATTAGAACCCTTTTCATCCATGGTTTTCCATGGGCTCTTAGTTACTCGTTTAGATCACTTACTTTTGTTTGATTGTGTGCTTGTGGTGTGGGATTTGAAAGTATTTTGAAAAATCTCTTTGTAATGGTTCTCGTCTCTATAAGAACGTATACAAAGTTTTGTTTCGAAAAATGGTTCAAAGAGGTGTTTGTGAATCGTGTTTTGAAAAATGTTATGAAAAGAGGTTTTGCAATAGTTCTCGTCTCTATAAGAACGTATACAAAACATTTTATCTTTTTGAAAATGTTTTGAAATGGAAGTGTAAGTGTAAAAGTTTTTTTGTCATGAGAAAGCGAGTAACTAAGAGCGAATCTATCTACTCGAAAGGTCTTAAGTTGTTCTTTTCTTCTTCCTTTTAATGGTGATATCTTACCATTGATTTGGTAAGAAGCCCCACCATTGGATGTGAAGGGACAGGCGCGGGTCAATTTTACAATCATTGAAGGCAACTTGTGAGACGCTTTAGCAATTTTCGTAAGGGACGAGATCGTTTTATCGAAGGCAACATCGAGGGTCATTGAGGGATTACGATCTTTTTTATCGAAGGGTCATTGCTAGAGTGTCTCATATTCGAGGGACATGATTGTATTTCCGAGGCAACGAGCGAGGTTACCCTAGAGGTGTGCGTGTGAGAAAGTGTATTGGTTTCAAGTTATTTATTCTTTGATTAGGTCATCTAGCGATTGATTTTTGAATCTTGCCATACATGCCTAGTTACTATACAGTATAGGAAAAACAGTAAATTACGGGAATTGAAATCCTACGCTATTACAGAATGTTCAGGAATAGGGGTACAATTGTTACGAATGGGGATGAATCAAATGAAATAACAATGTCCAAATATCAAATAATACAACCAAATCGAATTGTTGTGCGATTTAATATAAAGCTATGGCAATTTATGAAAATAAAATCAACAAAGTATGAAATGAAATGTATTTACTTGAAAAGAGAAAAATAAAACCTATTCTAAAAAGAAATTGATTTAAACTAAAAATATTATTATTATTTTTTGTATTTTATTAATTATGTAAATAAATTTAAAGAAAGGAAACAAATTAAATTAAATTTTTTGATGTTTTTATTAGATGTAAAAAAAAATTAATAAAGATAAGTTATAAAAAAGGAAAATGATAAAAAATAAATTTCAAGACTTAAATTAAATGTATAAAAAAGGGTATTCTAAGTTTTAATTAGTAATTTTATTATCAAAAAAAAAGAAACAAATTAACTAAACAAGTGACAAATGGGGTTAAGGGAATGTAATGGTATTAGGCCCAAAGAAAACATAGTTACAAATGCTGAAACAAAAGAACAAACTAAAGGGGAGGGGTGAACTGGCAAAACGCGCTTGGGCTTTAAGGGATTTGAACAAAAAAACAGGCCCAATGTTTCTTAAGCTGTGTTAGCTGTTTGATTAGGGATGGAAAATGAATTAGGGTTCTGAGACCCTTTTTGCACACAGCGGCGCCGTTCATGTCTTTCGTCCCTCTCTTCCAATTTTGTTCATCTCTGATCTCTGTTACTATCTCACCCCTCGCCTCTTCCTAATCTCATGAATAAATCACTCTCTTGCTCTATCTCACCATGATTTACGCCTTTTTGAAAACCCTAAGTTTTGAAATGAATTTGTCAAAGGGGTTCACAATCGGTTTATCTGATCCTCCTTCTACCCTTTGTTGCCGGAGCATCGTCTCTCACGCTTCCTAACCAAGCTCTAAAGGGTTTGTTCTTGAAAGGTATGGTTATGTGGTTATTAAAGCTTTGAACGATTTTGTTATTTGTTTTGTTTTGTTATGTTTCTCTGTGTTAATCGAACTTGTTTATCCATTGAGATGTAGGAAATAGGTTATAAGGAAGGTGGAGAAGCCATACCTGTTTGGGATTTTTTATGTGAAATGGATGGGAATGGGGAGACGATGATGATGATCCTTGGTGGCGAGAGCTTGTGAGGGAGGAGATGAAGATTGAAGGCACGCTTCTGGTAACCTTCTTCTGTATTCTGCGTTTGAATGATGCTGATGCTGATGATAATGATTTGATGATGTTTGCCGATGATAATGATTTGATGATGTTGGTTATCTGGGATGTTTGAGGCTTGAATACTTTTTTATTTGATTATGGTTTTAGGATTTTTTTGGTTTTGTGTTTGAAGCTTGAGATGGTTTGTGGTTTGGAGATTTGGTTTGAACTGTTTTACAGGTTTTGGTTGAGTATGTTTTTTCTGGTTTTTGCTTTGTTATAGTTTTTGGAGGTTGATACTTGCTTGGTATATTTGTTGATGAGTTGCAGGTTTGTGACTTGTTTTGAAAATGGTTGGCGAGTTTTGACAGTTTAGGATATTTTTCTGTTTCTTTTTGTTTTGTTTTGGGTTGATGATGGTTTTGAGGTCTTGGCTTTGTTGCTATTGTATGTTGATGAACAGGTTGCGAGTTTGGTTGTTTTTGCTTTGTTACAGGCTTTGCTCTGGGTTGTTACAGGTTTGTGACTGTTTCTACTTGGCTTGAGATCAGGTTTTTGGTTGATGGCAGTTTGAAGGTTGGTTTGACAGTTTGGACGCTTGATGATGGTTCTGGCTGTTTGAGGATGGCTTGGGATATTGGTTCAGATTTGGGTTTTGTTTGACAGTATTTTTGACTTGAGAGTTTTTTTTTTACAGCTTTGAAAACTGGAGGTTTTTTGAGGTTTTCTTTTGTTTGCTCAGTTTGATAATTTTTTCACTATCCTCCTTTTGCTTGAGAGTTGTCTATTGTTATATTCAATTTGCTTTGGTTGAATTTCTATTCAAAATGGTGGGAAAACCACCAAATTTTGAATATTTGGCATATTGTTCTCATGCTCTTTTTCTTGCAGTTTTTATTTTCTAGCAATTCTTATGCAATTGTGACAATCAAGGCAGCAGGGTTGTGCATCCCTAGGTGACTTCTTTCCTCTCTTTTCTCTCAATGACCCTAAGAGTCAATTGCTCTTTTTCCTTTTTCTGAAAAGTTTGCAATAAATGGAAAATGATGAAAATGGCTTCTTGAACAAGTTTCTTGCTTGTTTGACTTAGTTTATTATATTGCCATATTTTCTTTTGTTGATGTTGTCTACTGCTATGTTGCCTCTCTTGCATTTGTATTGCCATGATGTTGTTTGTTTGGTGATGCGATGCTGTCTAGTTTATGCTGTTTGTTGTAAATTTTGTTTGGCTCAGTTTGCTGCATTCAGTTTGGAATATTTGTTTGGCTGTTGTTTGGATAGCTTTGCTTGCATTTTTTTCTTTTCTTTTTGTGAACCAAGAAGAAAAATCTTCTTGTGATTTGAAAATAGAGGAAATGAATTATGATGAATTAAAAATATCCTTCTGATTCCAAATTGCAAACTTTAATGATGAACACTAATTCTTGCTCATGTCCAATTAATTTGTACTAACTTTTTCTTTCTTTCATTTTCATGTGAGCACAATGGAGAGGACAAAGCAGGGGAAGCAAGAGACTTTGTGGCAAGCATGGAAGCAAAGGAACCCCAGTCAACCTTAGGCATAGATTCATTTTCTTTTCTTTGTAATTTAGAGAGAAACATCCTTGTATTGTAACCAATAGTTGTGCTAATTTATTTTCAAATACGATAAGTTGTAAAACCTAAAGTATTTAAATAATAAATTGTTTTGTAACAACTTTTGAAATAAATGGAGAAAGTCTTATGAGATATTATGATGTCCATTAAAACCCTTTACTGTCAATAACTCGCAATTTTCTCTTCGCATCTTAACTAAATCTTAAAGATTCCCAATCAAGATAAATGAAACAAAATACTCCAATCTGATAACTTAAATTCCAATAATCCTGTAATCTTGCAACTGCATTCCAAACAAACACGCACTGTCTATTCCATTTCCTAAACAAGCAAATGTTTTTTTTAAAAGACGCAAATCATATGGTTAACCTTGAGAACAAACACAGTCTTTTCAGTAAACTTGAGAAAGCATGAAAACATGTGAAAGCCAATTGGATCTTTGAGAATTCATTTCTTTTGAGAATTGCAAGAAAAACCCTAATTGCTGGTTTACTGCCACAGGAGAAAATCTGTATGATAGATTCCTGAGCCAACTTGAATATCTGAGAAACCCTAGGGTTGTGCTTTCTATGAAAAATGGGAGGGAAAATTTTGGGGTACAACATCTGCGTTTTCTTTTCATTTGAAATTTAACTAAGTTGCAGATGTTCTAATTAGCATGAAGAAAAATTGGAGTTCATCATCAGAGTTTACTTTGTGATACGTGTTTATGTTTTTGCTTCTAATACCAGAGGTACAGCCACCCGAAGTGTAGAGAGTGTGTTCATAAGACATTAGTGTTAAGGGTCCTGGGTTCTAGCCCTAGAAGCATTTTTTTAATGACATTATCACCCATTTATCTGTCAAACAATATTCCTAAATCAGAACTTCTAAACAACCTTACCCAACAGCATTATCACCTCACTCTCTCAAATAGCCAGAACTTCTGACTTGTCAGTGATATATGAACTTCTAGGTTCCCAACTACACTACAGGTTCTAAACCCCTTCAACAATCAGAACTTCTAGATCTTCCTTTATTCCCAGCAACCTCATAACTTGGTGTACCCATGCCCAGAACTTCTGACCTTCTGCTTTCCTACTAACATTTTCTCTCTTGTAGCGTATCAGAGTCATAACTTATGTTCCTCCTCGTTCCAGCAATGTGCTGATTCTTACTCCATTTTCTTGTTTATCTTATTTTTTGCTTTTAATAACCAAAAACGGCAAAAATATTTCATATTCACATATTTTAATTCTTTTAGAATAAAAAGGTCAAAATATTTTCTTAAGTAAATTAATTTCTTAACAAAAACAAAACAAGTACATTTCAATTTTTGTACAATA
This sequence comes from Vicia faba, assembly GCA_948472305.1. Lineage (NCBI taxonomy): Eukaryota > Viridiplantae > Streptophyta > Magnoliopsida > Fabales > Fabaceae > Vicia > Vicia faba. The sequence continues at coordinate 556,149,301 of OX451737.1, read as the reverse complement.
TTCAATATGGTTGTTATAGTTAATTAGATTTAAATTCTTGCAACCCCCCCCCCCCCCCCCCCCCATTTTTAAATTTGTACACCCCATCTCCCTAATGATTGTAATAGCGTAGAATCTTTACTTTTCCGCACTTTTATTGCTTTCATATATTGTCAGTAATTAGGTGTATGGCAAGATAAAAACAACAAATAGTTAACCCAGAAAATAGAAGACTAAATATGCATGCAGTCAAATACACTTGTACACTTACACCCTTAGGGTAATCTCACTTTGTTGCTTTCTAGAAAATAGTCATGTCCCTCGAATATGGCCGTTTTAAGAAAAAACCCTCGATAAAATATCGTAGTCTCTCAATGACCCTCGATGTTGCCTTTGGTAAATGATCCAGTCCCTAAAACGACATTGCTAATGCGTCCATAGGTTGCCTTCTATGATTATACAAACGTCCACGCCCGTCCCTTCACATCCAACGATGGGGCTTCTTACCAAACCAATGGTAAGATAGTAACATCTAAAGGAGGAGGAAAAGAACGTCTACGACCTTTTGAGTAGGTAGATTCGCTCCTAGTTGCTTGCTTGCTCACAACAAAAACATTTTTATACACCCACACTCTCATTTTGAAACATTTTCAAAAGACAAAACACGTTGTACGCGTTCTTATAGAGACGAGAACCGTTACAAAGGAGACTTTTCAAAATCGCTTTCTAAAACACATTCCACAAACACATCTTTGAACTATTTTTCCAAAAAAACACTTTGTACGCGTTCTTATAGAGACGAGAAACATTTACAAAGACGTTTTCAAAAATACTTTCAAAAACTACACAAAGCATAAATTCAAACAAAATCAAGTGATCTAGCAAGTAACTAAGAGCCCATGGAAAACCATGGATGAAAAGGGTTCTAATACCTTCCCTTTTCATAATCTACCCCCAAACTGAGAAAACATCTCAAAGGTCTTTCCTGTTCTTTTCAGCCTTTCCTTTTGGATAAAAGAAAAGTCAGTGGCGACTCTTGCTAACTGCAACAATTGCGATAAAATGCAAAATACCCAAGTCAGTTCTCCCACCGTGTTACACAGTGCATCATGAGGACCGTCCCTCCTAGCATACCCAAATTGTCGCAACTCCAAACAAGGATTGTAATTGACACCTCCCCTAATGCCAAGTAGAGTGACATTAGGTAATTCTCCACAACGGTAAATGATAGTAATGCTTTCCATAGATCGCGCACCCGAATAGATATCTGAATGTGTAAGCGACATCAACCTATTAGACCATCTTAAACCTTGCTCGTTTTTTACAGTAGATTGAGGTAGGTGTGAAATAAACCACCTAGGTAAAAGAGGAGTGCAACACATCAGGAGTCCTCTTCTCTTATGGTGCAAGAGTGAAAAGAATACAAGACATCCCCAAGTAAAGTGGGCATCGGATTGTGAGATAGAAATATTTTGACAGTGTTCACATCTATAAGTTAGTCTGGATTGGGGAACAGGACCATCCCATAGATGAGAAGATCTAACACTTCTTTGAAGGCTTGCAAATCCAAAGCATCCCAAAAGAATTGAGCCTTTTCAAACAAAAACTTGGCCAAAAACCCTTTGACGCCACTTCTCGTTTCCCAATTAGCCGTAACATCAGATCGTTCCAAATGTAAATCTCGAGCAATAACCTCGGGTCTTGGGTCTCTTTCAATACCGTTGAAGGATAGTTGATCAAGGATAGGGATCCCCAAGAGTCGAGAAAATTCTTCCATAGTGGGCACAAGCTGGTAATCAGGAAAGGTAAAGCAATGGTGCAAGGGGTCGAAGAATTGGAAAAGTACTTTCATCATGTCTTCATCATAGCTTGAAGTGTTCAGGTTGAGAAGTCGACCATGTCTCTCGGCAAATGAAAAATTCCCAGGAACCCTTGATCCTAATTCTTTGAGTTGAGGAGGTACTCTTACGAGGTTGACTTGGATAGTATTTCTTCGAGTGAGAGTCATGTCCTACAAAACATAACAAAATAAATCCCTAGGTCCTTGAAATGGTTAATGCAAAATGCCATGGTATGGTGTCATGATGTTTATGCACAAATATATAAGCAAAGAAAAAAATCCCTTAGGTTTAGGCTTATATGGGGTTCATAGGTAAGTACCCTTTTAGTTGGCACATCCTGTCCTAGAAAGTAACCGAGTTCTAAGGGATCTCAATATCACTGATCCTTCTTCATCGGACATTGTTTTAGTGCAAGCCTATTTATTGGCGACCGAAATATCCCAAGAGTCAGATCTCAATGAGTGTAGTATCGAGTATCAACCAACTTCAGATTGTACCAAATTCGGCTATCTCACTACTTCCTAATGGCCAAGTTGTTTAATTAAAGGTTCTAAGGTCAGTTAGTGTTTCATGACACCACACAGCGGCCCCGTATTCTGCTAGACTACTCATGGGCTACCGGTACCAACAAATGTGTCACACTAACGTAGCTATTGTTTCAACCATATCAGTATACCCTACACATTTTCCACAATCTATTGCTACTTACCTAAAAGGTGTTCCCTAATCCGGGTAGAGGATCAATACAACCCAAACAAAGAACCATAATGTAAATAAAATAAATCAAACAATGAAAGCAAGTAAATATGATCTAACTCTAAGGTAACCCCACTTTTAAGAACTAACTTGGTGTTTTGCGTTTGATCGCAATTGTTGCGGATAGCAAGAGTTGCCACCGACTTTTCTTTTATCCAATAAGGAAAGGTTGAAAGGAACAGGAAAGACCTTTCGAGATTATTTCTTGAGTTCGGGGGGGTAGATTATGAAAAGGGAAGGTATTAGCACCCTTTTCATCCGTAGTTATCTACGAGCTCATAGTTGCTTGCTAGATCACTTGCTTTGTTTAAAAATATGTTTGTGGTGGATTTTGAAAGTATTTTTGAAAAGTGCCTTCGTTTAGGCAAATTTTGTAATGATTCTCGTCTCTATAAGAATGTATACAAAGTGTTGGACTTTTAAAAATATTTCATATATTTTGAAAAGTATTTGGTGTGTTTGAAAAATGTTTTGTTTTTGAGAATAGATTATGAGCAAGAAACTAAGAACACTCTACCTTACTCAAAAGTCTTTTGTTTATTTCTCTTTTCCTTTGATATTGCTATCTTACCATTGATTGGTAAGAAGCCTTATCTTTGGATGTAAAGGGACAGGCGTGGGTCAATTATATAGTCATAGAAGGCAACCTATGAGACATTTTAGCAATTTTCGTTTAGGGACTAGATCATTTACTGAAGGTAACATTGAGGGACATCGAGGGACTACGATCTTTTTATCGAGGGACATGACTATTTTCTGAGGCAACAAGTGAGATTACCCTATAGGTGTATATGTGTGAATAGTGTGTTTGATTTCATGCGTTTTTATCTTGAATTCGAAAGTTATCTATTTGTTGATTTCATCTTGCCTCATAGCCTAATTACTAATAATGTAAGGAAACAATAAAAATGCAAAGAATAAATCCTAAGTTATTGCAAACATAACAAAAAAAAGAAAGAGAGGAAAAGTGGGTCTTTTGACCCAGGCAGTATGCTCCTTCGATTCACCCTATTTCATCCTCTTTTGATTGGGCATGTAAGGCAGCATGAATATGTATCCTTCGATCATGCCTTTTTTCTCTACTTACTTCGATTGGACCTGCAAAACAAAAATGAGTGTATCCTTCGACCACACCCCTCTCTCTGCTTACTTCGACTGGACCTGCAAAGTAAATGAATATATGTCCTTCAACCACACCTCTTTCGTTTTAGATAGCAGCATGGGGTAGGGACATGCAAATATTTCTTCATGGCTAGATTAGTTCTTAAAAATATATATGTTATATAAATAAAGAAAACAAACCAAAGGACTTAGCAAAAAAAGAAAACGAAGAAGGTGAAAACGAAGACAAACAAAAAATGTAATGATAATGCTTGAAACGAAAAGAAATGATTACTCACATGTTATGCTTGAAACAAAAGGTTAAGGTCAAGAGAACTTACCTTGCTTGAAGCTGGAATGTGGGTCTTGGACTTGAGTTGTTTCCCTGGGTGTTCTTGAATTCGAAGGAGAAGAAACAAACACGATGTTTCTTTGTCTAGATTCGAAAACCAAGAAAAGTTGATTTGTGTTTGCTTATTTCTGGATTTTAAAGAAACAAGTGTGGTGTTTCTTCAAGTTCTGGGTTTAGGAGGGTGCTAAGTGTTTGAGAGTTTTGAGAGTTCTTTGAATATTATTTCCACACAGCCAAAATCCTCTTCAGCGTTCTTCTTCTTTCTTTTTCATTTTTAGCCCCTTTGATGTGCAAATGAACTCTCTATTTATAGAGAAAAAATTTGGAATTAGCAACTTTGTGAAGGAATAAAATATAGTTTCTTTGAAAGGCCAACATCCACTTGTGTCAACTTTTTATAATCCCAAGATAAAAATACTGAAATCAATGGTTGAGATGGGTGTCTCCTAGTTTATAGGGGGCAAGTGTGCAGAAGAGGCAGGCGTAAGGCTCAAGAACTTTCCAAAAAGGTAGTGATGTTATCAGGAATAAGTTGGCTTAAAGAACGAATTTAATATGGAGTGAGGCACAAGTTGGAGGCCTATGTAGCTTGACCTATGGACAATTTTACTCTTTTAATCGAATCCTTCATTTTTTCATAGCCTTCAACCAGACATAACAAAGCAGAATTCGTTTCCACCAGTTGTGTATCCTTCAAATAGACTAACTGTGTGTTCTTCGAATGGCCCTCCTTCAACTGAATATGCCACTGAGTCTTCTTGTTTTTGATCACTTAAACCCAACCTTTCTACCAGACCCAAAAGTAAACAAAACCAATTATTTCCCAACCATGGAAAGTCCTTCGAATGGGCCACCAAGTTGTGTATCATAATGCAGCGCTATGTGTGTTGAAGGGTCTGCAAATGGATTCGAAGGTGATACGAAAGTGATTCAAGACAATCTTGAAAGGTGGATTCGAAAGTGATATGAAGTTAACTTCAAAAAATCCTAAAGGTGGATTCGAAGCCAGTATATAGATGTATTCAAAGCAATTTACAAGGGAAACATTTCTTTATGGGTGCTAGCATGAGATAAACTTTTGTCTTGTGCATATAAGTTTATAGGAGGATTCGAAGGTTTACATGAAAATGGATTTGAAGCAAGCCTGAAGATTGATTCAAAACCAGCATGTCAGCGAATTCGAAGGAGACATGTAGGGGACAATGCCTTGTGCCCGCTAACAAGAGGAAAAACTCATGCCTTTTGAATCAAAGCAAACACGTACGGAGCCAATGGTGCGATAGAAACCAACATGCGGGAGGTCCATGCTTTGTGTCAAATGGAAAACCTTTAGAAGGCCATGGCCCTATGAATCGAAGAAAGATTTCAGAAGGTCATCTCCTTCTGAATCGAAGGAAACTAATATGAATGTCATAATGCCCAGTCGAAACTAGCATGCAGAAGGAAAATGCTTTATGAGACAAACATTCAGGAGGCCATTGCTCTCTGAATCGAAGCTTGCATGCAGAAGGCAATTGCTTGAATGAAGCTTGTCGACCAAAGGATACATGAAAGGGTCCAGAGTTGGATTTGATATATGTTGTCTTAAAAGGAAATCATACCCCGATCGAAGCTTTTTGAGACGGTAATCCTTGCCCAGTCGAAGCTTGCCTGCAGAAGGTCATTGCTCCCTGAATTGAGGCTTGCATGCAAGAGGCCTCATATTCAGTCGAAGCGTGTGAATCAAGGTTGCGTCGAAGAAGCCAGAATGTTCAGTCGAAGGATGAATGAGTCGAAGCAAGCTTGCTTTTCTTCAATTTTGTCAAAAATCATTTTTTTATATGTTTTTCCCTTTTTGTCTGCTTTGTATTTGTGTGCATTTTGAGCTTTTGAAAATTATTGTTAGAAAATTCCTTGAGAAATGAGAGGGAAAATTTTGGGGTACAACACTAGTCAACCCGTTTGAGCCTAAGAAGTAGGAGTTTTTTCTTTTCATACAAATTACAACCCTTAATCATAATCCGGGGTAGGGTAATTTTCTCAGTTAATTCAGATGTGCATTCAATCGCAAACTTTCCCCTTCATGCACGACAAATAGTGTAGAAGATGCTCTCTAAAAGATGGTGATGGGTCCACATAATCGTCGAGGCAGGCAGTCATTTTCTCTCAAAAGAAAAGCCCTCTAAGTCAAAACCTATGAATGAGACTTTAAAAAAATATTGGGGCATCCCGGTGACTGTAATCACAAAAGAAACAGTTCAGGCAAAAGCAGGGATAATATAAAAAAGAGGTCGCTACAAATCCTCAACAAAAAGAAAAGGTTATAAAAATGACTGCCTTCTCAAACAAACGTTCAATTTCCGAACCATCACCAAGTATCATAGCAAAGACTCCAGACTCAATTGGGATCTAAACGCACAATTAACTTAGCATAGGACTGAAGAACATCACGACGAATGGGTTGGGTACAAATAAATTTTGAGCCTTTATCCTTTGTTTCTTAAAACCGTGAACCAGGCCACAGTATAACCCTTAAAAGTCCTAACTAAAGCATGGGTTAGTTTGAAAGCACACCGTTGTAAAAGGTATCCTGTCTCCTGTAGGACTTGCTACAAATCCTGAGTTGACATCACACTTTTACAAAATTTGTTGTTTTACTAAAAAATGAATTTTCAAACTTCAAGACGGACATAAGCTTTGCATTCTTAAAATACCAGTGTTTTTCATATGACTATTTGTTCAACAGCAGAGAAATTCGCACGATGAATATTCAATGAACGAAAATCCTCTCAAGGGACAGAATCACCTCAGATGGAAAGACATTCCAGCAACAGGCCTTTCATAATCAAGGGGCAGGACATGGTGTCTAGTTAATCTGGGACAGTCAAGCCAATATGCAAAGAATCTCTCAAAAGTGCTGAATAGCCGGGGGCAGATTTCCATTTGAATCACTCGGGGCCTGTTACATTGATCGGGAATTCTGACAATAATCTCTGTGAAATTTGAACCTTTGGTACCATCAAATTGCTTACCTATGTCAGTAGTATCATATAGTTTCAATATCATGTCTTCGAATCCTTCCATGATAGTTCTTAGAAAAGATGCCTAGGAAATTCAAGACTATCAAAAACTTGATCAAACATCAGGTGCACCAGACTAACCCTAGAGGCAAACAGACTCCCATATATGAAAGGGCACATGCGATCACATAAACACCTTCTGACAGTGTGACAACACTTACTACTAAATACAGTGACAATTCTCCGTACCCGGTAAACATGAACATAGTCGGAAAATATTATGCATGAAAAAAGACCCGCTAGGTTGGTTGGCCTAGGAAAAAATAAGGGCATCCCGGCGAACTAAAGGAGTTTGGGTAAAAATTAGGGATATACATATGAAAACATTTGTACACCCGGCAAGTCGAAAACCTGAAAGGGCAGCTTGGGCAAAAATTGGTATCCCGGTGGACTGAAAACCTGAAAGGGTAGTCCAGGAAAAAGTTAGGGATTAAAGCATACGATTATGTCCCGTCATTTTGTCATTTGTCTATTATTAGAACACTCCCTGATCAACATTCACCAAGGACTCCAAGAGTTGGGATGACACTCAAACCATCCATAAAATCTCGGCAGATATTTTCTCCAACAAGTATAGGGGCAGGGGCATCCTACTACAAGGTCACTGCCATACTCTTAGCAGACAACCTATTGATGTCAGTTGAACTCACATCCCCGACAGAACAAGAATCTCCAATTATTAATCTAACAAAAAAAATCCCTAGTGAAGTTGCCAAGCTTCTTAAGATTCCCCAACAGGGTTCCAACAAAATCCCCAAGCAATTTATGGCGTTCACCTTCTGCAAAAAATGTTTTATAAATCTCAAGTAGTTTATAAAGCCTTATCCCCCATAGAGTTTATTTCTATAGCTACGGAAGTTCATCCCCCATCGGAGTTTATTTCTCCAAATTGGTGAAATCTTCCAACAGAACTCTTCCCCTTGGCAAAATCATTCTCAAACAGAAGTCGAAGATCTTCGGCAGAGTAAGGGAATCGCCAACAAAACTATATCCATTAATTATCCCCGGCAGTAATTGAAGAATCACTTTCTTCACTCACCAACAGTAGTTTGGGATTCAACTTCCCGGTACTCTTCAGCAGCTGTCAGGGGTTTATTTTCCCAGACAAAGATACTGTGCAACAACATTACATGTTCATACATCATGACATGTGCATACAAATACATATATCATAATCTCATTTATTTTGGGAGCATCATGCAATTCATACATCATGACATCGCATGAAACTGATTTTATCTTTTCAGGTTAAATTAGAAGACAGACAAATACTATCAACTTTTACAGCAGGTCAGAGATTAATGCCCAAAACCAGACGGGGAAACAATCTGCACGACCAAGTGGTATGAACTTCTAAAACAAGACGGGTTTACCAACATATACAGCAGGCCATGGATTAATGCCTGAAACCAGACGAGGAAACTGTCTATGTGACCAGCAAAACAAGTTCCATATTAATACTTGTAACAAGCCATGAGAACTATCTATGGACGACCGACTGTGGATTAATACCTGTAAGAAGCCAGGAGAACTATCTACATGAAGAGATTGAAGATTAATACCTGTAACAAGCCAAGAAAGTTATCTTTCTTTCTCAGGTAAGAGATTAATAGTTGTAACTAGCCAGGACAACTATCTCAGCGACCGACGATTTTCAAATTCCAGATTAATACATGTAACAAGTCAGGAGAACTATATGTGGACGACCAACTTTGGATTAATACCTGTAACAAGCCAGGAGAACTATCTACATGAAGAAATTGAAGATTAATACCTGTAACAAGCCAGGAAAGCTATCTTTCTTTCTCAGGTCAGAGATTAATACCTGTAACTAGTCAGGACAACTATCTCAGCAACCAACGATTTTCAAGTTCCAGATTAATACCTCTAACAAGCCAGGAGAACTATCTGTTGATGACCGAATATGGATTAATACTTGTAACAAGCCATGAGAACTATCTACATGAAGAGATTGAAGATTAATACCTGTAACAATCCAGGAAAGCTATCTTTCTTTCTCAGGTCAGAGATTAATACCTGTAACAAGTTAGGACAACTATCTCAACGACCGACGATTTTCAAGTTCTAGATTAACACATGTAACAAGCCAGGAAAACCATTTGTAGATGACCAACTGGAGGATTAATACCTATAACAAGCCAAGAAAACTATCAACATAAGGAGATTGAAGATTAACACCTGAAACCAGACGGGAAAACTATCTTTATTTCTTGGGTCATCGATTAATACCTGAAACCAGCCAGGACAACTATCTCAACGACCGACAATTTTCAAATTCCAGATTAATACCCGAAACCAGACAAGACAACTACTTGTGAATGACTGATTGTAAATTAACACCTGAAACCAGACAGGAAATCTATCTACATGACCAGACGAAGCAATATTACACGGGTTTCTTCTCATACAGTCTAACATGAGCTCATCTTGAAACAACCCTACACAGGCTCTTTCTAATACATTTCCAGATAACGGTTAATTCCATTACCCACATCAAGTCACTGGAAACCTGGATTTCAACCAGAATAAAACAAAATGTCATCTCTCCAGAGATAAATCTTCAGCAGAGCCTTAGACAACTGAAGTTCCTAGACTCTATTCCCCACAGAGTTTTCCTCAAATAGGAAAACAACAGAAACCCACATTCCCCAGAGGACTCCTCCTCAGACAGCAGGAATAGGAATCCCCAAAGGGAGCATGTGTGGAATTAGCATCTACTTTGGATGGCATCTTTAAGCCCATCTCTGACGACTGTTTATCATCTCCTCCAAATGGCATCTGTAAGTCCATTCCCTACATCATCAACCATCAGTGTTATTTCATGCGAGTGAAAATTTCTGGGCACTCTAGTGTTCAATCATCTTCCACCTTCAGATCACGGAAGGCAGACAAGCCAATCTAAATCCTCAGGTTTAAGAAGATTGAACAGGGGCAACTATTGTACCCCAAAATTTTCCCTCTCATATTTTCCAAGATTTTCTCTTACATAGGTGATTACAAAACTTGATTAAAAAAAGAATTTTTTTTTGAAGATAAACAAACTTTCGATTGGCATGAACAAGGTGTCTTTTGATTGGAATTTGGACAGGCTTCGATTGAGTGTCTAACCTCCTCCAAGCTTGCCTCAAATTTCCAAGCTTCAATTGAAGCCTTGGCCTTCTGCTTCTTTACTGTATACAAGCTTCTACTGGGTATATGGTTCCTTTGGAACAACATCCTTCGATCCAATAGGGAAGGGCCTCCTGTTAGTGCTCCTTCGATTGCACCATTGGCTTTGCATGTTGGCTTGATTCACAATGCAATTGTTACCTGCATGCAAGCTAGATTCCTGCTTTTCTTGGGCATTTATTTTCTTTGGAACAAGCTTAATTCTTGCTTCGATTGGGAATTTGTTGTCTTTGGAGCAAGATTGATTCCTGCTTCGACTAGGAAAATTATCCCTCTGTGCATGCCTTTAGCGCACAAAGCAAGAGCTTCTCCAAACTGGACTTTGATTCGCAAAGCTCCCACCAGGAAAAAGGCCCCTCTCACTAGGCTTCGACTCACAAGGAAAAAGGCCCCTCTCACTGGTCTTCGATTCACAAGGAAAAGGCCCCCTCTTCAGCTTGCCTTCAGCATACAAGGCCAAGAATCCTCCAGGTTTGCCTTCGATCCACCAAGCCAAAAGTTTATTTTGATTCGCCAGGCAAAAAAAGTTGCCTTCGACCCACAAGGCACTGGCTACCGTTGTGCCAGATTCGTCTAGGCAATGGCCTCCTTTACGCCTGCTTTGACTTGCTTCATGCTAGCATCCACGAGACATAGGTTTCCTTTGTGCCAGCTTCAAATGGGAAATGGCCCCATTTTAAACAATTGTACGCACTTCAACACGCGTGATAGCCATTCGAAGGACACAACTTGGTGGCCCATACGAAGAGGGCACTAAGAGTACATAGAAAGTCAATTCAAAAGAGCCAGTCGAAAGAGGCAACTTGAGGCCAATCGAAGGGCAAGGATTGAAGGCGTTCGAAAGAGGGAAGTATGTCCAGGTTCATTCAAATTCAAAAGGATACAAGTTCCCATGACTTTTGCAACGTTACAAAACATTATTCATGGCTTTGAAAACGCTTGTTTATGGCTGTTTAAATCTTTGTTCTCTTATCCCCTTCATTCCCTCTATATAAAGAAAATACTAATAAGCTCCAAAATGAGGCTGGACACAAGAGGAGGGAGAGTCACACGAAATAAAAAACATATTCTTGGAAGTTTCCTGAGGCTTTTCCAATCATCCCCAGCCCTTAAGCAAGCGTTCCCATGTCCAGAAGCAAAATCGAAGCAATCCTTAAATAAGGATACCCACGCCTGAATTCATACATCACCCTTGGTAAGAATGGGTAAAAAGATCAAACTTAAATTTGCATGACATATTAGAATTTGTAGTTTTATTCGTTCTATATTCAAGATTAAGGACCTGGGTTCGACACCCAGGTTTGCATTTATTTTGTTGCTAACACTTGCTGCAGATATAGCCTGAATAGACCTAACGCGTGCAGGATCGAAGGACCTGGGTTCGATACCCAGGTCCTGCGTTTTGTTTTGCTAACACACCTTTGCAGATGCAGCGCCCTCACGGGTTAGCCACCAGGCCCTTCCAGCAATGCCCTCTGGATCGAAAGCCATCTCATGTCACTGGATCAAAGGGTAATCGAAAGACAACTTTCCCCTCTGAATCAAAGCCCCATCTCCCTACAATCGAAGGAATCTTCCTTTTCTATTTTTACTTTAGTTTTCATTTCTTTATTGACCCCTTTTTATTTAAATTAACCTTAAATCAAAAATCACAACAAAAAAAACATTAGGCTAGTTGTTTTTCTAATTAAATTAATTTTGTAAATAAACAAATTAATTATTTTAACCTTTTTCTTGAAATTAAAATTAAATAGACTTAGGTTGTATTTTATTAAAATAAAACAAAACAAACAAAAAGATTTCCTTTCCTTAGGATTTAGACGTCCATTTTTATTTGTTTGCACATTTATTTATTCTCGCATTCTTCATCTTATTGTAACTGCTTCCCAGTCTGTAATAGTAACTAGGACTTTACTTTTCTCATTTTTATAATGTACCTCTCACAAAGCCATGCAATAGCGTAGATTTAATTTCTACACTTTAAATTTCTGTATACATGTCAACTGCTAGACTAATAGGATTGTATGATAAGACTAATAATCAAACGCTAGCAAACTTAACAAAAAGACAAAAATAACTGAATACAACACATTTTGCACATATACACCTCTAGGGTACCACACTTTGGTTGCCTTCTGAAATAAAACAGTCACGTCCCTCGAAACGGGGACGCTTTAGCAAAGACCCATAAAATCAAAATATCATAGTCCCTCGATGATCCTACAGTTGCCTCTCGGTAAATAATCTAGTCCCCAAACAAAATTGCTAAAGCGTCTCCACAAGGTGCCTTTGTGACTATAACGTCCCTTCGATTTCCCCTTATATATCCAACGATAGGGTTACCTACTCACTAATAGTAGGATATCACTGTCTAAAGGATAGGAGGAAAAAAACTACCTTTTCGAGTACAAAGTAGATAGTTGTTAGAAGTTTGCTCAAAAACATTTTGCACTTACACAAATACTACTTTTCAAAAACAATTTTCAAAAGCATTTGCTTTGTTAACACTCTTGAGGACTAATATAAGAGTTAAACGCAAAGCAAATCGCTGCACTAAGGCATTTAAAAACATTTTTCAAACACACAAAGCACGAAGGTATTTCAAAAATGAGCAAACCTCCAAGAGCCCGTAGATAACTATGGACGGAAAGGGTGATAACACCTTCCCTTTCCATAATCTACCCCCTTACTCAGAATAATCTCGAAAAGGTCTTTTTCTGTTCTTTTCACTCTTTCCTTAATTTGGATAAAAGAAAAGTCGGTGGAGACTCTTGCTTACCGCAACATTTACGAACACAAATGCAATAACCAGTATATAATAGTCGGTTCTGCCACCGTATCACACATTGCATATGCATACTTACCATTAGGTCATATTCATTTCTACATTCATAGGATCAAGGTTCTTTGAGTCTCTCTTGGCTCAAGATTATCCATCAGGCAAGATTGGGTTTCTCAAGGAAAGTTGTGTGGGACCTCATATTCATGATATTTTTATTGATTCAAGTTCATTGGCTCCTTGGACTTCTTAGGAATCTCTGAGAAATCAGGGTTTGCTCCTCAGCTACCATCTCTTAAGCTATTTAGTCAAAAATTAGGGTCTTGGATCCTTTCAAGTTGTGAGCTTAACTTTAATCAAGACTTGATTTCCATGATCAATTGAAATCCCAATGCATCAAATATGACCATTATATTCATCACAAGATCACTCAAAGCATTGCATTGGATGATTGGTGAAATTTTGACATGGTTGACTAAAAAGTAAACTTTCTGACAAAAGCATTGCCTGACATTTTTCTTGAGAAACTTGGTTCTAAATGACTTGTATATGATGTAAAACATCCTACTTTGGATTGTGGACCCTTGGTTGGAATTTTTGAAGTTCAACTACTTAATCTTAATTATCTAGTCATTTGAGTGAAAGTCAACAAAAGTCAAATGTTGACCAAGTGGGCTTTTGCTCAAAGTTGAGGTAAATGATCATGTTTCAACATCATGCGGCCTATGGTTTAAGAAATTCAAGAGAAATATTAGTTTTGAAGCTAACTTATTCATGAAGGTATCTTGGTGAAGTTGAAAAAATTTCTAAGTATGGAAAGTCATAAAGCTAAACTTCAAAAATTCATAACTTCTTGATTTTTTTATTGAAATTGAGAAAACTTTACATGCTTGGAAATAGAAAAATAATATCTACAACTTTTTCAATGTTGTCTCATGTCTAAAAAGTAATTATATTGAGAGTTGTGGAGCAAGGAATTATAAGTCACTTTTGAAAATTATGGGTCATTTTTCAATTTTTCATGGCCAGTTTTGATGACTTTAATGGATTCAAATGAGAAAATTTGGAACATGAAAGTTGTAGAATATCTCAAGACCTTTCCAAAGAGTAAAAGTTTTCCTTTTGATTCAAAAGATTGAGAGATTTATGCCATTTACATTGGAACTGCATTTTATTGATTTTTGCCAAGTCAAAATTTATGATTTCTTGAGATCTCCATTTTTAGCCATTCTCTTTGACTCCAATCTAGACCATAAGCTATTTGGGTCGTAAATAAAGGGATTATACCTTCTATTTACACCCATGCATGCATTTGTATCCATTTTGTACAAAAAAACCTCAAAATTTCTAAATATATCCATTTCCTTATTTCTCTCTCCATATTCCACTAACTTGTACCATCTTTTGAGCACATGCTACTGCATATACTTTCCAAAATAACCAAAAATCCTCACCATCTCCTCACAAAATGCAACCTTGGTCACCAAGTTATATTTTAGTCTAAACTTCCATTTATGCCCTCCAACGGTTATGAGGCCTAAATGACCACTCTACCCTCACTCTTGGGGCCTATATAAGAGCACCCTTTCCTTTATTCATTTACACAATCTCATCCTTTAGTATTCTCACAAAAAACCAAATTCTTACAATTTCTCTCAATCTCCTCACCAAGCATTTTCTTCAAGAGTCTCCAACATCAAAGCTCTATATTTGAGCTCCAATAAGAAGAATCAAGAGCAATTTCTGGGTTTCTATCCTCCTCTCAAGCACAAAGAAGCAGTGGATCTTTCTTCCACTAGGTAACTTCTTTAAACCTTTTTTGTGTGTTTCTAGATCTGGAAATTGCTTGATGTTGTTCTTATGTTGTTTCTAAGCATCTCTCTTTAAAAAAATTTTCATTTATATTGGTTGTATTTTTAGTTATTCAGATCTGGAAAAAATATGTGAAAATGGTTTTTTAGCTCTCTTCTCGCCCAAATTTCACTCTCAACTCTTGACCTTTTGAAAAACTTCTTGAATCAAAGTTGTAGATCTTTTTAAGATATACAACTTTGGGGTTTATACTTTTTAATTTCATTAAACGAGGAGTGAAATATTTGGATTGGAAGTTGGCTAGAAAATCATAAATTCTAGGGTTTATGGATGGAAAATTATTTTATGCCTTCTTCATGTCCAGATTTATCTCTCATCTCTCAACTATTTCAAAAACTTCTTGAATCAAAGTTGTAGATCTTTCTGAGATCTACAACTTTGGTCTTTACAATTTTCAGATTCATTGAGAAACGAAGGATAAATATGGACTGGAAGCGAGCAAAAAAATCACGTTTTGCATGGGGGCAAGTCACGATTTTGATCATTTTGGTGGCACGGTTCCCAATGTTACTTTATCATTTTCCTCTTTTGTCTTATCCACGCCAATCAATGGCAGCATGATTAACCAATGATTGTCCTTGGGCCCCACATGCTGATTATAATATACTATTTTTTTACATTTTATTTTTTTTATGTTCCTTTTTTTTATAACTTAACTCCTTTATTTTCTTTTATTTATTAAAAATACTTTTATAACTCCAAAAAATACAAAGAAAAATATGGGCTGAAAGATAATTTAGCCTACTTTTATTTATGATTTTTATTTTATTTTAAGATTTTGTTTGCTATTTTTCTTGATGAAAAGTGTTTTTTATTGTTTTAATTTACATAGCTTTTATATAAAATTAATTCTGCCATTTTAGGAATCATAGAAAATCATAAAAAATATTTCCATGTCTCTCTGAGTTTGCTTGAATTATTGATGGTCTTGGATCTCATTTATTTTAAGGTTTGCTTTATTTTCAAAATTTGGGAAATGATTAAATTATTTTTGAGGTTTCATTGTTTCTTTTTGAAGTTTCAATATAATTCACTCATTTCCATTGATCCCTAAAATCCAAAAATAAAATGTTTGAGCTTATTTAAGATGTTGAGAATCTATTTCTTCTTTTTGTGGAATTTTACTTCTGATTGTTATATTTTATACAAATTTTTCTTGTTCAATGGTCTTTTTGACCTATATTTGGGCTAATTTGTGTTCTTTAATTTACTTTTGATATTTCCATGAACTTTTAAGTTGAGCAAGGAATGTTTCTGACTTGTAAGATACTTGCTCTCACTTGAGTATTTTTGTTTGGATTTTACATCCTCTTTTTTCTATTTTTCATGGAATATTGAAGTGAGCATGTCCCTTTGGCCTAGTGTAATTTATTCAAGCTTCATTTTAAAGCTTATCGGCATAATTTAAGGCTAATATTTGGGTATGTGATGATCACTTGAATTCTTTAGTAATATGTAAACTTGTTTTCAATTGATGGAAATTTTAGGTTGATCTTTTGGTCCTTACCTTGAGCATAAAGTTTGTGTGGCTTCCAAAAAACCCTAATTTGAGCTAAATTGATCTATAAACCATTTTCTTGTGAAAATTATAGTTTTAATTGATGCTTGAATGTATGATAAGTTCAAGGATAATCTTCTAAAGACTTGAGAGTTATTTTACTTCAATTGATCATCTTGATCTTTTTCTTTGAACATGATGCATTTTGTGATTGTTTGGCTTATCACTTGCCCTTAACTTTTCAAATTGATGCTTTCTAAATCATGCTTGTACTTAGTTAGCTCCTGAGTTATATAAGGCTAAGGCTTCATGTTCCTTGCTCCTTTGATACTTGATTGATACTCACTTATCAATTCAACATGGTGACTATTTAGGAGCTATAACTTGCTTTATCCCACCTTGTTTCTTTCTTCTTTGATTGGTGAGACCTCTAAGGTAAAGGGTCCATTTTAGACTTGATTATGTGAAGTGTGTTTTCAAATGTGAACTAATTTCATCAATTATTGTCTCTTTTCTTGATCATTGCCTACTTACACTCCTTTTTCGTTTAGTGCTTATTCGTTTATCACTTCTCTCTTCTTCTTTCTTGTGTAAATAACATGTTCCCTTAATATGTTAGTTTTATCTTCTTTAAATATGTGAACTAATTAGATCTTAGGCTCTCATCCATATATGAAAACTTAGGTAGAGGTTTCCCCTTTAAATCTTTAACCTAGGGCCATCATTGTATGATAATATTAGGGCTAGAAACTAGGTTAGTCTCCCTTAGACTTTTTCATTCCCCTTTTGCATTTTTAAAACTAAAACTTAATTTTCTTTATCAAATTCTCATAAAACACTCTAATATTAGAAAAACTTTTTTCAAGGTAAAAAACACAAACTAATTCAAACTTATTTTGCCACTTGAGTTTTCTTTTGAAAACTCTTTTCATAAACGAATATGTTTTAGCCATTCCAACACGAAGTGAACTCAACAACTTGAGCCTCTTCAAACGAGAACCCAACAAAGTCAATATTCCGAAAGTTTAGAATGTATAACACATCATTACCATAAAAAAACACAACAAACAAAAAAAAATTTTGAGCCGAACTACGATGCTCTGATTCCTTAAACGGATACGTAGGCATACGGTCATGGGGCCGGACCGAGCAAAACTTTATAAATATTCCTTATTTTCTCCGTGTTTTATTTTTCATGCAATTCCTCTTAGAATTAAGCTTTATACATAGACTTTTATACACCCTTAGATTAGAAAAAACTTGAGCAGATCTCGTGGTGTACCATGGACGTGAGGGATGCTAATACCTTCCCCTTGCGTAATCGACTCCCTTACTCAATCTCTCGGTTGCAAGACCATGATTTCTCCCTTCTCTTTTTTTTTTGATGTTTTTATTTTACCTTATGTGGGATAAATAAATATTCGGTGGCGAATTCATTGTTTCGATGATTTCAGTCGGTTGCTTCAGTATGCACTAATCACGTGTTGTGCTGCTATTAAGGAAGAGAAGTCTTGATTCTCAGGGTATTCTTAGCAGTTATTGAGGGAGAGTCTATGTTTCTCTATAGTTGGAAGACCTTGAAGGAATATCAGATATAATGTCTTAACATCTTTGTATTGAGAATTTATTTTTCCCAATATGTCTGGTAGTGCTTCTCATAAACAGTATAGAGGTTGTTTACTCAAACTTGATATTATTATCAAGTCTATGAGAACATGAAACTCTTGTTCTGTTGAAGAGAAAGTTATTTCAAGGGGTTGTATGCATTGGAGATGTATCAAAATGAGTTCAGTGGTTAATTGGTGTTTGTACTTTGGAGTGTCATCCAAATCACCTAGGATGAGCATTTCATATTCTTATCTGGAGCAAGGAGAACTTGCTAGAGTTCAGTTATATGGTGACCTCACATGATGGAACATTTGTTTTTGTAAGGATTGAAAGGCATCCCTTATGTCTTGAAGAATTGGGGGAATCAAACTTAATTTGAATAGTTTGTTTGTGGTATTTTAATTATACAATACCCTTTGTTGTAGTTTGCTCTAGATACCTATTAGAGGGAATCTCCTCTTTTGGTGCAGAAGGATGACATGTACCACCTCGGGGTCAGACATGAGGTCTGTACATTGTGCTTATAATATAAAGCTTATTGAGCTGTGTTATATGTATCTTACTGCATGTATTGGTGATCTGGTCTTGAAGGGTGATCAGCTACTGACGATTAATTCTCTTGTGGTTCCTTCAAGATTGATATATGGATTATTATGGTGTTGTCTCTAGAACCATATGTTGTGACTGGTTTTTTTATCAGAGTCGCCACTATTAGTTTTTATCCTAAGGAAGGGCATCTAATAGGAAACCCTAATACACAGACAAAGGTTCTAGGTTTCGGACTCGGTTCTAGACGAAAGGAAGGTGTTAGGCACCTTTCATCTACCTTATTCTTAAGGATATTAGGTTTAGGTTTAAGTTTGGGTAAAACAGGGTTTTAAGTTTTAATAGGGGAACTTGCCACGATTTTAATCGTATGCCTATGTATCCTCCTATTAGGAATCAAAGTCCTAATTCGTAGTTCGTATGTGTTGTACCCCAAAATTTGCCCTCTCTCTTTTTCACAAGAAATCACAGCTTCAGACTTTTCCTGATTTTTCAGATTGGTTTAAGAATCGGTCAAACAGACTTTTCTCATCAGTCAGACAAAATTAGGGTTTTTCATTGATTTTGAATCAGTCAAACAGATTATCAGGGTTTTTGTTAATTTGTTTGAGTTTGGGCTCAGGGTTTGATCAGGCAGACGCTTCTTTGGCAATAAATCAAGAATTAGGGTTTGCACGCGTATTTTCAGAAGAACTTGAATCCACAGTGTCTTAATTGGCTGTCACACTGCTTTGACACATGATTTCAGTTTGTTTCTCAAAACCTGAACCTCTGGGTTAGAAGCTGAGGCTTCTGGTTGAAAATTTGCAGTATTTGGTTTAATCAGTAAAAGGAAAGGCATATGGACGTTAGTTTGATTAACTGTGCAATGCTTTGGATTATTCGGAACGCCGGACGTTTATTGATTATTCATCATTTCTAAGTTAAAATTATTGGATAATTTCCAGTTATTATAATTCAAGAAATATAAATAATTAAATAAACAATTGAAGAGGAATTAAAAGAGAAATCTGACAAAAAAGATTTGTTTATTCATTTTGAATTGTTTGTTACAGATATTATTTGAATACTGTAAATTCATTTATAGTTATTTACATTAATATTATTACAAATAATTAAAATGAAATAAAGTTATATCCTAAATGTCTTGAAATCTTCATCTTCTAATTGCATCCTTTGCTCAACTGATTTTTACCTGCAAAAAGAAAAGGAAGAAGTCAAATGCAGATGAATTTAATTAAAAAAGGCAGACAGATAATTAAAACTCATCATTAAAGATTTTGGCCGGAATCAGTTTATTCGTCCTCTCTGCAAATCGCAAGAAGATGTCTCTTCTTGGTTCACAAAGAGGAAAGCAATTTATTTGCAAGCATATGAATTATTTTGCAAAATGCCCAAAGCTGCATAAATTCAAAATTGCAAAGTGTCAACAAGTTCAAACAAACTGCATATGCCAAACAACTACAAAGTTCAAACTGAAAAGCAAGTTGCCCACATCCAAAATGCCAACTAAACTGTCAAAACTGTCCAAAGAAGCAAACCAAATTATCAAAGAGGCAAGCTGAGTCACGAATACAAAGTTGTCAACAAAACAATGTCAACTAAGCAAAACTGTTAAAAGCGGTCAACAAGCACAAAAGCAAGGCAGAAAATTTGGAAGTATGCAGAGGAAAGACAAATGCAAGCAAGCTTGTGAAAAGGGGCATTTTTATTCATCATTTTCCAAGCCAAAATCTTTTCAGAAAAAAGGAGACATTCTAAACAAATATGTGCTTTCTGTGGAGAGAGAAAAAGAGAGAAAAGTAGCAGGCTTACAGTTTTCCAGGCAGGTCTAAAGATAAATATAACAAAATCAGAATACTGTCAGAGGGGGGCAGAATACACACAGGAAAAGATATCACAAAAAACTGTAAACCTCAAGCCTTGCAATCTGCTCAAGCATTGGCATTCAAACCAAAGCTTACTTCAAAAACAAGCCTTGAAGCCTGTATCAAGGGGACCTGCCTGCATAATACCAGAAGGAGAAGCCAAAAGCAAAGGAAACAAATTCAAAAACTTGTTAAAAACAAACAGCCTGCCTACAAACAGAGGAGACGAGTTCACACAAAACTGTAAACTCCTGCCTTTCAACTTACAGCAACACAAGCCAATAAGCCTGTAAGTTACAAAACTCAACATTCAAACCAGAAATTCAAGACAAGCCTCAAAACTGTCTCAAGCCCACAAGCCTAAAACAAAACTGTATCAGAAAACACAAACTAAAGCAAGCCTGTCAAAACCAGTACAGCAAGCCAGTCAAAAACCAAGCCAAAACCCTCAAAACCTGTTACAGATACAAGCCTAAAAGCCTGTAACTTCAAGCCTTAACTCAAACATATACCCTGTGTTCAAAGCAAGCCATTCAAAATATCCAAACAACAACAAAGTGCCTTAGAATATATTCATCATAGGCTAAACAACAAATATCCAACCAAAAATCAGAAGTGAAACAAGCATACAGCCATCAGAACAACATAAACATACTCAAAATAATCATCATCATTGAACAGAATCAAAGCCAAAAGGGAGAGGAAAAGCAATGTTTCAGGTTTAAGTCATCATCAACAACCAAAGGAAGCAAAAGCATTTCAGAGTCAGAAAAACATCATACTCAGAGGCGAGCAAGCAGAAGAGGAAAAGAAGTCTTAGAAATGGACAATCTAGGGTTTTCAGAGAAGTGTTCATCATAAAACCAAAAGCAAGATACGAGGTTACCAGATTTCCAGCAAGCTCTCAGCATCATACTCCCTCCGCCTTCGGCCGCCTAAGACGCCTCCCTTCCTCCTCCGTCTCCTCTCCAAAGGTAAAATTTTCTTCTCCCTTTTACACACCTCACATGAACAACAACACATAAAGGTCATAACTTGTCAAAACAAAATCAATAACATGTAAAACTTGAAAACCTAAAAACGCATAAAACAGAAATCAAACCTTTTCCCATCACCGTCTTACATGACCATGGAGAGAGGGAAGCGGAGATGGTGGCGTCTGGTAGCTGAGGCGAAGAGAGGAAGTCAGAATCCATGGTTCGAGCGAAGAAGAGAACGAAGAAGAAGATAGAGAAACGGCGCCGCTCATCAAAACTGTAACCCTAATTCCAAAATGAAACAAAACAAAGGGAACCCTAAAGAAAACTGTAAACGCGTAGTTGGGCTTCTGCCCACAAAAAAGCCTTAAGCCCATCAGAAAACTGGCGCACCCCCCCCCCCCCTTTTTTTTAATTCTGATTATTTGTTTGGGCCCAGCTTTCCCCTTAAGCCCATTTACTCCTTTTTTTTATATAAACTAATACTCTTTTTTATTTATTTATTTTCTTTTTATATAACATAATTTGTTTTGTAAATAAAAATAACACATTAACCTTTTTTATATACAAAATTTTCTTAGAATGTTTTTTTTTAATTTTATTTTAGAACAATTAAAAAGGCATAAAACTTAGGTTTATTAAGTTTAGCATTTTTGTTTAATTTAAACCTTGTACATAAAAATATTAACTAAAATGCATAAACATTAATTTTCTTAAACTTAAAACATTTTTCTTTTCTTTTCTTTAAAACTTTTGTTTATATATAACATTAACAAAAAATACAAAAAGAATAAAATACTTAATAAATATATTAGGTTAATATTTGCATCATTTGTAAATAATCATGTGCATCTTACATACTTTTATTTCTCTTTGATTCTTATATATTGCTATAATTTACATTGAGAATGCGATTCGATTTGGTTGTAAATATTATTTGGACACTACTATTCCGACAAGTCTCATCCCCCATTTGTAAATATTTGTACCCCCATCCCCGGATACTTATTTGTAATAGTTTAGGACTTTAAATTCCCGCAATTTATCGCTTTCAATTATACCATGTTTAGACTTAGGGTTTGTATGCCAATAAAATCAACCGCTAGATAACCTAACACAAGATAAATGCATGAAAATCAATACACCAATCACACTTGCACCCCTAAGGTAATCCCGCTTGTTGCCTTCAAAAATGGGCCATGTTTGCATGTTGGGTTCTTTGGCAAAACAAAAACAAATCAAATGATCATAGTCCCTCGATGACGCTTTTGAAGTTGCCTAAACAAAATGATCATGGTCCCTTAAAGGAAAATTGCCAAAGACACTTGGCACCATTGCATTCATGGTTTATACGATGACCCGCGTCCGTCCCGTTAACATCCTAACACAAGGTTGTTCACCAAATACAATGGTGAAACAACACTGTTAAAAGGGGTAAAACATGAGAAAAATCTTTGAGTAAATTTAGGGGTAGACAACTCTTAGTTACTTGATCAAACTTGCAAAACACACTTGCCTACTTTTAAAACACACTCCACAACACAACTTTCAAAACAAACTTTCAAAACAACTTTCAAAACATTGAAACATCTTTTCGAAAAGACAAACACCTTTGTAAAACATTCGAGTAAAGAATTGTTACAACGGTTGCCTAGACAAGGCATCTTTTTCAAAACATTTTCAAAAACCACACACACAAAGCACCATTTCAAACAATTGAAAAGCAAAGGCAAGTGATCTAAAACAAGTAATTAAGAGCCCATGGATAACCATGGATAGAAAGGGTGCTAATACCTTCCCTTTCTATAATCTACCCCCCGAACCCACGAAAACATCTCAAAGGTTTTTCCTGTGCTTTTTAACCTTTCCTTTAGGATAAAATAAAAAGTCGGTGGCGACTCTTGCTAAACCGAACAAGTGTGAATACAAACGCAAAACCTCAAGTCAGTTCTCCCACTGTATCACAGTATGGGATTTGTGTTTTTAGGGGTTGCAAATGTATTTTGAATCGCCTCGCATTTTGACCGGTTGTAGAGATTGCAGAGATTTGGACTAAATGTGCGATTAGTCAAAATTCGTTTGGAACCCTTTTGCAAAAATAGTTGTTTAGTTTAGTTTATTGCGAAATTTAGGTTTGAGATTTGTTATATATATTTATTTTTTTTACAATGTTAATTGCGAAATATCTTAATTAATGCATGAAAAAAATATTTTAATGCAAATAATATAAGAAAATATGTTCATGAGTTTTTAACTAACAATAATTTGTTTACACCAATATAAATATTTATACACGATATTAAATAACAATATGGTAATAATAAAAATTAACATTAATAATAATAATTATTATAAAAAATAAATAATAGAAAAAATATAGAAAAAATATATGAATTATAGAAAATAGAAAATAAATTAATTAGGCAGGGGGTGCAGTTTTAGTTAATAAGTAAAAACAGGGAGTGTTGAAAGTTAAGCAGGGCTAGGCCCAAATGCAGTTCTGGAAAGGGCGTGTATTGTTGTTTGGAATTTTAGTAAAACAGGGAATGTGGGTGTTAAAAATACTGGGCTAGGCCCAATACAGATTTAGACAGGGGCCTGATTGATTGTGTGAGGCGAGGGTGTATGGGGCTTAGGGTGGAGACTTGGTCTATGGTCATCTGATGGTAATATGATGGATGAAATTGAGGGAGCATGGTTATTATTATGTATGCGCATGCATGTGATCCTAACAGAATACAAATTTTTGTTTAACATTTCATCTTCATTTGTTTTACAGTAAAGCTTTCATCGCTCTCTCTCTCTCTTGTGACAACCAAACCTTTTTTCTCTCTTTACTGCTTTCTAACCCTAAACCCAAACCCCCCCGCAGTGGCGTTCACTATTAGCCCTTCCCCGATTGTGAATTTGAACCCCAAATACCCCAAATCGTAACGGCAAACAAATAGAAGCAATAAAGCTAAGTTACAGTATACCTCTAATCATCGTTATCCGGCACGTCGCATTTCTTCTTATTGATCTTCGTCTCTCTTTTTTGATCTGCAGATCAGTAGAGATGATAGTAACAAAGGAAGATTGATGATGGCGATGATGCAACGAATATTAGGGTTTTAGATGTTGAAATCCTAATCGTCCTCCCTTTAGATTCTTCTACAAACTTGGTTCGTCGTTCTCCTTGATTCTGCACTCAAGCCATTCTCTGTTCTTCTTAATTGTTCTTCTTCGTTCTTCCTCCGTATTTAGTAATCTCTCCCCATCTGTATATTTCCGTCTGAATTCCCCTTTCTGTACTTTTTGCTTAGTATTTATAGGCTTTCAACTTAGGGTTTTGGATTTGATGTTATAGATTACTTAGATTAGTGATTGGGATTTGCGGTAATTGATTGATAATTCTGTAATTGATTCGCGATTTGTCATTGATTTAGATTTATTGTAATATATGGATATGTTCTGTTAGTTAATTTGTAATTAGATTTGATTTAGGTTGAAGATTTGATTCTACTGTAATGTTTCTGGGCTTTGAATCCGATTTCGGAGATTTGATTGAATGTTAATTTCTACAGTGAGTGTTACTGAGAAAAAAACATGTGTTAATTATGGGATAATTTGCATAGTAGTTATTATTTAATTGGATTTGGGCCAGCGCGTTACCTTTTTTATTTAGCTTGCACTTAATAATTTTTGGGCCTTGGCAATCAGCCTAGCATGTTTACCAAAAATAACAATACTGCAAACAACAACATTTTTTATACGGATTAGGCCCAACCGGCCCGTTATTATACATATCTTTTTGCAATCATTTAACAAACTCTAATAACATATTTAATAAAACAAAATGTTTGGATAATAACAGTAAATAAAAATGTTAATTGGGCTTAAGCTTTCTTAAAAATTATCCAACAGATTTTCGTCTAAACAACAATCTTTAATAAATGAATTATATGAATAATAATTAATAAAAACATTATTATAAAATTTTATCAGCAATAAAAATATATTACATTTTTTAACAAAGAAATATATTTTATTTATTTATTCTTATAATAAAAAGTTTTAATACTAATACCTTTTTTTTCCGCTAAAACAACATAGCAAGATATCAAATGGACAGCTAAAACCTTAATGGGCCTTTAATTTGCAAACCCCCCCCCCCCCCCCCCCCCCCCCCCATTTGCCCAAAACAAAAATGGACCAAACAAAATTGAATTTTCACCTCTCCTTTTACTTAACAAAAATAATACTTAAATGGGCTTAGTTAAAAATTGCTTAATAAACATTTTTTGAAATAATCTTCTATTTTTTAATCTCATGGGCCATTGGCCAACATGCTTCGCGAATGGGTTTACAGATACGTAGGTATTTCTGACTAAGAAATCCTCATTCCCTTAAATTAAAATGCACCCCCTGGTTGTCTTGGATTTAAGAATGAGTCATCGGATATTGCTGAACCATCCTTAATTAAGATATCTTCTTCTATCTTTAAATCTTGAAAATATAATCGTCGAGGTAGGGAAAATTTGGGGTACGAAAGTTGCCCCTATTTAATTATCTTCAAATTGAATAGCGTGAGAATATACTAGTCTTGCTCATTCTGATTGGGAGTTTATAGAATACTTGGAGTACCCTAAAATTTCTCTGACAAACATAAGGTTACGCTGAGATAGCATACCCTTATGAGTCTTGAGGAAGTAGGAGAAGCTAATGATATATCGCTTACCAGGGTTTGATGATGAGGCAAATGGTCTTGAGCTTGACAGAGCAATCTTATATGTCTTGGTTTGATTTAGCTTATTCATCCATTTAGGGGGATGAATAAGACAACACTTGATAACGCATGACTTCTTGGAGACTAAGGCCGCGAGTTATGTTCGCGAATTGCTGCATGGAAACTTAGGCGACAGGCTAGATTTTGTTTTTTGAGCATCGTTGCATGGAGTCTTAGGCAATGATCTATGTTGAGGATAAGTAAATGCACTAATGCATGGAGTCTTAGACAATGAGTTAAGTTTGTGAATTGCTGCATGGAGTCTTAGGCGATGAGCTAGATTTGGGTTTCGAACATTGTTGCATGGAGTCTTAGGAAATGATTTAAGTTTCACGCACTACTGCCTAGGGTCTTAGATAATGGGTAAAGGAAGGAAAACACATCGTTGCATGGAGTCTTAGGCAATGGGTTATGTTACACTGCTTCCTGGGGTCTTAGGCAATGAACTAAGTTTCACGCATTACTCCCTAGGGTCTTAGGTAATGGGTAAGATGAGGAGAGTACATCGTTGCGTAGAGTCTTAGGCAATGTACCGAGCATCATACATTACTGTATGGAGTATGAGGTAATAAACTATATTTTAGAGGGAAAACATCACTGCGTGGAGTCTTAGGTGATGGGCTGAACACATCACGGCATGGAGTCTTAGATGGTGGATCCTATTTTGGCTTTCGAAAATTATGGCGTGGAGTCTTAGGCAATGTACTGGGTTTTACACATTAATGCATGGAGACTTAGGTAATGTACTGGATTTTGCACATTACTGCATGGAGACTTAGGTAATGCTACGTTGTAAGGAATACATCACTGCATGGAGTCTTAGGTGATGGGCTAAACACATCACTGGATGGAGTCTTAGGTGATGGGTTGGATTTGTAAAAGAAGTGTGCTTTGTTGATTGACCCTTAGATAACTAAATCGAGGGTGAGATTGTTTGTTTGTTGTATGACGCATGTGTATGCCGTCTGATATTGATGTGGAACCCTGAGTGTATGTGTGTTGGCTATCTGATATTGATATGGAACCTTGAGTGCATGTGTATTGAATGTTTGTATATGCGAAATGTGTGCAAAGTGTGTGTACGCTTTAGAATGTTATGAAGATGCTTCCGACATTCTCTCTTTTAAACCATTGGTTTTGAATTACCAATTTCATGGTGTTGTATGTTGCATTGTCGTAGTATCTTTAAATTGATTTGAAATGTTGAAAAAGTGTTATCAATTTTTTGATTGTTTTGTATTGCAGGTGCATGCGTAGGTGTAGAAGCGTGTAGACTTTTGTGTTGTGAGCATAGACGTAGGTGTAGACATGGGTATTTGGCATATGTGTAAACTTTTGTGTTGTAAGTGCAGGCGTAGGTGTAGCCATGTATATGGACGTAGATGCGGATTTTCTTTTGATGTTTTTCTAACCAAAATGCTTTTTCGCAGTTTTATCAAATGCTTTTATTTGTCAAATCCCCCGAAATGATTTCGAAATAATATTCATAAGTAATAAGCATAGTATTTTGTAAACAAATTTGAGAAAAGAAAAAGAACAACTTGAAATATGAAAATAAAAGTGAGTGTTTTATTTATTATGCCTCTGAATAGTCAAATGTATAGGATGTAATTCCTTAAAAGAGGTAATTATAGAAAAAAAAACTTTAAAATTGTAAATGGCAATGAAAATGATAATTGCTATTGTTGTTCCCCAATGTCTTCTTAATAGCTCCTATCTCCTTTGCTTCTGAGTTTTATGATTTAGATCCATCTCTCCCTTCGTGGTCCATAGTAGTAGTTCTTAGATCATAGTCTTTTTGTTCTTTATTTCTTTGTATGAAATCCCTAATTTTTCCTAGATCACCCTTTCGGGTTTTCAATCCACCGGGATAATTTTTTTTGTTATGCCCCTAATTTTTGCCTGAATCACCCTTTAGGGTTTTCGATCCACCGGGACGCTCCTTTTTGCATAAGTCACCCGTTTAGGGTTCGAGCTTAGCGAGCTTCTTATACATAGTATTTTTTTACTGCGTATGAATTTTCTGGATATGGTAGTTCTTCCCCATCCATTGTTGTGAGGATGAGACCACCACCGGAGAATGCTGTTTTGACTATGTATGGACCTTCGTAGTTGGGCATCCATTACCACGTGCATCGAGGTGAGGTAGCAGAATCTTCTTGAGAACTAAATCTCCTTCCTTGAATATTTGAGGATGAACTTTCTTGTCGAAGGCCCTCTTCATCCGCTTATGATGTAATTGACTGTGGCATAGGGCTGTCAAGCATTTTTCTTCGATGAGGTTGAGCCGATCAAGCCACGTCCGAACCCATTCTGCTTCTTCCAACTTTGTTTCCATTAGAACCCGAAGTGATGGCATCTCGATTTCAACTGGAAGTACTGCCTCCATGCCATATACCAGGGAGAAAGGAGTTGTGTTTGTTGATGTGTGCACGGAAGTGCGATAGCCGTGTAGAGCAAAAGGAAGCATTTCGTGCTAACCTTTGTAAGTCTTCACAATTTTCTGAATGATTTTCTTGATATTTATATTGGCTGCTTTGACGGCTCCGTTCATCTTGGGTCTGTATGGTGAGGAATTATGATGTTCGATTTTGAAATTGTCGCACAGTTCCTTCATCATCTTGTTGTTCAAATTAGACCCGTTGTCTGTAATAATCCTGCTTGGAACCCCGTATCTACATATGAGATTCTGCTTGATAAATCACGTAACCGCTTGACCTGTCACATTGGCATATGATGTTGCTTCCACCCATTTGGTTAAGTAATCGATGGCTACTAGTATGAAACGGTGTCCGTTGGATGCTTTCTCCTCGATTATGCCGATCATATCAATTCCCCACATTGAGAATGGCCAAGGGGAGCTCGTGACATTCAGAGCATTTGGTGGCACATTTATCTTATCGGCGTAGATCTGGAATTTGTGACATATCTTCGTGTAGTGGTAACAGTCGGCTTCCGTCATTAACCAATAGTACCCTGCTCGCAGAATCTTCTTGGCCATGGCGTTCCCGTTTGTATGAGTTCCAAAAGTTCCTTCGTGGATTTCTTTCATAAGCGCATTTGCTTATTGCTTTTCCATACACCTGAGTAGTACCATGTCGTAGTTTCTTTTGTATAACACCCAATTACTCAAAAAAAATCGAGGCTAGTCTCCGGAGAGTTCGTTTGTCAATGATGGAGGCATTTTCCGGATATTCTTGATTTTCTAGGTATTTCTTTATGTCGTAAAACCAAGGCTTATTATCCGGCCCCTCTTCAATAGCAAGGTATTGTGCGGGCTCTTCAAAGTGTCTGATTGTGATGTGTGGTTCATGGTTCGGCCAAGTTACTTTGAACATAGCTGATAGTTGCCAGAGCGTCTACCATCTGATTTTATTCTCGTGGGATGTGACTGAAAGTGATCTTTGTGAATTCCGCAGCCAACTTCAAAACATGATCCCGATATAAAGTCAGTTTTGGATGTTTAGTATCCCATTCGTTGTTGACTTGGTATATGACTAGTGCAGAGTCTAGTCCTAGTATGCAAGCTTCATACTCGACGATGTTATTGGTGCAGTCAAAACATAATCTTGCAGTGTAGGGCTTGTGATATTTCTTTTGAGAAGTTAAAACTTCCCCTTTACCATGCCCCAATGCATTTGAAGCCATGTCGTACGTGAATGTCCAACGTTCCCCTGGCTTGGGTCTTTCGTCAGGTCTTGGTATTTTGTAGTCACTTATTTTTTCCTAACTGGAGAACAACCTCCTTTGAGAGGTAGTCTGTGCACCACAATGTCTGTGCCTAACCTTGGCACGTCTCTGTAGGACCAGGAAAATATATCCCCATACTCATGTAATAGCTTGATCAGCCTTTCTTTGACGCTCTGCTATAACGCTGCCCCTAGCTTGATTTCTTTCGAATCTTCCTCTATGCCTAGATTAATGGTCTCAATAGCCTCTTGATACGGTTGTATATTGTCAGCATTTCGCTCTATTTCCCTTGCCATTTCTTTAGAGAGTTCAAGATCTTCATCGCCTTCCTCTTAAGCTTTATTGATAGGAGCATCAAAATTATATCGGGTCGCAACAGTAACATTATCGGTGGTTTTGGGCATGGATTTGCACGTTTATCATGTTTTGGTGCAAATTTTGTTTTGAAAATTCATATGAAAAGGAAGTATTGCTATTTTGAATTTAAGAGATAAATGCAAGAGAAAGACAAGGATCTTAATTGAAAACAAAATATAACTTTTATTAATTATAAATGTTGTCTGAAACAAAACAGGGGGGGCCTTACAAGCAACCCCTATGCCTCGGGCTTGACATAGGTTCTTTTTAAAACAAGAAAAGTTACTTAGGAAAGAAAAAAGATCTCAAGAATATCCACGACAATCCATCTTTTGAGTTCTTCTCCTGGGGCGCATTCTCGGATGAAGTTATTTGCCCTTTTGGTGTTGACTTTGCTGGATATCATTGCCACATGTCCATTGTACTCTATTCCCTTGTTGACAAAGGTCTCTTGGATTGGAAGAAACTGTGCTTTACCCTTCAGAGTAGCTACATATTTTTCTTCAGGGTTTGGTCCAAATTGGACTATCCCCTGGTCCACTAGCTTTTATAGCGTTCTTTCAAAGGCTTTATTATGTTCCAGCAGGAACCCACATTCTAGCAGATACTCCTTCAAAAAGTTTATTGGGACTTTTGCTTGTCTGGTTGCCCCAAAATCAGTTACTACTTCAATTTCATTTATTGCCAGTTCACCATGTGGAGGCATGGGGTTTGATTTGATGTTAGGCTTCTCAAATATGATGTCTTGAGATTCTAACAAATCTTGAACTTTATGCTTGAATGCCCAAAATTGTTTTATGGTGTGTCCAGGAGAGTTAACATGGTATTCGCATCTGGCATCGACATTATACTTTCGCGGAAGTGGCCCGACTGGAGGAGCTAGAGGCTTGAGTTCCACCAAGGATGCTTTGACCAAGTGTTGTAATAACTGGCTAGGTGGCATAGGGAGTGGATCAAAATTTCTTTGCAGCATTCCAAATCTGCCTTATTGTTGTCCTTGTGGGATCATTAATGGTTGTTGTGCCCTTGGTTGTGAGGCTACAACATTAATTTCTCCCTCTTTTCCTTTGGGGAAGTTTGAAGCAAGCCTTCTAGAATTATAGGGGGCATTTGATGGTCCCCCTGTTATTTTCCCACTCATTATTCCAATCTCGATTCTTTCTCTGATAGTCACTAAATTTGAGAATCCCGAAGACATACTTCCAACCATCTTCTCATAATATAGCCCTTGCAAAGTTCCCATGAACATATCGACTAACTCCTTTTCCAACAGCGGTGGTTGCACACGGGATGCTGTCTCCCTCCATCTCTGAGCATATTCTTTAAAAGACTCTTCTCTTTCCTAGGACAAATTCTAGAGTTACATGAGAGTAGGCGCCATGTCCAGGTTATATTTGTAGTGTTTTAAGAAAGCATTAGCAAAATCTTCCCATGTTCAAATGTTCACTCGCTCCAATTGCATATAGAAGTCTAGAGATGTCTCGCTTAAACTGTCTTGAAAATAGTGCATCATTAGCTTTTGATCATGGGCATGGGCATGCATCTTCCTGCAATACATGCGCAAATTATTTTTTGGACAAGTGATCCCCTTGTACTTTTCAAAGTCAGGCACTTTGAACTTCGGTAGAATTAACACATCAGGAACTAGGCCTATTTCGAGAGCATCTACTTCGAAAGCATCAAAACCCTCCAGAGCTTTCAGCCTTTCTTCCAGAGCCTTATACTGATTCATCACCAATGGATTATCGACAACATGAGTACCAGTCGTCTTTAAGGGTGCCTGATGGACATCCTCTAGGCCATGGTCTCCATACTGCATGTCCAAGTAGTTGTCTGCACTGTTGATTGGAATTTGTAGGGTATGTGATGCCCCTGATTTTGATGGTGGTGGGACAAACCCTTTGGTTTCAGCTTCTCTTGTCTCTTGTTGGGCCATGACGGACTTTTGGGGTCCTGCTTCTAGTTCTTTCCTTAGTTGGTGACCTCTTGATGCACCAATTGTTTGAGCTAATTCTTCGAAATCTACCCTAGGAATCTGATCTTGTTTGTCGATGATGTCCTTTAGAGATAGGAGAACATGACTCAGATCTCCTTTCATTGAACTCACATCACCCTTTACTTGGTCGAGATCTTATTTAAATGCAGCCTGATTTCCTCGATTTGTTCCATTGCTTTTTGCTAATAGGCCCTCGTTTGATGTGGAGGTCAAGGAGGTGGAGATCTTCTTCTACCAATGGTTTAACTGAAGAGATTTTTTTTTGAAAAATCGAAATGAGATTTGATATGATATGCAGGTGTTTGCGAATGCATGCATGCGTATGATTATGTATGAACATGTAATATGTTGTTCCCCAAAATTTTCCCTCTCAATTTATCAAAGATTCTCTCACAAGATCTCTATTGATTCAAGATTGCACCAAGATTGATCAGCTCAAGATACCTCCCCAAACACTGATGACCCAAAATTAGAGTTTGAGTTTGTATAAGGGAATTTGGACCTTTAATGCTTCATATGATTTTCATAAATCATTTTGGACTCCCAAGATTGCTCATGTCAAGTTTCAAGCCTTAGATCACACTTTTGCTCAGTCAATTGATCAATTGACCTAAAATCAATTGTATTGGGGAAAAAGTCAACTATGGTCAATTTATAGTCAAAACTCATAATTTTATATCCATATCAACATATTAAACTCATATGAACCATTTGGTCAAGTTTGGATCACAACTTCTCAAGAAATTTGATCAGATCATCAAAAGGGCAAATGGTCAAAATTAGGGCTTTGACTGAAAAGGTTCAATTTTTGACTTTTTGACCTAGCACATGACTTGTTGGTTTGGGACATAATATCAAGAATCCAAATGCATCATTTTGACCTAATGGCATGGTTCAAAATATTTCTCAAGATCAATTGATTGATAATTGAAATTTGGTCAACTCATGAAAAAGTCAACTACACACTGAAAAGTCAAACGTTGACTTTTGGATCAAAATCAAGTTTCAAAAATCATATTTCATCAAGACATTTCAAAGTATGAAGATTTTTCATCAAGAAATCAAAAGTCAAGATTACTTTGGAAAAAAAGTCAAAGTTCTAAAAAGTCAAAGATTACTTCTGGGCCAAGTTTCACACAGTTACAATGGGAGTATGCAAAAGTGATTTAAAGAGGGATTGCAGAGAATGTTACAAGCTTTCTAAAAAGTCTAAGAACTCTTTTAGATCATGCTGGAGCAGGGAGAATCGAAGATCAGAAGTTGGACATTCATTCTTAAATTATGAGTCATTTTCATGATGAACATCTGATCTAATTCCAAGCAATACTGCATAATCCCAATTTTTAGGCCCTCTAACGTGTGTATCTATCCTTAATTAGAAGATTATACAAGATTTTGAGCTATGAACCACTTGATTTAAGCTTTGTCTAATACACCTTGCCATTTAAGGAAGAAAGTTCACACTTCCATTCTGGAAAAGTGACTTTAATCACAAAGTCCACTCTCCTTGAGCTTTGTGTTTATTCTTTCTGCACAAGCATCCCCTACAAACTCAGAACAGTGTTCAAAGTAGCTAGCCATCCTACCCTGCCTTGAAACCATGTTTGTCTAAGCTTTCTTAAAAAACAAGTCAAAATCCACAACATGTGATTTTGTACTTCTGACTCCACCAAGCTTCCAAACCATTTTCCTATAAATTAAACCTTCATTTGCAAGATGAAGAGAATTTGGGATGAGCCCTGAAACTCACTAAAACTCCCTAGAACCATAAATTGCAACACAAGCACAAAAACTTGTCATTTCTGATTTTTGAATCCAATCTCCAAATCCTCTCGTGCATTTCTTGGCCAAACCATCCACAAAGTTTATGATACATATATAGAAGTTATCCCAACCTCTGTTTTCAGACTGTAACATCATCTTCACCAACCTCCATTTTCAAAAATAGAGCATTACATATTGACTTCTCCATAACATTCCAGCCATCCATAGCTCAAGCTAACCATTGCATTAGCTTCCTGGGAACTTGAGGAAGCTAATCAGATCATCACAACAATTTGAATCAAGCTTTAATTCAAAACATGATCTCCAGTTGCAAGGTAAGTTCTTATGATTTTCATCTCATTATTTAGGCATTGTTAGGCTTGCATTTTCAAAGACAAAATGTAGATATCACTGCTCTGAAACTGTACATATTCATGGACGTCATTTAGATGGCCTGAGTAGAGAGAATTTTGGATCAGAACTTCTCGAAAAATTAGGGTTAAGATTAGGGCTAGCAAAATTCATGTTTGTTTCTGATTTATAGTTTTAATGCTTTATAGTTCTGGAACCATGATGAAATTTGCCATAACTTTCACGTTTACATTTTCCATATTGGTTGAGAAATGAATGAGTTGTAGATGCTTTGGCTGGCGCGAGGAAGAAGATGAAGCTTATCATCATAACTGATTTTGTAATATATATATTTATGGTTTTTTTTAATCATATCGGATGTATAGCCCCCCCAATGGTAGAGAGCGCATGTGTAAGGCATTAGTGTTAAGGGTCCTGGGTTCTAGCCCCGGGAGCACCTTTTTTTTTTATTTCTTAACATTTTACCCCATATATTTGTTAACAACACGCCTGAGCCAGAACTTCTAGGTTGTCTCATTTATGCTTCTAGCATCACCCCCCCCCCCCCCCCCCATTTACCTGTAAATAGCACGCCTGGGCCACAACTTCTAGGTTGTCTCATTTTTGCTTCTAGCATCACCCCCCCCCCCCCTATTTACCTGTGAACACACGCCTGAGCCAGAACTTTTAGGTCGTCTCATTTTTGCTTCTAGCATCACCCCCAGCTACCTGTTAACAGCACGCCTGGGCCAAAACTTCTATGTTGTCTCATTTTTGCTTCCAACATCACCTCCCATGTACTTATTAGCAGCACGCCTGGGCCAGAACTTCTGGGTTTTCTAATGTTGCTTCCAACAACACCCCCATCCATTTTTTCATCATGCAACCCAGCATAACCTTTTTATTTTCTTTCTGATTCTGATCACAAAAATACATTTGGGCCTAAACCAAACAGAAATCAGTTTTACTTACAAAGATCATTTCCACTTTCTAAACCCCCCCCCCCCCCCCTCTGACTTTAAATTTATATTTATATTTTATTTTCTTTCTATTATTATTTTTAGTATTATTATTATTATTTATTAATCAGAAACACCAAAAATATTATATTAAATATTTAAATTATTTAGTTTATTTTTATTTAACTTCTTAAAATAAAAAAGACCAAAAACATTTTCCTATTTAATTTCTTTTCTTTAACTTAATATTAAACTTAGATTTAGTTCATTTTCTTTGTTTAAATTAAAATTAACTTAGTTTAACTTTCTTACTTCTAACTATTTATCTTCTTTTAGAAAATTAGGTTAAAATATTTTCTTAAACAAAATCAAAACAAATTATTTTCTTTTTATTCATGTCTTGTACATTATATACATTTCAATTCTTGTACATTATTCAAGTTCAATATAGTTGTAATAGATAATTAATTTTAATTTCTTGCAATCTCCCATTT
This sequence comes from Vicia faba, assembly GCA_948472305.1. NCBI lineage: Eukaryota > Viridiplantae > Streptophyta > Magnoliopsida > Fabales > Fabaceae > Vicia > Vicia faba. The sequence goes on along the minus strand of OX451737.1, from coordinate 556,113,500 downwards.
GTAAATTTGTACACCCCATCCCCCAAAAATGATGTAATAGCGTAAAATTTACATTTCCGCAATTTATCGCTTTCATATAAATGCTAGTAATTAGGGTTTGTATGGAAAGATAAAAGCAATGCTTAGAAAACCCTAATCCAAGATAAACCAAGCATGAAATACAAACACTTGCACACTTTGCACCTCTAGGGTCTACTCCACTTGTTGCCTTAAGAAAATGGTCATGATATGCATGTGAGACATCTTAGCAAAAACAATCAAAATACAATATCATATCCCCTCGATGATGCTACGAACGTTGCCTTCAAAATGATCTTAGTCCCTTAAAAAAATGCTAAGGTATCTCACAACATTGATATCTATGACTATACGATGACCCACACCCATCCCTTTACATCCAAAGATAAGGCTACTCACCAATCATTGGTGAGATAGCAATATCAATGGAAGGAATAAATGAACAAAAGACTTTTGAGTAGGTAGAACGTTCTTAGTTGCTTGCTCACAATCCATCTTTAAAGTAAAATATCTTTTCAAACACACCAAACACTTTCAAAACATGAAATATTTTCAAAAAGTCCAACACTTTGTATGCGTTCTTATAGAGACGAGATTCATTACAAAGTTTGCCTAAACGAAGGCGTTTTTCAAAAATACTTTCAAAACCCACCACAAACACATTTCAAACAAAGAAATTTCAAAAGTGATCTAGCAAGCAACTAAGAGCCCGTAGATAACTACGAATGAAAAGGGTGCTAACACCTTCCCTTTTCATAACCTACCACCCGAACTCAAGAAAATATCTCAAAGGTATTTCCTGTTCTTTTCACCCTTTCCTTATTTGATAAAATAAAAGTCGGTGGTGACTCTTGCTATCCGCAACAATTGAAATCAAACACAAAACACCCATGTCAGTTCTCCCACCGTATTACAGAACTGGTGACTCTGTTTGGGATATCTCAAAAGCGGGGTTACCTTAGAGCTAGATCATAATTATTTACTTTCATTGTTTGATTTGGTTGCTTTAAATTTATGGGTCCTTGTTTGGGTTTGTATTGATCCTCCACCCAGATCTGGGAACACCATTAAGTAAATAGCAAAGATTATGGAGACTGTACGATGTAGACCGATATGGTTGAGATAATAGCTATGCTAGTGTGACATATTTGTGGGTACCGGTATCCCTTATGGTGAATTAAGGAGAATATGGGGCCACTGAGTTATGTCATGAAGCACTAACGAACCTTAGAACCTTTAATTGAACAACTTGGCCATTAGGAAGTAGTGAGATAGTCAGTTTCGGTAGAAAGATGAAAATTGGTTGATACTCGATACTACGCTAATTGAGATTGGACTTTTGGGATATTTTGGCCGCAAGAAAAGATTGATTGTGCTAAAACAATTCCCAATGAAGAAAGATCAGTGATATTGAGATTCCCTAGAACCTGATTACTTTCTAGGACAGGTTGAACCAACTAAACTTCAAGAGGGTACTTACCTATGAACCCCATGCAATCCTAATCCTAAGGTATTTGTTTGCTTTGTTTGTGATTATTATTCATGTCATCATACACATCATAACATCATAAAACATTCTCACTAACCATTTCAAGGATTTAGGAATTTATCTTTGTTCTGTTTTGTAGGTTATGACTCCTACTTGTAGGAATACCATCTGAGTCAACTTCGTGAAAGTGCATACTCAACTTCAAGAGTTAGCACCAAGAGTTCCTGGAGATTCTCCTTTCGCTAAGAAATATGGTCAACTTCTCAACTTGGCTACCTTAAACTTCCAAGAAAAATGTATGTGTGTGCTTTTCCAATTCTTTGATCCTATGCATCATTGTTTCACTTTCCTTGACTACCAATTGGGGCCTACATTATAAGAATTCTCTTAATTGTTAGGAGTTCCTATGCTTGATCAAATACCATTCACTGGTTTAGAAGAGATTCCAAAACCTGAAGTTATTGCCAAAGCTTTACATTTGAAGAGATCTGACATTGTGGAAAATTGGGAGACAAGAAGTGGAGTTAAGGTTTTCTTAGCCAAGTTTCTGTTGGACAAGGCTCGTTTGTTCTGGGAAGATTTGGATTTTCAAGCTTTTGAGAATGATTTGGCCCTTTTAATCTATGGTTTGGTTCTATTTCCAAATCCGGACCAACTCATAGATGTGAATGCCATCAAGGTTTTTCTCTCTTGTAATCTCATACCTACTTTTCTTAGAGACATTCTACATTGTTTCCACACTCGCACCATGAAGAAAAGGGGTACTCTTTTATGTTGTATTCCATTACTCTCTAGATGGTTTATTTCACACCTACCGCGATCAACATTGAAGAATGAGCAAGGCTTGACATGGTCTCAAAGATTAATGTCACTCACATATTCTGATATTTATTGGTGTGCTCGATCTATGTAGGACCTCACTATTATTTACCGTTATGGGGAATTTCCTAATGTCCCTCTACTTGGTGTTAGGGGAGGTATCACCTACAATCCTTGTTTAGCTTTGTGACAGTTTGGGTATGCTAGGAAGGATGACCCTCATGATGCACTCGTCCAAGGATTTGAATTTGACTATGAGAGCGATGTTCAAGGTTATCGTCAGAGATTAATGCGAGCTTGGGGCATGGTTAACAAGGTTGACAGTAAGACATTGGGGAATAAGAACTCCATTCCTTTGGAGCCTTATCTCAAGTGGGTGCAAACTCGCGCTCAAAAACTCATGATGCCTTATGAAGCCATCCTACCTATCATCATGGAGCCTGTTGTCGAAGGAGATGTTCTACATATGGTCCTTTATCCTAACATGCCAACTATGATACGGTGGGAGAAATGACTTGGGTGTTTTGCGTTTGATCGCAAATGTTGCGGTTAGCAAGAGTCGCCATCAACTCTTCTTTTATCCAAAAGGAAAGGTGAAAAAGCACAAGAAAGACCTTTGAGATTGTTTCTTGAGTTCGGGGGTAGATTATGAAAAGGGAAGGTATTAGAACCCTTTTCATCCATGGTTTTCCATGGGCTCTTAGTTACTTGCTAGATCACTTGCTTTTGTTTGAAATTATGCTTTGTGTGGTTTTTAAAAGTATTTTGAAAAGGCATCATCGTTTAGGCAAACTTTGTAATGATTCTCGTTCGTAAGAATGTATACAAAGTGTTGATCTTTTGAAAATGTTTTCAAGTTTGAAAGATGTTTTTGAAAGTGTTGGTGTTTGTTTTGAAAATAGCAAAGATGTTTGTTTTGAAATGGGGAAAGTAATTAGGAGCAATCTACCTACTCAAATGTCTTTCTTGTTCATTTTCTTTTCCTTTGACATTGTTGTCTTACCATTGATTTGGTAAGCAACCTTATCTTTAGATGTAAGCGGGACGGGCGTGGGTCATCGTATAGCCATGATTAGCAATGTCGCAGGGTATCTTAGCATTTTTCTTTAGGGACTAAGATCATTTTGAAAGGCAACTTAGATAGCGTCATTGAGGGACTATGATCTTGTATTTGCTTATTTTTTTGCTAAGATACCTCACATGCATAACATGACCATTTTTTAGGCAACAAGTGGAGTTAACCTTAAGGGTGCATGTGTGAATAGTGTGTTTTATTTGCATAGATTTAATCTTTGATTAGGTTTATCTACTTGTTGATTTTATGTCTTGCCATACAAACCCTAGTTACTAGCATTTATATTTGAAAGCGATAAATTACGGAAATGTAAAGTCCTACGCTATTACATCATTTAGGGGATGAGGGTACAATTTACAAATGGGGATGAAGTAGGAACTTAAATATTACAACCATATCGAATAACCATGAAGGAAACGTAAAAATAGTGTAAAAAGAAGGAAACAATGCATCTTGAACTATTATGTGTCGATACAAGCTCACATGCACCGACACATAACTTTCCTTGCCCCTGTATTGTCAAATCAACTCAGTATGAGTCGATACATAATGGTATGTGTCGACTCATACACTGCATGTGTCGACTCATACGTGCTTTGTGTCGAATCATACATTGTTTTTTCATTCTGTTTTGGGGCTGTAAAGCAGTATATATCGACTCATAAGGCTATGTGTCGACTCATACATTGTTTTTCCTTCTGTTTTGGGCCTGCAAAGCAGTATGTATCGACTCATAAGGCTATGTGTCGACTCATACTATCATTTTTTCTACTTCAACATTGTTTTGCTGCATACATAGGTTAGTTCTCAACACATAATGAAAAGAATGAAAGATAAAAAAAGGTTAGCTTTAAGGACAATGGTTACTACATTTTATCTTCACAAATGAACCATTAATGATGCTTGTATAAAGAGTTCAAAATCAAGAAAAGTTACCTTGAAACTGAAATTTGTGCTTTGAGTTTGAGCTGCTGTATGGGCTGTTGTTGAGGTTTGGAAGTGATGATAGTGATGTTACAGAAGTTTTTCTTGTGTTTGAACAACTTCTATATGATGTATGTGGAGTGTTTAGATGGTTGGACAGAATTTGCAAGGCATGAGAGGTTCAAAGGTTTGGACTTTAAAACTCAAGAGTGGAAGTTTTATGGACTGTTATGGCTTTTGATGGCTAGTTTACAACAAGACTTCTGGATTTTCTCTCTATTTTTATAACCTTTTTCCAACCTCTTTCTAACCTCTTTCTCTTACAAATGCTTCTTCTATTTATAGGAAAGGGGTTTGTGCATATGATCTGATTAGGTTTATAAGACAACGTGTTATGGTTTGGTTGGATTACAAAGATCAAACTAAGTCAAGTACTTCATAGTCCCAAGATGAAGTACCAAAGTTGTTGGTATTTAGGAGTTACTTCCCATGATTTATGGTGAAGTATAATCAGCAACCAGCAAGGTATGGGCTCAAGACAAACTTTGTTCAAAAAGCTTGCTTTTCAAGAATAGCAATGATGCCTTTATGTCATAAATGGAAAGATATTTTGGACAATGGTTTAAACACTTGGGTAATAGCTCAAGAGTGGGTGCAAGCATTAAATTATGATGATATTTGCAAGCAAAGAAGCCTGCAACATAAGATTATGCAGCAAATCATGAGAGTTTTGTTATGTGTTCTTCACTTAGAATGACTTGCAATTCAAAGATGGATGGCCAACTTCAAGCCCTTGAATCTCCTAGCTCAAGTATGATAAATTTATGCTCTTGGATGTTTTGGAAAGCTTGAAACATCCTCTATAACTTTCATGTTGGCCATTTCGACAAAATCATCTTGTAACTATGTGAAAAAATTCCAAGAAGTTGGGGTAAAATTCTGACCAAAATCTGTTGAAAATTTCTCTAAGTGTTAAATGAAAATGTCATGACTTCATGAATTTGTAACTTGAGATCCAAGCACTTCTAGGAGAAGTTATGTAAAGCAATGTTATAGATATCATGGAGATCTATAAATTTCATGTTGAAAGTTTCCCTTGAACCGTCTTGTATCTTGGTGAAAGAATGGCATGAAGTGATGAAATTATCATGTATAAAAACACTTAGAAAATTTCTAAGTCTTGGAAATATTGACTTTTCAAGTTGACTTTTGACTTTCTTGATGATCAAGCTTGATATTCTTGAATGTCTTGATGAAATTTGATCTTTGGAATATAATGTTGACAAAAAATTCAAAGTTTGACTTTCTAATATGCAATTGACCATTTTGCCCTTGTGCCAATTCCAAGCCTAAATTGATGTATGAGTGCTGCAAACTTGACGTCATAGAAGATCTTGTGAGAAAATCCTTGAAAAATGAGAGGGAAAATTTTGGGGTACAACACCTACTTCTCTTGAAGATTTGCGAAGAGCTTAGATTCAGCTAAAGGAAGAGCGAGACACCTTCGAAACCCAGTTCTACGCAAGTGAAAAGAAGGTTTTAGAGCTTACGAGACAGCTCCATGAAGAGCAAAGTTTGAACGCCTACATTGCACCAAAGAGGATGCGCTCGACCTTTTTGTCTTAGGAGTTTATTTTGTATTTATTTCCTCCATTGTAAGCCCAATAGGCATATTTGTAATCAATTTGAATGTATTAATGCAATTGATGTTTGTTCCTTTTGTGTAAACAAATTTAAATCTTCTAAGTCCTTGAAATCATTTGCATACGCATTTTCATGCATCATAACATAAACAGGTTTTCCGCAACAGGTTTCCTTATCTTTCTACTGTTTATTTCAGTAAGATGGATATCGAACAAACAGTGAAGGACTTGCAAGCGCAGAATTCCCAGTTCCAAGAGACCTTGCTGACCCTGGCTAAGGGGCAACAAGAGCTGATGACTATGCTAGTAGCCAAAAAGAAAACCAAAAAGAAGGCCTTCATCAACATGGGTAAGAGGTTCAAAGGTCCAGTTCGTCAGGTACAGATAGTCGAAGAGTCGTCTGAGGAGGATGAAAATCAAGACGAGGAGGCAAGGAGCACTTGTGTTGGGGGTGCCAATAATCAAGCTTCCAAAGATGAAGACTACTTTGATGAGCAATACCCTCCAGCTGAGGATAAATACAAGCAGTTGGAGTATGGACTAAAGGTTGTTGAAATTCAAGCCGTGCCTGGTTTGGATTTTGGTGAGTTGGGCTTAGTACTTGGGGTCGTCATTCCCAATAAGTTCAAAATACCAGTCTTCGCTAAGTATGACGGGGTTTCCTGCCCAAAATTTCATCTAAGGTCTTACGTGCGCAAGATATAACCACACACTACCGACAAGAAGTTCTGGATCCATTTCTTCCAAAAGAGTCTGGTTGGGACTCAATTAGAATGGTTATATCAATTGGAGGGTTCCCGCATCCATACATGGGAAGATCTAGCCACTTCTTTTTATCATCAATATCAATACAATGCCGATCTGGCACCAACTAGAGTCCAACTTCAAGGTATGACAATGCGTACCAATGAGGGGTTCAAGGAGTACACATAAACATTGATGGATCTTGCTGGTAGGGTCCAACCACCGCTAAATGACAGAGAACTAGTTGACATGTTCATGGGTACATTAACTGGCCCATTTTCAACCTTTTGATTGGCATTTCTTCGTCTGGTTTCACTGAGTTGATCCTAACTGGTGAAAGGGTCGAAAGTGGCATTAAGAGCGGAAAAATTCCCATGACATCTGCTTTCGCATCCAATGCTGTAAAGCAGCCTTTCACTAGAAAGAAGGAGACAAATGTTGTGTATGGGGAAAGGGCCCATAACAAGAAGGATCACCGACCCTCTATTAATGTTGTTTTAATCTCAAACCCTCCATCTGCTCAAAGGCAATCATCTAACAATCAACGATCCTAAGTTCCTCGAAGACAGTTCACAAGGATAAGCATGTCGCTGTCCCAAGCCTTACAACATCTGTTAAAAGCCAAATTAGTGAAATTGCGCGATCCATCATCCAATCCAAACATTTCATCACCTAAGTACAATCCAAATTCCAAGTGTGTGTATCATTCCAACAACCCCAGGCATGAAACTGATCAATGTTGGGCTCTGAAGAATAAAATTCAATATCTGATAGACAATAAAACAATTGAATTTAATCAACCTGCTATTCCAAATGTGATAACCGCACCAATGCCGAATCATGGCAAAGGTGTTAACGCAATTGATGATACTACTTTCATCTCTTCCATTGAAGATTTAACAACTCCATTAACTATTGTGAAGGTTAATTTGCTGAGAGCCGGGGTGTTCCCTGGCTGTTCTAAAAATTATGTTTGTTATGATCAACAAGTAAATGGGTGCAAGCGGCTGAAGGAAGGTGTGCAACGCCTAATAGATAGCCACGAGATTCTGTTTGAAAAGATTCCTACCATCAAGAGTTTAACCAACAAAGCTGAAGACTTGTCCATAATAACAATTTCCAACAAGTCTTTTAGGACCCCCTCAAAGGGTCCTATTAGAATTTCAAATGAACCAACCATTGACCCTTAAATAATCATTGTCGCTGGGCCTATCCCCTACTCCTATGACAAATCAGTTCCATGGAACTATGCTGCCGAGGTTTATTATCATGGGATAAAACAAGATTCTTGGATCAACAAAGATGAAGCTGATGTCACCAATATTGTGTCTCTTCATCTTTCTCAATGCAAGCTGCTTCTTCCTACTCTCAACCAAAAACACGTCGCGAAACACCTCCCATAATCGGTGATTCCTTCCTCCTTCGTTCTCATCTCGCTGCTATAGACAAGCATCACGCTGTCGCTTACACACCATGAACAACGGTTCAACCTCTCCACTCTGTCTTACATTCCTCATGATTTACGGACTACTTCCAATTCGTCTCACCCGCGGCCGCTTCTCACGTTCGACCGAAGTAGCTCTGGCGGCTGCTCGAAGTAGATAAAGAAGACCAAAGACGCATATATCTTTAGATCCTGGCTCAGGTATGCATATTCTATTTGATTCTCCGTATGAATTCCTTTTCTTCTTCTGAATTTATACGTGCTTGCATTTTTGAAGTTGTTGTGTTCGATTGCATGTGTGATCTTGTTACGAGGATGGAGCACAATTTCTTTGTTTATATTGAATGCATAAAGATGATGATGAAGATGAATATGCAGTGATGCTTGAAGAATTAGCTTAGGGAGAGTGAGGATTGGTGATGAAGGTGCGGTTATGGAGAGATGAAGGTTGTTGTGAAGATAATTGAAGGAAGGTGCCAAGAGTAGAGGTGAAGATGAAGGTGGTTGAAGATTGATGATGGAGAAGAATGAAGATGAGAGTGAAAAGAGAGTTTTGTTCAGATTTTCTATTTGGTGATTCTTCCGTGAAAAATGAAGAATGAATCGTGAATTGAGGTAAGAAATTCTGTTATATCTTTCTGTTAGTTTGATAGAAAGTTAGTTAGAAAATGAAATGAATCATGTTCATTGGTTTATGATTTCTGTTAGGAAGTGAATGGTGAGGATTGCTTCTGATTTTCTGTTATATTCCCCTACTACTTTTTTTGTTAGATATTTTGAATCTGTTAGCTGTTAATTTTTGAAAGTTTGTTAGAAAATAACTGTCTCTGAGCCCTTGGATTAGGAAATTAGTTAGGGAGAATAGATGGTGAGGATTAGAGATTTGAATTTGCTAATAATTGTCATGAATTCTGTTAGAAGCTGCTGAGCTGGAATTTTAACAGGACCTTTATTCTATGTTTAATTCTGAATTCATCTGTTGGTTTTCAAATTGATATGGTGAAATGGTTAGTTGTTTTGGAGATTCGGTTTTCTTGTACTGAACTGATTTTCATTATCTATTTTGTATGCTTTATGGACTGGTTTGCTATTGTCAGAACCATTTTGGTTAATGTCAAGTTGTCATATGATGAATACTTGCCACTATTTAGATTTTTCATTATTTTCTTGTCATTGTAAACTGCATTGGTTAATTGTTGTGGATTTGTTTGGTTAATTTTCAGGGCTGCAACTTGAATATGTTCATGGATGCATTGATGTTTCATGGGACATGATTGAAATATTTGGATATCTTAGAGGGATAATGAAGACGTAGAGTGAATTGGAGTAGAGTTTGATCATGAAGATAGCTTGAAAATGGAGCAAAGGAAATGGCACGTGAAACTTAGCGTGCAGATCTTTGGAGCCTTTGCCATGGTGATTAGGATTAGAGCATGAACAATTTGAAAGGAAGTTTGGCATAGGTTTAGCTTTAGGTTCATGTTTTTTATGTGATGTAAGGCCTTGTAAACCTCTTGTACATTTTGTAATGAACATGAATGAACTTTTATTTTGATGGAATTAATCTTGAAACTTGAATGATTTGAATGATGAAGTTATGAATAATGATTGAATTTTGAATCACTTTGAATGAATTCTTCAATGAGAACCCTTCCTCAATATAAGTCCACTTGTATTGCAATCCAAAATGAAGCATAAAAGAATTACTCGTATCTTTAATGACCCTCTAATTCAATTCATACTTGTATGGAAAATGACAAATACTTGAAGGAATGATGATGCCTTTGAACTCTTGAATAAGGTCTTGAATGAGTTTTGAATATTTGAAGCATTGATTCAACTTTTGTAAATCAAATATATATGATCTCAAAGTCATGAACTTCCCCTCTTTAGCATGTATGCCTCTTAATAATTTTGATCGCATTGAATCCATGACATAAAATGATCATTTGAATGAATCCAAATCAAATTCGATTCTCAATTACCCCCGCCTTCGATTCTCAAATCCATATCAAACATGTATTATAAGAAACAAGTAAAATGAAAGAAGTAATAATGCCTCGATAACATTGGATCAACAAGTTCAACATCTTGTACCACTGCTTAACGTTTCTTCAATTTAAACCACAAGCCCTATAACTTGATGACCAATGATCTTAACACAAAAGGAACGCCTTGAGAAATCTCTGAAGATGTGTGAGATTTGACATAAAAACCCTAACCAATCATCCATTGATGAAAAATAGATCCACAGTAACACATGAATCAAAACCCTAATTCCACTTCAATACTTAAAGAATAATCAGATGAAATCAACTTTATTTGATATATACACCTCAACATTGTGGAAATCTTAGCTTGTACAACCATTGATTTTTTGAACCTCAGGGTACTTTATTGAGTGAAAATGCATGTTAGTAACCTAATGAAATATGTGAATGCAACGCTAAGCCTAAGTCAAATAAAAGTACAATTAGGAGGGTAAATTTTGGGGTGCAACACCAATATCTTTGTCACATTCAAAGATCATTAATTTCTAAGTGACTGCTAAGCTATTTATAGAGGTTGCTCATTCCTCTTTCACCTTGTGAGGTTTCGTGTTTCCATAATTCTTATGGCTTTTGTTCGGTTTTGGGCGAGTTTAGTTTGGATATGGTTTTATGAAGGCCTTATTTGCCAATTTTTGGCTAAAAAGGGGGAGAAAGGGTTTGCTCAGATGTTCAGTCTGGAGGTTATATTTCTAGATGTTGCACAAACATGTCGAAGAGGATGTTCTATCCTATTCCGGGTTTATATTGTGACTTGTGATCTGAGTTATGAACACAGTTGTAACATGTGTTCTAAGTTACCAAGGGTGGCATATGGATACTTCTAAAGTTTACTCTTATGCCACAGGTTGACTGATGGGTGCTTCATGGTTCTCTTATGCCACCATTTGAAAGAAAAAATTATTCATTTGTGATAAGAATAGGTTCTTCGGTTGAGGGGGGGTGCAGATTATCTTCTTCCTCGTGGGCATTGTGTGCATCAAATGACTTCAGAATTTTCTTTCCTTTTATCCTGAGGTTGTTGTTCTTTGATGTTGAAGTTCTTGCTGCAACGTAGCTCATTCAAAATAATGGAAAAAAGATATTGAACAAGATGTCATGGCATCTTGACTGAAGACTGACTCCATGTTTCTGCTTAGTAGCTTCTGAAGACTAAGCTGGTTTGTTTTTGTTTATTGTTGTAATCTGGGTTGTAATTTATGTTATTTGTTTTAGCCAAAATTTTCCAAAAGAGGAGATTGTTAGTTCTCTATTTTTAAGATTGGCATTAATTTTAGTAAAACAAATATATCAGCAATATGTTAAATAAGGTGTATTATCTTGCTAAGAAGAACAGGTTGAGCAAAAAGTCCTATTTTATGTTGAGACTTGTTGAGATGAGAAGTTCTCATCATCTGAAGCAACATATCGGATCAGATGTCCTATGCAGGATCATTCGACATCGCGCTGTTTTATAAGTCTGGAAGATTCAAGTTAGAATCAAGAAAATATTGAAGAAAATTGACTTTCTAATTATGGAGATAAATTAGGAAAGATTTCCTTGAAGACATATTTTATAGTAGAAGTTTCTGCTGATTTGTAGCAGCTGATATGCTATAATTTGAAGCCCAAATCCAAATGTGAAAAGGTTATAAAGTAGAAGTGTTTGTAAATTAGAAAAAGCACGGGTCCAAGATGTAGATCATTAGGGCTTTGTCTTTGTGCTACTCTCTAGGAGAGTCGGTCTGTCCTTTAGGTAATAAGTTGAGTGTTGTTCTTGGAGGAAGCTTTTAAGCAACTCTAAGTATTGCTCTTAGTCAAGAGTCTTGGCTAGGTATTGTCATGGAAATGTGTCTTCTATTTTGTTGTCATGGAAGTGTGTCTTCATGTATTTTGTCCAATCGCTGTCTGTGATTGATGAGGGATTGATGGGGTCATCATATATAAGTGAGTCTTAAATAGAAAGTTAGCACAAGTAGTGATTAAGTGAGTAGATCGTAAACTAATATGTTTGTTGTAGGATCTATGAATTGAATACGGTAGGGTGTTCTGTTTCACAAGAGAATGAAGATGAAACAAGTGTTAAAAAGTAAATAAAAAATTAGAGTCTAATTATATAAATTATACATGCAAAATAACTCACTTCAAATACTAGGGTCAACTGAGAGAATAGAAAATTTTAAAATAAAAAAACTATAAAAACGTCATTTTCTAAGAATTTCATGCAAATGGTATTTCTTTTTGGCTAGTAGACTAACAGAGAGAATATACAAATTTAAAATTAAAAAATAGAAAAATAAATAATAGGAGATTAAGTAATTAATTGAACGAAATCAATATTTCTGTTTGTAAAAAATTACTTTAATTTTTGTGTATTAAATATTTCTTTTTCATCCAACAAAACTATTTACAAAATTTAAAAGAAATAGAAAAGAAAATAAATATGATTTGAATCCTGGTAAATCTATGCTCATTAAAAAATAAACAAAAAAATATATAAAATACAACAATTTGAATCATAAACCCTGACTGAGTTCCTATAATAATTAAAAAATAAACAAAAAATATATAAAATATAATATGTATGATTTAAATCGTGAACTCTGATAGATCTTTTTCCTCGACTAGTACAAAAATCTGAAAAAATAGATTATATTTAAAAAAACAATTAAACATGGCGCATCTAAGAAATATACACTATTATTTATTAGCCAAAATAAAAACTTTATTATAAAACATATTATTTGTAATATCCATACGCTAGTTAATACTGGATACATCTTCACAAATTCTTATTTGTCTTTTGCATTTAGAAGTATGAATATATATGATTAGAACACCCTTAGTGCTAATGTCATTTTCAGAAAATAATCATTGGTTTACTGTATACCATTTATTGACTATTGAAGAGAAAGGATTATGATGACCCATTCGATGGAGAAGTATGAGAACATTATTATCTTAGCAAGAATTCAATCTCCAATAGATTAGTGACTATTGTTCTACTTTCGCAACATCCACACATTAAGTTATTTTGTTGGGTATATATCTTCTAGTTGCAAAGTTCATACGTATTTATTTCCCTAAAACGTGTATGGGATTAGCCAATTAATTCATTGGGTCACTATACTTCCTATTACTAGGGACTAGTGAGTGGTGTATGATTGTTTTTCCTTTCATATTATTGGCAAATGACAATGCATGGCATCTCATTAGAATAATTTAAAGAAAATCAAAATCAACGAATTATTTTTTACTAAATTATATTCCCTTTCCTTCAAAGATGTTAATACTGCATTTTTGTTCCAGCTTAATTTTTATTCTGTCTTAAGATATTAGAAAAAATAGAGAAAAAAATAAAAACATAATATCAAGAGATTAACGTATAAACTATAAAGACAAAAAATCATAACCGCTCTTAAATAATAATTAGAAAATAATGTTATATAAAAATTGTTACAATACATATTTTATTCTCAATCACTCTAAAGTTCATATATATTTGTACTCTTCAAAATAAATATTTAACTATCTTTTACGACACTTTAAAAATAAGAGTATAAGAGAAAATATAAAAAATCAAATACAAATTTAAAATATTTTTTACTGGTACATCTTAATACTAAGAAATTATATATATACACTACACCAAAAATAAAAAATAACAGTACACCATAGACAGTGTTCATTTCAAGAAGCGTTGCTATAAGGTAAAAAATTAAAATTATAAACTAAATTAATAAAAGTGTTGCTAAAGGGCATAGAAAAGAAAGTGCTTTTTTGAAAGCGCTGCTATAGAGCATAGATACGAAAGCATTTTTTGAAAGCGCTATTATAGGGCACAAATAAGAAAGCGCTGCAAAAATAAAAAATAACAGTGCACCATAGACATCGCTCATTTCAGGAAGCGCTGCTATAAGTTAAAAAATTAAAACTATTAACTAAATTAATACAAAACGCTACTAAAGGGCATAGAAAAGAAACCGCTTTCTTGAAAGCGCTGCTATAGTGCATAGATACGAAAGCGCTTTCTAAAAGTGTTGCTATAGGGCATATATTAGAAAGCGCTTTTGTCATTAAAAACGCTGGTAATGCCTATACTTTAGGAAGCTCTTTTTGAAAGTGCTGTCTTTTCAGAATTCTAAAATTAAAACTCTTAAAACCTAAAATAACAAAACACGATTCACACTCCCTACGTCATCTGTTCAACCATCTTTCTCCAACAGCCTCTGATTACGTCAAATTGTCATTCACACTCCCAGCAGCATACCCCTCCGTTCTCGATCCATCATCAACGAAGAACAGCTATACCAGTCAGCATAAGCTCCCTCTGTATCATTCCAGCCAGCACCGAGCAACAACAACCGAACGCTCCTTCTGACTGATCTCTCTGTCATTCTCTTTCTGCACAACTCAACACCACTTCCGCTCAGCACTCATAGCGGTAACTCCACTGCTCCAACTTTATTCTTACGTCAACATTATCATTAATATCTCTGCTTCCGACTTCGACAAATTTTGGTAATTCTCGATATCACGTTGTTTTTATTAGAACTGTCATGCTAAGAAGAGTATTTTTGATAAAATTCTTAAAAAAAACTTGTTGTGTTTGTTATTCTTAATTGATCTGAGTAAGGATAACTACGGATTGTTTAGGTCACGTGCGTTAATTTTGTATGATGAAGTCATGATAACAACACGTACTATATTGTTTGAATCTGAATTTTAGTTTTGATATCAGTTTCATTCCATTTGTGCTAAATTTGATTTTCAGTTTCTTCTTCTAAATTCAGAGAGGCTAAACTGAATATTGTGTTTATGTAGAAATTCATTCATGATTATTACAATAGCTTTCCTATAACTATATATAGTTAGTTATCCTGTTTTTCTATTACAAAGTACCGTCTACTTAACTCTAACTTAGTTATCCTGTTTTTAATCTCTGTCCTTTTTTTTAAGTATTGTTTTTGTTTAGCTTACCTAATAGTAAGACCATGGATAAAAAATGGATGTATGTCAATTGATTGTCTAAAGAGTACAAGAATGGGGTATTGGAATTCGTTAAGTTTTCTGTTGAACACGCCGAAGACGCCAATCGAATGAAATATCCTTGCTTAAGTTGTTGTTTTGTGGGTCAGGTTGACACAGTTGGGTTGCAATCGTATTTATTGAGGCGTGGAATTGATCAAAGTTACACATGTTGGATATTCCATGTGAGAAAAGTAACGAGAATGCTGAGCCGGAGGATAGTATGACATATGCTTTAGACGAAAATGGCACAGATACATATGATTGTGATCGAGTCGAAGAGATTGCGGAAACACTTGAAGAAGATCTTCAGGATTATCCTAAAATGTTTGAGAGGTTGGTAAGCGATGCAGAGAAACCGTTGTATAAAGGTTGCACTAAATTCATAAGACTGTCTGCAGTATTAAAGTTGTACAACTTAAAGGAGGGCAATGGATGGTCGGATAAAAGTTTCACCGAGTTATTAGCCATTATGAGAGATATGTTTCCGGAGGATAATGTTCTTCCTAGTCGAACCTATGAGGCCAAAACAATGTTGTGCTCTATTGGCATGAGCTATGATAAGATACATGCTTGTCCAAATGATTTCATTTTGTTTCGAAACAAATATGCATCGTTAAATGAGTGCCCTAAATGTGGTTTATCTCGATATAAGAAAAAATTGTCTCCAGCAAAAGTCTTATGGTATTTTCCTATAATTCCTAGATTTAGACGCATGTTTTATAGTGAAACCGATGCAAGACACTTGACTTGGCATGCAGATGAAAGAATTATTAATGGAAAGTATCGACATCCGGCAGAAGCAAGAAACCTTCGCTTGGCGTTATCTACAGATTGAATGAACCCACGTGGTCTTCAAAGTATCTCACATACCACATGGCCTATGATTCTTATGATTTATAACCTACCTCCATGGCTATGTATGAAGCGTAAGTGCATGATATTATCTATGTTAATTTTTGTGCCTAAACAACCAGGTAATGACACGTATACTTGACACCTTTGATAGAAGATTTAAAGATTTTATAGGAGAACGGTGTGGAGGTTTATGATGGATATAGGAAACGAAGTCTCAATTTGAGGGCGATGTTGTTTGGCACAATTAATGATTTTCCAGCATACGGGAATCTATCAGAGTATAACATTAAAGGTCAAAAAGCATGTCCTGTTTGTGAAGATGGAACCGATACGACACGACTGGACCTTTGTCAGAAGAATGTCTTTCTCGGTCATCATAGATTCTTAAATTCTAAACATCACTACCGTAGGTGGAGAAAAGCATTCAATGGAGACACCGAACAATGTAAAGCTCCACCTGTATTGTCAGGTGACTAAATTTTTGAAAAGGTGAAAGATGTGTGTACTCAGTTTAGCAAGCCTTTTGCATATACGGTTGTCAAAGGTGGGTGGAAGAAGAGGTCGATTTTTTTAATTGCCATATTGAAAGTCTTTATATGTGATACATTTTCTCGATGTTATGCATATTGAAAAAAATGTATTTGAAAGTATTATTGATACGTTACTCAATATAAAAGGAAAGTCTAAGGATGGCCTTAAAGCAAGGGAGGTCATGATAAAGATGGGAATAAGAACTGAATTAGGACCCATGAAGAAAGGAAGACGAGCATATCTACCACCTGCTGCTCATACTCTATCTAGAAAGGAGAAAAAACTATTGTGTAAGTTTCTAAGTGAAGTTAAAGTTCCTGAAGGATACTCTTCAGATATCAGAAGACATGTGTCTATGAAAGACCTCAAGTTAAAGAGTTTAAAGACACGTGATTTCCATGCCATAATGGAACAGTTTCTACCAATATGTATACGTTCTATTTGTCCAGAAAAAGTAAGAAGCACAATAACTAAATTGTGTTTTTTCTTCAGGTCAATTTGTAGTAAGGTGATCGATTTTGAGATCTTACCGACATTGAAAAAAGAAATAGTTATTACTTTGTGTGAGCTTGAAATGTTTTTTCCTCCCTCATTTTTTGACATAATGGTACATCTAGTTGTTAATCTTGGAAAAGAGACACAATTGTTGGACCAGCTTATATGAGATGGATGTACCCTGCTGAATGTTATATCAAATCATTAAAAGGGTACGTGAAAAACCGAAGTCGTCCAGAGGGTTGTATTATTGAACGATACATTGTCGAAGAAGCGGTTGAGTTTTATAATGAATATTTGTCCAATGTGCAATCCATTGGACTCCCCAAATCTCATATTTTTGAAAAAAAGAAGGTAAAAAATGAATTGGAAATAAAATTGTGACAATATCTAGGGATGAACGGGATCAAGTGCATTTGTATGTTCTGCACAATGACAATGAGGTTGAGTCGTATGTTGAAATGCACAGGGATGTACTCCGAGGTGAGAATCAGAATAGAAATGAAAATTGGATAGTACGAGATCACAATCAAAGTTTTATACAATGGTTTAAGGATCATATTTATTCAAATTTTTATTCAGATCCCGCTTCAATAACATAAAGGTTGAGATGTTTGGCATATGGTCCAAGTTTGCACGTGTTTTCTCATAGCGCATACGCAATTAATGGATACACATTTTATACCAAAGAACAAGATGATAAAAGTACTATGCAAAATAGTGGTGTCACTGTGGTAGCTGAAGCAATGCACATTTCAAGTATGAAGGACTTAAATCCCCAAACATGAAAATTTGTCATATTTTGGGGTAATCGATCCCATTTGGGTGTTTGATTATGAGAAGTTTCAGATTTCTATATTTGGTTGCAAGTGGGTACATAATAGTGGCATATGAATGGATAAGTCAAGATTTTTGCAAGTGGATCTTAATAGGATGGAGTAAAAATATGAGCCTTTTATTCTAGTCTCTCAAGCTAAACAAGTGTTCTATGTCACTGACCCGAAGAGTACAAAATGGTATATAGTGCTTTTGTCTAACAAAGTGATTGATGATAAAAGTGTAGATCAAGGTGATATTGATGTTGAGAATGAGTCCTATATTAGAAACGATCGAGATGAGAATATTATAGCGGATGAATCATACATCAAAAAGGATTATAATGAGGGAATTTGGATCAATCCATCCGTCTGCGTTCTTAAGAGACAAGTAATTCACAATTCAACCAAGAAAAGAAAGAGATGTTAGAGAAAGAGGTAATATAGTAAAATGTTATATATTCTGTCATTCAATAAACTTATATATTTGTCATTTTATATACTCAATTGATTATGGAATTAAATATTTGGAATTATATATTTGGAATTATATATTTTTCATTAGATACTTATGTCTTTCTTTATTACAGGTTAGATGGCTAGTAACAAGGATCACCCATATGACGATTCTATTAATGATGGAAAGAAATCCGTTAATGCAGAGGAAAGGGAAATTAGAAGAGGAACAACTATTATGAAGAAAATAATTCATGATAGAAATAGAGGAATAAAATATGATATGCATTGGAATTCAAATGAACAACTAATTGAACCTAACGGTTCTAAATTGATAAGTTACATTGGTTCACTTGTAAGGACAGAAGTTCCAATTACTTGTGATAATTGGAGAAACGAGCAGTTGGATACCGCTAAAGACAAAATCTGGAGTGAGATACATATACCATATGTGATGTTATTTGTTTTTTTTTATTACGATTATGTCTTTAAATTACTTATACTAACGCACTCTGTGTATGTTTTTCGTAGAGGTCTTTCAACATTAATGATACCAGAAGAGATTATTGTCTTCAATTGGCCGGAAAAAGACATAAAGGAATTAGATCATATTTATCAAACAAGTATCTAAGAGATGCCGTAAAAAAATTTGTTGATGTCGAGCGTCCAAGTAAATATGCAGACTTGATTTCACCGGGAGAATGGGACACTTTTAAAGACAAACGAAGAACCAAAAATTTTCAGAATACGAGTGTCGTAAATCGCCAACGAACATCAGGTCCCGTGTATCCATACAAAAAAGGGCGTACGGAATATGCACGCTTACAACAAAAAATAGTAAGTATCTATAAATTCCAATGATATACTTGTTCATCATGAGTTATGATTGATCTTATTTTTTGTCTTAATGTGTAGTTACAAGATGACAATAGTTCCAAAATGTCTTTTCTGGAACATGTTTTTTGGAAGGCTGCCCATGTGGGTAAGGATGGAGTTCTTAAATAAGAGGTTCAACAATTTTTTGAGAAATGTGTAAGTATAACATTAATTGTTTAATTAAATCAAGAGTTTATTAACATCTAATATTCATGCTTTTTTCGATATTCATATGAATTTCAGGAGAATCTATCTCAATCTATATCTTCAGATGACAACAATGATTGCAGGAGCATACTTAGTCGAGCATTAGATATTCGTGAGTATTCTGGTCGGGTGAGGGGTATGGGACATGTGGTCACTCCAACATCCTTGAAAAAAGAAAAATCCAAAGAAAAAATCTCCTAGCAATAAAGAACTGCAGGCAAAGTTGCAAGCATTAGAAGTTAAAGTTCGTGAATTGAGAAAGGAAAGAGAAAGAGATCAATCAGAAAGGGAAGCTTTAGGTTTTAAAGATACTAGTGACAAAGTTAGTTTCAATTGTAATGTTCAACCGAATATTCCCGAGGTAATTATATATATCATTATGAAATTAAATTAGTGTAATTTATTTAATTGACACACACACACACACACACACACACACACACACACACACACACACACACACACACACACACACACACATATATATATATATATATATATATATATATATATATATATATATATATATATATATATATATATATATATATATATATATATATATATATTAATAATGTCATATTTATCATTGGTTTTAGGGTATTTCACCATGTCAACTCTATTTATCGTCAATGACTTATCGAATGGTTGGCAAGGGGAAATTGCATAATACTTTGGGAGAAGTACTTCACCATAAACCGCTCCCTGCTGGATATTTGAAGGTATCAATTGATATTGCTTTAGAGGGGGGTGAGTTATTACCAATACCAGACGATGTTTCAGATGCAACATTGGTGGGAGAGGCAGTAGGTGCGTATGTTGCATGGCCGTCAAGCCTCATTTGCGTAGATGATGAGGTATGCTTAAAACTATTATGAACCTTTGAGTATTTAAATTTTTTACGAGCATTTTACGTACATTGTTTTTTACATGGTAATGTTACACTCCTACAAAACCCAAATCAAAAGATAAGGGGATTATGCGGCAAACCGAGTCAGTTGTATCAAAAAAAGAGGTATAACACAATTATATGATATTTATGCATAAAATGATCTTATACTTCACCTAACTAATTATATGATATTTAGATGCATGCTAAAGAGATTGAACAAGTCAGTAGGGGTAAGAAGACCGCGGCTAGCAAAAAACCTACTTCTCAGTATAGGTCGTGCCTTCGGACATATATAAGAATAACAAATATTCCAATTGGTGGTACTCGTCTTATACCTATGAAGGCACACATTTTTGGTTATGAATACAAGGAAGAAATTGGTAGATAATATATGGATCGAGTTTTTCAACATTTTACTTTAGGCCTCGGTGTAATCGATACATATATCAGGTATACTCCGATCAACTTTGTTTAATTAAATGAACAATTTATTTACTCATTTCAACGAATATAGTCTAATTTTAATGATGTTTTTATTTAAGGTTTCTGTATGACAAAGTGATGCGCTCGCGTGGATTGGAAGAAAGATTCGCTTTCTTAGCTCCCAACACCGTCAACGCAGGTTTAATTGTAACAAAACTAGATGATGTCATATCGTATGTACTCGGTTTATTTATGGCCAGCAAAGATATAGAAAACTTATTCTTTTTACCATATAATACTGGCAACGGGTTAGATTTTCATCATAACTTCAACTATTATAATTTTTCATTTTTTGACGTTGTGTAGAAACTTTCCATCTAACATTTGTTTAATTTTACAGTGGACATTGGTTGTTGCTTGCAATTAATCCTGTAAGAGAAATTGTATACTATCTGGATTCGTTATACAATGATTGGACAACATACCCAAATTTGAAGAAGATGATTGATGCGTAAGTGAGATTGTTCTAAATATTCGTGTGTGTATTTATTTATCTATGTGAGATTGTTCTAAATAGTCGTTTATATTTTATTATAGCGTTCTACAAGCTTTTCGATCACAAAGAGATATTCGAGTACCAAAGAGTAGAGCCAATAACATTACGTGGATCATAGTGCTGGTATATTTTTACAATATTAATTATATTAGTGATGATACTTGATAAAACAAGTTAAGGAGTATATCCTGATATATATTTGTACTTTCTTTCCATGTGTAGTTTCCTCGTCAATATAATGGTATAGATTACGATTACTTTATCTTGAGGTTTATGAAAGAAACGCTTCTTTTGGACCGAATAGAGATTCATCCACGGTATTAATTTCTAACTTAGGAATTATTTTAACATTTCTCATAAAATGACATAGTGTTTTAACTAAATCACATACTATGTTATATTAGTATGTAGTACTTTCACAACTTCAATTGTGCTCATTACTCAAAAGATCAATTGGATGAACTTATGGAGGAATGGTGTCAATTCATTGAGTATAAATTCGAATAAAGTTTTGTTTTATCATGGTATGAATTTCGATCTTTTGGTTTTGTTTCAGGTTATAGGTGCAGATGTAGAAGATAGAGCTAACAAGTTCATTGTTGTTGTTTTTTAGAAATTCTCGAAGATACTTATATGTAGATTAAACATCAATTTAGAATTTTAGAATTTTCAATTTGTATCATCAATTTTCAAGTAGTTGTTATATGTATCATCAATTATATATATGTATATTTTTTGTATATGCAAATTTGGTGCATTTTTATTGGATTGAAGCTACCAAATCTGGTGCAAAATATGGTGAGAACCTGGTGCAAAATATGGTGAAAATTTATTGTAGATATTGGACAACGCTTTCTGTAAGTGAAAATAAGTCTAATATTTAAAAAATTTGTGAACATTAGACAATGCTTAATGAGAAAACCGTTGTCTAAAGTAGGGAAAAAGTGCGGCCTAAAGTGGGGAAAAGCACTGCCTAAAGGGGACATATAGCAGTGCTTTTATATTAATCTAAAGCGCTGCATTTACTTATAGCAGCGCTAGTTTAGGCAGCGCTTTAAAGCGCTGTCTATGGTAAAAAAAACATTGTCTATGTGCTTGTTTGGCATAGTGATATATATATATATAGTTGGACTCTCTCTTTTTTCACAAAACTAAACGATGCGGAACTTAGAAGAACTTATAGTCTTGGACTCCTTCTTTCTTCACAACACTAAGTGATGAGTGATTTCTTCAACATGTACATTTTCAACCAACCTCAACAATCTCTACCTTGATTTAAAATAATATATCATCTTTCATTGTTTTCACCAACAATCATACTCAATTATAAGGAGTATCAACATATATATTTTCAACCAATATCAAGAATCTCCACCTTGATTAAAAATAATACATCAACTTTCATTGTCTTCGCCGACAATCATACTCCACCATAAAGAGTATAGTCACTTGAAGTTATATCACTCCAAGAATTTTTACATTGTCTTTACTGACAATCATAGTTTTAAAAAGTATCATACTCCATCAAAAGAAGAGTATACTTCACTTGAAGTAAATCACTTCAAAAAAATTCACATGTCGAAAACCAGTTTGAAACTTTATGGTGCAACTTCCATGTTGGTAGAAAACTCTTCAACCATCAACATAATCTCACACTTCGTATAATCCTAATTGTATCAATACATCTTTGACTTAAACTTTTCACAAGTAAAAAAATAATAATTCTTTCATCAAATTTCTCTAAGTCAATCTTCACGAAAAACTTTACATTGCAACTAAAACCTTTTCTACAGCAAAACAAAAATTTCCCAACCAACATAGCTTATAAAATTTCTTTTGTAATATGGAAGATCAGTCAAAATCGCAACCACATAGCATACTAAAATAATTTATATCCCACCAAAGCAGACTCTGATATCACTTGTTGGGAAAAAACAAAACATAGATAAAAAAGAGGAACACAATAACAACACAAGATATTAGCACTGAAACTCTAAAATTGGAGTAAAACTGCGACTGTTGTCAAATGAAAACCAAAAAACAATACTATGTGAAAATTGTTACAACACATAGACTGCCCTCAATCACTCCAAAAACCCCAATACATCTGCATTTTCAAAGTAAATATTTAACTACCCTTTAGAACACTTTAATAACACGAGTATAAGAAAAAAGACAAAAAGTCAAAAACAAGGTTAAAATATTTTTGACTTGTATATTTTGGAATAAAGAACTTGAACTTGTTAGTGCGTGAGACACTTTTAGTAAGGAGAAAATAGATAGAGAATAAGGAAATAAGGATTTGTATTATTGAAATTGTACAAAATAAGGATATACACTATGAGTATTTATATACAACCCTAATTGGGCTTTGGGCTAATACAACTTGGACTATATTTAAATATTAAATCTAATCTAATCTAATCTAATCTAATATTTTAAAAAATCTAATTTAATATTTCAACACACCCCTATAATCCAAGTTGTCGAACATACGCTAGTCATAGTCGATCTGAACTATTCCTGATTTCTTTCTCAAATTCAGAAATTTGTCGATCTTCAATCCTTTGGTGAAAATGTCAGCCAACTGTGTTTTACTCGAGCAATGTCTTACTTCAAGTTCACCCCAATTTACCTTTTACTTCAAGAAGTGAAACTTTGCTTCGATATGTTTACTTTTTTCATGTAGAGCTGTATTCTTCGCTATATTTATGACTAACTTGTTGTCGATTTGCAACACAAAAGGTTTCTTCACTTCGACCTTCATTTCTTCAAGTACATATCTGATCCAAATTGCTTAGCATGCAACATAGGATTCTGCTATATATTCAGCTTCACATGATGACAATGCCACCATAGGCTGCTTCTTTGAGAACCATGAGATAGGGGCACCAAATACTTGAAAGAAATATCCAGTTGTGTATCTTCGATCTTCCTTATCTCCACACCAATTAGCATCTGAAAAACAATTAATTGTTGCTTATTTGATTTTAGAGTCTCGTCGAAATAGTATTCCACAATTTATTTATCCTTTTAAGTATCTCAGGATTCTTCTTACAGCCTTCATGTGTGACACCCTTGGTTGACTCATGTATATGTTCACTAATCTGACTGTGAAACCTATATCAGGTTGACTGTTGCACACATACCTCAGAGATCCCACAATTTGCTTGAAAAAGTTACATCGACTTTGTCTTCCTCTCCATTCTTCTCCAATTTCACATTTGGTTCGACATGTGAGGATGCAGGATTTGAATCATCCATTCTGAATCTCTTGAATATTTCTTTGACATAATTCCTTTGATGTAGCACCATACTTTGTTTCGACATTTAAAATTCCATGCTTAGGAAATAATACAATTTTCCCAGATCCGACATTTCAAATTCCTTCATCATCAGGTCTTTGAACTTCGAAAATTTCTCTAAGCTATTTCCAGTTACCAGCAAGTCATCGACATACAAGTAGACGATTGTTATATCTTAGGCTACAACTTGAACATAGACACCATACTCTGACTTGCATTTGACAAATCCTAATTCGACTAAGTATGATTCGATCTTATTATTCCATGCCGTAGGTGCCTGCTTGAGTCCATATAGTGCTTTGTGCAACTTATATACTTTACTCGCTTCCTTCTGAATCACATACCCAGAAGTTTATGTGACATATACATCTTCGTCTAAAGGACCATTAAGAAATGCCGATTTTACATCTAAATGAAATGTCGACCAGCCTTGGTTGCATGCCAATGCTATCACTAGTCGAACACTCTAAAATCTTGCTATTTGAGAAAATAATTCAGAGTAGTAGAGTCATGATCTTTGAAGAAAACTTCGAGCTACTAATCTTGCTTTATGTCTTGCTATCGACCCATCAACATTGTGTTTCAACTTGAACACCCATTTTACTTTGATAGCTTTTGTCTGTTCTAAAAATTCGACTAACTCACGTGTGTTGTTTCTTTTGATTACCTGTAACTCTTCGACCATAGATAACTTTCATTGTTTAGTCTTTAAAGCTTCACTATAGTTAATTGGTTCAACACCTGCAATTAAAGCAAAATGAACCAATTCTCCATCTGGTGTGACTTCATCATCACCTACCACTTCATAATCATGAAGTCTTGTTGGAGGAACTCTATTTCGTTGAGGTCTATGGCTTGTGCTAGCCACATCCTTTTCGACTTCAACTGTGTCGGGAATGTTAGCAACTACTTTCACTTCGATTTTGACTGGATTCTCAACAATTCCACTGATTTCAACTTCATCAAATTCTTCGTCGAAATTAGAGCTCATCAATGGCTTGTTAATTGAATTACTGTAATTCCAATCCCATGAAGAATTTTCATCAATCACAATGTCTTGATTGGATTGAATAGGTTGTATGCACCAATTTTATGATATCCTACCAGAATCATAATTTCACTCTTGTCATCAAGCTTCCTTCTTCTTGCATCAGGAACATGCTTGTAACACATAGAGCCAAACACCTTCAAATGACTCACATTGCCACTCCATACTTCTTCAGGAACTTTGTTCTTCAACATCTTGGTAAGGCACCTGTTCAGGATATAAACTGCAGTCGAAACAGATTCACCGCATAAAGACTTTGGCAAATTCTTTTGCTCCAGCATGCATCTTGCCATATCCAATATGGTTTTGTTTCTTCTTTCAGAAATTCCATTATGTTGAGGAGTATAAGGAGCAGTTACCTCATGATCAACACCATGTTCTACACAGAAGTTTTCAAACATCTTCAAAATGTATTTACCACCTCCATTTGTTCGCAGAACTTTGATCCTTTTCTCACTCTGGTTTTCGACAAGTATCTTGAATCTCTTAAAGATTTCGAATACTTTGTCCTTTCTTTGGATCACATAGATCCACAACTTTCGACTGAACTCATCGACAAACGAAAAAAATATTTGTTTCCACCATTTGTATTTTCTTCTAATGGACCACATACATTTGAATGTGTCACTTCAAGAATGCAGGATGATCTCATTGGCATAGTCGAAACAAAATAATTTTTGGATTTCTTTCCTTCTAAACAACCTTCACAAAGTTTGTCAAGCATCTCAAAACTTGGAATACCAGTATCCATATCTTGAGTAATCAGTTGATTAAGTGATCGAAAATTCAAATGTCTAAACCTCAAATGCCATAACCAACTATCCTTGTGGTCGACAATATTTTTCAAACATTAAACTCTTGTTGAACTAATCATAGTCTTAAATGTCCTGTCCTTCGACAACAAAGATTTTAAGATCAAATTATTCTTGGTGTCGAACAATTTCAAAGCTTCATCTTTTATAACAACTGAGAAACCTTTTTCGACCAGTTCTCCAACACTTAGCAGGTTGCACTTCATTCTAGGTATATAAAGCACATTTTTAATCATAACTTTCCCTCCATTACTCATTTGAAAGACTATGTTGCCAATACCTTCTGCTTGCAACGAACTATTATCAACAAGTTTTACCTTGCTCTTCTTTGACTCATCAAAATCTGTCAACCACTCCTTTCGACCCCGTCATGTGATTCGAGCAGCATGAGTCGAGGAACCAGATATTGGATTTGACATGGTTATCTACAATTACAGCCATAACCACCATACCATCTTCAGAATTATCTAAATCTTGACGTGCAAGGTTCGCTCCTTCGTCCTTGCTTGTCGATCCCTTGTTTTTTCTGTATCAACAATTCTTGGCTATGTGACCCCACTTTTCACAGTTATAGCATTGCACACTTTTTTTATCTTCTTTGTTCTTTTGATAGTTTCCTCCTCCTCTTTTCGAGGATTCAAAAGTTCTATCTTCGATCTGATGCTTGTGAGATTTCGACCAAGACTTCTTTCCATGAGTCTTGTCGACTTTGCCTTTGAATTTGTTGGAATCACCATTCTTTTTTCATGGCTGGTCTTGTAGCTCCTGTATCGAGTCCTGAACACCTTTCCTTTCGACAATCCTCATATTATGCGCCTCCAATGAACCAACCAAATCTTCCAGTTTTGTGGTTTCAAGATTGTTGAATTATTGAATAGCTACGATAACATGATTAAAGTGAGAGGTCAATGTTCTTATTACCTTCTCAACTATCATCTTATTAGTTATAGTTTCACCATAACCCTTCATGAGATGGACGAGTTTATGAACATTCGACACATATTCTGCAACTTTTTCATCTTCTCCCATTGACAATATCTCATATTGTCGATGCAAGGTTTATAGCTTGACGACCTTGATTTTCTCACCTCCTTCGTAATACTTCACCAGAACATCCCATGCCTCCTTCAGCGTTTCATCATGAGAGATTTTGTCGAAATTAGCAGCATCGACTTCCGTCTGAATGCAATAAGCAGTCTTGTAATCTCTCTTCTTGACTTTGTTGTGGGCTTTTTTCTATTCATCGGTTTCATTTGTAGCCAATGCAGGAACGCCGTCAGTAACCACTTCTAGGGTTTCATGGAAGCCAAATAGGAATTTCATCTATTTTTTTCATCGGATCCAATTTTTTCCATCAAGTATTGAAAGAGAATTCAGAATGCCCTTATCACTAGCCATCTTTGCAACAGTTGATTCACTTGTCCTAGAAACACGACCTCTGACGTGAAATTCTTGAAAACTCGATAAAAAATAATAACCGAAAACTCTGCATACCAATTTGTTTGTGTGTGAGGCACTTTTAGTGAGGAGAGAATAAGAAAATAAGGATTTGTATTATTGAAATTGTACAAAATAAGAATACACACTATGACTATTTATATACAACCCTAATTGAGCTTAGATTAACACAACTTGAATTATATTTAAATATTAAAGCTAATAAAATCAAATCTAATATTTTTAACAAATCTAATTTAATATTTCAACAGAATTATATATATATATATATATATATATATATGTATATATATATATATATATATATATATATATATATATATATATATATATATATATATATATATATATATATATATATATATATATATATATATATATATATATATATATATATATATATATATATATATATATATATATATATATATATATATATATATATATTGATTTCCTATCTCTTTATGAAACTAAGTGATGTGAAACTTAGAAAAACTTAAATATATAATCTTAGACTCTTTTTTCCTTTATAAAACTGAATAATATAAAACTTATTTAACATGTATATTTTCAATCAACTCCAATAATAAATTATACATTCTATTTTTTTAATGGTAACTCGTGAAAAAGTTCAGGATGCACATTGTGTGTGTGAACATCCATCTTGATAATATTGTTTACAATGAAACAAAAAGAATATTGTGGTAGTACTAAAAGCACAAAATTTATAATTTGATACTTATTAAAGTATTAAAATATAAAAGTTTAAAAAAAATTAAGATTTAACGTTATTAAACTAATTTTAAAAAAATTGTGTTAAATAAAATAGACAAAGTATATGTATTTTAGTTTAAGAAAAAGGAGAATGTAATATTGTGATGTTTTTCCTAAATAACCTTTTTTCAACTGTTAATATCAATATATTATACCTATCTTGCCATCATAATTTTCACTATACCCATGTTTTAGATAAAAGGTAAGTTAGGATAATGTGTGCTTGTTATAATATTTAAATAGGGGTATCAATTGAATTGATACTATGTACTTTTTTTTTTAAATTTATTTATATTTTTTGTGAATTTTCTTTTAGATTTGACAATTTTTAGCATTTTACCTCCAAAAAATAAAACATAATTGTTTGTAAAAAAATCTGAAAAAAAAAATATTAAATATACAAGAAAATTGTAGGAAATGTGCGCCAATAGAATCAACGCTTTATAAAATTTATTTATGTTTTCATTAGATTTTCTTGCGTACAACAAAAAATAAAACATAATATTTTGTAAAGAATTTGCAAGAAACGTGAAATCGGCAGGAAATTATGCAGGAAAAGTAAATAAATTTTAAATTATGCAAGAAACATCAATCTACTGACAGAAAACACTTGCTAAAACAGTAGATTGTGCAGAAAGTAAAATGTTGAAAGATAAATGACACATTCAACTGTTAACCTAGTTCAGTGCAACATCACCTATTATGGGGACTACCAAGCTAGGAAGGAAATCTACTATAATAGTATTAGTTCAAAGCCTAAACAATCTCAGTTTACAACTTATCACATAATCACCACCCTATACAATTTATACCTAAGAACCTTCTAAATATCAGAGCTCCCTCTCACTTCCAACAATCACCTTAGTGATAAATCAGTGATAAGAACCAAAATAGAATATTACACTTTCAATAAATAGTACTTTATTCTTTGCTTAAAAGCTCATGAGTGACAACAATAATTTGATACACAATCAAATCTTTGCTTAAAAGTTCATGAATGATTATCAAGTAACAATGAACAATCAGTCTACCTCAATGTATCAGAAGATACATGAGTGACATATAAAAAATAAATAAAACACCTAAAGTACTCTCAAAATCCTAAACCCTTATTTCAACCACACGCAGTTTTTTTCAATGATAATGCTTTAGTTTCTAGGTTTAGTAAGTCCCTTTATATAGACTCTTGCAGTATGGGCTTGGATTGTTCAATTAAATCTAATCTTTCAGTTTTATATTACATGCAGAATCTTTTCCCTAAAAACAGGAACAAATCTTCAAAGTTTCCTAACAAGTCTCCAAGATCCTTTTTATGAAACCAAATCAAATATGCATTGTTCCTAAAAAAATTTTGCTTTCCTGCGCCTGTAGAGAACTAGAACTATCTAGATTCTCATATTTTAAAATCAAATCTTCAAGGACTTAAACAGCTGTACAATTATGATGTTCTGGTATAACATGTCAGAACATCTGTTAAAAATAGTAACAACAAACTTTGTTGTACCAGTTGGTCAAGATGTCATGACATCTTGCTCAACATCAGACTGTGATACATATTTTCAACATGAAACATGTTTTAACAAAATTATTGTCAATCATAAAATCACAGATCTAACAAATATGATAACTTAGCTCAGTCACTCCTCTAATGAGTCAAACCCAAGAGACTTATAGATGATTTTATAGGCATAAGAACTAGACTCCCCACTGGTTCCTCCATCAGAGTTCCTATATATAAATATCAACTAGAAAATTGAATAAATGCATTCACTTTTTATATATCAATCTCCAAAAGTCATCTTACGCTTTATAACACAAATATATCCTTCTATCGTACCCACAACAAGTATAATATGTATTTTTTATTGATGAGTTGTAGTGTTTTAATTTGATGTAGTACTTTAATTTGTTGTATGTAAGCATAAAGTGTTTGTGGTATCAATAATAATAATTAGATTTAAAATTCCTTTAATTATGCCGATTTACAAATCTGTTATTTACCTAGTTTGTAGTCAAAAGTTAATAGCTATATTAGTGGAAAATCAATAGGAGATTTGCTACCTTGATTTGTTCCAAATTAGGTTTATCAAACCTGTATATATACACTACTGTAAACTAATGAAATTATTCACTTTTCTATATGGTATCAGTTGGAAACGATTCAGCCATATCCTTCTGTTCTAGATTGGGCCCGACAGGCCCAAAAGCATTGCTAAGGCCCAGTCCAAATGGACTTACTGAGGACCACGCCGAGGTGAGGGTCACAGCCATGCCCGACATACTGCGGTCCAGCTCCACATCCTACTGCCCAGCCCGACATACTGCGGCCCAGCGCCACGCCCTGCTGTCCAGCTCGACATCCTGCTGTCCAGCTCCACGTCCTGCTGCCCAGCTCGACATCCTGCTGTCCAGCTCGACATTGCCTCGAGCATCCCAACTAGGGCAGACTCAGTCCACTGTTCCCCCAACGATACTCCGGAAAGACCGCGTCTCCGTCCGCCCGCACTTCACGCAGAACATCCAGGAAGGGGACCACGTGCGGGTCCCCACTACCCACGTAGAACCTGGCAGTTCCTCCATTGGGCCAAACCTGCCCGGCCCAATGAAGGAACCTTGGCCCAGCGCTGGGGGCTATAAATACCCTCTGCTTCCAGAGGGTAAGGTATTCATCATTCTAACCTCAACTTACTATTATCTGCTCGTACTCCTACTTACTTCAGCATCGGAGTGCCTTGCAGGTACCCCCCCCCCCCCCCACCTCGTTCAAAAAAGCTTTCTGCTCGGAGCCAGCCGTGACGGTCCATTTCTGATCAGGTCAGATCAGTGGCGCCGTCTGTGGGAAACAGCTTCCCCGTCTAACGAACAATTCTAAAGACCAAAGCTCAATTCAATTACCTGTCATGGCTGATCCAGCTCGCGACGAGCAGCCCGTCCGTGTCGCCGACACTAATAACGGTCCCGCGGACAAGAATGGACACCTCGACAATCCCGGTGATCCCGGCCACAGTGCCATCCCTGTGACAACCGCCCCTGGACCTTCCTCCTACAGGGACGGGGCTACTGCATCATCCTCTACGACTCCTCCAGCACTCGAAGACGACCCGGTAGCTCTCGCTCATCGCAGAGCTGCCCGGTTCTATGAAGTCCCAGTTCCTGCCGGGGCAGATGCCACGACTCAGGCACTGTTCGCGGCCATTAATCAGACAAATCACCTCATATTCGCCCAAGGAGAAAGATTAAGGGCACTTGAAGATGATCGACGACCCCCGAGGAGGCATCGGAGGCCACATTCTCCTCTTCCTCGGGTCACGGAAGCTCGACACCCTTCTCCCCCGCGAAGACACTATAGGGAGCACTCCAGGAGCCCTTCCCCCCGGCTAAAGCAGAGGCGGCCCTACCATGAGAGACAGCCCGTCATCCCTGCCGAGGAACCCAGTCGCGACCCATCAAGGCACGATAAGAGGCACGCCGGAGACGGGCGTGTGACCTTCAACCACCGAGCATCGCGCTCGAGGGAATCTCAGCACGATCATCGTGCCAGACATAACTACAGGACCCCTACTCTTTCTCCGGAGAGGAGCGACGAGGACGACCCCCGCGGTCCCCTGTCGCAGGCTATCATGGATGCACCTATCCCCCCGGGCATGGAGAAGCCCCCGCATCTGAAGGAGTATGACGGAGTAGCGGACCCGGTCGACCACATTGACGGGTTCGAAGCCATGCTCCACTATCATAATGTCGGGGGGCCCATCAAGTGCCGTCTTTTCCCCACGACTCTCAGGAAGGCGGCCATGGACTGGTATAAAGGGCTCGCCCCGGGCTCAATTACGTCGTGGCGGAACCTGAAGAACCAGTTCATCAGTTCCTTCACAGCTTCTCGGCGCCATCCGAAGACCGAGGCGGCCCTCGAGGCCATCATCCAAAGACAGGATGAAACCTTGAGGGAATTCATCAACCTCTTCAACCGGGAAGCAATACAGGTCCCCTGCGCAGACCATATGAAAAGATATTTGCTGGAGAGGGGCCTCCTCCCCGGCACAGAATTCAGAAAAGCTGTGGGTATCGAGCCACCTCCAACTTTTGATGCCCTCCTCGACAAGGCCCGAGCATACATGGACTACGAGGAGAGAGAAGCTGCCAACAGGGCCCGAGACTCCAGGGCTCGCGCTCCCAACAACAGCAGCAGCTCACGACAAGACCCTCCTCCCCGACGTACCGGGGAGAAAAGGAAGGAAGATCGACCCCGGGAGGTCCGGGAACAAAGGGGCCCCTCGGGCCGTTTCACCGAGTACACTCCGCTCACGGCTTCCCGCGAGCGTATTCTGGCGGAGTGTGCTAATACAGATTTCAGAGACGGTGGCGTCAAGCGTCCCCGACCTGCTCCCGCCAAGCCAGGGGCAGACAAAAATAAATACTGTCAATACCATAGGAGTCATGGTCATTTGACAGAGGACTGCGTCCACCTCAAGGACGCCATTGAAACCCTCATCAAGGGAGGGAGGCTCGCATAGTACAGGCGAAACGACGCTCCCCGCCGTGACGCCCATGAAGCCAAGGAGCCTGAAGAAGATACCCGACCATCAGACGAGTCGGTACCAATCCAGACCGCCTTCTCGGTAACCAGGCCCGAGGATTTCGACGTTCCCGAGCTCCTGCAGGAGCCTCTGACAACACACAGCAGGTGGGAATACTTCCCCTCCGCCATGGTCATCAACGGGGGCGGGTTCAACGACCTCACCATCAATTCAGCCAAGAGGAAGTTGGACGAACTGGTCGACATAGCTCCTCCACAAACTGTGACGTTCGAAAGGGTGAAGGGCAGGTCAGAGCCCATCACCTTCTACCTGGAAGAACTCCCCGGCGGAGCCCCGAACGCGGTCATTCCCTTGCTGATAAGGGCAAAAATGGCCAATTTTGACGTGCACCGCATCCTGGTCGACGAAGGGAGTTCCGTCGACGTGATGTACAGCCAGCTGTTCCGGACCTTGCAACTGGACAACTCACACCTCTCTCCGTATGTGGGTTCGGATCTTCAAGGTTTCAACGGCTCGACTTCCAAACCTTGGGGTTATGTCGAGCTCCTGGTGACGTTCGGAGAAGGAACGGCTACAAGACAGGTTAAGGTTCGCTTCCTCGTCATTGATTGCCCGTCTCTATACAATTGCATCTTGGGGAGACCGACATTGGCGGAGCTGACAGCGGTGCCCTCGACTGTCCATCTAAAAATGAAGTTCTATACCAAAAGGGCACGGGTAGCCACCATCCAGGGAGACCTCGCCGCTTCCCGCAGGTGCTTCAACGCCGCTTCAAAGGGACGGGATACCGTGGACGTGGGGACCAGACCCACCAAGAGGACAAAGCAGGAGCCCGACAGAAAAGCATCCCCCGAGGAAGAAGCCCAGAAGGCTCCACCAAAGGTCGACTCCATAGCCCTCGACGCTCGCTTCGACCAGGACGAGCCATCCAGCAGCGAGCAAATCCCACTCCGACCCATTCCGGACGGTGATTTTGAACTCGTTCCCCTCGGAGCAGACCCGACCAAGGGAGTGAAGATTGGCAAAGACCTCCCCGACTTGGCCAGGAAGCAAATCAAGGCCTGTCTGCGCGAGAATGCTGATCTCTTTGCCTGGAGCGCTGCAGAGATGCCCGGACTCGACCCTGAGGTCGCCTGTCATCACCTCGCCATTGATCCAGCCGCCAAGGCCGTAGTACAACGTAGGCGTAGGCAGTCTCCAGAAAAAACGGAGGCTGCTGAAAAAGCTGTAAAAGACCTCCTAGAGGCAAATTTTATTTCTGAAGCCCGGTACTCCACCTGGCTGTCAAATGTTGTACTTGTTAAAAAGAATAATGGAAAATGGAGAATGTGTGTTGACTATACCGACCTCAACCGGGCTTGCCCGAAGGATGCTTTTCCTCTACCTAACATAGACATGCTGGTCGACAATTCGGCCGGTTACAAGACTTTGTCGTTCATGGACGCCTACTCGGGATATAATCAAATCCCAATGGCTCTGGGCGACAAACACTGCACGACGTTCATGACCAGCTCGGGCAACTATTACTACAACGTAATGCCCTTCGGACTAAAGAACGCCGTAGCAACTTACCAACGTATGATGAACAAAGTGTTCAACAAACAGATTGGCGACATGCTCGAGGTATATATGGACGACATGATCGTCAAATCCCGAGCAGACACCGATCACGCAGCTCATCTCAAGACAGTCTTCGCCCAAGCAAGACAGTGCAAAATGAGGTTCAACCCCGAGAAGTGCACGTTCGGGGTTAAGGCAAGAAAATTCCTTGGATTCTATCTAACAGAACGAGGAATTGAAGCCAACCCCGACAAATGTCGGGCATTCTCCAACCTCCCGACACCGACATCGAAGAAGTCGGTACAAGTCATGAACGGCATGTTGACGTCACTGTCCCGCTTCGTCGCGAAGTCCGCTCAGCACGCCCTCCCCTTCTTTAAACTCCTTCGAAAGGAAGCAGCCTTCGAATGGAACGAGGAATGCGAACACGCCCTTCGCCACCTGAAGCAGAGCCTGTCTCAACCGCCCGTGTTATCTCGACCAGACGACGGGGAATCGCTGTACTTATACTTGGCCGTTTCGAACGAAGCCATCAGCGCAGCCCTTGTCCGCGAGACCCCTGACGGGCAGAAACCTGTCTACTTCACGAGCAAAGCCCTACAAGGCCCCGAAAGCAGATATCAACAGATAGAAAAGGTTGCTCTGGCCCTCGTCAACGCTGCGAGGAGGCTCAGACACTACTTTCTAGCCCACACCATCATCGTGCGAACCGATCAGCCGGTGAGGCAACTCCTGGGTCGGCCAGATATGGCGGGCAGGATGCTGAAGTGGTCCTTGGAACTCTCCGAATTCGACATTCAGTACGAGAGCAGGAAGGCCCTGAAAGCACAAGCCTTGGCCGACTTCGTCGCGGAGATG
This sequence comes from Vicia faba, assembly GCA_948472305.1. Classification (NCBI taxonomy): domain Eukaryota; kingdom Viridiplantae; phylum Streptophyta; class Magnoliopsida; order Fabales; family Fabaceae; genus Vicia; species Vicia faba. The sequence continues at coordinate 556,077,830 of OX451737.1, read as the reverse complement.
ACCACTCACGACCTTCCCCCGGGGAAGGAATACAAGTGGACCATCTTCGTCGACGGAGCCTCCAGCTCGTCCGGTAGCGGCGCAGGGATCCTCCTGGAAAACGAAGAAGGCGTAGTGATCGAGCACTCCTTGGTTCTCTCCTTCCCGACGTCAAATAACCAGGCAGAATACGAAGCCCTGCTCGCAGGACTGAGACTAGCCAAGGACCTGGGAGCCCGCGAGGTTCAAATTTACACCGACTCCCAGCTCGTCGCCTCTCAAGTACAGGGAAGCTACCAGGCCAAAAATGACAACCTCATTGAGTATTTGAACTTAGTCAAAAAACACATGACAAAGTTCGCACGGGCAGAAATTTCTCATGTTCCCCGCGAGCAAAACACGAGGGCGGACATATTGTCCAAACTCGCGAGCACACGAAAGAAAGGCTGGAATAAATCCGTCATCCAGGAATCTCTGGCACGCCCGAGTATCGAACCACCCTCGACTACGGTCGAGATCCACGCCATCGGGGATGCCACGTCCTGGATGACCCCGGTTTATAATTTCCTGACAAAGGGAGAACTCCCGTCGAACCAGGCCGAGGCCGCCATAATCAAGCGACGAGCATGTTCCTATGTTGTTCTCGAACAAAAACTGTACCGAAGAGGATTCTCCATTCCCCTCCTGAAATGCATCGACGAGTCCGCCATCCCCGACGTACTGCGGGAGATACACGAAGGGATTAACGCCCAGCACATGGGCGGTAAATCCTTGGCAAGGAAAGCCCTCCGAGCAGGATATTACTGGCCGACGATGCAACAGGACGCCAAGGAACACGTAAAAAAATGTGACAAGTGCCAGAAGCACGGGGATATGCACCTCGCCCCCCCGCACGAGCTGAACACATTGTCATCCCCATGGCCCTTCGCCTGGTGGGGCATGGACATCCTCGGGCCCTTCGTGTAGGGAACCTACCAGAACAAATTTCTCATCGTCGTCGTAGATTACTTCACGAAGTGGATCGAGGCCGAGGCACTCGCAAAAATCACCTCGCACAATATCCTCTGTTTCTACAAAAGAAACGTCCTCGCCAGGTTCGGAATTCCGCAGGCCCTGGTGACCGACAACGGTACCCAGTTCACCGACCACGAGTTCCGTGACTTCGTCACCAAACTTGGGACAAAACAACATTTCACGTCGGTCGAGCACCCTCAGACCAACGGGCAGGCCGAAGCCGCGAACAGAGTCATTCTCCGAAGGCTCAAACGTCGACTCGGCGAAGCCAAAAGAGGATGGGTCGAGGAGCTCCACAGCGTCTTATGGGCATACCGCACCACACCCCACTCAACGACGGGCGAAACACCATTCTGACTGACGTACGGCACCGAGGCCGTCATCCCGGTCGAAATCATGGAACCATCCCGACGAACGGAGGAACCCCTCGACGAAGAAATGAATGACAAAGCACTAAGGGATGAACTCGACCTTGTCGAGGAAATCCGATCGGGTGCAGCCCTGCGTGAAGCCACCCTAAAACAACGAGTGGCTCTGCGCCACAATGACAAGGTCATCAAGCGCGAGTTCGAAATAGGCAGTCTGGTATTACGCAGGAACCAGAAAGATTCCCGCGAAGGGAAGTTGGCCGCGAACTGGGAAGGACCTTACCGCGTCCACGGCACCACGGGTACCGGGGCATACTACCTCGAACAATTAGACGGAGAGCCATTACCACGACCCTGGAACGCTGCTAAGCTAAAGCAGTACTACAGTTAGAAACTACCAACACCTGGGACCCTCGACCAGCAGCACCCGCGCTCGGTCAACGAGGAAAAACGTCCAATTTCGTATAAGGCTAAGGTACAAGCCCGACATACGTCCAAAATGGCACAGCATCGCGCGGTAAACGATGACGATCGATAGTGCCCGACGTGGACAGCTATACCGAGCCCCACCGTCGTTGTACCCATAAGGCAGAACACCCAGCTCGCGATGGGCAGTTCACGCCAAGGGCGAATAGTCCCTAACGGGCTCCACGCCCGACTGAGCAACTTCGCTCCGAAATGCCCGACATTCCATCAAGAATAACGGGCCATCTAAAAGGGTCAAAGGAAAATCTCTCCCCTCGAGCACAACACTTAGGTGTCTCTGGCCAGCGAAAGAGGGCCGGGCACGCATACAAATGGAGGCGGGCAGACTAGCTCGCCAAATCAAAGCCACTTACGGGCACTCCTCGGGCCCACGACTTAGGCTTAAAATTCATGCAAATATATGATTTCAAACAAGGGCAAAACATCCAAAATGTAAAACAGCATCGATATAAATGCCCGAAGGCGACAAAACAATTATAAACCGACCAAGAAGGCCGGCGATGTTCATAAGGTACAACACCGGGCACGCAGGCCCAAAGAATACAAATGTCAAGGGCACGCAGGCCCGCTATCCTAGTCAAGTCTCTCCAAAACCATCATTGTCGGCGCTTGGAGAGTCGGGCGGAGGAACGATCACGCCATCCACGATCTGATGTGTGTGGCCGATACCCTCAGTGACCAGGCCAGGGTTTAGCAAGGAGAGTTGACCGACCGCAGAGTTGAACCCATCCTCCAGGGCACCGACGCAATCTGCCTCGAGGAGCCGGATATGGGCGACCAGCTCCAACTGACTCTTCAAAGCCATTAGGTCCTCGGGCTCGTCCTCGGCAGGTTGCATAGCAGCGTTCATTTCCTCGATCTGTTGGGCCAAGCGTTCGACTTCGGCCCCCAGACGGTCCCTGTCTGCCCGAAGAAGCTCCCCCTCCTCGGTCAACTTTCCTGACTTCTCCTTCTCCAGGGTCAACATCTCCCTCTCAGCATCGAGCATCGCCGTCTGCTCGCGGAACATCTCCTCGGAGCGTTCCAGAGCGACCTTCAACTTCCGCGAGCTCGAGGTCAGGGCCGCCTTCTCCTGCTCGAGTTCTTCAACACGGGCAGGATCCCCTCCGTCCTCGGATAGCACCAAAGCCATCTCGGCCATTTTTACCAGCCCGTCCATGCTGGCGGCCAGATACGCCTTCCGGTCCTCTTTACTCATCTTTTTTATGGCTGCAGCTTCGTGGGCAACCACTGTCGGAGGGAATCTCTCGAAAAAGCCCGCCTCTTCGAAGCAAGGGGGGAAGGCGAAAGATTTAACGGCGCCGGCGTCCTCGCCAGCAGTCGGACCACTCTCCACACGGGTCCTCTTCCTCTGTATCAAGATGACGCTAGGGTCGATTTCCTCAACTTCTGGGGTCCCATCCGACGCTGCCCCCGAGCTTGACGGCGAGTCCACCCTCACCGGCTGAGGAGCACTTGGACTGTGTGGTGGGCCCATCCTCGTCGCCTGTGGGGCCTTCACGACCCTCCTGTTCCGTCTTTGGTCGCAAGACAATTTCAAAAGCCTTTCATGTCGACCAGCCATCGAACCTGCAAAATAAAACATGGGTTAGTCACGAGCAAGCTCATAAATAAATAACGAGCAAAGAAATTCAAGCAATAAACAACCTAACAGACGGGCAGCTTGCCTGTACGTCTGGCACTCCACGAGCGCCTTGGTATCAATGGGACGGGACTCAAACGTTGGGTAACCATCTTTGTCCAAGATATCATCTCCTTCCCGTGTAGCCCACCGGGCAGGGTGGAAGCTATCGACAAACCGGCAAAGTATGGCGTACGCCTCCTCGTCTTCCGAGCACATGTCCCCGACAGCAGTATGGTAATAACCGGTCCCGTGCTCGTAGTGCCGGAACATCAAGTGCACAGGGACTTTAGCCGTACGGGCCAACACAGGGTTCCCATCGTCGCCCAAAACTGCCTCCCCGTCATCGTCGCTCAGGGGCTCCTCCTCCTCGAAAAGAGAACTTAAAGCGGAGTCGGTAACCGACCGCACAACGTACCACTTATCTTTGAAACCCCTTACGGAGTCCATATACATTTTGAAGAGTCTCCTCGACTGCTTCAGGGAGACCCAGCTATGTTTCCCTCCTCGGGACTGGCGCTGCAGGTGAAAAATCCGGAAGAAGAGCGGTATGGTCGCCCCGATCCTCAGGTAGCGACACGTCAACTCAAACGCCCGGATGAAGGCGAGCGAGTTTGGATGTAGCTGGGACGGGGCCAGCGCCAGGTGAGTGAAGACCCCGATCTGGAAATCAGTGAAGGGCAGCCGCAGCCCGAGGTCTTTGAACGCGATCTCATACATCGCGAAGCTGTATTCCGGATAGACCGAGCAGATCCTTGCACGGGATGACGGGTGCATGACTACGAAGTTCTTTTGGAAGTCGGGCTGGCCCTGGCCCGCTTCGATGACGGCATATGGATCCCGGTCGTCACGGCTGTAGATTGACGCGATCCCTCGGGGCTCGACGCCCACCCAATCCAGCAAAGGGTCAGTCACAGTATCAATCAGGTTGACCGACTCGTCGGCACTTTGTTCTTCGCGATCGTGACGCCCGGAGGAGCTCGGCTCGTCCGCCATGGTTACCTGCAGAGCACGGGAAACCAGTCAATTGGGCACGAAGCCATACGCTCGACAAATCACGTCGTCCCATACACGACCACATAGTCCGTTTCCACGAATGGTTGCCTCCCCGACATCCTGAAACTCGATGTGTTCTCCCTTAAACCCGCTGCGCGGTCACCCTCCAACATGTCGACCCAAGGTATGAACATGGCGAGCCACACCATGAGGCCCACGACCAAGATCATGAACATACCGGGCGCGATCATGAGTCAGGCGCCCTGGGTCATGAAGACCCCGGGCAGCGCTGAAGGTTATCGCCTAAAACTATGAATATGCCGGCCACAAACATGCGTTTGCCGGTCCTACGCATGAATATGTCGAGCTAAGTGTAAGTTTACCGGGCTAATCCCACGCGCACGGCCCTAAAACATCTACAAACGCCGAAAATCATGCATTCTAACAAGAAAATGAAGAAGATAGACCACTTACTTGAATCAAAGAGTAGGATTTGACTACGGAATAGAAGAATCTGTGACAGAAAGTCGCAACTGGAAGAAATCTGGAAAAGCAGCAGCAGAGAGAGCGCAGAGAACAGAAACGTGTTATGGGGCCCAAGGTTCCTATTTATAGTGATGACGTGGAATACCAAACGTCACCTCGGGCAACCACGGATTCCCTCTCCTCGACGCGCTGCTCCCAACGCAATTATGACCCTATCCCCATAGGGTGGCGGCACAGTTCCCGAAAGATACCTCGTATGCTCGACAGACGCGCCCGGTAAGGATCCTCCGCGCATCCACCGCCGAAGGTGTCTCCGAGCACGACACGAGGAGGCCCTCGAGGGCCCACACCGCTGTCCCGGGCACGAGACCTCGACGAGGGAACGACTTGGGTTCAAGTCATGGCTCCTCGCAAAGGAACCACGACTTGGGGGGCTCCTGTTCTAGACTGGGCCCGACAGGCCCAAAAGCATTGCTAAGGCCCAGTCCAAATGGACTTACTGAGGACCACGCCGAGGTGAGGGTCACAGCCATGCCCGACATACTGCGGTCCAGCTCCACATCCTGCTGCCCAGCCCGACATACTGCGGCCCAGCGCCACGCCCTGCTGTCCAGCTCGACATCCTGCTGTCCAGCTCCACGTCCTGCTGCCCAGCTCGACATCCTGCTGTCCAGCTCGACATTGCCTCGAGCATCCCAACTAGGGCAGACTCAGTCCACTGTTCCCCCAACGATACTCCGGAAAGACCGCGTCTCCGTCCGCCCGCACTTCACGCAGAACATCCAGGAAGGGGACCACGTGCGGGTCCCCACTACCCACGTAGAACCTGGCAGTTCCTCCATTGGGCCAAACCTGCCCGACCCAATGAAGGAACCTTGGCCCAGCGCTGGGGGCTATAAATACCCTCTGCTTCCAGAGGGTCAGGTATTCATCATTCTAACCTCAACTTACTATTATCTGCTCGTACTCCTACTTACTTCAGCATCGGAGTGCCTTGCAGGTACCCCCCCCCCCCCCCCACCTCGTTCAAAAAAGCTTTCTGCTCGGAGCCAGCCGTGACGGTCCATTTCTGATCAGGTCATATCACCTTCTAATTCAGAACTCCGTTTCTAATTCCTGCTGTCAACCTCGTCTCCCATGGCCTCCGACAGTTCCCACTACATCACCAACCCCTATGAGCCATCCAAACCCTTTGTGTGCATCACTCTTAGCAGTGTCACCAAGCTGCTTCCCACCAATTATCTTAATTGGAAACTCCAAGTTGAAGCTTTCCTTGATGGCTTTGATCTCCTAAAATAGCCAGATGGATCTTTCCCCGCGCCGCCGGCAACGATCTCTACCACTGCAACACCCTCAGTGACGACAACAAATCCTGCTTATCAAACATGGCGTCGACAAGATCGCCTCATCTATGGCGCTATCCTCACCACTCTCTCCAATGAAGTGGCCTCTCTAGTGTCTCAGACAAAGACTTCGCATAGTCTTTGGACTCTTCTCAAAAACACATATGCCAAGGCCTCTCGCAGCCATCTCAAGCAACTCAAAGAGAGTCTTCGAATGGCTTCCAAAGGTACCCAATCCATCACAACCTATATGCACTCTCTGAAGCAAACAACAGACCTTCTTGCTTCACTCGGATCTCCTGTTTCGATTGAAGACATGACTGACCATGTTTTGCGTGGTCTCGACGACAGCTACAGAGCAGTCATTGATGGAATAAATGCAAGGGATATCCCAATTAACTTTGATGATCTCCTTGAGAAACTTCTCATCCAATAACTCTCTATTGTTGCTGCTCAGAGACAAACTCCTGCCCCGGTTACAGCTTTGAATGCTCAGGCTCGACCCAACTATAACAACAAGCCTCGGTATGGTCAATTCCCTACACCGTCTAATCAACACACCAGTAATCGCAAACCGTTTCTTGGACGCTGTCAGTGGTGCAATGTCAAAGGACATGTTCTATCTCAGTGCCAACTCTTCAAGCAGCAACATCCTGGTATCCCGCCACCGTCTCGAAACTTTATTGCTCACACTAGATCGGCTCAGGCCAACATTACAGCTGCTGGTCCATCTCATACTGATTTCTTGGTTGATAGTGGAGCAACACATCATGTAACCAACGATCTTGCAAATATGGCACTTCATCATCCGTACACTGGTCCGGACTCGCTGTTCATGGGCAATGGTTCAGGTTTAAACATCTCTCATTCTGGAACACTTTTAATTCATGATTTATCCTTGTCTAATGCTCTGTGTGTTCCTTCCATGAAACAACAAATTATTTATGTCTCTAAACTTACCAAACAGACTGACTCTGCTGTTGTCTTCCTGCCAAACTCTTTTCATGTAAAGAACTTGCAGACAAGCCAAATAACCCATAAGGGCTCATGCGTGGATGGACTTTATCTCTGGCCCACCTCCTCACCATCTGTCCATACCGTCCGCGCGGAATCCTCTGCATCATGGCACCATAGGCTTGGGCACCCCTCATCCTCTATCTTTAAATTTATTCAACAACATTTTTCTTTGGGTTCAAATAAATTCCCACAATCCGATTGTAATTCATGTCAAATTAGTAAGAGTCACAAACTTCCTTTTCATGAATCCACTCTTAAATCTTCTTATCCATTAGAAATAATTTTTTCAGATGTATGGACTTCTCCTGTTTTATCTATTGATGGTCTTCGTTACTATTGCATGTTTGTGGATCATTTTACTCGTTATATCTGGCTATATCCAATAAAACACAAATCTGATGTCCAAAATATATTTCCCAAATTTAAATCACTAGTTGAAAATTTTTATCAGCACAAAATAAAAATCTTATACACAGATAATGGTGGTGAATACATTGGACTTCGTCCATTTTTAAGCACTCATGGTATAAGTCACCACACCACCCCACCTCATACACCTGAACACAATGGAATCTCTGAACGCCGGAATCGTCACATTGCCGAAACCGGCCTCTCTCTTCTTCACCATTCGGGCTTGCCCCTCACCTATTGGCCTCACGCCATGACTACTGCAGCCTACCTCATAAATCGTCTCCCAACTCCAATTCTTGGGTACAAGTCACCTTATTCCAAATTACTCCACATTAGCCCGGATTATCATAAATTAAAATGTTTTGGATGTTTGTGTTTTCCCTGGATTAAACCATATGCTAACCATAAACTTGCACCAAAGTCTGCTATGTGTGTTTTTGTAGGTTATTCGGCGGATCAACACGCGTATTTGTGTCTCGATCCCACAACTGGAAGGATTTATACCTCTCGCCATGTGAAGTTCGTGGAATCCAAATTCCCATACAGCTCTCTGGTAGCTCAATCTAATTCACATACAGAACCACAAACAAGCCCACTTCAACTCTCTATTTTACGGCCCCTAGCTCAACCTATTGACAATACCACTCTAAACCCACTGGAAAACTTATCCGCTTCCCATACCACTCCATCTGTCGCCCACTTACCAGATTTGGCTCAAACATCAACCTCAAATGAACCCACAAATACTACTCAAACTTCCCCTTCAAACTCCCAACCCCCCCCCCCCCCAACCTTCTCCACCACCCATCAACCCAAACCCAAGACAACAAACCAATGCTGGTGGGATCATCACCCGGTCTAAAAACAACATCATCAAACCTCTTACAAAGCTCAACCTACACGTTCGATCCTCCTCTCCCATTGAACCCAACACCATCACTCAGGCTCTTCGTGATCCTGATTGGCGCTCAGCCATGCAAGCCGAATTTGATGCTTTACACCACAACCACACTTGGGATCTTGTAAGTAGGTCCTCTGCTCAAAATTTGGTTGGTTGTAAATGGGTCTTTCGAATCAAACGGAATCCAGATGGATCAATTGATCGTTACAAGGATCGGTTAGTTGCCAAAGGGTTTCACCAACGCCCCGGTTGTGACTATACAGAAACATTCAGCCCCGTTGTTAAACCAGTGACTATTCGAATCGTTCTAACACTTGCAGTTCGTCAAGGGTGGTCCATCCGTCAGCTTGATGTCAATAATGCATTTCTTCAAGGGACACTCAAAGAGGAAGTCTTTATGGTGCAGCCGCCTGGCTTTGTCAACAAAACCTTCCCTAATCATGTTTGTCGCCTCAAAAAGGCACTTTATGGGATGAAGCAGGCACCTCGCGCTTGGTATACAGAACTTCGAGTATTTCTGCTCTCCATTGGTTTCGTTAATTCAACTGCAGATGCATATTTATTCATCCACCAAAAACCAGGTGTTACTTTGTACTTATTAGTATATGTTGATGATATAATTGTCACTGGGAGTTCTTCTGTAGAATTATCCAGCCTCATTGCCACACTTGCTGCTCGCTTCTCGTTGAAAGATCTTGGATGCCTCAACTACTTCTTGGGTGTCGAAGTAATTCCTTCCGCTGTGGGTATGTTTCTTTCACAAAGAAAATATATCACTGATCTACTACATAAATCAGGTAGGGCAGATGCGAAACCAGCATCCACTCCGTTGTCTGCAACTATTCCATTACTCAAGGATTCTGGTGATCTTCTGCCTTCCCCAACTGAGTACCGAACGCTAGTTGGAAGTCTTCAATACTTGAGTATTACACGCCCAGACATCGCCTTCAGCACCAACAAACTTGCACAGTTCATGCACAACCCAAGAACGGTGCATTAGTCTGCACTCAAAAGAGTGCTCCGCTATCTGGCAGGCTCGTGTGACAAAGGAATCTTCATCTCGGCAACAACTCCGCTGAACTTTCATGCATATTCGGACGCAGACTGGGTTGGTGACAAAGATGATTATGTTTCAACCACTGGCTACTTGTTATATCTTGGCAGCACTCCCATCTCTTGGAGCTCCCGCAAACAACGTTCGGTTGCTCGATCATCCACAGAAGCAGAGTATAAAGCCTTGGCTGACACAGCCAGTGAACTACTATGGGTCCTTTCCTTATTTACGGAACTTGGTCACACTCCAACCGCTAATCCGGTAATATATTGTGACAATCTCGGTGCCACACATCTAAGTGCTAATCCTGTATTCCACTCTCGAATGAAACATATAGCCTTAGCCTATCACTTTGTCCATGAAAACGTTCAACATGGCAAGTTTCGTGTATCTTTTGTCTCTACTGATGATCAACTTGCTGATATTCTAACAAAGCCTCTGCTTCGCCCACGGTTCGAGTTTTTACTGTCCAAGTTGCATCTCTCTTACAAATTATCCAACTTGCGGGAGGATATCAATAATAATAATTAGATTTAAAATTCCTTTAATTATGCCGATTTACAAATCTGTTATTTACCTAGTTTGTAGTCAAAAGTTAATAGCTACATTAGTGGAAAATCAATAGGAGATTTGTTACCTTGATTTGTTCCAAATTAGGTTTATCAAACCTGTATATATACACTACTGTAAACTAATGAAATTATTCACTTTTCTATATGTGGGTGTTTATGTATAAGCGTTTCTTCGTACAACAAAAAAAAGGGGTTATGAAAGAAATTTCTCTATCTACGATTTTGTTTTCAATACAGTTTACGCAGTGCTGCAAGCAAATGTTCTTGTAATTATAATTGAGTTGTATTTACGAAAATGCTTTATGATCGTACCTGATCAGAGTGATCGTCAAGGCCTTACGTCGAGCTGAGATTGAAAGCGAGATGGGGGCACCTGCAAGACACTCTGATGCCAAAGTAAGTTTTAGGGAGAGTGCAAACAAGTGTGAGTATGAGTATGAGAATGAATACCTGACCCTCTCAAATGAGAGGGTATTTATAGCCTCCAACGTTGGGCCAAAGTCTCCATTGTTGGGCCACGATGAGGCCCAATAATGAAGACTGTCAGGGCTTACGTGTGTATGGAGTCTAGCAAGGGAACTCCCCCTAGTCAACTGCTTCGTGGGAATAGGAATTGAACTCGTGATTTCTAGAGGGCAGTTAAGATGACAGTGACACAGACACATGGGTCACGTTCCTTAACGGATGCATGGGGAGGTTCTCAACGGTCCCTAACTTGGATTACTTGCCTTTAGACCTTATACAAAAGTGCTGGATTAGACCTCCCAACCATGGGACAAGTGCAGACCCAGTTCATATCACTTTATATTTTTATTACAATTATTTTAATTTCTAAAATCTTAACATCAATATCATAAGAACTACTATTAATTAAACTATAAGTATTTTACCAAACAAAATTATTATATTTCTAAGTCAATCAAATAAAAGAAAACAACATTAGTTACAATCATCCTTCTCAATAAATGAACCACAACATTCTAATATCTATGTGATACAACTATAACATTACGAATAAAAAATACAATAACTTTCGACACTAATTACATGATAACACAAAATTTAGACGAGTCAAATATTAATAACTTAGTTCGAATAAAATATGTTTTGATTAAAAGTTATAGACCACCATGATTTTTATATTAAACTTAATATAATAGCACTCAAATAACATTCTAACGAAGAATCTTTTTGATTAATTTATGAAAATTCTTATATGACGATCCTCCCAAATCAGTAGCAATTATAGTTTTCTTTTTCCACTCTAAGCTCTTTTGTCTCATTTCTTTTCCCTTTTGTCCTTCCATCAGTTCTATGACAATATTTGTTATCTCTTCCCTTTTCACATCGTAGTTGATCTCCATTCCTATTTTCCAAATGTTGCATAAATACCTACAATTTGTTTGTTGTTCGGCAAAGAAAGGCCAACAAATAGTGGGCACACCATATGTAATAGCTTCAAGTGTCGAATTCCAACCACAATGAGTTAAAAATCCCCCAACAGATGGATGAGCAAGAACTTGGTCTTGAGAGCACCAACTAGTTATGTATCCTATATCCTTAACTTCATCTAAAAACTCTTGTGGCAAACTTGAAGTTTCTTCACCCATTACAACATCTGACCTCATTATCCATAAAAATGGTACCTTGCTATTTGCTATTCCCCAAGCAAATTCTTTCAAGTGATGATTTGTCATAACAGTTATACTTCCATAATTAATATATAATACCGAGCAAGATTCCCATTTATTCAACCATTTTATACATTTTGGATCACTTTTCCAAAAATTTGAACCACTTGCTTTAAAACCATTATCTTGCTCGGGAAAATGCCTACCAAGAATGTTCATTGGTCCAATACTATATATGTTTGGATTTTTGGCCGTGAGGTTGTCAAGAGCTTCACCTTCCAATTCTTCAAATGTATTAATGATGATTGCTGATGATTTCAAACAATTTTGTGCCTCAGAACCCAAGAAATCGAACATAATATCATTTAAATCAGTGACTCTTATAAAACTTGGAAGATCTTTTAATCTTATATCTTTCATTCCTGTTATCCAATCTAAACTTGTATCCAATGTGCCATCGACCATGAAATTTTCATCTAAAATTTTTATAAAAATAAGTTAATGTGGTTTCAAAATATAAATATCAAAATTGCGAGAAAAAAAATATGAATATCAAAATAATATCAGTATCGTGTAAGTATTTTTTCTTATTTAAGTAAAATGTTTACACAACACAAATTGAGGGAGTTAAATTCTCTTTAGTCACACAAACCACACACATTCACACATTAAGATATTTAATTATTATTCGATCAAAATTTGATAGTTCAATTATATATGAAATATTAATTTTTATTTTACAATTTAAAATATTAAATTCAAGTTTAAATTGTTCGATCTTATTGAACGATCACTAAAATATTGAATGCGAGAATGTGTGATTTTTTTACTAAAATAAAACTTATTGGGAAATTTTATTTTAATTAGGTTTCGATTCGAGTCTAAATTTTCTCTAATTACAAAATATAAAGACGAGTCAGATAATAGAGACATTAATATTCATCTCAGATATATAATTTAAAATTTTAGTTCTATTGTTAATACTTTTTATTATTTAAAATGTATGTTTGAGAATTTTTAATACTGTTTTACTTTTTTGTCTATATATAATTTATTAAGGTGAAAAATTATTTCTATTTAAAAAAAGGGGAAGTGAGAGTGGGAGTGGGACGGAGACACTCCACTCCAAACCCGGTTGAAACAGGCTTGTGGTTTAATTTTTCATCCTTGGTGAAAATCAAGACGGATGAGAAGTATTTATTAGACTTTTATCGTATTATCTTTATCTTCATTTTGTTTATATTTCTCGTAAATCTATTTTATTTTTATAAATTTTAATTAAAAATAATTAAATACGTTTCTTTAAAGGAGTTATTAAATTCACTGTAACATACATCTTGTTAAATTAAATTTTCATGAAACAAGTGGATATACGTTAACAAACCTTATTTTGATGTATAATAAAAAAATTTCCCCTCCATTCAATTTACATCCTGTTTAAAATTCTCGAAATGACATTTTTAACTCTAACAATTTCTCAAAACATATCCCTCTTATATTTAATTGTAAAATTCAATATAAAATGAATATAGTTGTTTTCTGGATGGAAATAGTAGTTATCAAAATATTTAGTGGCTATTGATTCACCTCGTCCGTCCACACATTACATTATTATTTTATTGCAACGTGTCTGCGTCAGTCCGGTCATCGGTGGGGTAACGTATGATTTTTCTTTTTGCTTTCACGTGGTTTGTAATTAGATTTTGTGTTGTAAGTGTCAGACTGTGTAGATCAGACTAGAAGTTAGTGTGACATTGGGATAAGATTAGACTGGTCACTATTTTAAGACACAAGTATCAATATATCACTTTAGGAAAAAAAATCTAAAATATCACACTTTAAGAACTTATTCGCCGTCCATTGGACGAGTCAATGAAAAAAAAATATTTTCACATATAGGCATGGCCATCTACTGGCCAGGAGACGTGTTAAGTGAATTTATTTTCACTTTTAAAGTTGGGTTTTCTGTTAACCGATTTAATAAATTTTCTTACTGTTTGAAATTTAAAAAATTATTTGAAATTTTACGTTTGTTAAATCAGATATTTTATTAACCGACTTAACAAACACTGAGTCACTAAATGACCGAGTTTATATATAAAAATAATTTTTTTATTGACTCATGAATGAACAAGTTTGTTCTTAAAGTGTGGCATTTTAAGATTTTTTTTAAAAGTGTAGTATATTGATATTTTGGTTTCAAAATAGAGCCATTTGAGTAAAATAATCGGATTTAACATTTTTGTAACTTGATATTAAGAATGTTTAATTAATGTATAAACTGAACTAAATGGCTAAACTAAATTAAATTGAAGTTAAAATAAATAAATTATTATATTTGATTAGTAAACCAAAATTATAGTATACAAATAATTCTAAAATCGAATCTGAATTGAATAGAAATCGAAATCGAACAGAATTAAAATTGAAAATAAAAAATATTTTAAAAAAATTATGACTTTTTCTATAAAAGAATTGAAAATACTTTAATAGTTCAGAGATAGTAAAATCCAATTTAGTATCGATAGCCGCGCATAATTTATTAGGTTAATTTAATTCTTTTTTTTTTAATAAACCCTCATATATTAGTTTAAAAAAATAGGGACAAAAAAAAAAAAGGAAGAAAAGAGACAAACCAGTTCCTGATTATAGATAATTAATTAAAATTCACCATAATTTTATTTGAATGGATGAAATAAATAAAAATTTATTATTTAAATAATTAAAGAATTTAATTGAAAAGTTTGACTTTTTTTAGTTGAAACTTTTTTATATTAGCATAATTTTTTACATATGTTTTAAATATTTAATATTAAAAAACCAGTTGAATATTATATTAACATAAATTTTTACTTTGAGTTAATTTCTTTTACTGTAGAAAAAAAGTAAGAATTCACATTATAAAATATATGTTAGTCACTTGATCAATGAGAGACATATATTTAACCAAATGATACATTTAACTTAAAAATATTGATAGTTCGACTTAGCGGAATGTTATAATTCTGTGGTTTATATCGATTACTACCTTTATCTCTTACTGTATATTTGTATTATGCAGGGAATGATTTTCATATTATGCAATATTCATCCTACTATAATAGAAACCACAAAAGTAGAGAGGCTAGTAGTGTATATATTGTTTTTGAGAAATTTAATTTTGAAGATTTTCCCAATAATTTAATTTCAGGTTTAACATCAAAAGCACAAACTATGATAAGATGTAATATAGAAAACCAAGATAGAAAAAGAGATATACTAGTTTAATTTACCTTTGAATGGAAGAATTCCTCTTTTGACAAGTTCCTCAAATTGCAAATATCCAACAAAGCCACAAGCAGAAGCTGTCCACAATTGTAACTCTGGAATTCCTAAATCTCTAGCCACTCTTCCAGCAAACCCAAAAGTTCCATCAGCAACTATGCAAGTAACTGGATAAGGTGATGAAGTGTTGAGCTTAATCACAAGCTCTTTGAATGGACCATAACAGTTTTTCCTAGTTGAGTCACACAACGTTGGAATATCCTGTGTTGCATCCTTATCTGATTCTGGTAAACCATCAGGTATGGTCTCGAATTGAAAATCTGGGAGACCTTTCACAAACTCTTCTCCAAGAGATTTTATCAAACGTTTGTGGTTGAATTCAGTGTTCACAAAGGTTATGTGGAAACCGTTGCAACGGAAGAGTTTTGCTAATTGCATGAAGGGATTCACATGACCCTGTGCTGGAAATGGTACAAATACAGCATGAGGCTTTTGGGTGTGATTAGGACTGGAATCCATTATAGTTGGTTTTTCGTGAGAGTTTTTTTGAGTTCAAGTATCAATTCTCTTAGCAGACTATATGTTTTTGAAAAAAAAGGGTTTAGTTTTCCCTTGTTGTCGTTTATATATAAAGGGTAATGTTAAAAGATGATGTTTAGGCAATGTCCAATGCGGGGATAAAACTATTGATACATTGGGTAAGAATAGTCAACTTTTAAGGACATTTACCTAAATATTTCTTTCCCACTGTTTCATAATATTCAATATATATTAAATAACTATCACACGTTCATACTCGAAAGTAGCATACTCATAATCAAATGTTACTTAATAATGGACGTATAATCATTATGATATGTATTTTACAAACTGTTGTGAATAGTGTTTTTTGTAGTAGTGTTAGTGTGAAGTCAAAACTCTCTATCTAATGTGTTTTGATAAAGACAAAGTACAAATCAAATGATCATGTCAAATAATATAGAAAAAGCTTCAAGTGCATTTTATCAATTAATGTGTTCAAGACTTATCATGTGTGAAAGCTAGCATCAAATAACTCAAGACTTTTACTTTGAAGACTAGCATGGATCTTGATTGATAGTGGTACAAGCATGCAATTATATCGATGTCTTAGTGCTCAAAATATATCTTCATTTTCACTTGCATGCATAACATGTTTTTACTAAAGTTACAAACTAATTTTGTACTTCTGTCAAATATTTTTTTAAAATTCAGTGCAGGAAATCGATTACCCTGTTTTCAAGAATCGATTTCTCTTTCGTGTTTCAGCCTGCATGTCTTTTCTGAAAAACAGTTTTTAGACATGGAAACCGATTACCCCACTTATGGAAATAGATTTTTCTCACGAAATTTTGAATTTTCAGTTGCATTGCTTCAGGAAAAATTGATTACCCTCTTTTCCAAAATCGATTTCCACATGAGGCAGTAGCTATTTCAATTTTGTTTTGAATCTGAATATTTTACAAAAGTCATTCCTTAACCATTGCTTTTTTCATTAATTCACACGCTTTCATAGAGGTGTTAAGGTGTTATACATATTCTACATTTTCAGATTTAAAACTCACATCTTCCATTGCAATTTGAAATTGTATACTCATTCATTTTCAAACAAGTGTTTTGATTCTTGAAATTTCATAAAGAATTTTTATGCATTTGTTTCCATATCAGTCCAGAAAAATTCATCTCATATCCATAAACACTTGAGCACTAATGTATCCTTATAAATTGTTTGTTTGGAAGGGAAGATCAATCTCAGTGATTGATACATATTCGTCTACTTTTTTACTTAATATTTTTTCCATATTTGGTTGTAAATACCTTGCTCTCCAGGATTGTTGGAAGCAAGAGAGTTGGAAGTGAGAAGATTGTTCTCATTTCAATTTGGTTGTTTATAAGAAAAGTGTTCTTGTGATTGTGTTGGTCTTGTACAAGTCCCAATAATAGTGAAATCTCTTTCTAGTTGAAAGAGGAATGGAGTATCTTCGGAATATGAAGGGAACCAGTATACTTCCTCGTGTCATTTTATTTTTTTGCATTTTATTACTTTCATAACATCACTATAAATCAGAAAAATAAGTCCTTCATCCCTAAAAACCGATAAAATTTTAAAGTGCCTAATTCACCCTCCCACTCTTAGACGCACTCATTACTTATAATTAGCATCAGAGTAGGTTATACGTAACATGTTCCTAAAGATCCATAATGGCTTTTCGCAAATGCAAATATGATTTTCAAAGACGCTGGGAGCAATAACAAACCTCCATTATTTTGTGGTGAATATTTCAATTTCTGAAAAATACGCATGAAGGCACGTTTAGAATCTCAAGGAAAAGAAGTTTGGAAAGCCGTTGTTGAAGGTTATTACGTTCCTACATGTGTTGTTAATGGCATTGGCACTCCAAAGCCCGTTGATTCATGGGATAAAGATGATGAAGGAAAAGTTCTTTATAATAAGAAAACAATAAATCTTCTTCAAGGTGCTCTTAGCATGGACGATTTTTTTTTGAATTTTGGCAATGCATAACGATAAAGTAAATATGGGATACATTGATAGAAACTCATGAAGAAACAAATGAAGTTAATAGATCTAGATTGAATACTTTAAGTCAAGAGTACGAGTTATTAAGAATACAACCCGAAGAATCCATCCTTAATTTGCAGAAAAGATTCGTGTAATTGACAAATCACTTAAATGCACTTGGTAAGACTCTTACTAACGATGATCTTAATCTTAAAGTGCTTAGATCTTTAATCAGAGAATGACAACCAAAAGTGACAGCAATCTCCAAAAGAAAAATCTATCCATAATGACTTCCGCAACATTATTTGGAAAACTCCAAGAATATGAGATGAAACTTGGAAGAATAGAAAAACATGAGATCAAGAGGAAAAAAAATCCAAAAGTATTGCATTAAAGGTTGACTCCAAGGAAATTAAAAAGGGAGATAATCTGAAAGATGATGAGAACTTCATGCTTCTTGTACAAAGGTTAGGTAAATTTTTTGGTAATAATGAAAATACTAACTTTGTGAAAAAGAATAAATTCTTCAACAAGAAAGAAGCCTCTACGTCAACACAAAATATGACTTGCTATGAATGTGGGAAACAAGGACACATAAAGTCAGAATGTCAAATCTCGCCAAACAAATTGTTTCAAGAAAAGAAAGGAGTCAAAGTCTAAAATAGCCTATATTGCATGGGGTGATAATGAAGTCAGTTCATCATCTAATTCGAATAGCGAAGAATATGTAAATCTTACATTGATATCCTCACACCATTCTGATGATGAATATGAAAAGGTTATAATGATTTTTCTCTATTTGATAATGATGTTTAAGGTGTTATTGATGAACTTCTCAATAAATGTAAGATTTTATATAAAATGGTGTTAACACAAAATAAACAAATTATGTCTCTTGAAGAAAATATTGACACCATGGAAAATAATTTTGAAATTGAAAAACAAAGTGTTCTTGAAAAGGAAAAACAATATCTTACATGCAAAGAGTGTGAATCACTTTCTTTCTAAATTGTTCAATTAAAAAGAGTTCTTGAAAGGTATGAAAAAGGACAAGCTGGATAGGACAATGTACTTAGTTAACAAAGGTACTTAAATGATAAAATGGTCTTGGTTATTCTAAATCTAACAAATCAAATACTAGTAAAACTATCTTTGTAAAGGAAAGTGACCAATCCAACAAGGAAAAAGTGAATAAAGCACAAAAGGTTCATCATCGCACTAAGAAGAGATTTCCTAAAAATAAATCTTATGTTCCAAGATATAGAAGTAATTTTGTTCCTACATGTTTTTATTATGGAATAAGTGGCCATACACCTAATATTTGATATGTAAGAAAATTTAGTGTAGCAAGTGAGCATTATGTCTGGGTTAAGAAAGAAACTAATTATGAAGGACCTAAAGCACATTGTGAAGGTGTGAAGAACACAAGAAGGGGGGGGGGGGGGGGGGGTTAAATTGGGTTTTAAATAAAAACTTTAATTTTAAAAATATTACCCTTTAATTAAAATACTTTTTCTTCACTCCTGATAATAACAATAATTAAGATCAGGAAGTAAAGAACAAGGTATATTTATACTAGTTCACTTGAAATCTATCAAGCTAGTCTAGTCCACCCGCCAAGGTGATTTCGCATCTATCAATCAAGGACTTAATCCAATAATCCAACTGATTATTACAATGCACAAGCTATCTACAAGTGGCTAACAACCTTTAAGACACACAAGTCCTAGACTTCTCAAGAATACAGAGCTAACGATCCCTTAAGGAAAATCAAACAATAACCCAACTGATTATTACAATGCACAAGCTACCTGCAAGTGACTAACAACCTCTAAGACACACAAGTCCTAGACTTCTTAAGGATACATACCTTATCGACCCCTTAATAAGATTCAAACAACCGTTTGAATACAAGTTTTGTTTACAATGATATTGTTTCTACAGAAGCTGAATATGTAAACTATTTTAAGAATAATGATTTAAGAATATGAAAGCCATGAACAACGCTTGTGCGTGAATATTTCGTTGATTAGCCACTTTCTCTCTTAGTCTTCAAGCCTTTATATAGCCAATAAAATAATATATCCTTTGAGGGGTACTCTTGGGATTTCCTGAAACATTGGCAATTTGAACTGTAACGTGGGGGACAAGATCGTGTGACACGTCTATCCTGTCATGATAGTGGAATGAAATGTTGATTGTACCATGTACTATTTGTACCATGCTAATGTTATCTTCTTTCCTTCTACACTTCAGATGCTTCTGCGAGCATAAGTTTAGAAGTGAGAACATAACATAGGGTCATCAGAACTTCAAGTCTTCAGAGTCTTCAGAATATCGTCTTCAGAGCTGCGTCTTCAGAGTCTTCGGTACTTGGTCGTGAGAACCTTTTCTTAGAACCTTGGTTATTTAGAAATTTAAGTCTTCAGAATCTTTAGAACTTCTGTCTTCAGACTCTTCAGCACTTGGTCTTTAGAACCCTTTACTTAGAACCTTGGATCTTTGGAAACTTGAGTATTTAGCATCTGGACTTAAGTAGAACTTCTTGTCTTCAGATCTTCTGACTATTTATTTAGAACTCGTTGTATTCAAAAACATGAGTCTTCAGCATCTGGACTTTATTAGAAACTTCTGTCTTCAGATCTTTTGACTTGTTTCTTTAGAGCGTGTTATCTTTAGAAGCATGAGTCTTCAGCATCTAGATGTAAGTAGAAACTTTTGTCTTCATATCTTATGACTTGTTTCTTTAGACAAACATCATAGCCTACACTTCAGAAGCTTCTGGAGTGTCTTTTTACTGTTCATAGAACTTGTGTAGCGCAAAAACGAAATTAATTCTCTTCTAATATCTTGGCCATGCCATCCATCAGAGGCATGGCCTGTTTGTTAAATACTCAAAAATAACAAATATTAAAGTATCAAAATTGTTCATACAAACATACTCATTTGTTATCATCAAAACTCAGAGATAATATTACATAACCAAATCTTGTTCTAACACATTGGGCACCTAACCAAACCTAATTTGTTTTGTAGGCATGCTTGAAGACCACTACAAATCTATGGTATCTCGACAGTGGTTATTCTAAGCATATGACGGGAGATATAAACAAATTTTCAAATCTAGTGCTTAAGGCCAAGAGTTTTGTCACTTATGGAGACAACAATAAGGGAAAAATTATTGGCATTAGCAAAGTTGGTGCACCCTGTTCACATCCATTGAAGATATACTTTTTGTTGAAGGACTAAAGCATAATCTTCTAAACAAAAGCCAACTTTGTGACAAAGGCTTCAAGATCAAGTTCACCAAATATGAATGCTTGATTGAATGTGAAGTCACCAATGAGGTAAAAATCAAAGGTAGAAGAATTAATAATATTCTTATGATATCTTTAGATGATTTATCTTTGAAAAGTAAAATGTCTCATGGTAAAAAATAATGAATCATGGCTTTGGCATAAAAGAGCAACCCATATTAATATGGAACATTTAAATAAACTATCTAAACGTAAATCAAAGAATGTGGTGCCAACAACAAGGCCACTTCAATTATTGCATATGTACTTATTTGGTCCATCAAGAAAAAGAAGCTTCATAGGTAATGTATATGCCTTAGTTATTGTTGATGATTTTTTAGATATTCTTGGACTTTGTTCCTTGTACATAAAGTGATGATTTTAAAGCTTTTAAGAAGTATGAAAAGAAAATCCAAATCAAAAGTCATTAAAGAATGTATCAATTAGAAGTAACCATGGTGGAGAATTCCAAAATGCATCTTTTGAATAATTTTGTGAAGAACATGGTATCTCTCATAATTTATCAGCATCAAGGACTCCATAACAAAATGGAGTATTTGAAAGAAAGAATCGATTTATAGTGGAACTTATAAGAACAATGCTTAGTGACGCAAATCTACCAAAGTACTTTTAGGAGGATGCGGTTAATACTATATGTTATGTTAGAAATCGAGTTATCATTAGAACTATCTTGAAAAAGACTCCATATGAACTCTTCAAAGGAAGAAAGCCAAACATTGCTTAGTTTCACATCTTTGGATGCAATTTCTTTGTTCTAAACAATGACAAAGACAATCTCGATAATTTTGACAAGAAATTCGACGAAGGTATATTTCTTGGTTATTCCCTCTCTAGTAAAGCTTATAGAATTTATAATAAAAGAACTTTAACTATTGAAGAATCTATGCATGTTTCTTTTGATGAAACTAACACCTCTAAGGAGGACATAGTTGTTTGTGATGATGATGATGATGGTGATATTATAGAATTTCCCTCAGAATAATTTTCTATCAATCATAGTGTGAAACAACCAGAACACCAACAAGAAGTTTCACAACAAGATACAAATCATAATGACGTTTCCCAAGAATGGAGAATCCATCGTGATCATCCAATTGAAAAAGTAATTGGTGACATAAGAAAAGGAGTTTCAACAATACTAAATCTCAAGGATGCTTGCTTGAACACAACATTTGTTTCTCAAGTAGAACCCTCCTAGACTGATGGAGCCTTAGGAGACAATCAATGGATTATTGTTATGCAAGAGGAAATAAATCAATTCGAAAGAAATCAAGTTTGAGAACTTGTTCCTAGGCCAAGTAATAAACACACCATGGGTACCATATGAGTGTTTAAAAACAAACTTGATGAGAATGGTATAATTGTTCGAGACAAAGCAAGATTGGTGGCTCAAGGTTATAATCAAGAAGAAGAAATCTACTTTTAAGAAACATTCACTCCGATTGCAAGGTTAGAAGCTATTCGTTTGTTACTTGCTTATGCTTGTTCACTAAATTTTTAGCTTTTCCGAGTGGATGTCAAAAACACCTTCTTGAATAGATATATTAATAAGGAAGTCTATTTCAAATAACCTCCGAGATTTGAAGACTTCAAGAATCCTTCACATGTCTTTAAGTTGAAGAAAGCTCTTTGTGGCTTAAAACAAGCACCAAGAGCATGGTATGATAGATTTAGCAACTTTCTTTACGAAAGAGGATTTGAAAAAGGTAAATTTGATAAAACCTTACTTATTAAGAAAATCAAACGTAATACTTTATTGGTTTAAGTCTACGTTTACAACATTATATTCGGCTCAACAAACAAAGATCCATGTGAAGAATTTTCATTGATGATGCAAGGAGAATTCAAGATATCTATGATGGGTATGATGAACTATTTTCTTGGACTATAAATTAAGCAATTAAAGGATGGCATCTTCATCAATTAATCTAAGTATTGCAAAGAATTATTGAAAGGATTTTATATGGATAATTGCAAAATAATGACTACTCCAATTGGATCCAGAACATATGTAGATCAAGATGAATCTGGTGTTTCGATTGATATTACCAAATGTCGAGGTATGATTAATTCATTATTGTATTTGACGGAAGCCGTCCTGGCATTATGTTTAGTGTTTGTCTTTGTGCTTGCTTTCAATCAAACCCAAAGGAATCTCATCTCATGGCAGTGAAAAGGATCATGGAGTATCTAAAAGGGACAACAAATGTTGGACTATGGTATCCTAAAGGTATTATTTGCAATTTAATTGGTTATTCTGAATCGGATTATGCATGATCTAAAATTGATAGAGAAAGCACTAGTGGTACATGTCATATTCTTAGAAATAAATTAGTATCTTTGGCTTGCAAGAAACAAGCATGTGTTGCTCTTAGCACAGCCGAAGCAGAATACATAGCAGCGGGTAGTTGTTATGCACAAATACTTTGGCTTAAGCAACAACTTCGTGACTACTGACTCAATCTAGGATGCATCCCTCTACGTTGTGGCAACACAAGTGTGATTAATATTACAAAGATTCTGGCCATGCACTCAAGAACCAAACATATTGATATTCAACATCATTTTCTCCATGATCATGTGCTTCAACGAGATTTCAAAGTTACATTCATGAATACTCATAATAAACTTTCTGACATATTCACAAAACCTTTGGCTTGAGAACCTTTCTTCATAATCCGAAGAGAATTAGGAATTTTGGATGAAAAAGACGTATGATGAACGGTACACATATTTACATGTTTAAATTTTCATAATTTTTCCACAATTCCATTTGTGAAAATATGTTATATAATGTTTTTGTATTAAAATATATGATCATATGATGCCTAAATATGTTATATAGATTTTATGTGACTTTTTGTATGTTTGTATTTATTAAAATTGAAGTGTTATAGCTACTGTTTTTTTTGTATTTGACAAATTTTTTTATGCAAAAATAGATACCCTAGTTCCCGGAAATTGATTTCCTGAGCAAAAAATTCACTTTATGGGCCCATGGAGTTTATGTTTGACATGACATAAATCGATTCCCCCTCCTGGAGAAATTGATTTCCTGTTCAATTTTTTGTTTTTTGTTTTTCAGCTTTTTATTTAAACTGTTTGATTATTTTAAATATTGGTCAAACATTCATCTCTCTCATCTTCCACCATTCCACCTACTCTCCTTGAAAATCAATCCCATTCACACCTATCCTTTACTACCGACTCAAATATCTCCACTTACAAATACAATCCACTTTAAATCTCACTATCATAAATCCTCTATATATTAATCTTCTCACACCTAAATCCAAAAAAGCTATTTTCAGAATCACTTATTCTCACTCTAAAGGAAATTTTGAAAATCTCTTTCCAAAACCTAACTTTCTCCAAGCTCCTTCCATGGAACCTCCTAAGAATGCAAAGGGAAAAACAAAGATGGGTGAAAGTTCAAATGCTTCTGACTCAGACTCAGAATAGGTTCAACTATCCGTGAAGCAACACATGCTCATGGCAAGTGTAATACTGTGGGAGAACTGACTTTTTGGTTTTACCCAAATGTACGGATAGCTAGAGTCGTCATCGACTTTTCTTTTATCTAATATTTTGGAAAGGTGAAAAGAATAGGAAAGACGTTTGATAGATTTTGAGTTCGGGGGGTAAGATATGAAAAGGGAAGGTGTTAGCACCCTTTTCATCCGTAATTATCTACGGGCTCTTAATTGCTTAGAGTTATTTTAAAAATCTTGCTTTGTGTGTGTGATACGGTGGGAGAACTGACTGTGGTTTTGCGTTCGTATTCGCACTTGTGCGGTTGAGCAAGAGTCGCCACCGACTTTTTATTTTATCCTAAAGGAAAGGTTGAAAAAAGCACAGCAAAAACCTTTTTGAGATATTTCGTGGATCCGGGGGGTAGATTATGAAAAGGGAAGGTATTAGCACCCTTTTCATCCATGGTTATCCATGGGCTCTTAGTTACTTGGTTTTTTAGATCACTTGCCTTGATTTCCGATTGCTTGAAAATGTGGTGTGTGTATGTGTTTTGAAAATGTTTTTGAAGAGATGCCTTGTCTTAGGCAACCAATGTATTTGACTCGTGTTTGAGTGTTTTACAAAAGTGTGGATCTTTTCGAAAAGATGTTTCAAATGTTTTTGAGAGTTTGTTTGAAAGTGTTGTGGATTGTGGTTTTTGAAAAGAAGGCAAGTGTTTTTGCAAGTTGATCTCATGTAACTAAGAGTTTGCCTACCCTATTGTACTCAAAGGTTTTCTCTATGTTTTCAACCCTTTTTAACAATTTTGTTTCACCATTGAATTTGGTGGACAATCTTGCGTTTAGGATGTTTATTCGGGACGGGCGCGGGTCATCGTATGGACCATGAATGCAATAGTGCCAAGTGTCTTTGGGCATTTTCTTTGAAGGGACTATGATCATTCCATTTAGGCAATATTCGAAAGCGTCATCGAGGGACTTATGATCATTTGAATTTGTTTTGCCAAAGAAACTCGACGTGCAAGCATGGCCCATTTTGAATGGCAACATGTGGGATTACCCTAGAGGGTGCAAGTGTGATTGTGTATTGATTTCATGTATTTGTCTTACATTAGGTTATCTAGCGTTTGATTTTATGTACATGCAAACCCTAGGTCTAATCATGGTATAATTGAAAGCGGTAAATTGCGAAAATGTAAAATCTACGCTATTACAAAATGAGTATCCGGGAGTGGGGGTACAATATTCACAAATGGGGATGAGACTTATAGTATCCAATAAATTACAACCAAATCGAATTTGCGATCAAATGTAAATGACGAATACCAATGTATAAGATAAACAAATGTGTATAGGGGCAATGAATGTATTTATATTGTGTAAGTGTGAGATGTATTGTGTAAGTATGTAATTATTTACAGGTGCGACAATGTGAATTTTGATATGTATTAAGTATTGTTTAACTTAAAAAAATTAAATATTTATTCAATTTAATTAATGATCTTGTATTTTTTTAATATGTACAAAAGAAAGTTTTAATGAAAAGAACATGTTTTCTGTTTAATTATATTGTGTATAAAAATGATGTTTTAAGAAAAGAAAATATTTCTAAGTTTTAATTATGTATACAAAAAAGTATTTTTTCATGTGTTATGTACAAATTAAATGAAAAGTATTTTCAATGTTTAAAAATGTATTTTCATTACTAAAGTATTATTGTGAAAATGTATTAAGTTAGAAAAAATATATGGTTTAAGGATGTTAAAAAAATGAAAAGTCAATGTTGATTCATTAATAAAAGACTTGTTAATAAAAAGGGATTATGCCTAACTAATTAATCAAAATAACTTGTTTTTATGAAATAAAAGGGGTAAGCATTTTAATGGGCTTTAGGTATGCAGAAACGGGCAAGGCCCACGTTTGGACTCAAGACATTTTAGGGTTTGGAGTTTTTTGTTTCAATTGGGTACATGTTCTAGGGTTTGTAGCGCCGCTCATGTGTTCGTTCATCGTTCTTCTTCGTCTTCCTGAGTGATACCCTCCACCACAGAGCCACCAGCATCCTCATACCTTCCTCCCTCTAACGACAGTATTAGGGCACTCGATCTAAGGTACCATTCGCTTTCTTATTTTGTTGGGGTTTCTTTTAGTTCTTGCATGCTTGTGATTTTCTGTTTATTTGATTAAGTTTTTTGACTTGGTTTATGTAACGAGGATGAAGAGGGAGATGTTTTACCTTGACTGAGAAGAGGGAGAAAATGGAGGTGCTTAGGAGGCTCGACGATGGAGGAAGATCTGCGCGATGAGGGCTTTATCTGGTATCTTGTATATTTCTTTAAGCTTTATGATGTTGATGGCTGAAAGCTTCTTGTTTGCGTATTATTTCTTCTTCTTCTTCTCTTGCTATGACTCTGTATGCTTATGTGGTTGCCTCTTGATTGTTGAGCTTGATAGTTTTACGCCCAATGATGTGTTTACTGAGGGCTTGAGGGTTTTGACACTGAGTTGCCTTGGTTGCTTATCGCTTTTCCTCTTCTTCTGACTTGTTGCCTAGAGCTTTTGTATGCTTCCTTCTGTTGCCTATCTTGACATGTTTCTTCCCTACCCAATGATGAGTGTTCTGAGGGTTTTATGCTTGAACCTGTGTTTGCACCACTTTTAATTCTTTGCAAGGTTGGACAGGCTTTGTGAGGTTTTCTTACAGGTTTTAGGCTTATTGCGAGCTGAAGGTTGGTTTTTGCTGGTTTTGTGGCCTTAACAGGTTTTCTGTTTGAGGTTATGACAGCAGGTTGGATGCTTAGGCAGGTTACCTTTGCTTAAGGTTTATTGTTGTTTAGGCAGGGTTGGGTTTAGGCCATTGCAGGTTTGGTTTTGACAGTAGGGTGAGGCTTTTTGGTGATAAGGCTAATGCAGGTATTATTTGACAGTAGGTAAGGGTTTCATGTTAGGCTTCAGGTAGTATGAGGCTTTGGCATATTTGACAGTAAGTTTTGGTAGTGCAGTAGGCAATGGTTTGGTTATTGTTTGACAGGTTTTTTGAATGATGCAGGTCTGGCTTCAGCAGGTTATGCTTGCAGTCCACTTGTAATGGACTGGTCTTTGTTGTTTTATGGTTTTTGTTCCAGCAGGTTATGCTGATTATTGCTTGATGGTGGGTTTGCAAATTGTGCTTGCAGACCTGAGCTTTAGCAGGTTCTGAGTTTTTTGAAGTGTTTTCTTTGGTTATGAGGTTTTATGCAGTGGGAGTTTGTATCTCTTTCTTTGTATTGGTTTCCCCTTTTTCTCTTACTGTGTTTTGCTCTTTTGTATATCTTTCTATCTATGCCTGCCTAAAGCATAAAAACCTGCTCCTTATCTCTCCACTCTTCTCTCTCAGTACAGTTGGATATGTTAAAATATGTTTCTTTTCTGTACTTTTCTGAAAGGGCTACCCTGATGGGAAATGATGATATGCACATGTATGCTTGCATAATGGTTTTCCTCTGCATATTTTATCTCTTCTTTGACAGCTTTGAGTAGACTTCTTGGCATTTTGACAGCAAGTTGTACCTTTTGGCCTTTTTGACATAAAGTAGGAAATTGGATTTTTCAGTTTGGTTTGAACTTGGAGTTTGAGATTTTAAACTTATGCAGTTTTGACACTTTGCATTTTTTCTCAACTTTGCATAAAATTCTTCCCTCTTTGTGAACCGGGAGAAATCCCGTGATTTGCAGAGAGGGTTAACTGATCCCAATCAGTGGCCCTTAGTGATGACTGCAATTTCATCTGTCTTTATTTATTTATCAGTCACTGACTTTTCTCCTTTTCTTTTGCAGATGAATAAAAATGGATGGAGGGGTACTAAATGAAGACTGAAGAATTAGAAAAAATAGGATAGTTTTCTTTTTATTTGATATTTAAATTAATGTAAAACCATTGTTTGTAATTAAATTATAAACAATAATTTGTACAAATAATTCAAGAATCAATAAAAGTCTTTATTATCCAATCAATTCTATTTCCTCTTTCTTTATTGTTTATCTATTATTTAAAACTCTTTGAATTAAAATAATTGAAAAATAAATTTCAATCACTTAATTTAGAATAATAAATAATTTAAATAAACAATACTTTAGCACATTGATCAGTTAAACCTGGTATCTCCAAAGCACATCAATAGTTAATCAAAACACTGATCAGGCGCATTCTCTTTTCACCGATTTTTTACCAAGCACTGTAAATCCAAACTGCGTATATCTTTTGACTGGCTCAATCAAACGAACGTGAATTCAAACCAACTGTCTTCTTTTACTGATTAAATAAAAAACAATGCAAATTCAACCCGAATCTCGGAATAACTTGCAAAGTGCTGTGGAATTTAAATCCTTCTGAGAATATGCCCAAAAAAACCTTAATTCCTGATTAAATGCCAAAGAACGTCGGCTGATCAAAATTGAGCCGAAATCAACCAAAACCTTAAGCCTACTGTGTGAAACAATCCAGAGCCCTGAAAAATCAATAAAACCCTAATTGTGTCCTGACTGACGAGAAAAGTTTGTTTGACCGATTCTTGAGCCAGTTTGAAAAATCAGGAAACGCCTGAAGCTGTGATTTCTTGTGGTAAAATGCGAGGGCAAATTTTGGGGTACAACAGTTGCCCCTGTTCAATCTTCTAGGACCTGAAGAGTTAGATTGGCAAGTTTGCCTTTCGCGACTTGAAGGTAAAAGAAGATTGAACACTAAAGTGCCCAGAAAATTTGCACTCAGCGATGTGATGGTAGAGGTGAATGGGTTTAAAGATGCCATTTGGTGATGGGCTTAAAGATGCCATCGGGTGCGATAGAATCTTGTCGGGGAATGGGCTTAGAGATGCCATCTGATAATGGGCTTAAAGATGCCATTTGGTGATGGGCTTAAAGATGCCATCTGGAATGAGTATCAGGAAGGCGTCCATGTTTTGGAATACCTCTGAATTGGGAGTCCGAATAAGCAACAGATTGACATCCATGTCTGGAGAATCTATAAACTATTTTCAGGAGTTGAGATTGAATAAGCAATAGAGCAGCATCCATTATCGGGAAGCGTCCGTAAACTGTTTTTCAAAAGTTGAGAAGAGTCTGAACAAGTCGGTAGATTATCATCCGTTGTTGGGAAGAATCCGTAAACTGTTTTCAGAAGTCTTGAGAAGAATCTGAATAAGTGATAGGTTAACATCCGTTACTTGGAGAACCCGTGAACTGTTTTCAGAAATCTTGAAGTTGAATAAGCAATAGAGCAGCATCCGTTGTTGGGAAGCGTCCGTAAACTGTTTTCAAAAGTTGCGTCTGAACAAGTTGGTAGATTAACATCCGTTGTTGGGAAGAATCCGTAAACTGTTTTCAAAAGTTGCGTCTGAACAAGTTGGTAGATTAACATCCGTTGTTGGGAAGAATCCGTAAACTGTTTTCAAAAGTTGCGTCTGAACAAGTTGGTAGATTAACATCCGTTGTTGGGAAGAATCCGTAAACTGTTTTCAGAAGTTGCGTCTGAACAAGTTGGTAGATTGACATCCGTTGTAGGGAAGAATCTGTAAACTGTTTTCAGAAGTCTTGAAGTTGAAGAGGAACCGGTGTAGGGTTTCCTGATGATGCGTTTGAATGGATCTGGAATAAGTATCAGAATGCCGCCGTGTCTGGGTCACATCTGAACTATTTCTGGATGAATCTCGGAAGACGATCTGTGTCTGTCGACTGATCTTGCCTGAAAAGGCAAAGAGTTAGTTGTATGCAATGTTATGATGCATGATGCAATGTATGTGACATTAATGTATATGATATGAATGTAATGAATACGCATGTAAGCTGATGAGCTATCTTGCTGAGGATAAATGAATCTTGGACGGCTGAAGATAAAAGAATCTTGACCGCTGTCGGGAAAATAATTCCTTGGCTATTGCTGGGGAAGAGAATTCCTGATGACCTCTACTGGGGAGTTCCAAACTAGTAGACTCATGCTGGGGAGGTAAGATTGAGAATCTTCAGCTCGGTGGGAAGTAACTCTGGCTACTTCACTGGGGGACTCATGATTTGCCCTCCCAAAACTCTGTGGGGAGAAGGTCCATTGGTCTGGCTCCGCTAGGGATTGATAATTTGAAGTTTTAGCTTTGCTGGGGATAATGAAACTCGACTCTGAGTGGAGTTAGCTTCTGGAAGGTTCTCTGGCTGGGGATTGCGAGAGTCCTCTGATTGCTGTAGGTGTTGGTCTGGAATAAGTCACTGAATGTCGCCATCTCTGGGTCACATCTTGAACTATATCTTGAAAGTCTGAATAAGTCACTGAATGTCGCCATCTCTGGGTCACATCTTGAACTATTTCTGGAAGGAAATCTGAATGAGTTATAGAATGTCGCCAAACTTGGGTCACATCTGAACTATTTCTGGAAGGAAATCTGAATGAGTTATAGAATGTCGCCAAACTTGGGTCACATCTTGAACTATATCATGAAGGAAATCTGAATGAGTTATAGAATGTCGCCAAACTTGGGTCACATCTTGAACTATATCATGAAGGAAATCTGAATGAGTTATAGAATGTCGCCAAACTTGGGTCACATCTGAACTATTTCTGGAAGGAAATCTGAATGAGTTATAGAATGTCGCCAAACTTGGGTCACATCTTGAACTATATCATGAAGGAAATCTGAATGAGTTATAGAATGTCGCCAAACTTGGGTCACATCTTGAACTATATCATGAAGGAAATCTGAATGAGTTATAGAATGTCGCCAAACTTGGGTCACATCTTGAACTATATCATGAAGGAAATCTGAATGAGTTATAGAATGTCGCAAAACTTGGGTCACATCTTGAACTATATCATGAAGGAAATCTGAATGAGTTATAGAATGTCGCCAAACTTGGGTCACATCTGAACTATTTCTGGAAGGAAATCTGAATGAGTTATATAATGTCGCCAAACTTGGGTCACATCTTGAACTATATCATGAAGGAAATCTGAATGAGTTATAGAATGTCGCCAAACTTGGGTCACATCTTGAACTATATCATGAAGGAAATCTGAATGAGTTATAGAATGTCGCCAAACTTGGGTCACATCTTGAACTATATCATGAAGGAAATCTGAATGAGTTATAGAATGTCGCCAAACTTGGGTCACATCTTGAACTATATCATGAAGGAAATCTGAATGAGTTATAGAATGTCGCCAAACTTGGGTCACATCTTGAACTATATCATGAAGGAAATCTGAATGAGTTATAGAATGTCGCCAAATCTGGGTCACATCTTGAACTATTTCATGAATGAATTCTGAATGAGTTATAGAATGTCGCCAAACTTGGGTCACATCTTGAACTATATCATGAAGGAAATCTGAATGAGTTATAGAATGTCGCCAAACTTGGGTCACATCTGAACTATTTCTGGAAGGAAATCTGAATGAGTTATAGAATGTCGCCAAACTTGGGTCACATCTTGAACTATATCATGAAGGAAATCTGAATGAGTTATAGAATGTCGCCAAACTTGGGTCACATCTTGAACTATATCATGAAGGAAATCTGAATGAGTTATAGAATGTCGCCAAACTTGGGTCACATCTTGAACTATATCATGAAGGAAATCTGAATGAGTTATAGAATGTCTCCAAACTTGGGTCACATCTTGAACTATATCATGAAGGAAATCTGAATGAGTTATAAAATGTCGCCAAACTTGGGTCACATCTTGAACTATATCATGAAGGAAATCTGAATGAGTTATAGAATGTCGCCAAACTTGGGTCACATCTTGAACTATATCAATCTTCTAAGGTGATGAGAGAATTGTTGAACACTTTTGACATTCGAATGCCCCAAGTGGTGATGAAGGAATCTTGAATCGGATTACTCTGCATATTGAGAGATTTCTTGAAATCTTGACTGGACTGCCCCAGGTTAATCGAATTTTGAAAGATCTGTTGGACCTTGACTGGACTGCCCCAGGTTAATTGAATTTTGACATGTCATGCCCCTTGCGGATAGGAGATTTGTAAAGGAAGTGTCGTCCTCTTGAAGTGATTTTTACTTACTGAGAGAGTTTTCGTTCCTCCGAACATTCGCTGTATGAATTTCTGCGTTGTCAAACAAAAAGCAGAATGCAAACAGTGATATTCAAGCAATGCAAAGTTTATGTTTGTCTCGAAGTTTTGAAAAATGCGTTTTTAGCAGAAAACTTTTTATAAGACAAATCAACACAAGATTTAGAGTAAAGCCTTACAGGAGTCAGGATACCTTAGGTAACAGTATGCTCTCGAACTAACCCCAGCTTCAATTAGGACTTTTGAAAGGTTGTAACATGGCCTGGTTCACGATTTAAGAAACAAAGGATATAGGCTCAAAGTATATTTATACCCACCCGCTCTTCGTAATGTTCTTCAACCCTAAGCTCAGTTAATTGTGCGTCGCACTCTGATTTGAGTTTGGGAACGACTTTTGGGCGATGGTTCACCAGTTGAATTTGGGGAGACAGTCATCATCTCCTTTTTCTTTTTCAACATTTTTCATGTTGTTGAGGATTTTGTAATGACCTCACTATTTTGATTTTGATTTGTTATCCCTAACGTTTGCCTGACTGTTACCGTTTTTTCGAGATTACCGTCAGCGGGATGCCCCAGCTTTCTTAAGCCTCCTTTATAGGTTTTGGCTCAGTGGGCTTTTTTCTCTTTTGAGAGATTGACTGTCTATGTGATAGGGAACCACCCTTGTCTTTTGATTCCAAAGGAATGCCTTCTTTTTTTTTTGACATCGTTCGTTGTATTACGAACTGAGAGTTTGCGACTTTAATGCGCATTTTCTCTTGACTTAACTGAGATACTACCCTGCCCTAGGTTTATATCAAAGGTTTTGATTGTTCAGAACAGAAAACTCCTACTTCTCTGGCTTGAAGGGGTTGACTAGGGATTAACTTCCTTATAACTCCAGTGTTTGGGAATTGAAAGAAATGCCTGTACATCATCAGCAAGGTCTGTTCAAAAGCATACTGTATAAGATCATGGTATTGTTTCGTCATCCTCCCTCTAAAGGCTTGCAGCTTTTTATCAAGATTCAAATATCATAAAGAAAAGCATAAGAGTAGTGAAAACGAATGGATGAATTCAAGACAAACATATGCAATGCATTAATGAAACGGAGTTTAACATTAAAAGATAATTGTTTGACTGACAAAAGATTACAACTTTGAAAATTCCGAATGAAACAAACACAATCTCAATGAGCTGGTATAAAAGCAGTGATCATGCTGGAGTTTCTGGAGAGTCAAACTCGATCTCCTTGGCATCGATCATGTCCTGGATCTTGTTCTTTAGAGGCCAGCAGTTGTCGGTGTTGTGCCCCGGACTATCGGAGTGGTATGCACACCTTTCATTGGGATGATAGGTAGGAGCAGAAGTGTTTGGATTCCGGAGGGGAGCCCTCAATGTAATCAGATCCCCCTTCAGCAAATGTTGCAGTGCTTGAGACAGTGGCATGTTGATGTTGGTGAACTGCCTCTTAGGTGCGACTTCCTTACGCTGATGCCCCTGTCTTTGCTGAGCAGGTGTAGGATTAGAGATCAGGATTGCCCCTGCATGTTGGTCATGACGACCCTTTTGACTGTTCGCAGCATTGGACTCTTTCTTTCCGTTGTAGGGAATTATCTGAGTATCGGAGGTTGTAGCTCCCTGGATCTTTCCACTCTTGATGCCAGCCTCGACCCTTTCGCCGGTCAGTATTAGCTCGGTGAACCCAGCTGAGGAGCTTCCAATTAAGTGCTTGAAGAAAGGCCCCGTCAAAGTTCCCATGAAGATGTCAATCAGCTCTCTGTCAGTTAAAGGAGGTTGCACCCTACCAGCCAAATCTCTCCACTTTTGGGCATATCCCTTGAAATTCTCGTCGGAACCCATGGTCATGTTCTGCAACTGCACACGAGTTGGCGCAAGATCAGCATTGTACTGATACTGCTCATAAAAAGCCCCGGCTAGATCTTCCCAGGTGTAGATGCGAAAACTCTCCAATTGGTAGAACCACTCGAGTTGAGCTCCTACTAGACTTTCTTGGAAGAAATGGATCCAAAGCCTTTTGTCAGCTGTGTATGGTTGAATCTTGCGGACATAAGACCTTAGATGCATCTTGGGGCAAGAAACTCCGTCGTACAGAGCAAAGGTAGGAACTTTGAACTTTGAAGGGATGACCAATCCAGGAACTAGACCCATGTCTCCTAGATCCAAGCCAGGTATTTGTTGGATCTCCATAGCATTGAGGCGATCCTCCAACTCTTTGTACTTGTCATCAGCAAAAGGGTATTGTTCCTCGGAGTAGTCAGCTTCCTCTTCAACCACCTCCACATTGTGATCTTCTTCAAGACTACCCCCTGTGTTGGATGGAGTTGCAAGGTCTTGGGTCTTAGGTCTTCTCCTCAAGTTCAGGATGCTGGCTGCCTTCTTGGACTTCTTCTTCTTGTCTTTGAGAAGAAGAGCTGTCAGATCCTCTTGCCCTTTACCCATAGCCAGCAGCATTTGTTGGAATTGAGCATTTTGAGCTTGGAGATCTTTCACCGTTTGTTCCATATCCATCTTACTGAAATAAACAGTAAGAAGATAAGAAAACCTGCATGGGAGAAACCTGTTATGCAATGATATGTATGATATATATGCAATGTTTTCAAAGATCTCTTGGGGTAAACACAAGAGAATGTTAGAGGTTGAACTTCGATCTTTGATGGGAGAACTTTGCACTGGTGGATGTCTTTCCACGAGAATCAAGCTCACCATGTCGAGTGGGTCATCGCCACTGATTCAAGTTGTTGCACTTGATCTTTGACTGGAGAACTTTGTATCGGTGGATGTCTTTCCACGAGAATCAAGCTCACCATGTCGAGTGGGTCATAACCACTGATTCAAGTTGTTGTACTTGATCTTTGACTGGAGAACTTTGTATCAGTGGATGTCTTTCCACGAGAATCAAGCTCACCATGTCGAGTGGGTCATAGCCACTGATTCAAGTTGTTGTACTTGATCTTTGATGGCATTTGTTTAGAGGAGAAACCTCTTGCCCCTTGGTAGACGTCTGGTTCAACGTGACCCTGCATCCAAAAGAACCCTCGAGATCCTTGAAATGGTTACTGAAAAT
Source organism: Vicia faba (assembly GCA_948472305.1). NCBI lineage: Eukaryota > Viridiplantae > Streptophyta > Magnoliopsida > Fabales > Fabaceae > Vicia > Vicia faba. The sequence continues at coordinate 556,042,235 of OX451737.1, read as the reverse complement.
GCTATGGTATGATGTTATGATGTTATGTACATGTATGCAAAAAGCAAGTGAGTGTATATACAGACAAACATATTCACACAAAGCAGACAAGTCCTTAGGTTTAGGCTTGCATGAGGTTCAGGTACTACCCTCTTTCAGTTTGTTGGCTCATCCTGTCCTAAAATAGAAACCGGGTTCTAAGGAGCTCAATATCATTGGATTATTTTCTGTGTTCATTGTTTCGGTTTAGCCACTTACTGGCGACCAAAATATTCCAAGAAAACAATCCTCAAAAGAGTGTAGTATCGAGGATCTACCAACTTCGGACTGCACCAAAGTCGGTCATCTCACTACCCTAAAGAGGCCAAGATGGTTCAATTAAGGTTCCTAAGGTCAGTTGATGCTTCACGACACCACGCGGCGGCCCCGTACTCTCCTTGACTGAACTCAAGGGTTACCGGTACACACCAAAGTGCCACATCAACGTAGCAGACTGTTTCAACCATGTCGGTATACCCCACACAGTTCCCTCACAGCCTTGTTGCTACTTTCTAAGAAGGTATCCCCAGATCCGGGTTAGGATCTATGAAACTCTGATACAAAAGCCCACAAATGTAAAAGCAAACAAAGCAATCAATTGAAAATAAAGGTGATCTAAACCCTAAGGTAACCCCACTTTTAATCTTAATTCCCCAGCAGAGTCGTCAGTTCTGTGATACTGTGGGAGAACTGACTATGGTTTTGCGTTCGTATTCGCACTTGTGCGGTTGAGCAAGAGTCGCCACCGACTTTTTATTTTATCCTAAAGGAAAGGTTGAAAAAAGCACAGCAAAAACCTTTTTGAGATATTTCGTGGGTCCGGGGGGTAGATTATGAAAAGGGAAGGTATTAGCACCCTTTTCATCCATGGTTATCCATGGGCTCTTAGTTACTTGGTTTTTTAGATCACTTGCCTTGATTTCCGATTGCTTGAAAATGTGGTGTGTGTATGTGTTTTGAAAATGTTTTTGAAGAGATGCCTTGTCTTAGGCAACCAATGTATTTGACTCGTGTTTGAGTGTTTTACAAAAGTGTGGATCTTTTCGAAAAGATGTTTCAAATGTTTTTGAGAGTTTGTTTGAAAGTGTTGTGGATTGTGGTTTTTGAAAAGAAGGCAAGTGTTTTTGCAAGTTGATATCATGTAACTAAGAGTTTGCCTACCCTATTGTACTCAAAGGTTTTCTCTATGTTTTCAACCCTTTTTAACAATTTTGTTTCACCATTGAATTTGGTGGACAATCTTGCGTTTAGGATGTTTATTCGGGACGGGCGCGGGTCATCGTATGGACCATGAATGCAATAGTGCCAAGTGTCTTTGGGCATTTTCTTTGAAGGGACTATGATCATTCCATTTAGGCAATATTCGAAAGCGTCATCGAGGGACTTATGATCATTTGAATTTGTTTTGCCAAAGAAACTCGACGTGCAAGCATGGCCCATTTTGGAAGGCAACATGTGGGATTACCCTAGAGGGTGCAAGTGTGATTGTGTATTGATTTCATGTATTTGTCTTACATTAGGTTATCTAGCGTTTGATTTTATGTACATGCAAACCCTAGGTCTAATCATGGTATAATTGAAAGCGGTAAATTGCGAAAATGTAAAATCTACGCTATTACAAAATGAGTATCCGGGAGTGGGGGTACAATATTCACAAATGGGGATGAGACTTATAGTATCCAATAAATTACAACCAAATCGAATTTGCGATCAAATGTAAATGACGAATACCAATGTATAAGATAAACAAATGTGTATAGGGGCAATGAATGTATTTATATTGTGTAAGTGTGAGATGTATTGTGTAAGTATGTAATTATTTACAGGTGCGACAATGTGAATTTTGATATGTATTAAGTATTGTTTAACTTAAAAAAATTAAATATTTATTCAATTTAATTAATGATCTTGTATTTTTTTAATATGTACAAAAGAAAGTTTTAATGAAAAGAACATGTTTTCTGTTTAATTATATTGTGTATAAAAATGATGTTTTAAGAAAAGAAAATATTTCTAAGTTTTAATTATGTATACAAAAAAGTATTTTTTCATGTGTTATGTACAAATTAAATGAAAAGTATTTTCAATGTTTAAAAATGTATTTTCATTACTAAAGTATTATTGTGAAAATGTATTAAGTTAGAAAAAATATATGGTTTAAGGATGTTAAAAAAATGAAAAGTCAATGTTGATTCATTAATAAAAGACTTGTTAATAAAAAGGGATTATGCCTAACTAATTAATCAAAATAACTTGTTTTTATGAAATAAAAGGGGTAAGCATTTTAATGGGCTTTAGGTATGCAGAAACGGGCAAGGCCCACGTTTGGACTCAAGACATTTTAGGGTTTGGAGTTTTTTGTTTCAATTGGGTACATGTTCTAGGGTTTGTAGCGCCGCTCATGTGTTCGTTCATCGTTCTTCTTCGTCTTCCTGAGTGATACCCTCCACCACAGAGCCACCAGCATCCTCATACCTTCCTCCCTCTAACGACAGTATTAGGGCACTCGATCTAAGGTACCATTCGCTTTCTTATTTTGTTGGGGTTTCTTTTAGTTCTTGCATGCTTGTGATTTTCTGTTTATTTGATTAAGTTTTTTGACTTGGTTTATGTAACGAGGATGAAGAGGGAGATGTTTTACCTTGACTGAGAAGAGGGAGAAAATGGAAGTGCTTAGGAGGCTCTACGGTGGAGGAAGATTTGCGCGATGAGGGCTTTATCTGGTATCTTGTATATTTCTTTAAGCTTTATGATATTGATGGCTGAAAGCTTCTTGTTTGCGTATTCTTTCTTCTTCTTCTTCTCTTGCTATGACTCTGTATGCTTATGTGGTTGCCTCTTGATTGTTGAGCTTGATAGTTTTACGCCCAATGATGTGTTTACTGAGGGCTTGAGGGTTTTGACACTGAGTTGCCTTGGTTGCTTATCGCTTTTCCTCTTCTTCTGACTTGTTGCCTAGAGCTTTTGTATGCTTCCTTCTGTTGCCTATCTTGACATGTTTCTTCCTTGCCCAATGATGAGTGTTCTGAGGGTTTTATGCTTGAACCTGTGTTTGCACCACTTTTAATTCTTTGCAAGGTTGGACAGGCTTTGTGAGGTTTTCTTACAGGTTTTAGGCTTATTGCGAGCTGAAGGTTGGTTTTTGCTGGTTTTGTGGCCTTAACAGGTTTTCTGTTTGAGGTTATGACAGCAGGTTGGATGCTTAGGCAGGTTACCTTTGCTTAAGGTTTATTGTTGTTTAGGCAGAGTTGGGTTTAGGCCATTGCAGGTTTGGTTTTGACAGTAGGGTGAGGCTTTTTGGTGATAAGGCTAATGCAGGTATTATTTGACAGTAGGTAAGGGTTTCATGTTAGGCTTCAGGTAGTATGAGGCTTTGGCATATTTGACAGTAAGTTTTGGTAGTGCAGTAGGCAATGGTTTGGTTATTGTTTGACAGGTTTTTTGAATGATGCAGGTCTGGCTTCAGCAGGTTATGCTTGCAGTCCACTTGTAATGGACTGGTCTTTGTTGTTTTATGGTTTTTGTTCCAGCAGGTTATGCTGATTATTGCTTGATGGTGGGTTTGCAAATTGTGCTTGCAGACCTGAGCTTTAGCAGGTTCTGAGTTTTTTGAAGTGTTTTCTTTGGTTATGAGGTTTTATGCAGTGGGAGTTTGTATCTCTTTCTTTGTATTGGTTTCCCCTTTTTCTCTTACTGTGTTTTGCTCTTTTGTATATCTTTCTATCTATGCCTGCCTAAAGCATAAAAACCTGCTCCTTATCTCTCCACTCTTCTCTCTCAGTACAGTTGGATATGTTAAAATATGTTTCTTTTCTGTACTTTTCTGAAAGGGCTACCCTGATGGGAAATGATGATATGCACATGTATGCTTGCATAATGGTTTTCCTCTGCATATTTTATCTCTTCTTTGACAGCTTTGAGTAGACTTCTTGGCATTTTGACAGCAAGTTGTACCTTTTGGCCTTTTTGACATAAAGTAGGAAATTGGATTTTTCAGTTTGGTTTGAACTTGGAGTTTGAGATTTTAAACTTATGCAGTTTTGACACTTTGCATTTTTTCTCAACTTTGCATAAAATTCTTCCCTCTTTGTGAACCGGGAGAAATCCCGTGATTTGCAGAGAGGGTTAACTGATCCCAATCAGTGGCCCTTAGTGATGACTGCAATTTCATCTGTCTTTATTTATTTATCAGTCACTGACTTTTCTCCTTTTCTTTTGCAGATGAATAAAAATGGATGGAGGGGTACTAAATGAAGACTGAAGAATTAGAAAAAATAGGATAGTTTTCTTTTTATTTGATATTTAAATTAATGTAAAACCATTGTTTGTAATTAAATTATAAACAATAATTTGTACAAATAATTCAAGAATCAATAAAAGTCTTTATTATCCAATCAATTCTATTTCCTCTTTCTTTATTGTTTATCTATTATTTAAAACTCTTTGAATTAAAATAATTGAAAAATAAATTTCAATCACTTAATTTAGAATAATAAATAATTTAAATAAACAATACTTTAGCACATTGATCAGTTAAACCTGGTATCTCCAAAGCACATCAATAGTTAATCAAAACACTGATCAGGCGCATTCTCTTTTCACCGATTTTTTACCAAGCACTGTAAATCCAAACTCCGTATATCTTTTGACTGGCTCAATCAAACGAACGTGAATTCAAACCAACTGTCTTCTTTTACTGATTAAATCAAAAACAATGCAAATTCAACCTGAATCTCGGAATAACTTGCAAAGTGCTGTGGAATTTAAATCCTTCTGAGAATATGCCCAAAAAAACCTTAATTCCTGATTAAATGCCAAAGAACGTCGACTGATCAAAATTGAGCCGAAATCAACCAAAACCTTAAGCCTACTGTGTGAAACAATCCAGAGCCCTGAAAAATCAATAAAACCCTAATTGTGTCCTGACTGACGAGAAAAGTTTGTTTGAGCGATTCTTGAGCCAGTTTGAAAAATCAGGAAACGCCTGAAGCTGTGATTTCTTGTGGTAAAATGCGAGGGCAAATTTTGGGGTACAACAGTGTGTGTGCTTTGTTTGAAAATATTTTGAAATCGCCGATGTAAGGCTGACTTTGTAATGATTCTTGTATCAGTCCTCAAGAATGTATACAAAGTGTTATTTTTGACAATATTTATTTGAAAGTGTAGTGTGAAAAAAGGTTTTGAGAAAAGTTGTGAGCAAGTGTAATACAGTGGGAGAACTGACTTTACTAGTTTTGTGTTTTATCACAAATGTTGCGGTTAGCAAGAGTCTCCACCGACTTTTCTTTTATCCAATAAAGGAAAGGGTGAAAAGAATAGGAAAGACCTTTTGAGAATTTTTCTGAGTAAGGGGGGTAGATTATGGAAAGGGAAGGTGTTAGCACCCTTTCCATCTGTAGTTATCCACAGACTCTTAGTTGCTAGCTCACTTTTGAAAATGTTTTTTTTTGTAAGTGTGTTTTGAAAATATTTTGAAAATATGCCTTAATACGACGAAATTTGTAATGATTCTCGTATCGTTGAGAATGCATACAAATTGTTTTATCTTTAAAATATTTAGAAAGAGAGTGTATGCGTGAAAATTTGTTTTGTTTTGTGAGCAAACAACTACAAGTTATTTACCTACTTGAAAGGTCTTTGTTCTTTTCCTCGTTTCCTTTAGATAGTGCTATCCTACCATTAGTTGGTAGGTAGCCCTATCATTGGATATTTTGAGGGACAAACGAGGGTCATCGTACAGTTACGAAGGCAAATCGTACGATATTTTAGTAATTACTATAAGGTATCAATATCATTTACCGAGGCGGCATCGAAGGGTCATCGAGGGACTATGATCTTTTATCCAAAGGGTCTTTGCTAAAACTTCTCACATTCGAGAGACGTGACTTTTTGTGTTCCGAAGCCAACAAGTGGTGGTACCTTAGAGGTGCACATGTGCGAAATGTGTTGTGTTTCAGTTATGTTTATCTTAGATGTTTAAGTTTTCTACAGTTTTATTTTTATGTATTTCCATGCACGCCTATTTAATCTAGCAATTAGATATATACATAAGGGCAGCAAAATTAAAAGTGCGAGAAGTAAACTATGCTATTACATCGCTTCGGGGATGGGGGAGTACAAACCAAAAATCGGGGAAAAGAGGTAAAGGTCATAATTAACTATTACAAACTATGGACAATTACAAAATTGTGAAAAATAACAATGTGAAAATGTAAATAAACACGCAGAGAATGGAAAAGCGAAAGATGCAAACCCTAAAAAGTAATCTAAGTGTGAGAAAAATCTTTTTGGTGTTTTTATTGTTTAGAAAAATAATTGAATGATAATTAAATCCTAATTCTAATTAAATTTTAATTAGTAAAATAAAAATCATGTAATTAAATTAATTAATTTTATTTTAAAAAAAGTTAATTAATTAAATCCTAAATCTAATTTTTTAATTTGATTTAATGATTTTATTATTATTATTATTATTATTATTATTATTATTATTATTTCTGATTTTTTAAAATAGATTAAAACAAAGAAATAAATGATAAAACAAAAAAAACAAATGGGCCAGACTTAGAGTAAATGGGGGGTGCGCTTCAGAATTCTCTAGGCCCATGTCAAGGAGGCCCAAGATGCGCTGCATGATCCTCTATGGTGGCCTTCTGAGTGGTGCATCATGGTGTACTGACTTGGGACATTGGATCTGAATCTTCTTAGATCTGAGGGTATAAATGTTATGTACACCATGCGCATGCTAGCTTCGTTTGCACTAGATCCATAATGAAAAAATTGAAAAAAATAAAATGCATCACGCCTGGATCGAACCCAGGTCCAGGCGTACGAGGTCCTTATATGCATGTGTGTTGGCACTGGGGTGGCGTGATTCATCTGTTATGAAATAAGCAAAAACAAATATAATTTAAAACACATGCTAATGCCAGATAAGCCAAATACGCGCACAAGTGGGCCCTCTTTTATTTGAACGAGCCAATAAGGAGGTTCCAATAAGCCATGCAATTGGTCAAGGGTAAAACCACCATGAAGGGTGTTTTCCACCTTCTTCTCCGACGAGGAGAAATTCTGAAAACCTGCCAAACGCAAAAATCAAAACATACAAAATACCCTACCCCCCTTAGAATTTTCCCCTGAGTCTGAATCTGGCATTAGTTTGAGCTAAAAACCCCTGCATCATGAGATCCTAAGCTTGAAACGCTTCATGCCCTAACTATGGAATCATGTTATTTCTGCCTCCCTGCTTACATGTAAAACGTTAGAAAATTGCAGAAAATACGTATGAATGAAACAACCATATTTACAAGGATTTAAATTGTGAAAATCTTGAGAATACGAGACCTACCAACTTACCAAATGGAATGGATGTGAGGACAATTTCTGGGGTTGATTTGCGAAGGATAGGGATTGGTACTGGCTCCTGGTAAGTCCATGAAGACGATGGAAGTCTTAGATTGGCTTGAGGGCTGTTGAGGAATGAGATTGATAATAACCCAATTCTTTTGAAATTTTGGAGAACTTTTGTATGCAGTGTAATCGTGTCTTATTGGCCAGCCTTACTTGAGTATATATAGAGAGAGTATTTGGCTGACAAATATGGCATGTAATCAACTCATGAAGCCATGGTTTAAAACAAGAATCAATTTTTGAAAACTTGTCAAACTTACAATATCCTTTCCTTCTTGAGCTTTCACGGATTTGGCAAGGTTAGCAGGCCATCATGAGCTTCATTGGGCCTTCAAATGAACCATCCCATGCTCTTGGCCCATTTACTTCATATTTTATTTAATTTAATTTTGTATTTATTTGAATAAACCAAAATAAAAATAAAATTATAGGAAAATTCAAGACATGGTGGGAGTAAGCTTAGAGGTCTTCCATAAGGTCGTGAATATGTTCAAAGCTCAAAAGGTTAAGCCATAAGTCTAAAATTGCAAATTTGCATCTTTTCATTTCATGAATTTCCTCAAAATTTCCCAACTTCTAAAACTCATAGCTTGCTCAATTTTCATCTTTTTAAGATGATATTAGACTTTTTGTAAAGCTTAAGATGTCCTCTACAATCTCTATGTTTATCATTTTTGCTTTTGAAGACTTTATCTTAATGTAAGTTGCCTTGACAAAAAGTGTCTTTCATTGACTTTTGAAAATGACCTATAATGTATTAGCTCATATCTTTCAAATGAAGCATTTTTTGGACTTAAGAATAAAACTAAAGTTGTAGAGAATTGAATTTTTTTCAGAATGAGCTTTGTTTGGGGAAAAATTGATGAAGTATGTGAAAGTTATGTCTGGTCAAAGTTCTGTTGACTTCTCATAAGGAAACCCTAATTTGACAATTCTTGACTTTTGATGATTTGAGGGCTTTCCTTGAGGAATCATGATCAACCATTGATAAAATGATGAATATCACTTAAAAATGTTGATGTTGATAAAAAATCTTGAAGTTTGACTGTATATTGACCATAGTTGACTTTTTACCCAATATAGTTGATTTTCAATCATCTGAGCCATTGATTGAGCTAACTTGTGATGTAGGACTTGAAACTTGACATGAACCTTGTTGGGGACCTATGATGAACAATGGGAATCACTTGAAGCCTTTGCCACCCAAATTTCTTTGATAAACTCAAAACCCTAGTTGTAGACCTTTGGCTTAGGGGGAGCATTTGACTGGTCACCCCTTGAGATTCTTGGGTATTTGAGGAGCCTTGAAAGAATGTCTTTAGAAAAATGGGAGGGAAAATTTTGGGGTACAACAACAAGCAATTAAGATTTTCTTACCCACTAAAGTCTTTTTTATTCTTTTCCTTCTCCTTTAAAGATAGTACTATCCATACCATTAGTTGATAGGTAGCCCTATCTATTGGATGTGAAGTGACAGACGTAGGGTCATCGTATGGTCATCAAAGGCAACAAGTAAGGATACTTTAGAAATTGTATCAAAGGGACTATCATCATTTTGTAGGCAACTCGAAGGGACTAGATCATTTTGTAGGCAGCTTGAAGGGTCATTAAGGGATTATGATATTTATTCGAAAGGGACATGATGATTTAAGCGAGGATCTTTTGCTAAAGTATCCCCACTTTCGAGGGACGCGACCAATATCATAAGGCAACAAGAGAGGTTATCCTAGAGGTGCAAGTGTGCTAAGTGTATTAATTCAGTTATTTATCTTGAATATTAGGGCTTTCTAGATTGTTTTTAGTCTTGCCATGCAAACCCTAGTTACTAGCAGTTAAATATGTATAGAAAAATAAAGTACGGAAAATTAAACTTAAACTATTACATCCTGTGAATAGTTACATAATAGGAAAAAATGCGAAAAGATAAATCTAAGCTATTACAATAGAGAGTGCGTCCTATACACTTGATCTAGGAATTTAAATAGAAAAGAAATAAGAAAATAGAAAAAGAATGTTAAAATGATTTTTTGTGATTTTTTTTGTAGAAAATAATTTAATTAATAAAACCTAAATTCTAATTGATTTTAACATTAAAAAAAGTTGATTAATTGATTAATAAAAATATTTTAAGAAAATTAAATATTAGTTAAAAACCTTAATCCTAATTTATTATTACTAAGAAAAAAAGATTAAGTTAATTTAATGATTTTAAAATAATTAGGGTTTGAAAATAAAAAGGAAAGGAAATTATGTTAAAACAAAAATAGGATAAAAAAGAAATGGGGTGGGTGTTGAACCCACGCTTTCCTGGCTTCACGCTGCAATGCTTCCCACTAGGTGAAGCATTTGTTAGTGTTTGAGAATAGGCGCTGCATAATATATGTGAAACCTGTGTTAGTTTGGAAAAATAACAGAAAAATATTGAAAAATACAGGAATCAAACCCACGCCTTTAAAGTTATATGCCTCCGCCTCAGCCAACTGTGCTACGCTTCCATTCGGTTAGACAATACAAAAAAAATAAATATAATATAAACCAGTGGACCGGAGAGGCGCCAGAGCCCTAGCTCCGGTCATCTTCTCCGGTGAGACCATTTTCCAACCTACAAAAATAGCGCGTGTTATAGATCAAGAAGGACCCTATCCCCCTAAATCGATCCTTGTGAATCCAATGGTGGCATTATTTTTAGATAATCCAACCTGTATAATGAGATACGATCAAAATAATGCAAAACAGTTCAAAAATGGTGATGGACCATTATGGCATCATGGGTCTCGTGCAAGGGATCAAACATATACTATTTTGTATGAGGAACACATTGAAAATGTTAGTCTAAATTAAAACCTTATAGAAATCAAAATACGAATTTCATGAAAAATGGAAAACCTATGCAATGCATGTTTTAGGCGCCTTTGATCATCAAGAATGATCAAAACTTACTCTATAACACCTCAAGGGGTCTATTTGAATGGACAGCTTGGCTTGAGGGTGGCTGGATAATTGATTTCAAGTTTGCCCTAGTTTTGACAAAAGTTGAGATTTTGAGAGAGTGTTCTTGAGAGAATTTCGTGTCTTCTTTTGGTCTGAATATGTAGTGTATATGTAGTGGAAGATTTAGGTCGACAAAAGTAGAATCAATCTTTTGTATTTCATGATCAAATCTTTTATTGAAGTTTTGATGACATCTTTCTTTTTTAGGCCAATCATGTACCAATCAAGCTTACACGATTTTTGCAAGTTGTCATCAGCTTTTTGGACTTATGATTTGATTCAAAAATAGATCTTCATGCCTTGATTCATTCACTTGGTATTTTATTTGATTTATTTTGCTTTTAATTGAATAAAATCAAAAATAAAAGAAATAAAAACCACAAAAATAAATTAATAGATTTAGGAGTCTATTATGAGGTCTAGAACACACTTGTACCTTAAAAGATAGGCCTATTAGCCCAAAAATTTAAATTCGCTCAAATTGAACTTCATGCATTTTCTCAAAATTGCCCAACTTGCACAAATCATATCTCACTCAATTTTTATCATATGAAGATGATATTGGACTTTTTGGAAACCTCAAGATGTCCCTCATACAATCTTCATGTTGGCCATTTTTTCATTTGAAGACTTTAACTTGATGTAAATTGCTTTGACAAAAAGTGTCTTTTTGTTGACTTTTAAAATGACCTGTAATGTTTTGGCCCATATCTCTCAAATGAAGCATTTTTGGCCTTGAGCTTAGAGAGTCATAGTTGTAGAGAATTGAATTTCCTTAAAAATTAGTTTTGGTTGAGAAATTTCTGATGAGGTATGTGAAAGTTATGCTTGGTCAAAGTTCAGTTGACTTCTCCTTAAGAAAACCCTAATTTAGTAATTTTTGACTTTTGATGAATCTTGAGTTTTCTTAATGAATCACGACCAACCCTTAATTAAATGGTGAATGAGACTTAAAAATGTTGATGTTGACCAAAAATCTTGAAGTTTAACTATAAATTGGTCAAAGTTTACTTTTTGTCCAATATAGTTAATTTTCAATCGTCGGACTAATTGACTGAGCAAACTTGTGTTGTAAGGCTTTAAATTTGGCATGAAGATTCTTTGAGACATATGAGAAACCATGAAATCCAATTGAGGCATTATAATTCTAATTTTTCTTGATAGAAGCAAAACCCTAGTTGTAGGTCAACTGCTTAGGATGAGGGTTTGTCTGATCAATCCTTGAGTAGTCTTGAGCAATTGAGAACCATAGGAGCATGGGGAGACCTATTGAAATAATTTTTCTTGAATAGTGGGAGGGAAAGTTTTGGGATACAACAAAAAGCATCAGACAGCGTACTATACTCCTTCTGAAATATGGTAAACTGGAAACTTTTCCCTCTTCTAGCTTCAGTTTTCATGCTTTGCTAGAATATCAAGGGGTTATTAATTTTGTGCCTGATTCTAGGCCGTTCTATTAAGATTTGTTTAGATATTTTTATGCTCATATTTTGATACTTCTGGGATGTGTATTTACCTCCATGGTAAGAGGTAAGGAAATTGCAATGTTTTTTGTAGACTTTGGTTCATGTTTAGGTGTTCCATTTGAAGGATAAATAATTATTTGTGGTTTTACTCCTGACACTCTGGGTTGGGAAACTTACAACAAGATGGAGTTTTTCTTTAGTAATTTGTCGGATTACGCAACAATAATTTTATGCATGACAAGCTCGCTCAAACTCTACCTAACTGTTTTTGTCAAGCAAAAATCTGTCTGTGAGTGACCGAATACTTCACTACTTCCTTGCGTATATGCTATTTCTGAAAGGCAACTGTTATACCCCAAAATTTGCCCTCCCATATTCTTCAAGAAATTGCCAAGCCAAGTCATAAAACTCCCCCAAGGGTTGCACAGTGCAACAGTCTCCCATACAGTCAAAACTAGGGTTTGGGTTCTGATCAAGAAAATGAAGTGTTCAAAGGTTCAATCAAGTCTCATATGCTTACAAACATGGTCAAGCATCCTCATATCAAGTTTCAAGGCATTCAGCTCAAAATTGCACAGTCAAAACCCTAAATTGCACTACAGTCAACTGTAGGGGCAAAATGGTCATTTGACAGTCAAAAGTTCAAATTTTTGGTCAACATATCATTTTGAAGCCACAAACATCATTTGATCAATGCTTGATCATGACTCTCAAAATTTGGCTCAGAAATCATCAAAGATGCAAAAGTTGCTATATTTGGACAGCTGAAAAAGTCAACTGAAATTGACCAGGGCATAACTTTCACATGGATTATCAGAAAAATTCCATCCAAAGCTCATTTTGAAGAGAAAGACATTTCCTACAACTCATCTTCATACTTCAAGTCCAAGAAATGCTCTCACAAAAAGTTATTAATTTCAACATTATAGGTCATTTTCAAAAGTCAACAAAAAGGGACTTTAAGTCAAAGACCATAACTTGAGATTGGTAAATCCAAATGACATGGGACCAAAGGCATTGGTTAGAGGACTCAAATACCTTTCCAAAATGTCCAAGAACATGTGAAAAGCTTAAAAATTGAGCAAGTTATGCCTTGTAGAAGTTGGGAAATTTTTGTGAAATGGCAAAAGTCAACTATCCTTGAAACTCCAATTTTTGACAAAAGGGCCCACTTTCTTCCACTTGATTCATCCTTGTCATGCCACACACGTGTCCCATGATTAATTTCAAGATCAAACATTGATTTTTCTATTTTATTTAATTTTTGATAATTAATTCATTTTAAATCTTTAAAAATTCAAATAAAATTCAAAAACCAATGGAATAGTGTCATTTGAATTTGGACAACTTCCATATATCATGGGCCAGCTCACAAACTTATGCTAGGGTTAAATTGCACACTAAGTCTTGGTCTTGGCTTAAAAGAAGGAAAATTGGTTAATGGTGAAAACCCTAGGACTTGTTCTCTCATGAGCATAAATCAAGGCCAGCTAGCAAGCTAATTCTCTTCCATCATAAGCACTGAGTCAAACCCTAAGCCTTGGACACTATAAGCTGCGCCCAAAAAAGCTATTGCAGATTAAAATTTTTTTTCCATAAAAACACAAAACTGATTTCAAGGTTAGAGGTGGATTCAAGGCATAAAAATCATCCCATTAGCTTCCTTGGGCAATTCTGAACGTGTATCAATCACAAACAACAAGCCAATCTCCAAGAATTGGTAGTTAGAACTCGAACTGTATAGCAAATTTTCCAAAATCGTGCATCATGATTTAAACATTTTTACCGCATTTTGTCCATTGATTCATGTTTAGCATAATGTTTTGAGACTAACCATCATGTTCAATTGAGTTTTCATTGGCCATGCGCGATTCTACCATTTTCATATTCTAGGTTTTTTCAGAGCTTGATTTAGGGCTTTCACAATACAGTAAAATCAGGGTTCCAGACTTATGCCATTCAAACCAGCTCATCAAGACGAGGAGATATGGACCCTCGCGATCAATTTATTGATGTCACAGCGCTAGTCGCTATTTTTCATAAACATGCCTAACACAACGCGTTGAAACCGTTGCCTCTGTGTTTTGTATTTCAGGCACGCGAGGAAGATGAGTACATGGCACGCTGTGATTCATCAGTTCAAAAATTGGCGCGTTGAAGGCCACTAACTCTCTTTTCTTTTTATTATATTCATTAATCATTATATGTTAAAAGTAACTCAAGTGCTTCAGTGGCAGGCGTATTCCTTTGCATTGTCTAAGACCTGGGTTCGAACCCTAGGTCTGTATAAATTTCAATAATATTTTTCAATACAAGATCTTGTGCAGCGCTAACGTCCAGGGCATACCATACACACTCAAAACTCATCGTCCACACGTCCCAGTAGATCAATCAAAGGGCTCAGATTCAAGGCACATGATACGCTATGGTCAACGCATTGGCACGTGAACTGAAAAGTCAAGTGGATTTCAATGTTAATGGGCCAGAATGCTAGGCCTTACCTCCAATTCTGGGGCTACCCCCCCTGGTTTGATTTTCTTTTTTATTTCATTTTCTCAATTGTTATGTTATTTATTTATTTTATTTGTTTTAATTAATTAATTATTTCTACAAAAATATGAAAAATATCATAAAAAATCAGAAAAAGGCAAAAAATATAATTTTTATTTTAATTACTTTTATAAATAAATTACATGTAAATAAATTTAGTAAAATAGGTTTTAACTTTAATTCTTTCTTCCATAAAAAAATCCAAAAATATAGCATTAGGTTAATGACTTTTTTTTATTCCTTTTAACTTTCCTTGTTTTTTGCCATAATATTAGTAATTTTCATAATTAAACTTGTAAACTAATTAGGGTTGCATTTAGGTTAGATTTTACTACTTTCTTAATAACTAAAAATCCAAAAATATAGCATTAGGTTTAATGACTTTTTATACCTTTTAAATTTTCCTTTTTTTTTATCACAATATTATTTATTTATTTATTTTATTTTTATAATTAAATGTACATAAGTAAAAATTAGGGTTTAATTTAGATTAATATAACATTTTCACAATAACTAAAAAACATTAGAATTAGGATTTGCATTTCAAATTTCATTCTAAAAAGTTCTTTTTCTTTTAAATCTTAAAAAACACAAAAATACCAAAAAACATTTAATTTTTAACTTTCATTTTAATTCCTCATTAATTTGATATTTTGCAAAAGGGTCCAACGCCCGTCGCTTTAATTATTTTGTTTCGCGCATTTTACTTTGTCGCTTATTATAATTATGTACATGTCCCAAAGCCTTGTAATAATTTTATTTCTTGCACTTTTATTCGCTTTATTTATTTTTCAGTCCAAATCGGGTCCGGTTTAATTTTGGCGATGTGGACCCGCGCCATTTGTAATAGTTTAGATTTATTTTCCCGCAAATATATAACTGTTAAAAAGCATGCAAGAATGAATGTCTTAATTAAAATCAAGCGTAGAACACAAATAAACATGACAAGACAAATAACTGAAACATGACACACAATTCGCACACACCACCCCTAGGGTACGCCTCACTGTTGCCTTGCCTTTCGAAAGGTGATCGTCGAGTAGAGGACGTCTTAGTAAGTCCTCATGATCCGGGAACCTGGCATGAGGGTAGCTTCTAAGGTGTCTTCCCATTGCTCCGGTGATCACCATGTCCCTACAAACTCGAATTGACCCGAACACCTCCAACGGTGGTGCTACCTACCTCTCAATGGTGGGATGGCACTACTTTAAAGGACATTTACACAGACGAATTCCTTTGGGTAGGTAGGTTCTCAAGGATACTTGCTCTAATTTCAAACAAATTAAAATACTTTTCACACCAACACTTTTCAAAAGTTTTCAAAGCAAATTTTTCAAACACTCTGACGTACGAGTCGAACTGAAATTTTTCAAAGAAACTTTTTAAACCCACATTGAAAAGCAAACAAACAATTTTGAAAACACATTGAGCAAGTATCTAAGAGCCCATGGATAACCATGGATAGAAAGGGTGCTAACACCTTCCCTTTCTATAACCTACCTCCCGAACCGAGAGCAATCTCTTTAAGGAATTTTTCTGTGCTTTTGTCCTTTCCATTTGGAGAAAATAAAAGACGGTGGCGACTCTTGCTTCCGCGACATTTCGCGAACCAGCTTTAAAACAGTCAGTTCCAGATCCACCGATCACAGAACTGGCGACTCTGCTGGGGATATACTTAAAGTGAGGTGTACCTTAGGGCTAGCTCATAACTATGTTTTCAATTGCTTTCTTTGTTTGCTTTATTATTGTGGGACTGTCTTGGGAGTTCTATAGATCCTAACCCGGATCTGGGGGATACCTTCTTAGAAAGTAGCAACAAGGCTGTGAGGGAACTGTGCGGGGTATACCGACATGGTTGAAACAGTCTGCTACGTTGATGTGGCACTTTGGTGTGTACCGGTAACCCTTGAGTTCAGTCAAGGAGAGTACGGGGCCTCCATGTGGTGTCATGAAGCATCAACAGACCTTAGGAACCTTAATTGAACCATCTTGGCCTCTTTAGGGTAGTGAGATAACTGACTTTGGTGCAGTCCGAGGTTGGTTGATACTCGATACTACACTCAATTGAGGGTTGCTTTCCTGGAATATTTCGGTCGCCAGTTCAGTGGCTAAATCGAAACGATGAACAATGAAAG
Source organism: Vicia faba (assembly GCA_948472305.1). NCBI lineage: Eukaryota > Viridiplantae > Streptophyta > Magnoliopsida > Fabales > Fabaceae > Vicia > Vicia faba. Next base: position 556,025,665 of record OX451737.1, on the reverse strand, counting down.
CAATCCCGTGATATTGGGAACCTTAGAACCCGGTTACTTTGATTAGGACAGGTTGAGCCCACCAACTTCAAGAGGGTACTACCCAGACCCCACGCTGGCCTAAACCCTAAGGGTTTCTCTTGTGTGACTGGTGTGCCTTTGTACTTGACTATTTGCATGCTTGTTACCTGACACTTGTTTCTTGCAGGTTATGTTTGTAGTCCTTAACTAGGACTCATAACAGGGTATCCTATGTTTCTTGCAGGTTTTAGGTTGCAGTCCTTAATCGGGACTCATAACAGGGTTACCTACATTACCCCATGCATATCATGACATCATACCATTGCATACATCCTAACCCATTTCAAGGATCTCAAGGGCTTGTGTTGCAGGTCATGATGAATCAAACATCTAGCAAGGGGCAAAGAGGATCTATTTTCCTCTAGCCAAAGTGGTCAGGGGCTATGACCCACTTGATATGGTGAGCTTTTGACCCTTGGAGAAGGACTCTCAACAATATGAAGTACCTTCAATCAAGCCACCAGTTTCCAATGCTAACAAATTTCTCGTTCACCCCGCGAGATCCTTGAAAACATTGCATGCATGTCATACATCTCATTGCATAACATGTACCCTTTCTCTGCAGGTTACTTACCTTCCTCGCTGTTTATTTCAGTCCGATCGTCATGAATCCTGAATCATCAGCTGAGCAGTCTATCAAGGCCCTCCAGGCTCAGAATGCCCAATTCCAAGAGCTGATCATGAATTTGACCCAGGGGCAACAAGATCTGAAGGCTTTGCTCTTGAAGAAGGACAAGAAGAAGAAGAGGACTGTTTTGTTCAGCCCTAGACGCAGATCTGGGAATACACCGCAGGAGGAAACTGAGAGGGCAACCCCATCTGTGAGGGAAAGCAGTCACCATGAGAGAGAGGTGCCTAGTCCAGTGGTCTCCGACAGCGAGACAGATTTAAACGACGAACAGTACCCTCCGGCTGAGGACAAGTACAAACAGTTGGAGGATAGGCTGAATGCTATGGAGATCCAACAGGTACCTGGGCTGGATTTTGGAGATCTGGGTTTGTCAACTGGTGTGATTATTCCTCGGAAGTTCAAGGCACCATCCTTTACCAAGTATGACGGGGCGTCTTGTCCCAAGTTGCATCTCAGGTCTTATGTTCGGAAAATCCAACCATACTCAGCAGACAAGAACTTGTGGATCCACTTCTTCCAGGAAAGTCTTTCAGGGACTCACCTCGAATGGTTCTATCAACTGGATGGGACCAAAGTTCGTAACTGGGAGGAGTTGGCGACTGCTTTCTATAAGCAGTACCAGTACAATGCCGACCTTGCTCCCACACGTACCCAACTCCAGGGTATGTCGTTGGAGTCAAGTGAAGGTTTCAAGGAGTACGCACAAAGATGGAGAGACCTTGCTGGAAGGGTGCAACCTCCATTAACTGACCGGGAACTCGTTGATATGTTCTTGGGGACCCTATCTGGGCCATTCTTCAATCACCTCATTGGTAACTCATCTGCTGGATTTACCGACCTCATCCTGACCGGCGAAAGAATTGAAGCTGGTATCAAAAGTGGGAAAATTCAAGAGGCCACACCTTCTGATATTCATAAAAAGCCTTACACGGGAAAGAAGGAATCTAATGCTGTATACAGTCAAAAGAGTCGCCGTGATCAACATGCAGGGGCAGTCATGATCTCTGGTTCTGCACCACGCCGTCAACCACAAAGGGGAAACCAGCAAAGGCCGGAAGGGCCTAAAAGGCAATTCACCAACATTAACATGCCTTGGTCACAAGCATTGCAGCATATGGTGAAGATGAACCTGATTGCAGTAATCAACCCTCCTGCCAATCCTAAGACCTCCTCTCCTAGCTACAATCCAGAAGCAAGGTGTGCCTATCATTCTGATAGCCCGGGGCACGATACTGAGGACTGTTGGGCACTGAAGTACAAAATTCAGAACATGATCGATGCCAAAGAGATCGAGTTCGAGCCTGCGGAGACTCCCAACGTGATCACCGCTCCATTGCCAAAGCATGGCTAAATTTTTGTTCATTTGATTTCAAGTTGTATTTTTCCTTTTCTTGTTCAGATAAACAATTATTGTGTTAAACTCTTTTATTTCATGAATGCATTACACATGTCTGTCTTGAATTAATTATGTTTACTATGCTTAAAACTGCTTTCATATTTTTTGCGATGGTCAATTCTTAATTGAAAATTCTAAACCTCTTGAGGGAGGATGACGAAAACAATACCACAATTTATAGTATGCTTTTGAACAGACCCCGCTGATGAGGTACAGGCATTGTTTCAATTCCTAAACACTGGAGTTATAAGGATGATAATCCCTCTTCAACCCATCAGAGCCAAAGAAGTAGGAGTTTGTATTTTCGAAAATCAAAACCCTTAATCATAACCTGGGGCAGGGTAGTTCTCTCAGTCGATCCAAGTGCACAATGAATGTCATTAAATGAGTTTTTCAAAAACAAAAGACAGTGATGGTTCCGAACAATCATAAGGACATGCAGTCATTATCAAAAAAAAATTCATGAATGAAAAGCCCAAAAAGTCAAAACCAATAAAGAAGACTTACCAAACTGGGGCATCCCGCTGACTGTAATCCCAAAAAGGAAACAGTCCAGGCAAAAAAAAAGAAAGGGATAACTAAATCAAAAAAAAAAGAGGTCTCACAAACCCTCAGCAAAAAAGGGGATGATTGCCTATTCAAATAAACGTTCAATATCCGAATCATCACCGGAAAATCAGAGCAAAGACTCAAACAAGGTCTAACGCACGATCAACTGAGTTTAGGTTTGGAGAACATCACGAAGAGCGGGTGGGTACAAATAATTTGAGCCTTTATCCTTTGTTTCTTAAACCGTGAACCAGGCCACGATATAACTCTTAAAAGTCCTAGCTGAAGCATGGGTTAGTTCGAAAGCATACTGTTACGAAGGTATCCTGACTCCTGAAGGTTTTCTGTAAAATATTGAGTTGACATCGCACTGTATTACAAAAAATGCATTTTCAAAATTCAAGACAGACATAGACTTTTGCATTCTTAAAATAACCTTGTTTGCATATGACCACTTGTTTGAACAAGCAGGGAAATTCGCACGATGAACACCTTGTGAACAGAAGAACCTCCAATCAAGGGGCACAGCAGGAGCATTGCCCATTATCTGGGGCATGGCAAAATAATTTCATGCAGGGGCAACTCCCTACATTCTGAGAGCGTGGACATAGTCGAAAAATACTGCGCATAATCAAAGACCCGCTAGGTTGACACACCTAGGCAAAAATAAGGGCTTCCCGACGAACCAAAAGGGTTCGGGCAAAAATGGGTATCCCGGTGGACTGAAAACCCGAAAGGGCGGTCCAGGCAAAAGTTAGGGATCAAAGCGTACGACTATGTCCCGGCATCTCATCACTTGTCTACCCGAAGATTTGTCAAACACCCACACAGGTATCCTCTTCCCTCGTATCCGAAGCAGGGGCAATAATGAGTTATCCAGGCGATCCAGTTGCTCTGTCAACCAAAGAACAAAGGAAAGATCAACATAAGGATGATTACCATCTACCTTTACAAATTCCAGATCGTGGGTTAACGTCCGAAACCAAACAGGACAATCATCCACTTAATCAAAATCAAGCAACCTTACCCCGGTTCCTCCAGAAGTCTTACATGGACCTATCTCAAGATGACCTAACCCCGGTTCATCAAGAAGTTTTTACACAAACTTATCCAGGTAACCTAACCCCGGTTCCTCCAGAAGTCTCACACGGACCTATCTCAAGATGACCTAACCCCGGTTCATCAAGAAGTTTTTACACAAACTTATCCAGGTAACCTAACCCCGGTTCCTCCAAAAGTCTTACGTGGATTTAGTTCAAGATGACCTAACCCTGGTTCATCAAAAAGTTTTACACAAACTCGTCAAGTAACCTTACCCCGGTTCCTCTAGAAATCTTACATGGGTTTATCTCAAGCAACCTTACCCCGGTTCGTCAAGAAATCTCACACGGATCTATCTCAAGGTAACCTAACCCCGGTTCCCCCAGAAGTCTCACATGGACTCGTCTCCAGTAACCTTACCCCGGTTCGTCAAGAAATCTCACATGGATTTACCCCAAGGTAACCTAACCCCGGTTCCTCCAGAAGTCTTACATGGATTTAGTTCAAGATAACCTCACCCCGGTTCATCAAGAAGTTTTACATGAACTTACCTCACCAAGCAACCCTACACCGGTTCTCTCTCTTCCAGATGCAGTTTTACATGGACTCGTCACCCAGAAACCCTATACAGGTTCTCCCTTTCCAAAAACGAAGTTTTACACGAACTCATCATCAAAGTAACCCTACCCAGGTTCCTTCCCCATTTCGGATGCGGTTTTACACGAGCTCATCAGCAGGCAACCCTACATAGGTTCCCTCTCTCAACCTACAGCATTACAGTTCAAAACTTCCCCAGGAAAGTCCAATCCGGTTTCCTCAGGAAAGTTGGAATCCACATATCCCCAAGCAATGAGCTTATCCCCAGTAAATTCTGGAAGCTTACCCTTCGCAGAGCACGAACGCGTCGTCCGTCTTGATTTAAAGAGTTATTTCCTCAACAGGATATAACTGGGTTATCCTCAGCCAAAAGCCAAGGGAAGGTCGTCGTCAACATAGTTCTTTCCTATCCCCAGCGAAGTCCATCAATACTTCCAACAATAAGGGTATCCCCAGCAAGTTACTATCAACACTCAGCAAAGCATTTCTCTCCCCACAGAGTATTGCTTCCCAGCATGATCACTAGAGTATCTTTTCTCCCCGCAGAATCTTCCATTCGCCAAGTTTATTCCGCAACGGAGTCATCTTCTCCTACCGGTATCCTTGCAGTTATCATCCCCAGCGGAAGCAAAATCTATTCTTCGACATCAGCCCAGGATACGACTTCCCGGCACCCGTCAAGGATTCACTTTCCTAGACAAAAACATACAAGTCATAAAACATCACATACATCATTATAGCATGCATAACACACTGCATCATACAAATCTCATTTATGTTGAGAACATCATTGCTTGATCCATATCATGCATTGCATATGACTGACTTTTACCTTTCAGGAAAGATCCAGTTAAGTTCTCAAGCTACATTTCAAGACCTAGACCGGTTCAGTTAAGTCGACTCTAAGATTTTCCTGATGCTTATCCAGTCAAAGGCCTTCTCTGGTTCAGTCAGATCGACCCTAAGATCTCCCTGATGCTTATCCAGTTGAAGATGTTTCAAGACCTAGACCGGTTCAGTTAAATTGACCCTAAGATTTTCCTGATGCTTATCCAGTCAAAGGCCTTCTCTGGTTCAGTCAGATCGACCTAAGATCTCCCTGATGCTTATCCAGTTGAAGACATTTCAAGACCTAGACCGGTTCAGTTAAATCGTCCCAAGATTTTCCTGATGCTTATCCAGTCAAAGGCCTTCTCTGGTTCAGTCAGATCGACCTAAGATCTCCCTGATGCTTATCCAGTTGAAGATATTTCAAGACCTAGACCGGTTCAGTTAAATCGTCCCAAGATTTTCCTGATGCTTATCCAGTCAAAGGCCTTCTCTGGTTCAGTCAGATCGACCCTAAGATCTCCCTGATGCTCATCCAGTTGAAGACATTTCAAGACCTAGTCCGGTTCAGTTAAGTCGACTCTAAGATTTTCCTGATGCTTATCCAGTCAAAGGCCTTCTCTGGTTCAGTCAGATCGACCCTAAGATCTCCCTGATGCTTATCCAGTTGAAGACGTTTCAAGACCTAGACCGGTTCAGTTAAATCGTCCCAAGATTTTCCTGATGCTTATCCAGTCAAAGGCCTTCTCTGGTTCAGTCAGATCGACCCTAAGATCTCCCTGATGCTTATCCAGTTGAAGACATTTCAAGACCTAGACCGGTTCAGTTAAATCGACCCTAAGATTTTCCTGATTCTTACCCAGTCAAAGGCCTCTCTGGTTCAGTCAGATCGACCCTAAGATCTCCCTGATTCTTATCCCAGTAGAAGACACCCCAGATTTTTCTCAACGAGCGTTGTTGAAGTTAAAATCACCCAAATTTTTCTCAACAAGCGTTGTTGAAGTTAAAGACACCCCAGATTTTTCTCAACAAGCGTTGTTGAAGTTAAAGTCACCCAAGATTTTTCCTCAACGAGCGTTGTTGAAGTTAAAGTCGCCCAAGGCTCTCTTACCATTCATGCTAAGGAAGTAATCATCCCTGGTTCTTTCATCGCCGTTTGAAGCTCCAGACTCAGCTCCTGTAACCAGTCAGGACACATCTATACCAGGCATCTAAACATCAGCTCCTGCAACGTGTCAGGTACTCATTTTCTGTTTTGCAGGTATGCAGGTTCTCGCCAAGGAATCTCTTACGCAATCAAACATCCAGATGGCATCTATAAGCCCATTCCCCCATCATTGCTAACATGTGAGCGCAAATTTCTGGGCACTCTAGTGTCCAATCATCTTCTACCCTCGGATTACGAAAGGCACGTCCGCCAATCTGCATCCTCAGGTCTAAGAAGATTGAACAGGGGCAACTGTTATACCCCAAAATTTGCCCTCCCATATTCTTCAAGAAATTGCCAAGCCAAGTCATAAAACTCCCCCAAGGGTTGCACAGTGCAACAGTCTCCCATACAGTCAAAACTAGGGTTTGGGTTCTGATCAAGAAAATGAAGTGTTCAAAGGTTCAATCAAGTCTCATATGCTTACAAACATGGTCAAGCATCCTCATATCAAGTTTCAAGGCATTCAGCTCAAAATTGCACAGTCAAAACCCTAAATTGCACTACAGTCAACTGTAGGGGCAAAATGGTCATTTGACAGTCAAAAGTTCAAATTTTTGGTCAACATATCATTTTGAAGCCACAAACATCATTTGATCAATGCTTGATCATGACTCTCAAAATTTGGCTCAGAAATCATCAAAGATGCAAAAGTTGCTATATTTGGACAGCTGAAAAAGTCAACTGAAATTGACCAGGGCATAACTTTCACATGGATTATCAGAAAAATTCCATCCAAAGCTCATTTTGAAGAGAAAGACATTTCCTACAACTCATCTTCATACTTCAAGTCCAAGAAATGCTCTCACAAAAAGTTATTAATTTCAACATTATAGGTCATTTTCAAAAGTCAACAAAAAGGGACTTTAAGTCAAAGACCATAACTTGAGATTGGTAAATCCAAATGACATGGGACCAAAGGAATTGGTTAGAGGACTCAAATACCTTTCCAAAATGTCCAAGAACATGTGAAAAGCTTAAAAATTGAGCAAGTTATGCCTTGTAGAAGTTGGGAAATTTTTGTGAAATGGCAAAAGTCAACTATCCTTGAAACTCCAATTTTTGACAAAAGGGCCCACTTTCTTCCACTTGATTCATCCTTGTCATGCCACACACGTGTCCCATGATTAATTTCAAGATCAAACATTGATTTTTCTATTTTATTTAATTTTTGATAATTAATTCATTTTAAATCTTTAAAAATTCAAATAAAATTCAAAAACCAATGGAATAGTGTCATTTGAATTTGGACAACTTCCATATATCATGGGCCAGCTCACAAACTTATGCTAGGGTTAAATTGCACACTAAGTCTTGGTCTTGGCTTAAAAGAAGGAAAATTGGTTAATGGTGAAAACCCTAGGACTTGTTCTCTCATGAGCATAAATCAAGGCCAGCTAGCAAGCTAATTCTCTTCCATCATAAGCACTGAGTCAAACCCTAAGCCTTGGACACTATAAGCTGCGCCCAAAAAAGCTATTGCAGATTAAAAATTTTTTTCCATAAAAACACAAAACTGATTTCAAGGTTAGAGGTGGATTCAAGGCATAAAAATCATCCCATTAGCTTCCTTGGGCAATTCTGAACGTGTATCAATCACAAACAACAAGCCAATCTCCAAGAATTGGTAGTTAGAACTCGAACTGTATAGCAAATTTTCCAAAATCGTGCATCATGATTTAAACATTTTTACCGCATTTTGTCCATTGATTCATGTTTAGCATAATGTTTTGAGACTAACCATCATGTTCAATTGAGTTTTCATTGGCCATGCGCGATTCTACCATTTTCATATTCTAGGTTTTTTCAGAGCTTGATTTAGGGCTTTCACAATACAGTAAAATCAGGGTTCCAGACTTATGCCATTCAAACCAGCTCATCAAGACGAGGAGATATGGACCCTCGCGATCAATTTATTGATGTCACAGCGCTAGTCGCTATTTTTCATAAACATGCCTAACACAACGCGTTGAAACCGTTGCCTCTGTGTTTTGTATTTCAGGCACGCGAGGAAGATGAGTACATGGCACGCTGTGATTCATCAGTTCAAAAATTGGCGCGTTGAAGGCCACTAACTCTCTTTTCTTTTTATTATATTCATTAATCATTATATGTTAAAAGTAACTCAAGTGCTTCAGTGGCAGGCGTATTCCTTTGCATTGTCTAAGACCTGGGTTCGAACCCTAGGTCTGTATAAATTTCAATAATATTTTTCAATACAAGATCTTGTGCAGCGCTAACGTCCAGGGCATACCATACACACTCAAAACTCATCGTCCACACGTCCCAGTAGATCAATCAAAGGGCTCAGATTCAAGGCACATGATACGCTATGGTCAACGCATTGGCACGTGAACTGAAAAGTCAAGTGGATTTCAATGTTAATGGGCCAGAATGCTAGGCCTTACCTCCAATTCTGGGGCTACCCCCCCTGGTTTGATTTTCTTTTTTATTTCATTTTCTCAATTGTTATGTTATTTATTTATTTTATTTGTTTTAATTAATTAATTATTTCTACAAAAATATGAAAAATATCATAAAAAATCAGAAAAAGGCAAAAAATATAATTTTTATTTTAATTACTTTTATAAATAAATTACATGTAAATAAATTTAGTAAAATAGGTTTTAACTTTAATTCTTTCTTCCATAAAAAAATCCAAAAATATAGCATTAGGTTAATGACTTTTTTTTATTCCTTTTAACTTTCCTTGTTTTTTGCCATAATATTAGTAATTTTCATAATTAAACTTGTAAACTAATTAGGGTTGCATTTAGGTTAGATTTTACTACTTTCTTAATAACTAAAAATCCAAAAATATAGCATTAGGTTTAATGACTTTTTATACCTTTTAAATTTTCCTTTTTTTTTATCACAATATTATTTATTTATTTATTTTATTTTTATAATTAAATGTACATAAGTAAAAATTAGGGTTTAATTTAGATTAATATAACATTTTCACAATAACTAAAAAACATTAGAATTAGGATTTGCATTTCAAATTTCATTCTAAAAAGTTCTTTTTCTTTTAAATCTTAAAAAACACAAAAATACCAAAAAACATTTAATTTTTAACTTTCATTTTAATTCCTCATTAATTTGATATTTTGCAAAAGGGTCCAACGCCCGTCGCTTTAATTATTTTGTTTCGCGCATTTTACTTTGTCGCTTATTATAATTATGTACATGTCCCAAAGCCTTGTAATAATTTTATTTCTTGCACTTTTATTCGCTTTATTTATTTTTCAGTCCAAATCGGGTCCGGTTTAATTTTGGCGATGTGGACCCGCGCCATTTGTAATAGTTTAGATTTATTTTCCCGCAAATATATAACTGTTAAAAAGCATGCAAGAATGAATGTCTTAATTAAAATCAAGCGTAGAACACAAATAAACATGACAAGACAAATAACTGAAACATGACACACAATTCGCACACACCACCCCTAGGGTACGCCTCACTGTTGCCTTGCCTTTCGAAAGGTGATCGTCGAGTAGAGGACGTCTTAGTAAGTCCTCATGATCCGGGAACCTGGCATGAGGGTAGCTTCTAAGGTGTCTTCCCATTGCTCCGGTGATCACCATGTCCCTACAAACTCGAATTGACCCGAACACCTCCAACGGTGGTGCTACCTACCTCTCAATGGTGGGATGGCACTACTTTAAAGGACATTTACACAGACGAATTCCTTTGGGTAGGTAGGTTCTCAAGGATACTTGCTCTAATTTCAAACAAATTAAAATACTTTTCACACCAACACTTTTCAAAAGTTTTCAAAGCAAATTTTTCAAACACTCTGACGTACGAGTCGAACTGAAATTTTTCAAAGAAACTTTTTAAACCCACATTGAAAAGCAAACAAACAATTTTGAAAACACATTGAGCAAGTATCTAAGAGCCCATGGATAACCATGGATAGAAAGGGTGCTAACACCTTCCCTTTCTATAACCTACCTCCCGAACCGAGAGCAATCTCTTTAAGGAATTTTTCTGTGCTTTTGTCCTTTCCATTTGGAGAAAATAAAAGACGGTGGCGACTCTTGCTTCCGCGACATTTCGCGAACCAGCTTTAAAACAGTCAGTTCCAGATCCACCGATCACAGCAACAATTACACAAAAAATAAGGATACTGAAATGCAACTTTTGTTTGCCATGAAGCACAAAATGAAAATAAATTGGGCCTATGTGATTCTACATCACATGGAATACTCAAAAGGTTTGACAAGTGGTTATCCTTATGCAAGAGGAATTACAAAAAAAATTGGAAACATGTGGGATTAGTTTACATCCAAAAAGAAAAGTCTATCCACAACAACTTCCGCAACATTATTTAGAAAACTTAAACAATATGAGACAGAACTTGGAAGACTAAAAAATTATGAGAATCAAGAGAAAAAATCCAAAAGTATTGCATTAAAGGTTGACTCCAAGAAAATTGAAAAGGGAGATAATTCAGAAGATGATAAGAACTTCATGCTTCTTGTAAAAAGGTTAGGTAAATTTTTAGGTCATAATGAAAATGCTAACTTTGTGTAAAAGAAGAAATTATTCAACAAGAAAGAAGCATCTACATCAACACACAGTGTGACTTGCTATGAATGTGGGAATCAAGGACACAAAAAGTCAGAATGTCCAAATCTCACCAAACAAATTGTTTCAAGAAAAGAAAGAAGTCAAAGTCTAAAAGAGCCTATATTGCATGGGATGATAATGAAGTAAGTTCATCATCTGATTCGAATAGCAAAGAATGTGTAAATCTTGCATTGATGTCATCACACCATTCCGATGATGAATTTGAAGAGGTTATAATGATTTTTCTCTATTTGATAATGATGTTCAAGGTTTTATCGATGAACTTCTCAATGAATGTAAGATTTTATATAGAACGGTGTCAACACAAAAGAAACAAATTATGCTCTTGAAGAAAAGATTGACATCATGGAAAATAATTTTGAAATTGAAAAACAAAGTTTTCTTGAAAAGGAAAAACAATATCTTACTGCAAAGACTGTGAATCACTTTCTTTCCAAATTGTTCAATTATAAAGAGTTCTTGAAAGGTATGAAAAAGGACAAGCTGGATTGGGCAATGTCCTTAGTCAACAAAGGTACTCAAATGATAAAAGTTGTCTTGGTTATTCTAAATCTAACAAACTAAGTACTAGTAAAACTATCTTTGTAAATGCAAGTGACCAATCCAACAAGGAAAAAGTGAATAAAGCATAAAAGGTTCTTCATGGCACTAAGAAGAGATTTCTTAAAAAGAAATCTTATGTTCTTAGATATAAAATTAATTTTGTTCCTACATGTTTTTATTGTGGTATAAGTGGCCATACACCTAGTGCTTGATATGTAAGAAACTTTAGTGTTGCAAGTGGGCATTATGTCTGGGTTAAGAAATAAATTAATTATGAAGGACCAAAAGCACATTGTGAAGGTGTGAAAAACAAAAGAAAAGGGGGAGGGGGGGGGGGGTTGAATTGGGTTTTAAATCAAAACTTTACTTTTAAAAATATTCCCCTTTAATTAAAATACTTTTTCCTTCACTATTGATAATAACAATAATTAAGAATAGGAAATAAAGAATAATGTATGTTTATACTAGTTCACGTGAAAACTATCAAGCTAGTCTAGTCCATCTGCCAATGTGATTTTTCCTCTATCAATCGAGGACTTAATCCAATAATCCAACTGATCATTACAATGCATAAGCTACCCACACGTGACTAGCAACCTCTAAGACACACAAGTCTTAGACTTCTTAAGGATACAGACCTAACCGGTCCCTTAAGGAAAATCAAACAATAGTCCAAGTGATACTACAATGCACAAGCTACTCGCAAGTGACTAACAAACTGTAAGACACACAAGTCCTATACTTCTTAAGGATACAGACCTAACCGGCCCCTTAAGGAGATTCAAACAACCGTTTGAATAAATTTTTTGTTTACAATGATATTGCTTCTACACAAGCTGAATATGTAAACTATTTTAAGAATATTAAAGCTATGAACAACGATTGTGCGTGAATATTTCGTTGATTAGACACTTTCTCTCTTATTCTTAAAGCCTTTATATATCCACTAAAATAATATATTCTTTGAGGGGTACTCTTGGGATTTCCAGAAACATTAGCAGCTTGAACAATAACGTGGGGGACAAGATCGTGCGACGCGTCCTTCCTTTCATGGTAGTGGAATGAAACGTTGATTGTACCAAGTACTATTTGTACCGTGTTAACGTTATCTTCTTTCCTTCTTCACTTCAGAGGCTTCTGCGAGCATGAGTTTAGAAGCGAGAACATAACATAGGGTCATCAGAACTTCAAGTCTTAAGAGTCTTCAGCACTTGGTCGTGAGAACCTTTTATTAGAACCTTGGGTCTTTATAACTTCAAGTCTTCATAATATTTAGAACTTCTGTCTTCAGAGTCTTTAACACTTGGTCTTTAAAACCATTTACTTAGAACCTTGGGTGTTTAGAAACTTTAGTCTTTAGCATCTATACTTAAGTAGAACTTCTTGTCTTCAGATCTTCTGACTGTTTCTTTAGAATTTGTTGTCTTCATAAACATGAGTCTTCAACATCTGGACTTTAGTAGAAACTTCTGTCTTCAAATCTTTTGACTTGTTTCTTTAGGGCATGTTGTCGTTAGAAGTACGAATCTTTGACATCTAGACATAAGTAGAAACTTCTGCCTTCAGATCTTCTGACTTGTTTCTTTAGACAAATATCAGAGCCTACACTTCAAAAGCTTCTGGAGTGTCTTGCTACTTTTCATCAGAACTTGTGTAGCGCATAAGCGGAATTAATTCTCTTCTAATGTATTGGCCATGCCATCCATCAGGAGCAGAACCTATTTGTTAAATACTCAAAATAACAAACATTAGAGTATCAAAATTATTCATACAAACATACTCATTTGTTATCATCAAAACTCATAGATAATATTGCAAAACCAAATCTTGTTCTAACAATCTCCCCCTTTTTGATGATGACAAAACTATGTATTTTAAGGACACAATTTTGTTCATATAGTCAGAAAAAGTAAATATAATAAGGTAAGGAATACTTATCCTTTTTATGAAACTCCCTCTGAGTCAATGACTTGATGAAGCTCGAATATTCTGACTCTTAACCTTCTAAGTAAAAACTCCCCCTAGTTCCAATAGATCAGATATTGAGATCTTGAGAGTCTTGACTCTTGATGCTCATGAAAATGAAATCAATTGAAATCTTGAAGCTTTAATGTCACTAAGACAACTTCCAGATTCTCAATTCTTGGAGTCTGATTCCAGATTTCAATTCTCAGAGTCTCATTATGAAATGAAAAACATCTTCAGAGTCTGAAGCTAATAGGTTAGACATAAGCCTTGCATAATTCTTTCAGTTTTTTGTCTTAATCAGAGTTCTCATGATTCCTGAAAAAGAAAAACAATTCTAACAGAAATAGAAGTTTAACTGGGTTAGAATGTAAGCAACTCTTTTCAAAGAAAATTTTCCAGAACTTGATTATTGAACTCAAAATTACGTTCATTTAATTGCTCCCCTTTTGTCATAATCAAAAAGGTAATTATGTGTGAAATACATAAAAACCAGAAGAAATAACAGGAAAAGATAAGAAGTTTCATTGATAAGTCAAAACGATTACAACAAAAGAAGAAACAACAAAATGAAGACAAACAAGAAAAACTAGCTAAAACACATCACAAATCTCATCAAGTAGAGCATTGCCTCTGGTGAATGGGTTTCTTCGAACAATTTTAATTACACCAGCTAACTCAAACAGTTCAGACAATGCACGACCAAAAGGAATGAATGATTGTTTGGAGTTTCCGGATACAAGGATTGATACCTTCAGATGATTAAATATTATTTCTGAAATATGAGTTGGAATATTCTTTTGAAGGCAATAAAGAAGACACATATCCCTAAGGAAAACATTATCAAGATATTCCCTTATGGGATGAAGGTTTCTCAGCAAGAGCTGAAACCAGATTTTTGCAAGCAGTTTCAGATGATCTGAATTAAGGGACTTATATCGAAAGGAAGAATTAGGAACATTTGGAAATACATAAACATCCACATAGGAGTTGGGTAAAGGTGGACTCTGGATGGCTTCATCAATGGAGGAGCGAGTGATGGTAATCAGAACACCAAAGATATAAGAATGAGTAAAGTTTCCATCATGATTGACAAAAACATGAAGCCAAAAATTCTTCACGAGGTTAGGATAAATAGGACCTCTAAGCATTGTTTTATTCCTAACCATCCTTGATTTTCAATAAAACAGTTGATGAAACCATCATCATACACAAAGTTGGGTCTTTTCTCTTTGATTACTTCGAGAAGATTTTCATCTCCTTGAAAGGTTCTAACAGCCATGGTATGCAGAAAAGCTTGAAGAGAAGAAATGGTTAAATATGATACAAGGATAAGGACTTGATGAAGGACTAAAGATGATAGAATATATAAAAAGTCAGTCAAGTCGTTCAAGAAATGAGACGATTAAAGCACTCAAAGGAATTAATTTTGAGAGAGAGAATCAAATGACGTCACAGACTGCTAAAAGTAGGGAATGAAAAGATAAGTAGATCAAAAGTTAAGATAGAAGAACACGAGAATACTTAATTAGAGCCTGATAGAGAAAATCTTAGCAGTCATATTAGACAAAACATAGGAATATGACACGAAACAACGGTTCCCGAGAAACAACATATAATACTAGTTAATAAATGTAATCATGATTCATCAATTCCAAGAAAAGTAACTGCTCGTGCATTGCCTAGGTGGAGTGTGATAGACATTAACTCTATTCAGGTGATGCATTTGATATTCTCAGTATATGGAAAACCACAAAGGTTTCCATCTGATCAGGGATATTTCTGACTGAAACATATTCTGATGACAGAGGTAAAATATTATTAGAAGGCCTTTGATTGAGTCAGGGTCTTATCACTTCAGACTACTACTGAAACACATTTGATTCTAATGACATCTTACTCTGGACAGAGTTCTATTTTCAAATTCTTTATAATAATTATAAATATATCTTCAGTTAAGGGTTTTGTAAAAATATCAGCCCACTAATGGTTTGTCTCTATGAATTTTAAAGATAAGATCCCTTTCTGAACATAGTCTAATAAAATGATGTTTGATTTCTATGTGTTTAACCCTAGAGTGTAGGATAGGATTCTTACTCAAGCAAATAACAACAGTATTGTCACAGAAGATAGGAATGTTACTCTCATAAATATGATAATCTTCCAACTGATTCTTCATCCATAGCATCTGAGTACTGCACGTTGCTGCTGAGATGTACTTCGCTTCTGCTGTTGAAAGATAAATTGCGAATTGCCTCTTGCTTGACCATGAGATCAGATTCTTGCGTAGAAAGTGACAATTTCCAGAAGTACTCTTCCTCTCTAGTCGATCTCCAGCGTAGTCTACATCATAGAAATCAGAAATAGAATACTATGATGTTTTCTCATACATCAAGCCAAGATTAGGTGTTCCTTTTAGATACCTTATGTTGTACCCCAGAATTTGCCCTCCCGTATTCTTCAAAGATTTGGCAAGATCAAGCTTCAAATGGATCAAGGATTGCACAGCTCAAACACCCTCCTAACACAGTCAAAACTAGGGTTTTGGTTCTTGCAAGGAAATTGAGGTTTTCAAGGGTCCAATCAAGTCCCATATGCTTATATACATTGCCAAGCATCCATATGTCAAGTTTCAAGACTCACAGCATCAAGTTGCACAGTCAAAAACCCTAATTGCTTCACAGTCAACTGTAGGGGCAAAATGGTCATTTGGCAGTCAAAAGTCAAAAATTTTGGTCAACATCTTATTTTGAAGCCACAATCATCATTTGATCAATTCTTGATCATGATTCCTCAAGCATGGCTCAAAAAGTCTCAAGATGCAAAAGTTTCTATTTTTGGACAGTTGAAAAAGTCAACTGCAACTTGACCAAGGCATAACTTTTTCATGGTTCATCAGAAAAATCCCATCCAATGCTCATTTTTAAGAGGATGACATTTCCTACAACTCATCTTCACATTCCAAGTCCAAGAAATGCTCTCACAAAAAGTTATCAATTTCAACATTATAGGTCATTTTCAAAAGTCAACAAAAAGGCACTTTAAGTCAAAGACCATAACTTGAGATTGGTGAATAAAAATGACATGGTACCAAAGGCATTGGTGAGAGGACTTAAAGAACTTTCCAAAATGTCAAATAACATGTTCATAGCTTCAAAATTGAGCAAGATATGCATTGGAGAAGTTGGGAATATTTTGGGAACTTTGAAAAGTCAACTTTGCCTAAAACACTTCATCTTTGCTAATGGGCCTCAAATTCTTTCTTGAATCTTTACCCAAAGCCTATGCACGACCCATTGAATTTAAAATGATTTATTTTCTTATTTTTAATTAATTAATTGAATTTTTATTATTATTAATTCATTTAATTGGTTTTAATTGTAGAAAAATATCAAAGCATGGTTGTCAAATCTTTTTATGAAGCAAATACACTCCACACATGCTAAAGATCTCGTGCATCACTCAAGGGGACAAGATCTCCCAAATTGGCAAGGTTTTCATTAAAAAAATATTGGAAATTATATGATTGAAAATCAAAGATTGAAAACTTAAATTCATGGACTTTTGGGCAAAGGTTTTAACCTAATTCTGTTCCAATACAAAGGCAAGAGCTAACCCTAAAGCTAGACACGCACAAGTGCTGCTAAGAACTCCATAACCAAATTGCAAAAACTCAAGAAAATTGTGAAACTGAAATCCTATTTGCAGTACAATTCAAAGCCTAAAAGTGATTAAAACACATTGCCTGAGTCTCCAGGAAGCTATTGCCATCAAGAACAAGCTCTCATACCCAAGGAAACGGTAAAACAGAGTCACGGTTTGACCAAATATTCCCATAATCGAAATCCAATTTTTATGCATCATTGACATATTTTGCTTATTGATTTGTATTGCTGACATCTTCTTGAAGCTTTTGATATAGTTTAATTGTGCTAAAACTGCCTGAATCGAAATCCACCATGGGAGACATCTAGGGTTTCAAAGCTTGAAAATTAGGGCTTTGCGTATACTGTAAAATTAGACCTCAAGACCTGTATGGATGAATTCGTCAGGACAAGACGATATCACTGAGACCCTCGCGCTCTTTTTATATGATCCATAGCCCTAATCACTATTCTTGGGACTTCTGCTTTGTGGGGGTTTAAAACCCCCGCTACTTGTTTCATATTTTGCAGGGCAAATGAAGAAGGAGAAGGCGTGGCATCATGTGGTTGGAAGGTTTAAATCTGGCGCGTTTTCTTTGTTTATACCATTAATACTTGTTTTTCTTATATAATAATTGTTTTCCATTCATATAATAAACGCGCTGGATAGCTCAGTTGGTTGGGAACGTGGCTTGGTGAGTGCTGGGACCTGGGTTCGATTCCCAGGTCCCCCATATAATTGTTGTTATTTTTCCTCAAGAGTTCACATGCAGTAATCATTCAAAGCTCCATCATGCATCCTCATGCCTAAGCTTGCCATGTGGCTTCAAGGTCCATCTAGTGGCCAGAAGGTGAAATCCATAGTATGCTCCAGTGAACAAGCATGTACGGGATCCCTGAAAGTCAAACGTGGCTTTGTCTAATGGGCCCGAATTACTTCAAAAGACCTCCATATGGGCCATCCACCCCCTTTGGTTTGCATAATTTTATTTTCTTTTCTTTTCTAATTCTTTTAATTTGTTTTAATTATTATTAATTCACTAAATTAATTTTTTCCATAATAAAATCAGAAATCAAAATTGTAAATATATATATATATATATATATATATATATATATATATATATATATATATATATATATATATATATATATATATATATATATATATATATATATATATATATATATATATATATATATATATATATATATATATATATATATATATATATATATATATATATATATATAATTATTTATTTATTTCACCATTAACCTATTTTTGTAAATAAATAACTAATAACTAACTTAGTTTAATTTAGGTTTAAATTTTAATCATTTTTCTTAATAAATAAAAATTGCGTAGAATTAGGTTTTGACTTTTTTTTAATCATATTTTATTAATCATCATTATTACTATTCATTAATTATTATTTTTGTACATATAAATGTAAATTAATTAATTAGCTTAAATTAGGTTAATTTTAACATTTTCATTAATAATTAAAATAAACTTAGAACTAGGGTTTTCTTTTGATTTTAATTTCTTTATTCCCATAATAAATACAAAAAAACATAAAAAAAAAAACACTTTCTTTTCTTTAATTAAAATAATTAATTAGGTTTTAATTTAATTTAATTTCAAGCAAAGGACCAAAAATTCATAATTTTCTCAAAAGGGTCAAAACCCTAAAAAACGTCCAATTTAATTCTTTCGCGCACGTTATTTATTGTATTTGATTATTATGTAACTGTTTCCGGATGTAATAGTAATTAGGTTTATTGCTTTTTTTATTTTCTGCATCTTTATCAAAAACGGGTCTTTGTATTTTGGCGATGTATAGACCCGCGCATTGTAATAGCGTAGCTTTTATCTTTCTGTATTTAATTTTCCGCACTCCTAACTGTTAATTGCATGAAAGAATGTATGATAACTAAAACCAATCCGTAGCTCACAATTGCCTGATCCAAGATAAACTTAACATGAAAACAACACACAATGCACATGCCACTTCTAGGGTACGCCTCACTCGTTGCCTTCGAAACGTGGTCGTCAAGTATAGGGTGTTTTAGCGGTCGCCCTTATGTCTAAAGATCTGGTTGCCTCGAAACAGTTGCCTCAGATTAAAAAGGATCTAGGACATTAGGGTTACTTCTAAGGTGTCCTACTATTGCTTCGGTGACCACACTGTCCCTTAATCGAATTGACCCGAATACCTCCAACGGTGGTGCTACCTACCTCTCAATGGTGGGATGGCACTACCTTAAGGACTTCTACACAGCCTAATTCCTTAGGGTAGGTAGATGACTCATGGGTACTTGCTCTCTTCAAAAACAAATAAAAAATCTTTTCACACTGACACTTTCAAAAGCTTTCAAAACAAATTTTTCAAACACTCTTGAGGACAGATACAAGAGTCACTCAGAAATCTTTCAATGAAACTTTTTAAACCCACTCGCACTTTGAAAAGCAAACAAATTTTGAAAACATAAGAGCAAGTACCTAAGAGCCCGTGGATAACCACGGATAGAAAGGGTGCTAACACCTTCCCTTTCTATAATCTACCTCCCGAACCCGAGAGACATCTCGAAAAGGAATTTTGCTGTGCTTTTGTCCTTTCCTTGTTGGAGAACATAAAAGACGGTGGCGACTCTTGCTTCCGCGACATTTCGCGATCCAGCATTAACAACAGTCAGTTCTATTTCCACCGATCACACCTTAGAATTCTCTTAACAGCAGTTAAATGAGATTTCCAAGGATCCGATTGAAATCTAGTGCAAAGATGAACACTGAATAAAATATCAGGTCTAGATAAAGTCATATACAGAAGAGAGCCTATTATACCGTAATAAAGCTTCTGACATATCTTTCCACTTGCCTCTTCTTTCTCCAGAATACATGTTGGATGCATTGGAGTCTTTGCTGAAGAAGTGAAAAACACAAGAGGGGGGGGGGGGGGGGGGTTGAATTAGAATCACGAAATACAATGGAAAGAACACTTTGATTTTTATCCTGGTTCATTTAAACTCAAACTACTCTAGTCCACCCGCGAAGGTGATTTCTCCTCTCTCCAACGAGGTCTTAATTCACTAATTAAACTTGATTACACAACTACTTTGACTACTGCCAAAGTATTCTTTAGTCCAAAACCACAACCCGGTTTTCTCAAGGAAATTTCTAAACAGATAATTGAATAAATGTGTACAATGGTGTTTATACTAAAACAGTATCACTAACAGTGACGTTTCACACAATTTAAGTATGAGTGTTTAAGGATGAAAGATGATTGCTGTGTTGTTGTAGCTTAACGTAATTTTTTCTTTTTGTGCGCAATAGTTTATCATTTGAAATCTTATTTTTGTATGCTTTATATAGGCCATGCAATAGTGACATAAGAATATACTTTTGGTATGTCCATAACACGAGTTAATGAACTTTCCAAACCAGGAGATCCTTGTCTATTTGTAGACATTACTTATGATATTGCATTGATAAAATTGTAACGCTTCAGCGCTTCTCACATCAGAGGATGAATATTACCGTTGAGAGTCCTTTACAGCTTGTATTAGAACTTTGCAAATCAGAGTATCAGAGATCTTGTTTCACAACGCTGGTGCATTCAGAAGTTGTAACAGAACTTCTTCATATAAGCGTGTCACACATATTTGATGCGTCTGAATCTATCATGGTACTCTCAGATTCTATGCCCGCAAAATCAGAACTTCTAGTGATGTTCTGGCAGAACTTCCAGTTGCATCAGAACATCTTTTTCACATCAGAACTTCCTGCATGTAAAGATACTTTTATTAGCGAGCATACTTGTTCTTTATATCATGTGTTTGATATCATAAAATCTCTTACTGGGATGTAGAACCAAATTATGTTCTAACAATCTCCCCCTTTTTGATGATGACAAAAACTTATATATTTTGATGGAATATAAGGAACAAAAATTAAAAGGCTCCCCCTGAGTAGAATACCCAGATAATGAGAAACTAAAAATACTTCCCTGAAGATCTCTTGATATGTCTTCTGATAGTAGTCAAAATATTCTGCATTCTCCCCCTTTTTGTCAAGAATCAAAAAGTGGTAAAGACTCTATTTGGCTTGCTTTGACAGAATTTGCTTGAAAAGCAGTGACATCCTCTTCTGGATGCATTTGAGATTCTTTAGAGAGCTTCTGATGCTGTATTTTCATTCCAGTTTCCAATAGTTTCAGAGCCAATAACCTATTGTTTCTGATTGCCTCTAAAACCTGCGAATCTTTTGAATTCCAGGCTTTGGAACATATGCTTTCTTTCCTCCATGTGTAGAGAGCATCCAGAGCCCATGTGTTAATACTGGTGTTTTAACCTTGCTATTAAAAATATCTGCAACATAGATGATTTTTTCTTTTGGTACCCATATCTTTTTGGGTCCATGACTGTTAGAGTTTCCAAAATTCTGTTTGAATTTTGGTTTAGCATAAAACACCTTACCAGTATGTTTTATATCATGTGTTTTCCCAGTAGTGAAGTGAGAATAAAGAGGAGTGCTTTTAATAACTAAGTCCATGAATTTCTTAGGTTGGGATACTTTACCTTTGTATCCTATACCTTTTCTTCCATTTCTGCTAACTCTATAGATCATTGAAGCCATCTTGCTTCTATCTATGTTTTTAGCAAGGAACTTCTGAAAGCTATGATCATATTCCTTTATGATATTATCAGAGTTATTGGGAACCTCAAAGATAGTTTCCTTCAGAGTGTTTTGTAAATCGTTTTCAAGTTTTGAAATTTTTTCTTTTAGCTCAGAATTTTCCAATCTCAGATTCTCAGTTTCTTCAGAGTCAGAAACTAGATCCTTTTTCAGGTTCTTGAATTTGACTCGAAGCTGCTGATATCTTTCAAGAATCTCACTCAAACTTTCTCCTAATTCAGCTTTAGTAAAGTTTACAGTAAAGTCAGGAAATACCTCTTCAGTGTCTGATTCTGATTCTGACCTTGATTCAGAGGATTCAGAGACATCTGATAAGTTTTTCGTTTGAGCTATATTGGATTGTTCATCTTCTGATTCTATTCCGTCTTCAGAAGATTTAGAGTCATCCCACGTTGCCATAAGACTTTTCTTTTTCTCCTTAACGAACTTCCTTTTAGGTTTCTCCTTCTGAAGCCTTGGACAGTCACTTTTGTAGTGACCTTGTTTATTGCATTCATAGCAGGTAATGTTTCTGTTACTGGATTTTTTGTATCTAGAAGATTGTTCAGAGTCATTTCCTGTTCTTCTGGAGTTTCTGAAATTCTTCTGCAATTGCTTCCACAGCTGATTGATTCTTCTGGATAGAAAGAATAGTTCGTCTTCTTCTTATGAGGATTCTCTAGAGTTTCCTACTTCTTCTTTTTCCTGCAAAAATTTGGTTTCATATTTATTAGATTTCAGAGCGAGAGACTTACCTTGCTTCTGAGGCTCATCATCTTCTAACTCTATCTCATGGCTTTTGAGAGAGCTGACAAGTTCTTCTAGAGATATTTTATTCAGATCTTTTAACAGTTTGAGAGCGGTGATCATGGGTCTCCATTGCTTTGGTAAACTTCTGATGATCTTCTTTACATGATCAGTAGTTGAGTACCCTTTCTCCTACACTTTTAGCCCAGCCACCAAAATTTGAAATCTAGAGAACATTGTTTCAATGGTTTCATCTTCTTCCATTTTGAAGGCTTCATACTTTTGAATGAGCTCAAGGGCTTTGGTTTCTTTTACTTGTGTGTTGCCTTCATGCGTCATTCTCAGAGAATCAAACATGTTCTTAGCTGCCTCTCTATTTGTGATCTTCTCATACTCTGAATATGAGATGGCACTCAAGAGAATAGTTTTGGCCTTGTGATGATTTTTGAAGTCTTGCTTTTGATGATTTGTCATCCTTTTTCTGTCAATCTTCTGACCGCTTTCATCAACAGGATGTATGTATCCATCAGTTACCATATCCCAGAGGTCAGCGTCATAGGCTAGGAAGAAACTTCTGATCATATCTTTCCAGTAGTCAAAATTTTCACCGTCAAATATTGGAGGGCTGCTGCTGATGTTCTGACTTGTTCCCATCATAGTGTTTTTTCTCCTTGGATCTTTTTCTTACACGGTTAAGTGTTTGCACCCAGATCCAGGTGCTCTAATACCAATTGAAGAAGTGAAAAACACAAGGGAGGGGGGTTGAATTAGAATCACGAAATACAATAGAAAGAACACTTTGATTTTTATCCTGGTTCGTTTGAACTACAACTACTCCAGTCCACTCGCCAAGGTGATTTCGCCTCTCCCCAATGAGGTCTTAATTCACTAATCAAACTTGATTATACAACTACTTTGACTACTGCCAAAGTCTTCTTGAGTACAAAACCACAACCCGGTTTTCTCAAGGAAATGTCTAAACAGTTAATTGAATAAATGTGTACAATGGTGTTTCTACTAAAACAGTATCACTAACAGTGATGTTTTACACAGTTTAAGTATGAGTGTTTATGGATGAAAGATGATTGCTGTGATGTTGTAGCTTAACGTAATTTATTCTTTTTGTACGCAATAGTTCATCATTTGAAATCTTCTTTTTGTCTGCTTTATATAGGCCATGCAATAGTGACATAAGAAGATACTTTTGGTATGTCCACAACACGAGTTAATGAACTTTCCAAACCAGGAGATCCTTGTCTATTTGTTGCTGTTACTTATGATATTTCATTAATAGAATTGTAACGCTTCAGAGCTTCTCACATCAGAGGATGAATATTACCGTTGAGAGTCCTTTACAGCTTGTATCAGAACTTTGCAAATCAGAGTATCAGAGATCTTATTTCACAGCGCTGATGCATTCAGAAGTTGTAACAGAACTTATTCATATAAGTGTGTCCACAAATTTGATGCGTCTGAATCTATTATGGTACTCTCATCTTCTATGCTCGTATAATCAGAACTTCTAGTGATGTTCTGTGTAGGTGTTTAGGTATTGGCTTGCATTTTTGGTAAATCCCAAGTGTATGTGTGAATGTCATGACTGATGTCATAACATTCTAGTTCAGTTTGTACTGTCTCATTAGGAACCTTTGCAGAAAAATATTGTATATCAAGTACTGATGTTTATAAGTGTGTATCTGAGCATTTTGCAAAATGATCACATTTTTGCTAATCAGTAGACAGGTTGTCTCAGATGTCATAACAGATGTTATGACATCCTGTTCTGAACTAACAGATTTGCAGGATGGATAAGTCTGAGTTTTTTCAGGAAATAACTCAGTCTTTCCTGAACAGAATCCTGCGTTTTCTGAGGGGTAACCTAGCTCAACCCTAACCTGGTTAATAAAGTCCTGTGACCTGGTCTTTAGGTCAAACGGAATTAACCTTAGGTTTTTGTGGAAACCCTAACTGAAGTTGCAGCTGCTATATATTCAACAGAGCTGCTGTTTTGCAAGGCATCCCTTTGATGGATCAAAAAGATCATTTGTAATCTGTATAGGTTTGATTATTGTACTCCAAGCAATTATCATTGTGATAAGTGACTTGGAATAGGTTTCTAATTGTAAGGGTTGTGTAGCACTCAAAGCTTTGAAGCAAGAGTGTTTGAATGTTCCTTGACTAAAGCTGTGAAGCAGAGTCAAGTTAGCTGTGTGTAACTCGATACCTGTAGGTAAGAGTTTGAGTGTTCTTGGACGAAGCTGTGAAGCAAGTCTAAGTATTTTTGCATTACTTCATATTCATTGTAATGTAGGAAACCAAGTGGGAGGGCACTACTTCTTGAGTAGGAGTAAGACTTCTGTTGTTGCGACAATAGGAATGGAAACTGGTAGGTTTCTATCTAGGAGTTCCTAGGTATAGGTTGCACTGGGTAAATGATTAAGTGAGGGATGGAAACTTGTGAAGTTTAGTCCTGAATTAATATTGCTGATAGTGGATCTTCTTCCTGGCTTGGTATGCCCCCAGAGTAGGTGTGTTTCACTGAACTGGGTCAACAACTGATTTATGTTTTTACCTTCAACACTTTATAATTCTGTCTGTTATATATCAAGGTAAAACTGTAATGGTGTAACAGATGATGTCTCAGAACATGTTAAGACATCATGCTGATATCTGTGCAGGAGAAACAGAACCGTGAAGGTTGTTTGCTCTCTGCTGATCATGTGTACCAGATGGACAGAACTAGGTACATCGTGTGTTCTATCCTCTGCACCTTCAAAGTATATCTGGTGCAGCTTGGATAAATCTGTGTGAATGTTACAGATGATGTCAAAAGAGATGAATGGATATCATGCTGGTTTGTGTGCATGATAAACAGAACTAAGGGGTTTGTTTGTTTCATGGTATGTGATAGATGATGTTGCAACCAATGTTGAGACATCAGGCTATGAATGGATAGTTTACAAACCAAAGCTATTTGTTCGAGAACTGCATCAGCAGATGTGGCAACCTCTGTGTTTCTGTTATACTTTAGTACTGAATCACGAAAAATTGGGTATCTACCTTGCAGTGTATTTATTATGTCATATCAGATGTCTAGACATTGAGTATAACATCTGAAGACTGGCATACACCAGAATTTCAATTGGTATCAGAGCAGGCATCCTGTTCTGTTTCTGGATGAGATCCATGGGTGATACTTTCTGGTATCTGCAAGGTCAATTTTAGTACTGAAGATTGTAACCTGGAATGGGTTGTTATTTCCCTGAATGGTCCCTTGAAGTGGGAGGATGGACTATTCATGACAGGAACTGTGTGTACCTGTCTTTGGTGATTGGCATTTGGCCTGGTTGTGTGGTAGCTGCTCTAGGTTTGATTTATTTTCAAACCTAGGATGTGTGTACGCCTGAAGTTGTGTGTAGTAGTCATGCTAGGTCTATTTTTGAAGGCTAGTCTGGTGGAGTGTGTGTGCAAAGATTGAGTTGTATTATGTTCTTCCGCTGCATAATACTTGGCAAAACTCAAGCTCTGATGTGTTTCCCCTCTTGTGGATTGAAGGCTACTGTATTCAAGATTTCAACATAAGTTATTGAAGATGTCACAGATACTTGAGTCCTCTCAAGTCCACTCATGAAGACGTTCTTCGATGCTACTAGTTGAAGAGCATATGTTTTGGGTGTCAAACAAAGGGATACTTTTGTTTGGAACCTACTCCTGACCTGGAAGAGGAGACATCTGTGTGTGCAAAGTTGATAATGGTAGAGTCAACTATGTCTGTGTGCTCCCGAAGGTTACTTTTAGAAGTCAGAACTCTAGAAGTGGAGCTGGTTGAGATGTGACATTGTGCAATCCCTATTGGTGGGCTTATTCCTGAAGATTGATCAGGGCTGAGCAGTTGTTCCCAGGAGTACTATGGTGTGAAGAAATGATGGTGCAGCATTATTGCTCCTTCATAGAAGTAGATTGGGATCATGAATCTTGTCATTTAAGCATCATGATTAGAAGTGGAAGATCTTTCAAGATGTGAGAATATGAAGACTCAGAGTTTGGTTAAGGTAGTATGTTCTGGTAATACATATCTGCTGATGATTGGTGTTGTTGTCTTCTCTGAAGTGCTTAAGGTCAGCTGTAGTCTGATTGGTGTGATTGGAGTATGAACAGGTATAACTCTTGGAGTTACTTGAATCTGGTAGGGATGTCATATGTCATGTCGAGACATTTGTGTACAATGCATGGATATTTTGTGTGGAGCTTCCATGATTGGTAGTTTGAGGGGGAGATTTGGTTAACCTCCTCACATTAGTTCAGCCTGGTGTTTAGCTGGCTGTTGACCTGTGTCACATGAGTTCTGGGTGTTGTGTGACATATTTGCAAGGAAGGATTCATCTCTCTCATTCCTAAGGATGAATCTGATCTGGAAGGAGTTTCAAATCTGTTAAGGTGAGTAGAGTTTGTTCAGAGAAAATTCTATTTACTTGAGTCAAGGGTGGCAACCTAGATATCTCAACTCTTTGGTCTCTCAAAGAAAGTGCTTGCAAGAAGAAGATATTAACACACAAAGAGTATGTCAAAGTATTCAAATGGTGAAAGTATCTTACAGGATAATGGGAAGGATTTAAGATCAATTGCTATTTGTGACAAGTACAAGTATTTAATTGATTATCCTTGGAGTTCAAGATAACTGATGTTCTTAAAGATGTGGGAACATTCCTTCTTCTAGACCCTGTGAAGAATCACAGGAAGAGTGATGCTTTAGAGCTATCTCTTTGGTGACAGCAAAATCATTTGATCTCTGAAAAGGTTTCCTGGAAACGTGTTCAGACTTGAAGCTACAAGAAGAAGAAGACATCATAATCTTGATGGTGGTTACTTGGATCAGTCTGGTTCTGATCTAGGTAAGGAAGTGAATTAGCTAATGCACATGGTGAAGTCAAGAAGAAGTGGCAGCTGATTATTATTGAGGTCAGAAGAGAGCTTGACTCAGAGTATGGATGTTCTGACTTGTTGTGATGTTATGGTCAGAAGAAGGTTGACTTAGACCAAGGATGTTCTAACTTGTTCTGGTCTGAAGAAAGTTTGATTCAGAGTATGGATGCGTTCAACCAATATAGTTGAACAGAGGGTGCGCTCTTGAAGACATGAAGATGCGTCTTATGTTTTCCATTCATCAAGGGGTCTTATTTTCTTTGAATCAGAAGTTGTCTTGAAGGTCCAACTGAGTATTGAATGTGACCTACTTGTTTCCATGAGGAGAAGTGACTGTCCCTAACAGGGGGAGTATTGGTTTGTACGGGAAGTCTTCATCAAACTCGTAGGATATAAAGTGTGGCACTTTATTAACTATTGGGATGATGTGTTCAAGACTGAAGAGGACTATGTCTGACCGAATGTCATCACATTGCCTAATGACATTGTTCCTAATTTCCTCAAAAAAAACTACAGACAGGAGGAAAATTGGATGAAGTGTGGATTATTATTAATAAACCCATGTGTGTACAGTTGTATGACTCAGAGGGAGTAACCATCCTCTTTGTGAAAATGGAATGGTTTCAAGCTGCTAATATGAAAATAGCAGAATGTATGACGACATAGGATTTGAGCATGTTTTCATCTGCTAAGAAAACAGGGCGGTTGTGTCTCATTATGAAGCAGTTTAGTGAGCTGGAATGTTTAGGTGATAACTTGTCATCTAATAAAGGTATTATATAACTGAGGCAGAGTGTAATATGCCAACGATGTTTCTTGGAAAGGGGATCCTAAGACAAGTACATAAAGGGAGTAGTCTGTTCTAAAAGACAAATGTCTGTTTTAAAAGGGCAAGACATACTTCATCCTGACATGGTCAAAGGGTCAAACCCAAGGGTAGGTACCTGCATTAAAACCAGTCCTAGGGTACTGAAACTGTCAGAGTAAAGTACCAAGGTCAAAGAGTTGAGAACAAGACATGCAGGAAAGTCCCAAGCTTCTGCCTCTGGTAATCCATCTCACTCTTCTTCTTCAGTTCCCCCTGAAATTGCAAATAGGGAAGGAACATCCTATGTTAATCAAGCAATAGCAAAGATTGTTTCAAGAATTTTGAACGAAAAACTCTCAGTTCCTGGCATTTCTGTTCCTCTGAACCAAGAAAGTTCAAATGCTGAAACAAATCCAGATGTCTCTAAGGATGTTGAGACATCAAACAAAGAGAAGAATGCTGACATTGCTCACAAGAAAAGGAAGAAGCCCGAATCCTCTGAGTCTGATGACAGTGCTTGAAGGTTGCTGTTTGGTGCTGATATCTGGTGGAGTTTGGAAGTGTATTCAGTTGTTTTCTGCTGCTGCTCTTATTATTTTGCTTTGGATAACTGTATAATTTTATGAACATGTATCTTTGGCCCATTTGTGGCTAAAGATGGGGAGAATATTTTGGTACTTACTTAATTAGTACTTGACATTCTATTTTTCTGCTGTCACTTATTTCTGCTGCTATCTATCTCTGATTGTTTAGGGTCTTTAGCCAAAAATCTGCCAAAGGGGGAGTTTGTAGGTGTTTAGGTATTGGCTTGCATTTTTGGTAAATCCCAAGTGTATGTGTGAATGTCATGACTGATGTCATAACATTCTAGTTCAGTTTGTACTGTCTCATTAGGAACCTTTGCAGAAAAATATTGTATATCAAGTACTGATGTTTATAAGTGTGTATCTGAGCATTTTGCAAAATGATCACATTTTTGCTAATCAGTAGACAGGTTGTCTCAGATGTCATAACAGATGTTATGACATCCTGTTCTGAACTAACAGATTTGCAGGATGGATAAGTCTGAGTTTTTTCAGGAAATAACTCAGTCTTTCCTGAACAGAATCCTGCGTTTTCTGAGGGGTAACCTAGCTCAACCCTAACCTGGTTAATAAAGTCCTGTGACCTGGTCTTTAGGTCAAACGGAATTAACCCTAGGTTTTTGTGGAAACCCTAACTGAAGTTGCAGCTGCTATATATTCAACAGAGCTGCTGTTTTGCAAGGCATCCCTTTGATGGATCAAAAAGATCATTTGTAATCTGTATAGGTTTGATTATTGTACTCCAAGCAATTATCATTGTGATAAGTGACTTGGAATAGGTTTCTAATTGTAAGGGTTGTGTATCACTCAAAGCTTTGAAGCAAGAGTGTTTGAATGTTCCTTGACTAAAGCTGTGAAGCAGAGTCAAGTTAGCTGTGTGTAACTCGATACCTGTAGGTAAGAGTTTGAGTGTTCTTGGACGAAGCTGTGAAGCAAGTCTAAGTATTTTTGCATTACTTCATATTCATTGTAATGTAGGAAACCAAGTGGGAGGGCACTACTTCTTGAGTAGGAGTAAGACTTCTGTTGTTGCGACAATAGGAATGGAAACTGGTAGGTTTCTATCTAGGAGTTCCTAGGTATAGGTTGCACTGGGTAAATGATTAAGTGAGGGACGGAAACTTGTGAAGTTTAGTCCTGAATTAATATTGCTGATAGTGGATCTTCTTCCTGGCTTGGTATGCCCCCAGAGTAGGTGTGTTTCACTGAACTGGGTCAACAACTGATTTGTGTTTTTACCTTCAACACTTTATAATTCTGTCTGTTATATATGAAGGTAAAACTGTAATGGTGTAACAGATGATGTCTCAGAACATGTTAAGACATCATGCTGATATCTGTGCAGGAGAAACAGAACTGTGAAGGTTGTTTGCTCTCTGCTGATCATGTGTACCAGATGGACAGAACTAGGTACATCGTGTGTTCTATCCTCTGCACCTTCAAAGTATATCTGGTGCAGCTTGGATAAATCTGTGTGAATGTTACAGATGATGTCAAAAGAGATGAATGGATATCATGCTGGTTTGTGTGCATGATAAACAGAACTAAGGGGTTTGTTTGTTTCATGGTATGTGATAGATGATGTTGCAACCAATGTTGAGACATCAGGCTATGAATGGATAGTTTACAAACCAAAGCTATTTGTTCGAGAACTGCATCAGCAGATGTGGCAACCTCTGTGTTTCTGTTATACTTTAGTACTGAATCACGAAAAATTGGGTATCTACCTTGCAGTGTATTTATTATGTCATATCAGATGTCTAGACATTGAGTATAACATCTGAAGACTGGCATACACCAGAATTTCATTCTGGAAGAACTTCCAGTTGCATCAGAACATCTTTTTCACATCATAACTTCCTGCATGTAAAGATACTTTTATTAGCGAGCATACTTGTTCTTTATATCATGTGTTTGTTATCATCAAAACTCTTACTGGGATGTAGAACCAAATTATGTTCTAACAATCTCCCCCTTTTTGAAGATGACAAAAACTTGTATATTTTGATGGAATATAAGGAACAAAAATTAAAAGGCCCCCCTTAGTAGAATACTCAGATAACGAGAAAACTTCCCTGAAGATCTCCTGATATGGCTTCTGATAGTAGTCAAAATATTCGGCTTTCTCCCCCTTTTTGTCAAGAATCAAAAAGTGGTAAAGACTCTATTTGGCTTGCTCTGACAGAAGTTGCTTGAAAAGCTGTGACATCCTCTTCTGGATACATATGAGATTCTTTAGAGAGCTTCTGATGCTGTATTTTCATTCAAGTTTCCAATAGTTTCAGAGACAATAACCTATTGTTTCTGATTGCCTCTGAAACCTGCGAATGTTTTAAATTCCAGGCTTTGGAACATATGCTTTCTTTCCTTCATGTGTAGAGAGCATCCAGAGCCCAGGTGTTAATACTGGTGTTTCAACCCTGCTGTTAAAAATATCTACAACATAGATGATTTTGTCTTTTGGTACCAATATATTTTTGGGTCCATGACTGTTAGAGTTTCCAAAATTCTGTTTGAATTTTGGTTTAGCATAAAACGCCTTACCAGTATGTTTTATATCATGTGTTTGCTCAGTAGTGAAGTGAGAATAAAGAGGGGTGTGTTTAATAACTAAGTCCATGACTTTCTTAGGTTGGGATACTTTACCTGTGTATCCTATACCTTTTCTTCCATTTATGCTAACTCCATAGATAATTGAAGCCATCTTGTTTCTATCTATGTTTTTAGCAAGGAACTTCTGAAAGCTATGATCATATTCCTTTATGATCTTATCAGAGTTACTGGGAACTTCAGAGATAGTTTCCTTCTGAGTGTTTTGTAAATCGTTTTCAAGTTTTGAATTTTTTTTTTATTTTAGCTCATAATTTTCCAATCTCAGATTCTCAGTTTCTTCAGAGTCGGAAACTATATCCTTTTTCAGGTTCTTAAATTTGACTCAAAGCTGCAAATATCTTTCAAGAATCTCACTCAGACTTTCTCCTAATCCAGCTTTAGTAAAGTTTACAATAAAGTCAGGAAATACCTCTTCAGTGTCTGATTCTGATTCTGACCCAAATTCAGAGGATTCAGAGACATCTAATAAGTTGTCCATTTGAGCTATATTGGCTTGTTCATCTTCTGATTTTATTCCGTCTTCAGAAGATTCAGAGTCATCCCACGTTTCCATAAGACTTTTCTTTTTCTCCTTAACAAACTTCCTTTTAGGTTTCTCCTTCTGAAGCCTTAGACAATCACTTTTGTAGTGACTTTGTTTATTGCATTCATAGCAGGTAATGTTTCGGTTACTAGATTTTCTATATCCAGAAGATTGTTCAAAGTCAAATCCTGTTCTTCTGGAGTTTCTGAAATTCTTCTGCATGTGCTTCCATAACTGGTTGATTCTTTTGGATAGAAAGAATAGTTCATCTTCTTCTGACGAGGATTCTCCAGAGTTTTCTGCTTCTGATTTTGCCTGCAAAAATTTGGTTTCATATTTATTAGATTTCAGAGCGAGAGACTTACCTTGCTTCTGAGGCTCATCATCTTATAACTCTATCTCATGGCTTCTGAGAGAGATGACAAATTCTTCTAGAGATATTTTGTTCAGATCTTTTACAGTTTGAGAGAGGTGACCATGGGTCTCCATTGCTTTGGTAAACTTCTGATGATCTTCTTTACATG
This sequence comes from Vicia faba, assembly GCA_948472305.1. NCBI lineage: Eukaryota > Viridiplantae > Streptophyta > Magnoliopsida > Fabales > Fabaceae > Vicia > Vicia faba. Next base: position 555,993,205 of record OX451737.1, on the reverse strand, counting down.
ATCAGCAGTTGAGTACCCTTTGTCCAACACTTTTAGCTCAGCCACCAGAATTTGAAATCTAGGGAACATTGTTTCAATGGTTTCATCTTCTTCCATTTTGAAGGCTTCATACTTCTGAGTGAGCGCAAGGGATTTGGTTTCTTTTACTTGTGTGTTGCCTTCATGCGTCATTCTCAGAGAATCAAACATGTTCTTAGCTGTCTCTCTGTTTGTGATTTTCTCATACTCTGAATATGAGTTGGCACTCAAGAGAATAGTTTTGGTCTAATGATGATTTCTGAAGTTTTGCTTTTGATGATTTATCATCTTTTTTTGTCAATCTTCTAACCGCTTTCATCAACAGGATGTATGTATCCATCAGTTACCATATCCCAGAGGTCAGCGTCATAGGCTAGGAAGAAACTTCTGACCATATCTTTCCAGTAGTCAAAATTTTCACTGTCAAATATTGGAGGGCTGCTGCTGATGTTCTGACTTGTTCCCATCATAGTGTTTTTCCTCCTTGGATCTTTTTCTTACACGGTTAAGTGTTTGCACCCATACCCAGGTGCTCTGATACCAATTGAAGAAGTGAAAAACACAAGAAGGGGGGAAGGGGGTTGAATTGGAATCACGAAATACAATGGAAAGAACACTTTGATTTTTATCCTAGTTCGTTTGAACTCAAACTACTCCAGTCCACCTGCCAAGGTGATTTCTCCTCTCTCCAACGAGGTCTTAATTCACCAATAAAACTTGATTACACAACTACTTTGACTACTGCCAAAGTCTTCTTGAGTCCAAAACCACAACCCAATTTTCTCAAGGAAATGTCTAAACAGTTAATTGAATAAATATGTACAATGGTGTTTCTAATAAAACAATATCACTAACAGTGATGTTTTACACAGTTTAAGTATGAGTGTTTAAGGATGAAAGATGATTGTTGCATTGCTGTAGCTTAACGTAATTTCAACTTTTTGTGTGCAATAGTTCATAATTTGAAATCTTCTTTTTGTATGCTTTATATAGGCCATGCAATAGTGACATAAGAAGATACTTTTGGTATGTCCGTAACATGAGTTAATAAACTTTCCAAACCAGGAGATCCTTGTCTATTTGTAGCCGTTACTTATGATATTACATTGATAGAAATGTAACGCTTTAGAGATTCTCACATCAGAGGATGAATATTACCGTTGAGAGTCCTTTACAGCTTGTATCAGAACTTTGCAAATCAGAGTATCAGAGACCCTGTTTCACAACGCTGGTGCATTTAGAAGTTGTGACAGAACTTCTTCATATAAGCGTGTCACACCGATTTGATGCGTCTGAATCTATCATGGTACTCTCAGCTTCTATGCTCGCATAATCAGAACTTCTATTGATGTTCTGGCAGAACTTCCAGTTGCATAATAACATCTTTTTCACATCAGAACTTCCTGCATGTAAAGATACTTTTATTAGCGAGCATACTTGTTCTTTATATCATGTGTTTGTTATCATTAAAACTCTTACTGGGATATAGAACCAAATTATGTTCTAACATTTGCTACAGTGCAGTCTGTCATGTTGAATTTCTTCATAAGTTCTTTGGTGTACTTACTTTGATGAATGTAAGTAGCCTCTGGTTTTTTATCAATCTGGATTCCCAGAAAGAACTTCAATTCTCCCATCATTCTCATTTCAAACTCAGCCTGCATTAACTTAGAGAATTCCCCGCAGAGGGATGGATTAGTAGAACCAAAAATAATATCATCAACATAAATCTGAAGAATTAGAATATCATTTTTGAAGGTTTTGCGGAAGAGTGTATTATCAACCTTTCCTCTGGTAAACTTATTTTCTAAAAGAATATTACTCAATCTTTCATACCAAGCTCTGTGATCTTGTTTCAGGCCATAAATAGATTTCTTTAGTTTAAAAACAAAGTCTGATTTCTCAGAGTTTTCAAAGCCATGAGGTTGTTTGATGTACACTTCTTCTGAAATATAACCGTTCAGAAATGCACTCTTAATATTCATTTGATAAAGGATGATGTTATGATTAAATGAAATTGGATCCAAAAAAATTATACCAAATGGTGCAACTCGTATGGATGGTTCAAGCGTGCTTCAGGCCAAGGTGAGGGATGGAGATGACTCGTGGGGACCTCAGGAGTGTAAAGATGGCACGAGATTGGATGGAGGATTGTTGGAAATCAGGTTTTGAATGTTCATAACTTTAGATAAATTTTATGAATTTTGAGAGCTTTTTTCAGGCAATTTGTGCCTATCTTGGCTTGAGTTGTGATTCTGTATTTATAGAGGAAGGATGGAAGCACACAATCATGGAAAGAAATCAAGTAATAACTTGGTTTAAAACCAAGAAATCAAGACTTGAAAAAAATGCCAAAAATGTGAGATCTTTTCCATTTTGGTCCCTTGCATGAACCTGGTCCTCTTTGATGTATCTTGCATAAAAATATGGGCCTCTCAATGGATCAAACCAAGCCCAAATGTCATGGCCCATTTTTCTTATATTTTATCTTCATTTATGTAATTTTAAATTAAATAAAAATCAAAATAAATACAAATAAAATCAAAGCCATGAAAAAATGGACTTATAGGTTCTCTAAGAGATTATGGACATGCTTGAAGTCCAAAAATTAGACCCATTGGTCTAAAAATACAATTTTGCTCAATGTGTACTTTTTGAAATTCCTCAAAATTCCCTAACTTGTGCAACTCATATCTTGCTCAACTTTCATATTTTGGGGATGATCTTGGACTTTTTGGAAAGCCCAAGATGTCCTACACCTTTTATCTTTTAATCATTTTTGCATTTGGAGATATTATCTTGATGTAAGTTGCCTTGACAAAAGTGTCTTTTGTTGACTTTCTTAAAATGACCTATAATGTATGAGATCATATCTTCCAAATGAAGCATCTTTTGGACTTGAGGATAAAAACATATTTATATAGAATTGAATTTTCTTCAAAATGAGCTTTGGTTGGGGAAAAGTTGATGAAGCATGTGAAAGTTATGCCTGGTCAAGGTTCAATTTACTTCTCTTAAGGAAACCCTAATTTGGCAATTCTTGACTTTTGATTATTTGAGGACTTTCCTTGGGGAATCATGATAAACCCTTGATCAAATGATGAATATCACCTCAAAATGTTGATGTTGGCCAAAAATCTTGAAGTTTGACTGTATATTGACCATAATTGACTTTTTGACCAATATAGTTGATTTTCAAGCATTTGAACCATTGACTGAGAAAACTTGTAATGCAGGGCTTGAAACTTGACATGAACCCTGTTGAGAACCTATGAAGAACCGTAGAAGCCATCTGATACCTTTGCAAACCAAATTTCTTTGAGAAACTCTAAACCCTAGTTGTGGGCCTTTGGTCTAGAAGGTGCATCTTGACTAGTCAACCCTTGATGTCTTGACTACTTGAGAAGCCTTGAAAGAATATTTTGAGAAAAGTGAGAGGGGAAATTTTAGGGTACAACATCTGCCCCTGTTCAATCTTCTTGAACCTGAAGAGTTAGATTGGCCTGTCTGCCATTCATGACTCGAAGGTAGAGGATGATTGAACACTTAAGTGCCCGAAAATTTGCACTCGCCTATGCAAGAAGTAATATTGTTAGTTGATTGTAACAGGAATGGGCTTAGAGATTCCATTTGGAGAAGTTGCGGAGAGTCATCAGAGATGGGCTTATAGATGCCATCCAAAATAACTATTGACTTTAACTTGAAGAAGTATCAGAAGAAAGCTTCGGGTGATTTTAACTGAACCAAAGGAAGTATCTACTAGAAACGAATCAGGACAAATCATTGTTGATTTAAACTGAACCAGCAGAGGTCGTGAATTATCCATAATTAGAGACAAATCATCAAAATCTTGGAGTCGGTTTAACTGAAAAAGAAAAAGAAAGTCTACCGGAAAACAAATCAGGATAAATCGTTGATCGATTTAAACTAAACCAACAGAGATCTTAAATCATCTTTATCTGGAAAACAAATCAGTAAAATCCTCGAGTCGATTTTGCTGAACCAGAGAAAGAAGTCCACCAGAAAACAAATCAGGATAAATCGTTGATCGATTTAAATTGAACTAGCAAGGTCTTAAATTATATTTATCTGGAAAATAAATCAGTAAAATCTTCGAGTCAATTTAGTTGAACCCGAGAAAGAAGTCTACCGGAAAACAAATTAGGATAAATCATTGATCGATTTAAACTAAACCAGCAGAGGTCTTAAACTATATTTATCTAGAAAATAAATCAGTAAAATCTTCGAGTCGATTTAGCTGAACCTGAGAAAGAAGTCCACCGGAAAACAAATCAGGATAAATCGTTTATCTATTTAAACTGAACCAACAGAGGTTTTAAATTATCTTTATCTGGAAAACAAATCAGTAAAATATTTGAGTCGTTTAGCTGAACCAGAGAAAGAAGTCTACCGGAAAACAAATCAGGATAAATCGTTGATTGATTTAAACAGAACCAACAGAAGTCTAAAATCATCTTTATCTGGAAAATAAATCAGTAAAATCTTCGAGTCGATTTAGGTGAACCAGAGAAAGAAGTCTACTGGAAAACAAATCAGGATAAATCGTTGATCAATTTAAACTGAACCAGCAGAGGTCTCGAGTTATCTTTAACCGGAAAACAAATCAGTAAAATCTTTGAGTCGATTTAGCTGAACCAAAGAAAGAAGTCTACCAGAAAACAAATCAGGATAAACCGTTGATCGATTTTAACTGAACTAGCATAGGTCTTGAATTATCTTTAACTAGAAACAAATCAGAAAAATCTTAGGGTCGACTTAACTGAACCAGAGAAAGAAATCTACCGGGAGACGAATCAGGATAAATCATTGATCAATTTAAATTGAACCAGCAGAGGTCTCGAATCATCTTTAAATGGATACGAGTTAGCAAAATCTTAGGGTCGATTTAGCTGAACCAGAGAAAGAAGTCTACCGGAAAATAAATCAGGATAAATCGTTGGTCGATTTAAACTAAATCAGCAGAGGTCTTGAATTATCTTTAACTGAAGACGAATCAACAAAATCTTAGGGTCGATTTAGCTGAACTAGATAAAGAAGTCTACCAGAAAACAAATCAACATAAATCATTGATCGATTTAAACCGAACCAACAGAGATCTCGAATTATCTTTAATTGGAAACAAATCATCAAAATCTTCTAGTCGATTTAGCTGAACCAGAGAAACAAGTCCACTGAAAAACAAATCAGGATAAATTGTTGATCGATTTAAACTTAACCAACAAAGGTCTTAAATTATCTTTAACTGGAAACAAATCAACAAAATCTTGGGGTCGATCTAGCTTAACCAGAGAAAGAAGTCTACCGAAAAATAGATCAGGATAAATCGTTGATCGATTTAAACCGAACCAACATAGGTCTCAAATTATCTTTAATTGTAAACAAATCAGCAAAATCTTCGAGTCAATTTAGTTGAACCAGAGAAAGAAGTCCACCAGAAAATAAATCAGGATAAATTATTGATCGATTTAAACCGAACCAACGGAGGTCTCGAATCATCTTTAACCGAAAAATAAATCGGTAAATTCTTTGGTTCAATTTAGCTGAACCAGAGAAAGAAGTCTACCGGAAAACAAATCAGGATAAACCGTTGAATAATTTAAAATGAACCAGCAGAGGTCTCGAATTATCCATAATTGGAGACGAATCAGCAAAATCTTCGAGTCGATTTAACTAAAACAGAGAAAGAAAGTCTACCGGAAAACAAATCAGGACAAATTGTCGATTGATTTAAACTGAACCAGTAGAGGTCTTAAATTATCTTTATCTGGAAAATAAATCAGTAAAATCTTCGAGTCGATTTAGTTGAACCAGAGAGAGAAGTCTACCAGAAAACAAATCAGAATAAATCGTTGATCGATTTAAATTGAACCAGCAGAGGTCTTAAATCATCTTTATCTGGAAAACAAATCAGAAAAACTTCGAGTCGATTTAGCTGAACCAGAGAGAGAAGTCTACCAGAAAACAAATCAGGATAAATCGTTGATCGGTTTAAACTGAACCAACAGAGGTCTTGAATTATCTTTAACTGGAAAACAAATCAGCAAAATCTTAGGGTCGACTTAGCTGAACCAGAGAAATAAATCTACCTGAAAACAAATCAGGATAAATTGTTGATCGATTAAAACTGATCCAACAGATATATTTTGAGAATGAACTTTTGAGAAAAATGTTGAAATAGCTCTTCGTCAGATATAGTCTTTGAGAAGATTGTCAGATCGTATAAGTAGTTGATGATATTTGTTGACTAATCTTTCCTGAAAAGGTAAAGAGTTAGTTGTATGCAATGTCATGATGGATGAAATGCATTGTGTAATGATGTTCTCAAAATGAATGAGATTGTGCTATATGCGTTTTGTATGCATATGCTATGACATTTGGTAAATGATGTATGGATGTGTAATGTTAATGAAGTGCAATTGTAAACTTGAGCGACATCTTCGTCTGGGGAAAATAATCCATGATTGTCGCTAGGTATGAAGAATATGCATAATCTTTTGGGAATTGTTTCCGGTGGGGATTCCTATTTGTTGTTTAAGGAAACTCCGTTGGGGAACATTGATTTCTGTTCTCTGAGGGAACTTTTCTAGAGAGTGTTTACTCCTGCCTGGGGAAGAAGAGGTCCAAACTTTGGTTTTTTTGCTATACTGGGGAGTTTGTATACCCTAATTAGGGATAACATCGATGGATAACTTTCTGGATCGTCTGAGAAAGACAAAGTTGACTGTTATCTGATTCAATTTTAGATTCAATAGCAACTCTCTAGGTATGGTGATGACTTCACTGGGGAAGGGAGTTTTATTGGTGACTCAACATCATCTGAGTAATAGACTTAAGTTGGGGAGATTGGAACTCACTGGGGAGATAGATTCTGTTGGGGAAATAAACCCTGTTGGGGAAATAAACCCTGGTGATGGAGGAATATCCAGCTGAGGGAAGCTCTTTGTCGAGGAGAATGCGCTCTGTTGGAGAGAAGTAACCTACAAGGGCTTTTACAGTTTTGAAAACTCATCTGGGGAGAAGAATTCCCATAGACTATAATGTTTGGGATCCTGTAGATAGGCAATATTACTGGGAGGAAGCCTGCACTCCTTTATATGCGAGAGTGATCTACTGGGAAGATTGCGAGGAATGTATGAATTTGTGAAGATTACCATGTAAGGATAATCTCATGGAAGTTGTTATGCGGGGAATCATGGGTGGCTTGGACGTCATCCCATCTCCTACAGTCTTGAGTAACTGCTCATTCCTGTTTCTTATGCACATATTTGTTAACAATCAATCATATTCATAAGCATATGCCCGCTCAATTTTAGTTTTTGGACATTTTGCAAACAAAACAGAAAACATAAAAACAGAATTTAGATTTGAAATTGTTTTTTGTATTTAATAATTTTGCCCATAAATAGGCGATCTTGTACAAAGATACAGAAATCCTAGTAAGAGGAAATCATCGAAGAAAATATTACAGAGTGAAAACAAAACATATAGCTATGCGGAAATAATCTCGTCGAGTTCCAACCCTGCTATTGACCTTATGTATTTGAACATCTCATCCCTTGTTGTCGGAAGAAGGTGGTTAGACTGATCTATACTGTTTGAACTTTCAGTGTTGGTAATAAAGCTCCCTGTAGTGATCCAATGAGGACATAGTCATACGCTTTTATCCCTAATTTTTTCCTGGACCGCCTTTTCAGGTTTTCAGTCCACCGGGATACCCTTTTTGCCCAAGCCGCATTTTCAGGTTTTCGACTTTCTGGGTGTACAATCTTTTCATATATATCCCTAATTTTTCTCGAACCCTTTTGGTCCGCCGGGATGCCCTTATTTTTTCCTAGGCCAGTCAACCTAGCAGGTCATTTTTATGTGTAGTATCTTTTGACTATGTCCGCATTCACAGGATGCAGAAAATCCTCACCATCCATGGTGGTCAACATCATAGCACCGCCAGAGAATATTTTCTTGATTACAAATGGCCCTTCATAAGTGGGAGTCTATTTGCTCCTGAGATCACCTTGTGGTAGAATGATGCACTTTATTACCAAGTCACCAGCCTATTATACTCGATGCTTGATCTTTTTGTTGAATGCCTTGATCATGCGTTTTGTATATATCTGACCATGACAGAAAGCTGCAAGCCTTTTCTCGTCAATTAGGTTTAGTTGATTGAATCTAGTTCGAATCCACTCATCCTCGTCCAAGTCTGCATCTTTCATGATTCTCAGAGAAGGAATCTGGATCTGGACAGGTAGGACAACTTACATACTATAAACCAGAGAGAATGGGGTTGCCCCAGTTGAGGTTCTAGCCAAAGTGCGGTAACCATGGAGAGAGAATGATAACATCTCATGCCGATCTTTGTATGTCACAACCATCTTATGTATGATCTTCTTGTTTTTCTTATTGACGGCGTCCATGCGCCATTCATCTTCGGATGATATGGAGAAGAATTGTGATGTTTTATTTTGAACTGCGTGCAGAGTTCAGTAATTATGGTGTTGTTAAGATTGGTACCATTGTCGGTGATGATCCTTTCGGGGATGCCATACCCACAGATCAGGTTGTGCTTGATGAACTGTGCAACCACATTCTTGGTGACAGAGGCGAACAAAGCTTATTCAACCCACTTTATAAAATAGTCAATGGCGACGAGGATGAAGCGGTGTCCGTTAGAGGCAATAAGCTTGATTTCTCCAATCATATCTGTGATACGGTGGCAGAACCGACTGTTTGACGCTGGTTTGCGTTTTGCGTTTTTTATTCGCAAAATATCGTGGTAAGCAAGAGTCGCCACCGACTTTTATTTCATCCAATTGGAATTGAAAAAAGTACAGAAAAAATCCTTTTTCGAGATATTCTGAGTACGGGGGGTAGATTATAGAAAAGGAAGGTGTTAGCACCCTTTCTATCCATGGTTTTCCATGGGCTCTTAAGTACTTGCTCATTTTTAAATTGCTTGTGTTTGTGCTTTGTTTTTGAAAAGTTTGACTTCATGATAACCCTTGTATCAGTCCTCAAAGGTGTGACGAAGTTTATTTTAAAAGTTTGTTTGAAAAGTGTAAGTGTGAAAAGTTTCGATTTCAGCAAGTACCTACTAGCATCTACCTGATCGAAAAAAGGTTGTTTCTATTCTTGTTTCCTTTAGATAGCGCTATCCTACTGTTGAGAAATAGGTAGCACCGTCGTTGGAGTTGTAAGGGTCAACTCGAAAGGGACGTACGATCACTAAAGCAATATTAGGACAAATTAGTAATAACCCAAGAGTCTTAAGATCATATTCGAGGCAACATTTCCGAGGAAACATTTCCGAGGCAACATTTCCGAGGCAACATTTGAATGGGACGTTTGATCTTTTTCAGACAGGAGGGAAACTGTTGTACCCTAAAATTTTCCCTCTCATTTTATCAACATTTCTCATCACAAGGCTCTTCGAACTCAAGATCAAGCTAGGGTTTGCTCTGCTCAAGACATCTCCTTGCACTGATGACCTAAATTAGGGTTTGAGTTTGCACAGAGATTTTTGGACCTTTAATACTTCATGTTGGACTCATAAGTTTGTCCATACCAAGTTTCAAGCCTTGAATCAAATTTTTGCCCAGTCAATTGGACAATTGACCTAGAAATCAGTTGTATTGGGGAAAAAGTCAATTGTGGCCAATTTACAGTCAAACCTCATGAATTTTGACCCAAATCAATATTATGAACTCATATGAACCATTTGATCAAGTTTGGACCATAATTCCACAAGAAACTTGATCAGATCACCAAAAGGGCAAAATGGTCATTTTTAGGGTTTTGATTGTACAAAGGCAATTTTTGACTGTTTGACCTATCCAATGGCAAATCAATATCAACCATGGACTCAAGGACTCAATGACATCATATTGACCTATTCAACAAGTTCAAAAGATCTCAAATGCATGGGATTAACAGATGATTTTTTCAGTCAACTGATCAAAATTTGACTGTACACTAAAAAGTCAAACTTTGACTTTTTGGTCAAAATCAAGTGCCAAGGGTCATTTTTCATCAATATGTGTCAAATTATGAAACTTGTTCATCAAGAAACCCAAAATTGCAAATTAGGGTTTGAAATTGAAAAATTTCATAACTTAGAATTTTTCTAAGTTATGAAATTTTCTTAATTTTTCCTAACTTTGCCCCACATTTTCACCATGATGCAAATGGATTAAAATAAAACTTACAACATGAAAGTTGTATTCCTACACAAAGTATACAACTTTTATTCACAAAGTTTTCTCAAAAGAAGCTTGGATCTCAAGTTATGATTTTTGGAACAAGGGTCCCTAAAACTTTTAACTTAGAGAAATTTTGCCCTAGTTTAGGCAGGACTTTGACCTATCTTCTTGGCCATTTTTCACATAGTTCCACTTGGAGTATAAAGTTTCATTTCAAATATGGATTATAGAGAATGTTTCAAGCTTTCCAAATTGTCCAAGAACTCCTCAAACACATTTGTGGTTAGGGAGAATCGAATGCTTCAAGTTGGCAAAAACTCACTTTGTATCCATGGCAAGTTCATGTTCACTCAAGTGGCATTTTCAAACTAGCATGATTTGTACTAGTTTGCAGGCCTCTAAACCATTTCACACTCCTTAATTAAATGCAAATCCATCAGTCTAAGCATTTGTTTTGGCCATTTGGGCATTGTACACAAAACTAAGCCCTAAGTAGAAAAAGGCACATTTCTATTTTGGAAAAGGTATGCTTTATGTCAAAACATGATCTTTGAGGCATAGGGCCAAGATCTCAGAAGCCAAATCAAATCCATAAATTCCAGCAACCAAGAGGATTGTATTCAGCATATTTGATGGCTTGTGCAGGCCTGTATTGACAACTTCCACATCTTTGCTTCAAAAACAAGAAATTGTCCAAACACTTGCCAACTTGAAAACCAGCAAAGAACAACTTACACAAACATTACAAATAACTTTCACACAACCCTTTGAGCAAGAAACACGAGGGCTTGTGTGTCAAAACCTCCCATAGCCAGAAATCACTCTTCTTTGGCAAAACAGGGCAGGTGCTGTAACTTGAGTGCCATAGCTCATTTGGCTCGTGCGTTTTGCCCCTTTTTGCTTCAAACACCTTCCATTCAACTCACTCAAGCTATCCCAAACCTCCATTGCCAACTGTAACTCCATTTATAGTGTCCACCATTTTCATTTCAAGCTTGTGCAGGTTGAGTTCTAGAAGCTGATTCAGGGACATTCAAGGCAAGCTAGATATTGGAAAAGATCAAGTGAAGTTCAGGCAAGCAACCAGACACCTCAAAACTTGTTGAGAAGCAATGCATTGCCCTGCACGAATCCAACTGAAACAGGTTTTTCATCACTTTCTATCTCTCTATTTAGGAACATTTAGACTTAGGTTTGTGAATGAAAAATGTAGTATTCAATGCCATGAAGCTGTACATATACTCAGTTTTCATTTATATTAAGTGTGCTAGGAGAATTTCATCCATGAACATGCTGAAAAAACTAGGTCAGATTTTGGGGCCAGAGAAATTCTCTCTGGTCTTTGACAGTTATGATTAGTTTTTTATGTGGTTGGAATCGTCTTGAAATTCTCTACAAGTTTGATATTGTGAGTTTTGGCAAAAGATCACGTATACAGGATGTAGCATTTGAACAGGGCAAGCGCGCGTTTTTTTGTCTGGAGGAAGAAGATGAAGTTGACTTGGGCTGGGCTTGGCCTGGCTTGCTTCTAACACCCCTCTTTTCAGTTTCACACCCCTTGGCCCAATTTCTTATATTTTTGAATTTTTGAATTTTTGTTTTCTTTTCTGACTTTGTTATTTTATTTCCAAATATAATAAATGCTCAAAAAATATTTTCATAATTTTTTTAATTTATTTGGCATTTTATTCTATTTTTTTCTAACATTAAAAGTATTTAAATATTGTTTTATATTATTAAGACTTGAAAAATATTTACATTTTATACTTTTATTTTTGTTCTTTACTTTTATTTATATTAAAAATATTTTCTTCAATATATTTTATTTTTGTACATATTTTATTTTATTTTGTACATATTTAATTTGATTAATATACACATAATAAATATATATACTTTTATTTTATTAAATACTTAGAATAAAAATACAAAAATATTACATTTTTATTTTTATTATTATTTATACTAAAAATACCCTTTTTAAAGTATATTTCATTTTTATACATATACTAATATATTTTTGTATATAAATAATATAATATATTATTTTCTTAAAGAAATTAGGGTTTTCATCCCTTAAACAATTAAATAAATCTTTTATTTATTTCTTTATACTTGTTTTACACTAAAAGTACTTTTACATGCATAAACAAATTAAAATCTTTTTGCATAATACATATTATTTAATATTCATTTATTGTGTTTATTTAAATATTATACATTTAAATATTTATGCATTGTAATTCAATTTGGATGTAATAGTAAACTAGGGTTTATATTTCTTGTCAAATACCCCCCATTCAAAATTGTACCCCCATCCCCATAATCATGTTGTAATAGCTTAGAATTTAAATTCTCGCACTTTACGCTTTCAATTATGCCATGATTAGAGAATTAGGGTTTGTATGCAAAAATCCAAATTAACAAATAGTTTGACCTAATCAAAGACAAAAATGTATGAAAATCAAACACAATACACACTTGCACCCCTAGGATTACAATTCACTTGTTGCCTTCAAAAATGAGCCATGGTATGCATGTTGGGTACTTTGGCAAAACAAAAACAAAACAAAAGATCATAGTCCCTCGATGACGCTATCTTGGTTGCCTAAATAAAAATGATCAAGTCCCTCAAGAAAATTAACAAAGACACCTAACACAATTGCTATCATGGTCTATACGATAACCCGCGCCTGTCCCGTTTAACATCCTAACACAAGGTTGTTCACCAAATGCAATGGTGAAACAACACTGTCAAAAGGGTTAAAAACATAAGAAAGATCTTTGAGTAAAATAGGGTAGATAGCTCTTAGTTACTTGATCAAAAGCTTGCAAAAGATCCTTGCTATTTTCAAATACACTTCACCACACAACTTTCAAAACATTTCTCAAAACAAACTTTCAAAACATTGAAATATCTTTTCAAAAAGACAAACCCCTTTGTATACATTCAAAAAAGAATCATTACAAAGGTTTCCACAACGATGGCTTCTTTTCAAAACATCTTTCAAAACCACACACAAAGCAGCATTTCAAACAATTGAAAAGCAAAAGCAAGTGATCTAAACAAGTAACTAAGATTCCATGGATAACCATGGATGAAAAGGGTGCTTGCACCTTCCCTTTTCATAATCTACTCCCCGAACCCAAGAAAACATCTCAAAGGTCTTTCCTGTGCTTTTTGACCTTTCCTTAGGATAAAATAAAAATTCGGTGGCGACTCTTGCTAAACCGAAACATTTGCGAACACAAACGCAAAACCTCAAGTCAGTTCTCCCACCGTATCACAGAACTGGCGACTCTGCTGGGGAATATTCTAAAAGTGGAGTAACCTTAGGATTTAGATCACCTTTGCATGATTATCTTGTTTGCTTTGATTGCTTTACATTTGGTTCTCTTGTTTTGGTTTGAATCCTCCACCCGGATTTTTGGGAAACATTCATAGGTAAATAGCAATACATTATGGAAACTGTGCAGGGTATACCGACATGGTTGAAGCAATAGCTATATTAGTGCGACATATTTGTGAGTACCGGTAGCCTCTGAGTCAATCAAAGAGAATACGGGGCCGCTGAGTGATGTCATGAAGCACTAATGAACTCTTAGAACCTTACTTGACCATCTTGGCCTTTTTAGGGGTAGTGAGATGACCGACTTTGATACAGTCCGAAGTTGGTAGATACTCGATACTACACTCATTGAGGGTTGTTTTCTTGGAATATTTTGGTCGCCAGTTAAGTGGATAAATCAAAACAATGAACACAGAAAATAATCCAGTGATATTGAGCTCCTTAGAACCCGGTTACTATTTATAGGACAGGTTGAGCCAACTAACTTCAAGAGGGTACTTACCTATGAAACCTCATGCAAGCCTGAAACTAGGATCTTGTGTGATTTGTTTGTACATGTGTTTGTGCATACATCATGAACATCATAAAGCATAATATGCATCCACTAACCATTTCAAGGGTTTGGATCTTCATCTTTGTTCTTGTTTTGTAGGTCATGGAATCTCTTCGCAGGAAAACAATACAAGTCAATCTTGTGAGAATCCCTCCTCAACTCAAAGAGCTTACTTCCAAGATACCAGCTTGGTCAACTCCAACATTGAAGAAGACATGGTAGACTTATCAGCTTGGTCAACTCCAACATTGAAGAAGACATGGTGAAAGTTCTCTTCCAGTTCTTTGACCCCCTACACCACTGTTTCACATTCCCTGATTACCAACTAGTACCTACTTTGGAGGAATTTTCTCAACTTCTGAGGATTCCTATTCTTCGTCAGCTACCCTACAACGGTATGGAAAAAGAACCAAAGCCTGAAGATGTTGCTCAAGCCTTACACTTGCAACCATCTGAAACCAGAAGTGGTGTCAAGGGTTTCTTGGCAAAGTTTTTGTTTGAGAAGGCACAAGACTGCTGGAATTCTCTAGATCTACAAGTTTTTGAGGAGATTGTAGCACTTCTCATCTATGGGTTGGTCTTGTTCCCAAATCCTGATCAGCTTATAGATGTGAATGCTGTCAAGATTTTCATATCTCGGAATCCGGTGCCTACATTGCTTGGGGACATCCTACACTCATTTTACACACGAACAATGAGGAAAAGAGGTGTCCTCATGTGTTGTACTCCTCTTCTAGCAAGGTGGTTTATTTCTCACCTTCCCCAGTCAGTTTTGAAGAATGAGTAGGGTATGAGGTGGTCACAACGATTGGTGACCCTAACATATTCTGATGTCCATTGGTGTTCTCGGTCCAGAGAAAATGTCATCATCATTGATCGTTGTGGGGAATTCCCTAATGTCCCACTACTTGGCATTAGGGTAGGCATTACCTATAACCCCTGTTTATCTTTGAGACAATTTGGATATGCTCGGAGAGATGGCCCTCATGACATGCTGATTCCTGACTTAGTTTTTGACTTCGACAACGATACGCAAGGACTTCGACAAAGGTTTATCAGAGCTTGGAGGATGCCCAACAAAGTGGATAGTAAGATACCGGGGCACAAGAATTCCATCCCCATTGAGCCTTATCTCAAGTGGGTACGAACCCGCGCCCAGAACCTTATGATGCCATATCTTCACATTCTCCCCGTGATCAAAGAGCCTGTTGTGGAAGGAGAGGTTCCATACACCCTCCTACATCCTGACATGCCAACATCATTGGAAGAATTACAAAAGAGTTGGATCCAGCTCAAGGAAGAACGAAATACTTTTGAAACCAGCTTCTATGCCAGTGAGAAGAAGGTTTTGGAACTTACCCGCCGACTTCATGAGGATGAAGCTCTTAACACTTACACCGCACCAAAGAGGATGCACAATGTCTTTTTACATTAAGAATTTTGTAATATTTTGCCCATGGGGAATTTATGTACTAACAAATTTCTTCTTAATATGACGTGTGTTCTTTTTGTTTGCAACAAATTTGAATTTTCTAAATCCTTGAATGCATTACATGAATAACATATCATTCATCATATGCACAAATAGGTCTTCACACCAGGTTTCCTTATCTTTCTGCTGTTTATTTCAGCAAGATGGATTTGGAGCAGACGGTTAAAGATCTGCAAGCGCATAATTCTCAATTTCAACAACTCCTCATGACCTTAGCAAAGGGTCAAGAGAATCTTAAAGCACTGTTGGAGAAAGAGAAAGACAAAGAGAAAAAGAAGAAAAGGACTGGTATGGCCACTTTGGGAAGAAGGTTTGAAAGCCAGGCTAGAAAGGTTCTCGAGTTCCCCTCGACGTCTGATGAAGGGGTTGGTAAAGGAAAAGGAGTTGCGATACCTTCTGAATCTGAAGTTGAAGAGTAAGACGAGGAAGAGGATGAAGATTACTCCGAACAGCAATATCCCCCGACGAATGATAAATATAAAAATCTTGAGGATCGGTTGGCAGCCATGGAGTTGCAAAGGGTACCTGGTTTAGATTTCGAAGAACTAGGGCTAGTTGTTGGGATCGTCATTCCTCCCAAGTTCAAAGTACCTACATTTGCTAAGTATGACAGTTAGTCCTGTCCAAAGATGCATCTGAGATCCTACGTTAGAAATATCCAACCTCACTCCTCTGATAAGGATCTTTGGGTCCACTTTTTTCAAGATAGTTTGTCAGGCACGCAATTGGACTGGTTCTATCAACTTGAGAGATCTGATGTCCATAACTGGGAAGATTTGGCTGCTGCGTTCTACCGACAATACCAATACAACGTTGATTTAGCGCCTACTCGTACTCAACTACAGAGTATGGGTATGGCTTCTAATGAGGGATTTAAGGAGTATGCCCAAAAGAGGCGAGATTTGGCTGGAAGGGTGCAGCCACCATTGTCGGATAGAGAGCTGGTTGACATGTTTTTAGGGACCCTGTATGGCCCATTCTTCAATCATTTAATCGGGAGTTCATCTGCATGATTCACCGAATTAATTCTGACCGGTGAAAGGGTCGAGGCTGGCATTAAGAGTGGAAAAATTCAGAAAGATGCCTCCGCTTCCACTGCTATTAAGAAGACCTTCCCAGCTAAGAAGGAAGTTTCTGCTGTTCACAACGAGATAAACCAAGGAAGAACAGAGTGCCGACCAATGGTAGGGGCTGTGATGATCCAAAACTCTTCAACCGATCAACCTCGCAACAATCAACCAAGAGCTAATCAGCAAAGGGTAGAAAGACCACAATGACAATTCACCCGAATCAATATGACACCGGCTCAAGTCCTCCCTCATCTGTTAAAGCTGAATCTCACCAACTTGAAAGAAGCGCCGAAGAACCCTAATACCTCTTCTCTTTATTATCATTCCAATGAAAAATGTGCATACCATTCTGACAGTGTAGGGCATGATACCAACAACTGTTGGGCTCTTAAAAACAAGATCCAAGACCTGATAGACGCCAAGGAGGTAGAGTTTGATGCTCTTCAAAAACCCAACGTAATATTCTCTCCAATGCCCAAGCACGATCATAATGTTCATGACGTTGTGGAAGACCTTCATGTTACCATTGTTGATGACCTTTTGACTCTGTTACCAGTGATTAAGTGAATTTGATAAGAGCCGGGATATTCCCAGGCTGTGGAAAAGACTGTTACTTTTGTTCAAACATGCAAACTGACTGCCCACTATTAAAATCATGCATCCAACGCCTGATGGATACCCAAGAGATCCTCTTTCAAAAGACTCCTGTTGATACTATCACTCATATTACTCCTGCTACCTTTGTAACTCCTATCAATGACATTGCCATAATAACCATCTCCGACAATCATCCCAAGACCTGCAAAAGGCCTGTCAAGATTACGCCTGATCCTAAGTTTGTGCCGCTGAAAATTACCATGTCGGGGCCTGTCCCGTATAAATCTAACAAGACGATACCATGGAATTACGGAGGATAAATCTTCAACCAAGGTGTCAAAAAGATAGAATCAGTCCAAGAGAATTCCGATGATGAAACCCCTGATATAGGGAATATTGCGGGAACAAGCAAGATAACTCGCAGCGGAAGGATCTTCTCTCCGGAGATTGCTCCTCCACGGTCAGTCTTCGGACCCTCGAAAGTTTCTGTACCTGTCAAACCATCTGTGCAAATCCCGGTGTGATACGGTGGGAGAACTGACTTGAGGTTTGCGTTTGTATTCGCACTTGTTCGGTTTAGCAAGAGTCGCCACCGACTTTTTATTTTATCCTAAAGGAAAGGTTAAAAAGCACAGGAAAAACCTTTGATATGTTTTCGTGGGTTCGGGGGGTAGATTATGAAAAGGGAAGGTATTAGCACCCTTTTCATCCATGGTTATCCATGGGCTCTTAGTTACTTGTTTTAGATCACTTGCCTTTGATTTTCAATTGCTTGAAATGGTGGTGTGTGTGTGTGTGTTTTGAAAATGTTTTGAAAAAGATGCCTTGTCTAGGCAACCGTTGTAACAATTCTTTACTCGAATGTTTTACAAAGGTGTTTGTCTTTTTGAAAAGATGTTTCAATGTTTTTGAAAGTTGTTTTGAAAGTTGTGTTGTGGAGTGGGTTTTGAAAAGTAGGCAAGCGTGTTTTGCAAGTTTGATCAAGTAACTAAGAGTTGTCTACCCCTAAATTTACTCAAAGATTTTTCTCATGTTTTAACCCTTTTAACAGTATTGTTCCACCATTGTATTTGGTGGACAATCTTGTGTTAGGATGTTAACGGGACGGGCACAGGTCATCGTTTAGACCATGAATGCAATAGTGCCAAGTGTCTTTGGCAATTTTTCCTTTAAGGGACTTGATCATTTTGTTTAGGCAACTTTCGAAAGCGTCATCGAGGGACTATGATCATTTGATTTGTTTTGTTTTGCCAAAGAAACTCAACATGCAACATGGCCCATTTTGGAAGGCAACAAGCGGGATTACCCTAGGGGTGCAAGTGTGATTAGTGTATTGATTGTCATGCATTTATCTTGTGTTTAGGTCATCTAGCGGTTGATTTTATTTACATACAAACCCTAAGTCTATCATGGCATAATTCGAAAGCTTTTAAATGCGGAAATTTAAAGCCCTAACTATTACAACAGGATTACGGGGATGGGGATACAAATATTTATAAATGGGGATGAGACTTATTAGGAGAGTAGTGTCCAAATATATTTACAACCAAATCGAATCGTAATCTCAATGTAAAATGTAGCAATATATAAAAGCAATGTAAATGTATTGGTGAAATGTGTATGTGATTTATTTACAAGTGATGCAAGATGTTTAACTTAATGCAAAATTAAGTATTAATATTATTCTTTTGGTATTTTTTGTTAATATGCACAAAACAAGTGTTTTAGTTAATGTTATATAAACAAAAGGTTTAATTAAAAAAGAAATGTTTAAATTTAAAAAAAATTATTTTTTATGTATTCTTCATTAATGTTTTATACAAGGTTTAATTGAAACAAAAAAAGAAGTTTTAAAAGAGAAAATTGTTTAACTTAAAAAATATATTTTTTATGTATTTTTGATTGTAATAACATAAAAAAAGAATATTTAAGAAATTTTTTATATATATAACAAAAAAAAGTCAATGTAATATTTTACTTAAAAAGAAATAAAGTGATAAAATAAAATAAAAGATTGATTTATGAGTTATAAGAAAAAAAAATAAGAAAAAGGTTGAATGGGCCTTAGAGTTGTTCTTGGCCTAAAGCAAAGTTTGAAGGATAATCAGTCAAAGGGGGGGGGGGGTACACGCTAGAAATCACTTGGGCTTAGGCATTCTTGTGGGGGGAACCGACCCAACTGGGTTTCTCAACATTTTCTAAGGGTTTTTGTTGTTTCGTTTCATTTTGCAATTAGGGTTACAGCTTACAGAGGCGCCGTTCCCTTCATCGTCTTCGTCTTTCTCGCTCAAACCATGGATTCTGAACAGACCATCTCGTTGCCTATGGCCACCAGGCGCCGCCTCTACCTCATCCTCTCCATGGTCACGCGGGCGGTGGTTATACAAGGTATTAATCCCTTTGTTCATGTTTTAGGGTTTCCAGTTCGTGCATGTCTTTAACTTTGTGTGTTATTGATTATTTGTGTTGTTGTTCAGGTGAGGTGTGAAAAGAGGGAGTAGAAAGTTATACCTTTGGAGGGTTCGTTGCTTGGAGAGGAGGAGAGGTGGACTGGAGGCGTCCTAGGGCGGCCAAGGCAGGGGATATGTGATGCTGGCTTTGTCTTTCCTGGTATTCGTATTTTGCTTTTAGGGTTTTATGATGATTGTCTGAAAAATCTGAAAACACTTCTTTTCATCTTTTGATTGCTTGCTCTGTATGTTGAAATGTTGATGTTGAAGATGTTGCTTTGATATCTTCTGCTTGCTTGCTTCTGTATGTTTATTTCCTCTTCTTCTGTTTTCCTCTGAGATGCTTTATTTGTCGGACCCTGTGATGAGCCTAGCTCTGAGGGTTTGTTGCTTCAGTTGTTGTTTTGATTTTGAGATGGTTTAGATTGGGTTTGTTCTGTTCTGCTCAATGATGAACTTTTTGAGTTCTGAGAGCTTTGTTTGGATAAAGGCTTATGTAGGTTGATGCTGGCCTCAGGGCTTGTTTATGCAGGATGAGGCTTGAACAAGTTTGTTTTGAAAGGGCTTCTGTTGAAGCAGGTTAGAGGCTATTTGTGTTAGGCTTGTGGGCTGCAAGCTTCTAATGCGGTTTTGTGGCCATTTGGATATTGGATGATGGTTGGGACAAGCAGGTTTGTATGGCTTGTTTGGAGCTTTAGGCTTTGAAAAGCTTGTGGGATGCTGTAGTTTTTGACAGGCTTTGTATTAGAAACAAGCTTTGGCTTATGGTTTGAAAGGCTTATGTTATGTTACAGTTTGAGGGCTTTTTCTGGTGTAGGCTTGTGTTACAGTTTTCTGGTTTTTCAGGCAGGTTTCAAGGGAGCTTTGAGGCTTATGTTTAGCAAGGCTTAAGGGTTTGAATGGTTATACAGGGCTTTTAGGTTTTTTTGACACAGTTTGGGAGGCAAGCTTTTTATTATTGAAACAGGTTTTGCTTGAAGTTGTTTTGGAGGCAGGCTGTTTATTGGCCTCTGTTTAGAGGCTTGCTGTTTGTATGTTTGAAACAGTTTGAGGGCTCTATCGTTTTTGTGATATTCTGCCTCCTCTCTATATGTTCTGATATTTCTTTGTTATATCTCTTGCCTAAGCCCTGTAAGCCTTCCCTTTCTCTCTCTCCTTTCTCTCTCCACAGAGTAAGCATATTATATTGCTTAAAATTGTACTTTATGAAAAAGTAACTGGCTGGAAAATGATGACATTTTTTTGAATATGTTTGCATTGTTAGTTTTCCTCTGCATACTTTCCAGATTTCCTGCATATCTTTTGACAGCTTTTTGTACTTGTTGACAGCTTGATATCTTTTTATATCTTTGGACAGTTTGGTTGACATCTTTGGCTTAGTTTGGTTATGTGCTGTTCAATTTGCCTTTGTAATTTGGTTTGCCTTTTGGACTTGGTTAGGCATGTTTTGAAGTTACAGCTTTGCTTTTCATTTTGACAATGCAACTTGGTTGGCTTATTCATTTGGCTGTTCAGTTTGCCTCCTTGGTTGACAATTTGGAATTATGCAGCTTGCTTGGCTTTTTGACAATACACTCTATGCAGCTTTATGCATTTTTATATTTGCAAACACATTTCTATCCCTCTTTGTGAACCAAGAATTTTCTTGTGATTTGCAGAGAGGGTGAATAAACTGATTCCGGCCAGTCACTTTTAATGATGAGCTTTTTTGATTAACTATCTGCCTTTTTTATTTTATCTGCATTTGACTTCTTTCTTCTCTTTTTGCAGGTAAAAATTAATTGAGCAATGGGGAGCGTCAGTAGAAGATGAAGATTTAGAAAACTTAGGATAGCTTTATTTTATTTCCAATTATTTGTAATAACATTATTTGTAAATACTGTGAATGTATTCAAATAACATTTGTACTGATAATTAAAAATAAATAAAAGCTCTTCTTTGTCATTTAATTCTTTTTTCAATTCACTGTTCATTTAATTATTTAAGTTTCTTAAATTAAAATAACTGGAAGTAAATACCAACTATTCTAACTTAGAATAAATAAATAATTAATAAACACTGTAGTCTTGCCACTTCGCATTAATTAATAATAAACCTGGCATTTCAATTAGCCATAAGCATTGCACAGTCGAATCAAACAAACGTCCACATGCCCTTTTCTTTTACTGATTATACTAAACACTGCAGGTTCTCAATTCAAATGCCTCAACTCGTATCCCAAAGTAAATTGAAAAGAACTGTAGAATTAATTCTTTCTGAGAATGCGCGCACAAACCCTAATTCTTGATTTAATGTCAAAGAAGCATTCGCCTGATCAAACCCTGAGCCAAACTCTACCAAACCCTAATAATCTGCTTGAACTGTTCCAGAGTCCATGAAAACCCTAATTTGGATAGACTGATAAGAAAAAGTCTGTTTGACTGATTCTTACGCCAATCTGAAAAGTCAGGGAAAACCCGAAGCTGTGATTTCTTGTGGAAAAGAGAGGGCAAATTTTGGGGTACAACAGTTGCCCCTGTTCAATCTTCTTGAACCTGAAGAGTTAGATTGGCAGGTTTGCCGTTCGCGACTCGAAGGTAAAAGGAGATTGGACACTAGAGTGCCCAAAAAAATTTGCACTCGTCAAAGCGTAGTTTGAAGGAATGGGCTTAAAGATGCCATTTGGTGATGGGCTTAAAGATGCCATCTAGAGATGTGATCGGGGGATGGGCTTAGAGATGCCATCTGGAAATTGCTGGTAGGAGGATGGGCTTAGAGATGCCATCTGGAAATGTTTGGAGGAGGATGGGCTTATAGATGCCATTTGGAAATGATTGTTGAACTGTATGTCATTGGTGAGTGGATGAGTATCAGAACGGTATCCATGTTTTGGAACGTCTCTGAACTGGGGGTCTGAATAAGCAATAGATTGACATCCGTATCTGGAAGTGTCCGTAAGCTGTTTTCAAAAGTTGAAGTTGAATAAGCAATAGAGCAGCATCCGTTGTTGGGAAGCGTCCGTAAACTGTTTTCAAAAGTTGAAGTTGAATAAGCAATAAAGCAGCATCTGTTGTTGGGAAGCGTCCGTAGACTGTTTTAAGAAGTTGAAGAATCTGAACAAGCGATAGGTTAACATCCGTGTCTGGAGAACCCGTAAACTGTTTTCAGGAGTCTTGAAGTTGAATAAGCAATAGAGTAGCATCCATGTTGGGAAGCGTCCGTAAACTGTTTTCAAAAGTCTTGAAGAGTCTGAACAAGCGATAGGTTAACATCCGTGTCTGGAGAACCCGTAAACTGTTTTCAGAAGTCTTGAAGTTGAATAAGCAATAGAGCAGCATCCATGTTGGGAAGCGTCCGTAAACTGTTTTCAAAAGTTGAAGAGTCTGAACAAGCGATAGGTTAACATCTGTGTCTGGAGAACCCGTAAACTATTTTCAGGAGTCTTGAAGTTGAATAAGCAATAGAGCAGCATCCATGTTGGGAAGCGTCCGTAAACTGTTTTCAAAAGTCTTGAAGAGTCTGAACAAGCGATAGGTTAACATCCGTGTCTGGAGAACCCGTAAACTGTTTTCAGAAGTCTTGAAGTTGAATAAGCAATAGAGCAGCATCCATGTTGGGAAGCGTCCGTAAACTGTTTTCAAAAGTTGAAGAGTCTGAACAAGCGATAGGTTAACATCCGTGTCTGGAGAACTCGTAAACTGTTTTCAGAAGTCTTGAAGTTGAATAAGCAATAAAGCAGCATCCATGTTGGGAAGCGTCCATAAACTGTTTTCAAAAGTTGAAGAGTCTGAACAAGCGATAGGTTAACATCCGTGTCTGGAGAACCCGTAAACTGTTTTCAGAAGTCTTGAAGTTGAATAAGCAATAGAGCAGCATCCGTTGTTGGGAAGCGTCCGTAAACTGTTTTCAAAAGTTGAAGAGCCTGAACAAGCGATAGGTTAACATCCGTGTCTTGAGAACCCGTAAACTGTTTTCAGAAATCTTGAAGTTGAATAAGCAATAGAGCAGCATCCGTTGTTGGGAAGCGTCCGTAAACTGTTTTCAAAAGTTGAAGTTGAATAAGCAATAGAGCAGCATCCGTTGTTGGGAAGCGTCCGTAAACTGTTTTCAAAAGATGAGTCTGAACAAGCGATAGATTAACATCCGCGTTTGGAGAACCCGTAAACTGTTTTCATAGGTCTTGGAATTGAGAAGGAACCGGTGTAGGGTTTCCTGATGATGAGTCCGTGTAAAACTGCATCTAGATGAATCTGGAATAAGTATCAGAATGTCGCCATGTCTGGGTCACATCTGAACTATTTCTAGAAGGAATCTCGGAAGGTGATGGTCTTTGTCTGTTGACTGATCTTTCCTGAAAAAGGTAAAGAGTTAGTTGTATGCAATGTCATGATGCATGATGCAATGTATGTTACATCAATGTTTATGATATGAATATGATGAATGCGCATGTAAGCTGATGAGCTGTCTTGCTGGGGATAAATGAATCCTGGATGGCTGGAGACAAAATAATCTTGACTGCTGCCAGGGAAAGTAATTCCTTGACTGCTGCAGGGGATTGAAAATCCTTCGATCGTTGAAAATGAGAAGTCCTGGGACCGCTGTTGGGGGATCAGGAGCTTGGGTTGTATGCCAATCTACTGGGGATTCCTGTCTTGAGGAGATCTTCACTGGAGAATATTCGAATACTCTGTGAGGAACTGAGAATGAGAGTCTTCACTCTGCTTGGGGATTGATAGTTGGAAGTTTTAGCTCCGCTGGGGATCTTGAAACTTGACTCTGAAGGGAATTAGATTCTGGAAGGTTCTCTGGCTGGGGAAATCAGCTTTGAGAAAGCTCTTGCTTTGCTGAAGATCCTGAAGTTTAACTTTGTTTGGGGAATTAGGAACTCAGGTTATATGCCACTTTGAGAATGAGAATCTTCATTCTGTTGGAGATATCAGGAGCTTGGGTGTATGCCAATCTACTGGGGTTTCAAGGATGAGAGTCTTCATTCTGTTAAGGGTCCGAAATCGGGAGTATACTAATCTTCTGAGGTTTTAAGGATGAGAGTCTTCATTCTTGAGAGAAACAGATTTTTCAGTTGTCTGTTATCTTGTTGGTGGTTGTAATTTCCAGCAGGTGATGAAGGAAATTTTGATGATTACTACTCCAAAAGATGAAGGAACCTTTGATTACTACTTCAAAAGATGAAGGAACCTTGATGATTACTACTTCAAAAGATGAAGGAACCTTGATGATTACTACTTCAAAAGATGAAGAAACCTTGACGATTACTACTTCAAAAGATGAAGGAACCTTGACGATTACTACTTCAAAAGATGAAGGAACCTTGACGATTACTACTTCAAAAGATGAAGGAACCTTGATTACTACTTCAAAAGATGAAGGAACCTTGATGATTACTACTTCAAAAGATGAAGGAACCTTGATTACTACTTCAAAAGATGAAGGAACCTTGATGATTACTACTTCAAAAGATGAAGGAACCTTGATGATTACTACTTCAAAAGATGAAGGAACCTTGATGATTACTACTTCAAAAGATGAAGGAATCTTATCTGTCGATCAATCTGCATATGTTAAGAATGCTGTTGAAATATAATTTTGTTTTGGAGAATAAACCCTTGACAAATGTTGGGGAAATAAACCCATGACTGCAGGTTTGCTAGAGAGGTTTCATCACTGCCCCTGGTATCAGATGCTTGTGATATTACCAGGAAACTTGGACTGTTCGTAACCCTTGAGATTGACATTCGAATGCCCCAAGTGATGGTGACGGAGACTTGCCCCAGGTTAATCTGCAATTGAGAGATTTGTGGAAATCTTGACTGAACTGCCCCAGGTTAACTGAACTTTGAAAGATCTGTTGAAACCTTGACTGGACTGCCCCAGGCGTGCTGGATAGTGACATGTGATGCCCCTTGTTGATAGGAGATTTTTGTAGTGGACGTGTCATCCTTTTTGAAGTGATTTTGTTCACTGAGAGAGCTTTCGTTTATCGGATATTCGTTGTATGGATTTCTTCGCTGTCAAACAAATAGCCAAATGCAAACAGTGATATCTAAGTAATGCAAAGTTTATGCTTGTCTCAAAGTTTTGAAAAATGCATTTTTTAGCAGAAAACTTTTTATAAGACAAAATCAACACAAGATTTAGAGCAAAGCCTTACAGGAGTCAGGATACCTTTTGTAACAGTATGCTTTCAAACTAACCCATGCTTCAATTAGGACTTTTGAAGGGTTGTAATGTGGCTTGGTTCACGGTTTAAGGAACAAAGGATAAAGGCTCAAAGTATATTTGTACCCACCCACTCTTCGTGATGTTCTTCAATCCTAAACTCAGTTAATTGCGCGTCGCATTCTATTCGAATTTGGAACGACCTTTGGGTGATGGTTCACCAATTGAATTTAGGAGGCAGTCATCATCTCCCCTTTTTTTCTTTCTTTTTTGCAACATTTTTTCATGTTGTTGAGGATTTGTAATGACCTCTTTCTTTTGATTTTGATTTGTTATCCCTAACTTTTGCCTGACTGTTCCCGTTTTTGAGATCACAGTCAGCGGGATGCCCCAGCTTTCTTAAGCCTCCTTTGCAGGTTTTGGCTTAGTGGGCTTTTCTTTTTTGAGAGATTGACTGCCTATGAGATAAGGGACCATCACTGTCTTTTGATTCCAAAGGAATGTTTTTGATTTTTTGATGTCGTTCGTTGTATTACGAACTGAGAGTTTGCGACTTCAATGCGTTTTTTTTTGAATTAATTGAGAGACTACCCTGCCCCAGGTTTAAATCAAAGGTTTCAAATTGTTTAGAACAGAAAACTCCTACTTCTTTGGCTCGAAGGGGTTGACTAGGGATTATCTTCCTTATAACTCCAGTGTTTGGGAATTGAAAGAAATGCATGTACATCATCAACAAGGTCTGTTCAAAAGCATACTGTAGGAGATTATGGTATTGTTTCGTCATCCTCCCTCTAAAGGCTTGTAGCTTTTTATCAAGAGTTAAATATCATAAAGAAAGCATAAAAGTAGTGAAAACTAATGGATGAATTCAAGACAAACATATGCAATGCATTAATGAAACAGAGTTTGACATTAAAAGATAATTGTTTGAATAACAAAGAGATTACAACTTGAAAATTCAAATGAAACAAGGACGCTCTCAATGATTTGGCATAGGAGCAGTGATCACATTTGGGGTCTCCGGAGGGTCAAAACTTGATCTCCTCGGCATCAATCAAGTCTTGAATTTGGTTCTTCAAAGTCCAGCAGCTGTCGGTGTCATGCCCAGGACTGTCAGAATGGTAGGCACATCTCACACTCGGGTTATACTTGGAAGAGGAAGTATCAGGATTTTGAGGAGGATCCTTTAGCGTGATTAACTTCAACTTCAACAAATGTTGTAATGCTTGAGACAAAGGCATGTTGATGTCAGTATACTTCCTTTCTTGATATCTTACCCTACGCCTCTTACCCCGTTTTTGTTGAACAGTCGTGGGATCAGAGATCAGGATTGCCCCTACATGTTGATCATGGCGACTCTTTTGACCAGTCACTGCATTGGACTCTTCCTTCCCTTTGTAGGGAATTAACTGAGTATCCGAGGGTGTAACTCCTTGGATTTTTCCACTTTTGATGCCAGCTTCGACCCTTTCGCTGGTCAGTATTAGCTCGGTGAACCCGGCTGAGGAGCTTACAATTAAGTGATTGAAGAAAGGCCCTGTCAAAGTTCCCATGAAGATGTCAATCAGCTCCCTATCAGTTAAAGGAGGTTGCACCCTACCGGCCAGATCTCTCCACTTTTGGGCGTATCCTTTGAAGCTCTCGTCAGAACCCATGGTCATGTTCTGCAATTGCACACGAGTTGGTGCAAGATCAGCATTGTACTGATATTGTTTGTAAAAAGCCCTGGCTAAATATTCCCAGGTGTGGATGCGAGAACTCTCCAATTGATAGAACCACTCGAGTTGAGCCCCTACCAAGCTTTCTTGGAAGAAATGGATCTAAAGCTTTGGATCAGTTGTGTATGGTTGAATCTTGCGGACATAAGACTTTAGATGTATCTTAGGGCAAGAGACTCCATCGTACATGGCAAAGGTAGGGACTTTGAACTTTGGAAGAATGACCAATCCAGGAACCAAACCCATGTCTCCTAAATCCAAGCCAGGTATTTGTTGAACCTCCATAACATTGAGGCGATCCTCCAACTGTTTGTACTTGTCATAGCGAGAGGATATTGTTCCTCGGAGTAATCAGCTTCATCAATCTCCAAATTGTGGTCTTCTTCAAGACTGACCCCCTTGTCTTTGAGAAGGAGAGCTTTCAGATCATCTTGCCCTTTACCCATAGCCATGAGCATTTGCTGGAACTGAGCGTTTTGAGCTTGGAGATCTTTCACCGTTTGTTCCATATCCATCTTACTGAAATAAACAGTAGGAAGATAAGGAAACCTGTATGGGAGAAACCTGTTATGCAATGATATGTATGATATATGTATGCAAGGTTTTCAAGGATCTCTTGGGGTAAACACAAGAGAATGTTAGAGGTTGAACTTTGGTCTTTGATTGGAGAACTTTGCACCGGTGGATGTCTTTCCACGAGAATCAAGCTCACCATGTCAAGTGGGTCATAGCCCCTGATTCAAGTTGTTGCACTTGATCTTTGATGGCATTTGTTTAGAGGAGAAACCTCTTGCCTCTTGGTAGACGTCTGGTTCAATGTGACCCTGCATCAAAAGACCCTCGAGATCCTTGAAATGGTTATTGAAAAAATGCTATGGTATGATGTCATGATGTTATGTACATGTATGCAAGTAAGTGTATATACAGGTAATCATATTCACACAAAGCAAACAAGTCCTTAGGTTTAGGCTTGCATGGGGTTTGTAGGTAAGTACCCTCTTGAAGTTAGTTGGCTCATCCTGTCCTAAAATTGAAACCGGGTTCTAAGGAGCTCAATATCATTGGATTATTTTCCGTGTTCATTGTTTTGGTTTAGCCACTTAACTGGAGACCAAAATATTCCAAGAAAACAACCCTCAATGAGTGTAGTATCGAGTATCTACCAACTTCGGACTGCACCAAAGTCGGTCATCTCACTACCCTTAAAAAGGCTAAGATGGTCAAGTAAGGTTCTAAGAGTTCGTTAGTGCTTCACGACATCACTCAGCGGCCCCGTACTCTCCTTGATTGAACTCAAGGGTTACCGGTACTCACAAATATGTCACACTAACATAGCTTACTGCTTCAACCATGTCGGTATACCCCGCACAGTTTCCTCACAGTTTTATTGCTATTTACCTAAAAAGGTGCCCCAAATTCGGGTGTAGGATTTATAGCAAACCCAAACAAGGACCCAAAAGTAAAGCAATCAAAGCAATCAAAGCAAGAATGTAAAGGTGATCTAAACCCTAAGGTAACCCCACTTTTAAATAATTCCCCAACAGAGTCGCCAGTTCTGTGATACGGTGGGAGAACTGACTTGAGGTTTGCGTTTGTATTCTCACTTGTTCGGTTTAGCAAGAGTCGCCACCGACTTTTTATTTTATCCTAAAGGAAAGGTTAAAAAGCACAGGAAAAACCTTTGAGATGTTTTCGTGGGTTTGGGGGGTAGATTATGAAAAGGGAAGGTATTAGCACCCTTTTCATCCATGGTTATCCATGGGCTCTTAGTTACTTGTTTTAGATCACTTGCCTTTGATTTTCAATTGCTTGAAATGGTGGTGTGTGTGTGTGTTTTGAAAATGTTTTGAAAAAGATGCCTTGTCTAGGCAACCGTTGTAACAATTCTTTACTCGAATGTTTTACAAAGGTGTTTGTCTTTTTGAAAAGATGTTTCAATGTTTTTGAAAGTTGTGTTGTGGAGTGGGTTTTGAAAAGTAGGCAAGCGTGTTTTGCAAGTTTGATCAAGTAACTAAGAGTTGTCTACCCCTAAATTTACTCAAAGATTTATCTCATGTTTTAACCCTTTTAACAGTATTGTTCCACCATTGTATTTGGTGGACAATCTTGTGTTAGGATGTTAACGGGACGGGCACGGGTCATCGTTTAGACCATGAATGCAATAGTGGCAAGTGTCTTTGGCAATTTTTCCTTTAAGGGACTTGATCATTTTGTTTAGGCAACTTTCGAAAGCGTCATCGAGGGACTATGATCATTTGATTTGTTTTGTTTTGCCAAAGAAACTCAACATGCAACATGGCCCATTTTGGAAGGCAACAAGTGGGATTACCCTAGGGGTGCAAGTGTGATTAGTGTATTGATTGTCATGCATTTATCTTGTGTTTAGGTCATCTAGCGGTTGATTTTATTTACATACAAACCCTAAGTCTATCATGGCATAATTCGAAAGCTTTTAAATGCGGAAATTTAAAGCCCTAACTATTACAACAGGATTACGGGGATGGGGATACAAATATTTATAAATGGGGATGAGACTTATTAGGAGAGTAGTGTCCAAATATATTTACAACCAAATCGAATCGTAATCTCAATGTAAAATGTAGCAATATATAAAAGCAATGTAAATGTATTGGTGAAATGTGTATGTGATTTATTTACAAGTGATGCAAGATGTTTAACTTAATGCAAAATTAAGTATTAATATTATTCTTTTGGTATTTTTTGTTAATATGCACAAAACAAGTGTTTTAGTTAATGTTATATAAACAAAAGGTTTAATTAAAAAAGAAATGTTTAAATTTAAAAAAAATTATTTTTTATGTATTCTTCATTAATGTTTTATACAAGGTTTAATTGAAACAAAAAAAGAAGTTTTAAAAGAGAAAATTGTTTAACTTAAAAAATATATTTTTTATGTATTTTTGATTGTAATAACATAAAAAAAGAATATTTAAGAAATTTTTTATATATATAACAAAAAAAAGTCAATGTAATATTTTACTTAAAAAGAAATAAAGTGATAAAATAAAATAAAATAAAAGATTGATTTATGAGTTATAAGAAGAAAAAAATAAGAAAAAGGTTGAATGGGCCTTAGAGTTGTTCTTGGCCTAAAGCAAAGTTTGAAGGATAATCAGTCAAAGGGGGGGGGGGGGGGGGGGGGGGGGGGTACACACCAGAAATCACTTGGGCTTAGGCATTCTTGTGGGGGGAACCGGCCCAACCGGGTTTCTCAACATTTTCTAAGGTTTTTGTTGTTTCGTTTCATTTTGCAATTAGGGTTACAGCTTACAGAGGCGCCGTTCCCTTCATCGTCTTCGTCTTTCTCGCTCAAACCATGGATTCTGAACATACCTTCTCGCTGCCTATGGCCACCAGGCGCCGCCTCTACCTCCTCCTCTCCATGGTCACGCAGGCGGTGGTTATACAAGGTATTAATCCCTTTGTTCATGTTTTAGGGTTTCCAGTTCGTGCATGTCTTTAACTTTGTGTGTTATTGATTATTTGTGTTGTTGTTCATGTGAGGTGTGAAAAGAGGGAGTAGAAAGTTATACCTTTGGAGGGTTCGTTGCTTGGAGAGGAGGAGAGGTGGACTGGAGGCGTCCTAGGGCAGCCAAGGCAGGGGATATGTGATGCTGGCTTTGTCTTTCCTGGTATTCGTATTTTGCTTTTAGGGTTTTATGATGATTGTCTGAAAAATCTGAAAACGCTTCTTTTCCTCTTTTGACTGCTTGCTCTGTATGTTGAAATGTTGATGTTGAAGATGTTGCTTTGATATCTTCTGCTTGCTTGCTTCTGTATGTTTATTTCCTCTTCTTCTGTTTGCCTCTGAGATGCTTTATTTGTCGGACCCTGTGATGAGCCTAGCTCTGAGGGTTTGTTGCTTCAGTTGTTGTTTCGATTTTGAGATGGTTTGGATTGGGTTTGTTCTGTTCTGCTCAATGATGAACTTTTTGAGTTCTGAGAGCTTTGTTTGGATAAAGGCTTATGCAGGTTGATGCTGGCCTCAGGGCTTGTTTATGCAGGATGGGGCTTGAACAGGTTTGTTTTGAAAGGGCTTCTGTTGAAGCAGGTTAGAGGCTATTTGTGTTAGGCTTGTGGGCTGCAAGCTTCTAATGCGGTTTTGTGGCCATTTAGATATTGGATGATGGTTGGGACAAGCAGGTTTGTATGGCTTGTTTGGAGCTTTAGGCTTTGAAAAGCTTGTGGGATGCTGTAGTTTTTGACAGGCTTTGTATTAGAAACAAGCTTTGGCTTATGGTTTGAAAGGCTTATGTTATGTTACAGTTTGAGGGCTTTTTCTGGTGTAGGCTTGTGTTACAGTTTTCTGGTTTTTCAGGCAGGTTTCAAGGGAGCTTTGAGGCTTATGTTTAGCAAGGCTTAAGGGTTTGAATGGTTATACAGGGCTTTTAGGTTTTTTTGACACAGTTTGGGAGGAAAGCTTTTTATTATTGAAACAGGTTTTGCTTGAAGCTGTTTTGGAGGCAGGCTGTTTATTGGCCTCTGTTTAGAGGCTTGCTATTTGTATGTTTGAAACAGTTTGAGGGCTCTATCGTTTTTGTGATATTCTTCCTCCTCTCTATATGTTCTGATATTTCTTTGTTATATCTCTTGCCTAAGCCCTGTAAGCCTTCCCTTTCTCTCTCTCCTTTCTCTCTCCACAGAGTAAGCATATTATATTGCTTAAAATTGTACTTTCTGAAAAAGTAACTGGCTGGAAAATGATGACATTTTTTTGAATATGTTTGCATTGTTAGTTTTCCTCTGTATACTTTCCAGATTTCCTGCATATCTTTTGACAGCTTTTTGTACTTGTTGACAGCTTGATATCTTTTTATATCTTTGGACAGTTTGGTTGACATCTTTGGCTTAGTTTGGTTATGTGCTGTTCAGTTTGCCTTTGTAATTTGGTTTGCCTTTTGGACTTGGTTAGGCATGTTTTGAAGTTACAGCTTTGCTTTTCATTTTGACAATGCAACTTGGTTGGCTTATTCATTTGGCTGTTCAGTTTGCCTCCTTGGTTGACAATTTGGAATTATGCAGCTTGCTTGGCTTTTTGACAATACACTCTATGCAGCTTTATGCATTTTTATATTTGCAAACACATTTCTATCCCTCTTTGTGAACCAAGAATTTTCTTGTGATTTGCAGAGAGGGTGAATAAACTGATTCCGGCCAGTCACTTTTAATGATGAGCTTTTTTGATTAACTATCTGCCTTTTTTATTTTATCTGCATTTGACTTCTTTCTTCTCTTTTTGCAGGTAAAAATTAATTGAGCAATGGGGAGCGTCAGTAGAAGATGAAGATTTAGAAAACTTAGGATAGCTTTATTTTATTTCCAATTATTTGTAATAACATTATTTGTAAATACTGTGAATGTATTCAAATAACATTTGTACTGATAATTAAAAATAAATAAAAGCTCTTCTTTGTCATTTAATTCTTTTTTCAATTCACTGTTCATTTAATTATTTAAGTTTCTTAAATTAAAATAACTGGAAGTAAATACCAACTATTCTAACTTAGAATAAATAAATAATTAATAAACACTGTAGTCTTGCCACTTCGCATTAATTAATAATAAACCTGGCATTTCAATTAGCCATAAGCATTGCACAGTCGAATCAAACAAACGTCCACATGCCCTTTTCTTTTACTGATTATACTAAACACTGCAGGTTCTCAATTCAAATGCCTCAACTCGTATCCCAGAGTAAATTGAAAAGAACTGTAGAATTAATTCTTTCTGAGAATGCGCGCACAAACCCTAATTCTTGATTTAATGTCAAAGAAGCATTCTCCTGATTAAACCCTGAGCCAAACTCCACCAAACCCTAATAATCTGCTTGAACTGTTCAAGAGTCCATGAAAACCCTAATTTGGATAGACTGATAAGAAAAA
This sequence comes from Vicia faba, assembly GCA_948472305.1. NCBI lineage: Eukaryota > Viridiplantae > Streptophyta > Magnoliopsida > Fabales > Fabaceae > Vicia > Vicia faba. The sequence continues at coordinate 555,959,681 of OX451737.1, read as the reverse complement.
GTCTGTTTGACTGATTCTTACGCCAATCTGAAAAGTCAGGGAAAACCCGAAGCTGTGATTTCTTGTGGAAAAGAGAGGGCAAATTTTGGGGTACAACACCCGGTAATTGAAGAATTGGATGCTCCCGAAGCTAGACCCTCTATTGATACTACCGGTAAGGGTAAGGGAATACTAGAAGTTCCTGTCAGGACGAAGGCTCGGACTATGGTTATCCCCGAGACCACCCAGAAAGAGATGGAAGAAATCTTAAAGATAATCAAGAAGAGCGACTACAATGTCGTGGAGCAGCTAGGGCAAACCCCTTCCAAAATCTCCATGTTGGCTCTCTTACTCTGCTCTGAGGCTCATGCTATGGCCTTGATCAAAATTTTAAAGACGGCACACGTGCCTCAAGAAACTTCTGCAGACCAGTTTCAAGAGTGCGTGGCTAGCCTTACAGCTGATAACGGTCTTGGTTTTTCTGATACTGATTTGACCCCTAAGGAAAGGAAACACAATGATGCGCTGCACGTCTCGGTAGAGTGCAGAGGGACTACACTGGACCATGTCCTGGTTGATACCGGTTCATCTTTGAATGTTCTACCAAAAAAGGCGCTGGACAGGCTAGACTGCGAAGGTTTGACATTAAAGCCTAGCAACATCATTGTTAGAGCCTTCGACAGTTCTAAGCGGATGGTTCACGGAGAGGTGGACATCCCAATCAAAGTGGGTACCGAGACCTTCAACTCTACTTTTTATGTGATGGAGATCCTTCCTTCATATTCATGCTTGTTGGGAAGGCCATGGATCCATTATGCTTGGACAGTCACTTCCTCTTTACACCAAATGCTAAAGTATCCAGTTCAGGGTAAGATTATAACGGTGCACGGTGAGGAAGAGTACATGATAAGCCACCTCAATTCCTTCCGCTACGTGGAGTTGGATGGCGAGTTCATAGAAACACCTTTCCAACACTTTGAAGAGGTGCCTCCTGAAGTCGCAGTTGCGAAGACAATAACTGATGTGCCTATCATTACCAAGCCGGTGTCCCGGATGTCATCCCTCAAGGATGCGAAGGCTGTAATCAAAGAAGGAAGGAGTACGGTGTGGGGGAAACTGCCAGATTTTCCTTACAAGACGGACAAGTTCGGATTAGGTTTTACTGCTGCTGGCCAGAAAGTTGTGCGTCGCTCCCAGGATGGAGGACCACCCTTTAAAATCACTCACCATGGAATTAATGCCTTAGAAGATGATGATGAAGAAGACAACTTTGAGGATTGGATCTTTCCAACCGTCGAAGGAGGATTAAGTAACTGGGAAGCGAAAGACTTCGTTCCCATCAATTTCATCAATCAATAATTTATCTTTGAACAATTTCCTATTTTGGTCTGTAATAATTAAACAATTCTTACACTCTCTTTTTGCCTTATGCCTTTCCCGGGGCATATAGGTCCATTTGTAAGGGCTTGATTTCTTCATTATCATATGCCATTTTTAATGAATCATTAGACGTTTTCATCTATAAACTGTCGTGTTCATTTTCTTTCCTTTTGCATTTTGTTTTGTTTAAGGATGGCTATCCCTTACACACACCCACACTCACAAATGCAGGTACCCATCCACTCCGGATTCCATGGGTGACTATTCTGCCTCGGCCTTCAGTGACTCTGAGGATCTGGTCAATCATGTCGAGTACGAAGGTGATGAAGACTGTGAAGTGCCTGGAGAGTTAGCCAGACTTTTGCAACAAGAAGAAAGGGCCATTCTGCCCCATGAAGAGTTGCTAGAGACCATCAATTTGGGAACAGAGGAAGACAAGAAAGAGGTAAAAGTGGGTGCCAACCTGGAGCCAAGTGTCAAGGAGCTCTTAGTTCAGTTGTTGAATGAATATGTTGAAATCTTCGCCTGGTCCTATGAAGACATGTCGAGACTAGATACAGATATCGTGGTTCACCGTCTCCCTACAAGAGAAGACTTCCCACCGATCGAACAAAAGGTCTGCCGAATGAGGCCCGACATGTCTGAAAAGATCAAACCTGAGGTGATGAAGCAATTCAATGCTGGCTTTCTGGCTGTTACTTCCTATCCACAATGGGTTGCTAACATCGTGCCCGTGCCTAAAAAGGACGACAAAGTCAGAATGTGTGTGGACTACAGATACCTAAACAGGGCTAGCCCTAAAGATGATTTTCCACTACCACACATTGACATCTTGGTTGACAATACATCTCAACACAAGGTATTTTCCTTCATGGATGGATTCTCGGGATACAACCAGATCAAAATGGCCCCCGAAGACATGGAGAAGACTACTTTTGTTACGCAGTGCGGTACCTTCTGCTATAAAGTGATGCCATTCGGACTGAAGAATGCCAGGGAAACCTATCAGCGAGCCATGGTAGCTTTGTTTCATGACATGATACATCATGATATTGAAGTCTACGTAGACGACATGATAGCCCGTTCACAGACAGAAGAAGAACACCTCGACCATCTGCAAAAGCTAATTGTCAGACTAAAGGAATATAAGCTCAGACTGAATCCTAGCAAGTGCACCTTTGGAGTCAGGTCTGGTAAACTTTTGGGATTTATCGTCAACAACAAAGGCATTGAAGTTGAGCCTGCTAAAGTCAAAGCTATACAAGAAATGCCTGCCCCCCGCACTGAAAAGGAGGTTAGAGGTTTCTTAGGACGCTTAAACTATATCGCAAGGTTTATCTCTCACCTAACATCTACCTGTGAGCCAATCTTCAAACTATTGAAGAAAGATCAGGTGGTTGAATGGAAAAATGATTGTCAAGTTGCTTTTGATAAGATCAAGGAGTATTTACTGGAACCTCCTATCTTGATGCCACCCGTCGAAGGAAGGCCGTTAATCATGTATCTGACTGTTTTGGATAATTCAATGGGGTGCGTACTGGGCCAACATGACGAGTCTGGTCGAAAAGAGCATGCCATTTATTAACTTAGCAAAAAGTTTACCGACTGTGAGACTCGTTACTCACTGCTCGAGAAAACTTGCTGCACTTTGGTATGGGCTGCTCGCCGGCTAAGGCAGTATATGTTGACACATACCACTTTGATGATTTCCAAGATGGATCCAATCAAGTATATCTTCGAGAAGCCTGCTTTATCCGGAAGGATCGCTAGGTGGCAAATGATCCTGACTGAGTATGATATCCAGTATACTACCCAAAAAGCTATAAAGGGGAGTGTACTAGCTGACCATCTAGCTCATCAAGCCGTCGAAGATTACCAATCTATGAGATTCGTCTTCCCTGACGAGGACATCATGACATTGGACAACATTGAAGGTAACGGACCGTATGACGGACCTGAACAAGGATCCCGATGGACCCTGTACTTTGATGGTGCTTCAAATGCACTTGGCAACAGTATCGGTGCGATACTTATTTCTCCAGAAGGTTGCCATACACCTTTCACTGCTAGACTCTACTTCACCTGCACCAACAACATGGCCGAATATGAAGCTTGTATCTTTGGTCTCAAGGAAGCTATTGACTTGGGAATCAAATCTTTGGTCGTATTTGGGGACTCAGCTTTGGTTATCAGTCAAATCAAATGAGAGTGGGATACCAAACATCTTAATCTTATCCAATACAAAGAACATGTTCTGACATTGTTACCTCACTTTGAGCAGATTACCTTCGAGCACTTTCCGCGATAAGAAAATCAGCTAGCAGATTCTCTAGCTACAATGTCTTCTATGTTTAAACTCAACTGGGACAATAAGGCTCCCCAAATCACCATCGAGCGAATGGACGAACCTGCGCACTGTAATGAGATTAATACCGAAGAAGTAATGGAACAACCCTGGTTTCATGAAATCAAAAGGTATCTCCAGACTCGAGAATACCCTGAAGGAGCTTCAGTCAAAGACAAAAAGTTCTTAAGGAGATTTGCTGCCAAGTTCTTCCTGAGCAATGGTATCCTATATAAGCGCAACCATGATTAGGTTCTACTTCGTTGTGTGGAAAAAGTTGAAGCTGAGTTAATCATGACTGAAATACATAGTGGCACCATTGGCACCCACTTGAGCGGACATACGATGGCTAAGAAGATTCTAAGGGAAGGCTACTACTGGTCTACCATGGAAGCTGACTGTCATCAATACGCTCGTACTTGTCACAAATGCCAAGTCTACGCTGACAAGGTACATATTCCTCCAGTTCCTCTCAATGTTCTAACAGCTCCTTGGCCATTCGCGATGTGGGGAATCAACATGATTGGAGAGATCAAGCCCACGTCATCCAATGGACATTGCTTCATCCTGGTGGCTATTGATTACTTCACCAAGTGGGTCGAAGCAGCTTCCTACGCCTCCGTTACAAAGAATGTGGTTGCCCGCTTCATTAAGCAGAATCTCATATGCCGGTATGGTATCCCCGACAGGATCATCACGGACAACGGTACAAACCTGAATAACACTGTGATCACCGCTCTTGCGAGCAATTTAAGATTCAACATCATAATTCATCTCCCTATCGGCCAAAGATGAACGGTGCTGTTGAAGCCGCGAACAAAAATATCAAGAAGATCATTCAAAAGATGACAGTCACCTACAAAGACTGGCATGAGATGTTACCGTTTGCTCTGCATGGATATCGTACCACGACACGTACTTCAACTGGGGCAACCCCCTTTTCTTTGGTATATGGCATGGAGGCTGTTTTACCTATGGAAGTTCAGATTTCTTCCTTGAGGATCATGAAGGATACTGGTTTGAGTGAAGATGATTGGATTCAAACCCGGCTTGACCAACTTAATTTAATCAACAAGAAGCGACTTACTGCTGTTTGTCATGGTCAGACGTATCAAAAACGGATGATCAAGGCTTTCAACAAGAAAGTGAGGTGTCAGGTGTATCAAGTCGGAGATCTTGTAATCAAGCCGATCATCTTGCTGCAAAGTGATCCCAGGGGCAAGTGGACTCCTACTTACGAAGGACCATTTGTGATCAAGAACATCTTTTCTGGTGGGGAAATGATTCTGACCACCATGGACGATGACGACTTGCCGCACCCGGCGAACGCAGACATAGTCAAAAGATATTACGCATAAAATGACCCAATAAGTTGAAAATCCGAAAGGGCGACTGGGGGAAAAATGGGCATCCCGGTGAATCGAAAACCCGAAAGGGTAGTTCAGGCAAAAATTAGGGATAAATAAAAAATCTGTACACCCGGCAAGTTGAAAACCCGAAAGGGCGACTTGGGCAAAAAAGGGTTTTCCGGTGGATTGAAAACCCGAAAGGGCGGTCCAGGCAAAAGTTAGGGAAGTAAAGCGTATGACTATGTCTCATCGGATCACTTTAAGAACAATCTCTTCACGGACAAGCTCCAAGCTTCTGATCTATCTAATCATCTGCGGACGAAGCAACAAATGGACAAGATACTCAGAGTTGTGAAGGCTATAGCAGAATGGGAACCCCATGGAATTGTTACACATAGCCATCTTTCTTTGTATAAAACTTTTTCTCAATTTTTCGGCAACATTCTCTTACTAGGTTGTCTGTCTCCTTTGTACAAAAATACTTACAAAGTTAATACAAAAATACTTCAAAGTGCAGAAATTTGCTTGCCTTTCCTTTCTTTTTACACTTATGTTTTATTTGAAAACGTCCAATGGTTTGTTAAATAGGCATATGCATTTGAATATAATCATTGCTTACAAATAAAACGAAATAAGAGAAGATAATTACTGATAGGTCGAAAGTATGGGAAGACGTCTTTAGGCTATTCCAAAAGAAATCCCCTGCAGTACATCATCCTACTCCTCAACAGAGCTAAAACCTTGGAGTATATATCCCCAACGGAGTTAAGTCTCAAGATTCCCATCAGAGTTAAGTCTCTAAACTCTTGATCCCCAGTGGAGCCCAAAAACTTTGAATTGCAAACCCTCAGCGAAGATGAAACCTTCTTCCCCAGAGAAGTCAAAATTCCAACCATTAATCCCCAGCGGGAACCATTCAGTTTTGCCCAACTTCCCCAGCAGGTTATCTTAAAAGTCTGAGAATCAACCAGATAACAATTAACTTTTTGTTTTATCCACAAAACAAGGAATTCCCAGTAGATTGGCATACAACCCAAGCTCCTGATTTCCTCGCCAGAATAAACACTCTCCCCGTAGAGTTATTTCCAGACAGAACAAAGATTCTAGTTCCTGTTTCTCCATATGAAGCCTCCTAGGTTTTAATTTCCCAGTAGAGGTCGTCGGATTCTTCCTTATTTCCCCAGGAAAGTCATGAAGGATTCTCATTCCCCGCAGAAGTTTGTCAAGGCTCTTGTTAATCCCCACAAGTCACCAAGGATTTTCAATCCCCAACAATAGTCCCATGATTTCTCATTCTCAACAATCAAAGATTTTTTGGAATCCCCGGCATCGGTCAAGGATTTACTTTCCCCGGCAGCAGTCAAAGATTTCTTTGCCTCCAACTATCAAGGATTTATTTTCCTCAGTAAGACAACTAATCAACTTACATGCACATCCATCACATTCATATATCATAAACATGGATGGAACACATTTTATTGCATCATACATATCATGCAACATAACTTTGTGCTTTAGCTAACATTTTACCCTTTTCAGGATAAGATTAAAAAAGCTATTGTTAACAACTATTCATAGATTTCATATACAATATGGATACACCCCCAGACACGACGGTCATTCTATTACTCATTCAGAATTTCAAGTCAAGATACAGTATGGATACACCCCAGACACGGTGGTCATTCTACTACTCATTCAGAATTCAGCAATCATATACATACTAGATACACTCCAGATACGACGGCCATTCTATCTCTCATTCAGATTCAACTATCAACTTCAAGTTCAGATTCACTCCAGACACGGAAGTCATTCTGTCACTTGTCCAGATCCCCAGTTACAGTACGGATATACTCCAGACACGGAAGTCATTCTGCTATTCGTACATATCTCAACTTCAGATACAGTCCAGATACGCTCCAGACACGATTGCCATTCTATCACTCATTCGGAATTTATCCAGCACATAGATGCTCCATATACAGATGTTTTTCTGTCACCCATTTACAATACAGTTACAACTTGGATACGCTCCAGACACGGACTCCATTCCTTTGCTCATACAAATCCAATCTCCAGATACAACCCAGATACGTTTCAAATAAGGATACCATTCTGATGTTCATATTACTGATTTTCAACAAACAAGTTTTGGATGGAATCTCTAAGCCCATCTCCAGCAAGATTCTACCATTTCCAAATGGCATCTTTAAGCCCATTCCCTCAATAATATTTTGACGAGTGCAAATTTACGGGCACTCTAGTGTCCAATCCTCTTTTACCTTCGAGTCACGAAAGGTAAACTTGCCAATCTAACTCTTCAGGTTCAAGAAGATTGAACAGGGGCAACTGTTGTACCCCAAAATTTGCCCTCTCATTTTATCAACATTTCTCATCACAAGGGTCTTGGAACTCAAGATCAAGCTAGGGTTTGCTCTGCTCAAGACATCTCCTTGCACTGATGACCTAAATTAGGGTTTGATTTTGCACAGAGATTTTTGGACCTTTAATGCCCAAAGTGACTTTCATACTTCATGTTGGACTCATAAGTTTGTCCATACCAAGTTTCAAGCCTTGAATCAAATTTTTGCCCAGTCAATTGGACAGTTGACCTAGAAATCAACTGTATTGGGGAAAAAGTCAACTGTGGCCAATTTACAGTCAAACCTCATGAATTTTGACCCACATCAACATTATTAACTCATATGAACCATTTGATCAAATTTGTACCACAATTCCACAAGAAATTTGATCAGATCACCAAAAGGGCAAAATGGTCATTTTTAGGGTTTTGACTGTACAAAGACAATTTTTGACTGTTTGACCTAGCCAATGGCAAATCAAGCTCAACCATGGATTCAAGGACTCAATGACATCATATTTACCTATTCAACAAGTTCAAAAGATCTCAAATGCATGGGATTGACAGATGATTTTTTCAGTCAACTGATCAAAATTTGATTGTACACTGAAAAGTCAAACTTTGACTTTTTGGTCAAAATCAAGTGCCAAGGGTCATTTTTCATCAAGATGTGTCAAATTATGAAACTTGTTCATCAAGAAACCCAAAATTGCAAATTAGAGTTTGAAATTGAAAATTTTTCATAACTTAGATTTTTTCTAAGTTATGAAATTTTCTTAATTTTTCCTAACTTTGCCCCACATTTTCACCATGATGAAAATGGATTCAAACAAAACTTACAACATGAAAGTTGTAGTAATCCACAAAGTCTACAACTTTTATTCACAAAGTTTTCTCAAAAGATGCTTGGATCTCAAGTTTTCTTTAAACCAGCATGCTTTGTACTAGTTTGCAGGCCTCTAAACCATTTCACACTCCTTAATTAAATGCAAATCCATCAGTCTAAGCATTTGTTTTGGCCATTTGGGCATTGTACACAAAACTAAGCCCTAAGTAGAAAAAGGCACATTTCTATTTTGGAAAAGGTATGCTTTATGTCAAAACATGATCTTTGAAGCATAGGGCCAAGATCTCAGAAGCCAAATCAAATCCACAAATTCCAGCAACCAAGAGGATTGTATGCAGCATATTTGATGGCTTGTGCAGGCCTGTATTGACAACTTCCACATCTTTGCTTCAAAAACAAGAAATTGTCCAAACACTTGCCAACTTGAAAACCAGCAAAGAACAACTTACACAAACATTACAAACAAATTTCACACAACCCTTTAAGCAAGAAACACGAGGGCTTGAGCCTCAAAACCTCCCATAGCCATAAAGCACTCTTCTTTGGCAAAACAGGGCAGGTGCTGCAACTTGAGTGCCATAGCTCATTTGGCTCGTGCGTTTTGCCCCTTTTTGCTTCAAACACCTTCCATTCAACTCACTCAAGCTATCCAAAACCTCCATTGCCAACTGTAACTCCATTTACAGTGTTCACCATTTTCATTTCAAGCTTGTGCAGGTTGAGTTCTAGAAGCTGATTCAGGGACATTCAAGGCAAGCTAGCTATTGGAAAAGATCAAGTGAAGTTCAGGCAAGCTACCAGACACCTCAAAACTTGTTGAGAAGCACTGCATTGCCCTACACGAATCCAACTGAAACAGGTTTTTCATCACTTTCTATCTCTCTATTTAGGAACATTTAGACTTAGGTTTGTGAATGAAAAATGTAGTATTCAATGCCATGAAGTTGTACATATGCTCAGTTTTCATTTATATTAAGTGTGCTAGGAGAATTTCATCCATGAACATGCTGAAAAAACTAGGTCAGATTTTGGGGCCAGAGAAATTCTCTCTGGTCTTTGAGAGTTAGGATTAGTTTTTTATATGGTTGGAATCGTCTTGAAATTCTCTACAAGTTTGATGTTGTGAGTTTTGGCAAAAGATCACGTATACATGATGTAGCATTTGAACAGGGCAAGCGCGCGTTTTTTTGTCTGGAGGAAGAAGATGAAGTTGACTTGGGCTGGGCTTGGCCTGACTTGCTTCTAACACCCCTCTTTTCAGTTTCACACCCCCTGGCCCAATTTCTTATATTTTTGCATTTTTGAATTTTTGTTTTCTTTTCTGACTTTGTTATTTTATTTCCAAATATAATAAATGCTCAAAATATATTTTCATAATCTTTTTAATTTATTTGGCATTTTATTCTATTTTTTTCTAACATTAAAAGTATTTAAATATTCTTTTATATTATTAAGACTTGAAAAACATTTACATTTTATACTTTTATTTTTGTTCTTTACTTTTATTTATATTAAAAATATTTTCTTGAATATATTTTATTTTTGTACATATTTTATTTTATTTTGTACATATTTAATTTGATTATTATACACATAATAAACATATATACTTTTATTTTATTAAATACTTAGAATAAAAATACAAAAATATTATATTTTATTTTTATTATTATTTATACCAAAAATACCCTTTTTTAAGTATATTTCATTTTTATACATATACTAATATATTTTTGTATATAAATAATATAATATATTATTTTCTTAAAGAAATTAGGGTTTTCATCCCTTAAATAATTAAATAAATCTTTTATTTATTTCTTTATACTTGTTTTACACTAAAAATACTTTTACATGCATAAACAAATTAAAATCTTTTTGCATAATACATATTATTTAATATTCATTTATTGTGTTTATTTAAATATTGTACATTTAAATATTTATGCATTGTAATTCAATTTGGATGTAATAGTAAACTAGGATTTATATTTCTTGTCAAATATCCCCCATTCAAAATTGTACCCCCATCCCCATAATCATGTTGTAATAGCTTAGAATTTATATTCTCGCACTTTACGCTTTCAATTATGCCATGATTAGAGAATTAGGGTTTGTATGCAAAAATCCAAATTAACAAATAGTTTGACCTAATCAAAGACAAAAATGCATGAAAATCAAACACAATACACACTTGCACCCCTAGGGTTACAATTCACTTGTTGCCTTCAAAAATGGGCCATGGTATGCATGTTGGGTACTTTGGCAAAACAAAAATAAAACAAAAGATCATAGTCCCTCGATGACGCTATCTTGGTTGCCTAAACAAAAATGATCAAGTCCCTCAAGAAAATTGCCAAAGACACCTAACACAATTGCTATCATGGTCTATACGATAACCCGCGCCTGTCCCGTTTAACATCCTAACACAAGGTTGTTCACCAAATGCAATGGTGAAACAACACTTTCAAAAGGGTTAAAAACATAAGAAAGATATTTGAGTAAAATAGGGTAGATAGCTCTTAGTTACTTGATCAAAAGCTTGCAAAACATTCTTGCTATTTTCAAACACACTTCACCACACAACTTTCAAAACATTTCTCAAAACAAACTTTCAAAACATTGAAATATCTTTTCAAAAAGACAAACCCCTTTGTATACATTCAAACAAGAATCATTACAAAGGTTGCCACAACGATGGATTCTTTTCAAAACATCTTTCAAAACCACACACAAAGCACCATTTCAAACAATTGAAAAGCAAAAGCAAGTGATCTAAACAAGTAACTAAGAGTCCATGGATAACCATGGATGAAAAGGGTGCTTGCACCTTCCCTTTTCATAATCTACTCCCCGAACCCAAGAAAACATCTCAAAGGTCTTTCCTGTGCTTTTTGACCTTTCCTTTGGATAAACTAAAAATTCGGTGGCGACTCTTGCTAAACCGAAACATTTGCGAACACAAACACAAAACCTCAAGTCAGTTCTCCCACCGTATCACATCAACCACTAAGATACCCTATACATAATGATCATTTACCGAAGGCAACCGAAGTGAGAGTATATCCTAAGAGTGATATGTGCGAGTGATTTGTTTCAATTATTTGTCTTTGCACATTAGGGTTTTCTAACTGTATTAAATTTTTCATGCATTCTTGCCATACAATCCTATTAGCATACATCTAGACAGTCAAATATTTGCGGGAATAAAAATGCGAGAAAGTAAATCTACGCTATTACAAGGCTTCGGGGAGGAGGATTAATTACATAGCCAAAAACCCGGGGAAAATCGATAAGTAAAAAGCCCTAGATTAAACATTTAAAACCATGAATAGTTACAAAAATATTGGCAAAAATAATTAACACGCGCGCGCGATGAATTAAATATGAGACAACTAGGGTTTTGACCCTTAACTAAACCTATTGCGGTTGATGAAAAGAAAATGCTTTTTTCATGTTTTGTTATTTAGGAAAATAATGAAAAAATTAAATTTAAAAGAAAATCTTAAGTTCTAATTAATTTTAAATGAAAATACATTAATTTATTCTAAAACCTATTTTTGTATTTTTATTTATTTGAGAAAAAGAGCAAAATAAAATTAAATAAAAAGTTTTAACCTAATTTCTATTTGATTTTATTTATGAAAATAAATTACAATTTCCCTAAATTAAACTAAATTAAATTAATTTTGATAATAATAAAAAAAGAACTAATCCTAATTGTTTTTATGAAGTCTTGATTTTATGGAAAATAAATTAATTTGTGAATTAAAATAAATAAAGGAAATTAAAAGATTAAAGAATAAAATAAAGATTAGAAATAAAAAAGAAGTAAATGGGCCTGGTGGTGTTTGCTGAAAAGGGGGGTGCCAACTGAATTTCTGGGCCCAAGGTAGATGGCCTGTTTTGACTTTGCTGGATCTGGTGTGTGGGTTGACTTGAGGCGCATGGTAGTCCTCCAAGGGTGGCACGTTGATCTGGGCCAGAAATGTGTTTAATGGTCAGATGTTGAGGGTACATGGTGGATGTACACTAATGCAACGCGCTTGATCACCTGTTGAAAAACAATATGAAACAAATATGGGACCTAGGGATCAAACCCAAGTCCTTATGCCTATTTCTAATGCATGCTTTCCAACTGAGCTATTTGACTTGTTTGTACATATAATGAAAACAAACTATAATATATGAAAAATAATGATTATTAAAAAAAACGCGCTAAGATTAAAACCACCCAACAAGGGAGTGCCACGCATCATTTTCTTCCTCCCAACCGTCATTTTAGCCCAATATATTTTTACCTACGGACGCTGCGCTGTAGCTACAAACCTGTGTATCTCAAAAATTATCCACAAGCAAGATAAATGACCATGGCTTGTACCAATCAACTCGTCTCATCCTCACGAGTATCATGGTACCAGAATCAACGCCCAATTTAACCTGTATTGCAAAGCCCTAAAACTAAACAAGAAACCCAAGCCATGGAAGTTTTACATACAGTCATCAAAAATGCAATTGAATAGAATGATTAGCTTGCAAACTCAATAAGGAATAAGAATATATAATCAAAACGTGCAAATGATGTGTAAATCATGATAATCGAATTCCAAGAAATAGAACAAACCTTGATGCTCCTACAAAGTGTTTCAGGATGCGGGGAGGCTTGCTAATGATTGGAACACGTTCCTGAGACGTCCAGCAACCGATTGGTAAGGTTAGGATGGCTTGAGATGGCCTGTAGCTTGTGTGATCGGTGGAAATAGAACTGACTGTTTTTAAGCTGGTTCGCGAAATGTCGCGGTAAGCAAGAGTCGCCACCGTCTTTTATGTTCTCCAACATGGAAAGGACAAAAGCACAGCAAAATTCCTTATTGAGAATGTTTCTCGGTTCGGGAGGTAGATTTATATAAAGGGAAGGTGTTAGCACCCTTTCTATCCATGGTTATCCATGGGCTCTTAGGTACTTGCTCTTATGTTTTCAAAATTTTTGTTTGCTTTTCAAATGTGTGTGGGTTTTGAAAAAAGTTTCATTGAAAAGTTTCTAAGTAACTCTTGTATCTGTCCTCAAGAGTGTATGAAAAATTTGTTTTGAAATCTTTTAGAAAGTGTCAGTGTGAAAAGTATTTTTGTTTGTTTTTTGAGAGAGAGCAAGTACCCATGAGTCATCTACCTACCCTAAGGAATTAGGCTGTGTAAGAGTCCTTTAGATAGTGCCATCCCACCATTGAGAGGTAGGTAGCACCATCGTTGGAGATATTCGGGTCAATTCGATTTTAGGGACAGTGTGGTCACCGAAGCAATAGTAGGACATCTTAGAAGTAACCCTAATGTCCTAGATCCTTTTTTATCCGAGGCAACTGTTTCGAGGCAACCGGATCTTTAGACATAAGGGCGACTGCTAAAACACCCTATACTTGACGACCACGTTTCGAAGGCAACGAGTGAGGCGTACCCTAGAAGTGGCATGTGCATTGTGTGTTGTTTTCATGTTAAGAGTTATCTTTGATCATGCAATCGTGAGCTACGAGTTGTTTTTAGTTATCATACATTCTTTCATGCAATTAACATTTAGGAGTGCGGAAAATTAAATACAGAAAGGTAGAAGCTACGCTATTACAAGGCGCGGGTCTATACATCGCCAAAAAAAACAAAGACCCGTTTTTGATAAAGATGCGGAAAGTAAAGGAAAGCAATAAACCTAATTACTATTACATCCTTGGAAGCAGTTACATAATAATCAAAAGAAATAAGAATAACGTGCGAAAGAATTAAATTGGACGTTTTTAGGGTTTTGACCCTTTGCTTGAAATTAAATTAAATTAAATTAAAACCTAATTAATTAATTAAAGAAAAGAAAGTGTTTTTATGTTTTTTGTATTTAATGAAAATAGGAAAAAAGAATTAAAATTAAAGTTAATGAAACCCTAGTTCTAAGTTATTTTAATTGTCAATGAAAATATTAAAGTTAAACTAATTACCTAAATTATTTAATGTACATGTTATTTACAAAAATAATAGTAATTACTAAATGATAATGATAATTAATTAAAAAAATGATTAAAAGTGTCAAAACCTAATTCTATATAATTTTTATTTATTAAGAAAAAGATTAAAATTTAAACCTAAATTAAGCTAATTAATTGTTTGCATTTATTTACAAAAATAAGTTAATGGTGAAATTAATAAATAATTAAATATATTTACAATTTTGATTTCTGATTTTTATTAGGAAAAATTAATTTATGGTGAATTAGTAATAATAATTAAACAATTAAAAGAAATTAGAAAAGAAAAGAAAATAAATTGCAAACCAAGGGGAGTAAGATGGCCCAAAGTGGAGGTAAGATTGAAGTAATTCTGGCCCATTGAAGACCAAGCCCTGTTTGACTTTCTGGTATCACGTGCGTGCTTGTTGACTGGACCACATCATGGACTTCACCTTCTGGCCACTGGATGGATCTCATGGCCACTTGGCAGGCTTAAGCGTGAGGGTGCAAGATGGAATTCTGGGCGTGTACTGCATGTGAATACTTTGTGAAAAAAATAGAAAGCATTATATGGGGGACCTGGGAATCGAACCCAGGTCCCAGTACCCCTTGCCATTGTGCCTTTGCCAACTGAGCCATCCAGCGCTTTTGTCAAATAAGTGGACAACAATTATTATATAAGAAAAACAAATATTATGACAATCAAACAAAATAACGCGCGTTGGATTTGAACCCTCCAACCATATGATGCCACGCCTTCTCCTTCTTTGTTTCACCTGTAAAATATTAAACAGATAGCGGGGGTTTTAAACCCCCACTAATTACAACAGTGAAAAATAGCGACTAGAGTTAGGGACAATATAAAAAGGGCGCGATAGTCTGGTTGAATTCGTCTTGAGCTTCTGAGTTTAACTGTATGTGTCTCAAGGCCTGATTTTTCCTCAATAAGAAAGCCCTAATTTAAAAGCTTGGAAACCCTAAAACTTGTTAATGGCAAGTCATGATTCAGAGCGTTATAATGCAATTAAACCATGTCAAAAGCTTCATGGGAGTCCTGTGAATACAAAACACTCAACAATATGTATCAAATGCGCATGAAGCATGATATGGAACGTTGGAAAATAATGCAAACCGTAGGGCTCGTTCTTGCGCGTTCTTTGAGCTTTAGGACTCGTTTTTGATTGCAAACCGTTTCTGGAGACTCAGGCAAGGTGTTGGAAACAAGAACAGGGTTTGAATTTGCTTGGAATACTGATTTCAGTTTTCAAGTATTTCTTGAATTTTTGCAATTTGGTTATGGCTTTCTATGGCAACTTTTTTCGTGTCTAGCTTTAGGGTTTTCTTCAGCACATATATGTGAATGGAATTAGGTTAGAATTAAGCCCACAAATCCATTGTATTCAAGTTTGAATGTGTGATTGCCAATCATATCTTTTTCAATCTTTTCTTTCATGAAACCTTGCCAATCATGGATATTTTGATGCCTTTGAGGTGCACACGAATTTCCAGCTTGCCCTAGTCATATTTGTATCACAAAAAGATTTAAAAAGCATATCTTTGAATTTTCCTACAATTAAAACCAATTAAATGAATTAATATTAATATAAATTCAATTAATCAATTAAAAATAAGAAAATAAATCATCTTAAGTTCAATGGGTCGTGCATAGGCCTTGGGTAATGATTCAAGAAATAATTTGAGGCCCATTAGCAAAAATGAAGTGTTTTAGGCAAAGTTGACTTTTGAAAGTTCCCAAAAATTTCCCAACTTCTCCAATGCATATCTTGCTCAATGTTGAAGCTATGAACATGTTCTTGGACATTTTGGAAAGGTCTTGAAGTCCTCTAACCAATGCCTTTGGTCCCATGTCATTTTGATTCACCAATCTCAAGTTATGGTCTTTGACTTAAAGTGCCTTTTTGTTGACTTTTGAAAATGACCTATAATGTTGAACTTGATAACTTTTTGTGGGAGCATTTCTTGGACTTGGAATGTGAAGATGAGTTGTAGGAAATGTCATCCCCTTCAAAATGAGAATTGGATGGGATTTTTCTGATGAACCATGAAAAAGTTATGCCTTGGTGAAGTTACAGTTGACTTTTCAGCTATCCAAAAATAGAAACTTTTTGCATCTTGAGACTTTTTGAGCCATGCTTGAGGAATCATGATCAAGAATTGATCAAATGATGATCGTGGCTTCAAAATAAGATGTTGACCAAAAATTTTGACTTTTGACTGCCAAATGACCATTTTGCCCCTGCAGCTGACTGTGAAGCAATTAGGGTTTTTGACTGCCAAACTTGATGCTGTGAGTCTTGAAACTTGACATATAGATGCTTGACCATGTATATAGGCATATGGGACTTGATTGAGCCCTTTAAAACCTCAACTTCCTTGCAAGAACCAAAACCCTAATTTCAACTGGCTTAGGAGGCATTTGAACTGTGCAATCCCTTGAGTAGCCTTGAGTCATTTGAAGATTGATCCTTGGCAAACTTGAAGAATATGGGAGGGCAAATTTTGGGGTACAACAGTTGCCCCTGTTCAATCTTCTTAGACCTGAGGATGTAGATTGGCTTGCGTGCCTTTCGTAATCCGAAGGTGGAAGATGATTGAACACTAGAGTGCCCAGAAATTTGCACTCACATAGTAGAATGTCAGCAGTGCAGTGGCTAGAATGGGCTTACAGATACCATTTGGAGAGATGATGGATAGGGGGATGGGCTTATAGATGCCATCTGGAGGTGTCGATCGCGTAAGAGATTCCTTAGCGAGAACTTGCGTACCTGAAAAAGAAAGATACTTACCTGGCCTGTTACAGGGATTGATCCTCAAATTCTTTATGTAGATATGCCCTGGCTGGATGCAGGTATCGAATCTACAAAACTATCGCTCACAGACGTGCCCTGGCTAGATACAGGAATCGAATCTGGAACTTCAGAAGGTTGCTTACAGACATTCCCTGGCCGGATACAGGTATCGAATCTAAAACAAACACTCACAGACGTGCCCTGGCTTGATACAAGAGTCGAATATGGAAATAGTCGTCAACAGACATGCCCTGGCTTGATACAGGAATCGAGTCTTCAAACTCTTCAGACGTGCCCTGGCTTGATACAGGAATCGAATCTGGAATTAGTCATCAACAGACATGCCCTGGCTTGATACAGGAATCGAGTCTTCAAATTCTTCAGACGTGCCCTGGCTTGATACAGGAATCGAGTCTGGAATTAGTCGTCAACAGACATGCCCTGGCCGGATACAGGAATCGAATCTTCAAACTCTTCAGACGTGCCCTGGCTTGATACAGGAATCGAATCTGGAATTAGTCATCAACAGACATGCCCTGGCTTGATACAAGAATCGAGTCTTCAAACTCTTCAGACGTGCCCTGGCTTGATACAGGAATCGAATCTGGAAATAGTCGTCAACAGACATTCCCTGGCTTGATACAGGAATCGAGTCTTCAAACTCTTCAGACGTGCCCTGGCTTGATACAGGAATCAAATCTGGAAATAGTCGTCAACAGACATGCCCTGGCTTGATACAGGAATCGAGTCTTCAAACTCTTCAGACGTGCCCTGGCTAGATGCAGGAATCAAATCTGGAATTAGTCGTCAACAAACATGCCCTAGCTTGATAAAGGAATCGAGTCTTCAAACTCTTCAGACGTGCCCTGGCTAGATGCAGGAATCGAATCTGGAATTAGTCGTCAACAGACATGCCCTGGCTTGATACAGGAATCGAGTCTTCAAACTCTTCAGACGTTCCCTGGCTTGATACATGAATCGAATCTTCAAACTCTTCAGACGTGCCCTGGCTAGATGCAGGAATCGAATCTGGAATTAGTCGTCAACAGACATGCCCTGGCTTGATACAGGAATCGAGTCTTCAAACTCTTCAGACGTGCCCTGGCTTGATACACGAATCGAATCTGGAAATAGTCGTCAACAGACATGCCCTGGATTGATACAGGAATCGAGTCTTCAAACTCTTCAGACGTGCCCTGGCTTGATACAGGAATCGAATCTGGAATTAGTCGTCAACAAACATGCCCTGGCTTGATACAGGAATCGAGTCTTCAAACTCTTCAGACGTGCCCTGGCTAGATGCAGGAATCGAATCTGGAATTAGCTTTATGTAGACATGCCCTGGCTTGATACAGGAATCGAGTCTTCAAACTCTTCAGACGTGCCCTGGCTAGATGCAGGAATCGAATCTGGAATTAGCTTTATGTAGACATGCCCTGGCTAGATACAGGTGTCGAATCCACAATTAATCGCTCACGGATATGCCCTGGCTTGTTACAGGAATCGAGTCCGGAATTGCGATAGTTGATAGTAGTCATCTTTGTATTGACCTTTCCTGAAAAAGGCAAAACATTAGTTATATGCAATGTCATGATGCATGAAATTCATGGTGTCATGATGCTTATAATAAATGAGATTGTATAATGTGATGTGTATATGTATGTAAAAATGTGATGTTTGCGAATGTATTTTCGTCTAGGAAAATAAATCCTTGACGAATTCCGGGAGCTTAAATCCTGGGCTGATGTTGAAGAGAATTCTTGTTTCCGCTGGGGATGATGATTGCAAGAATAAACCTGTTAGGAGAAGATGACTCCGTTGAGGAAGAAACTTTGGAGAGATTATTCTGCGGGGGAAATTACTCTGTGGGGAGAGAGGTACTTTGCTGAGATGTTGATGATAACTCCACTGGGGATACCATTGTTGAGTTATGTTGGAAGGTTTGATGAACTCCGCTGGGGATAGGAAGACTTCGCCGGGGACGATCTTTCCGTGATAATTAGCTGAGGATAACCCAGTTATAAGCTCTGGTGAGGAATAACCTTTGAACATGGTCGGGGAGAGATGTATACGCGCTGTAGGGGACAAGCTTCCAGAATCTACTGGGGATAAGCTTCCTACTGGGGATATTGATTCAACACTTCTGGGGAGGCTTTGGACTGTACTGGGGAATGGCTCCGCTGGATGTCTATATTCCGCCGGGGAACAATCTTATATCAAGACTGCCGGGGATGCTTGTTGAGGAATAACTGTACTCCGCTGGGGAATATTGAGATCTTATGGGGATATCTACTTCCTTGAGGCTGACTGAAGGCTAACTCTGCTTGGGGAGAGTGTTGCTGACTTGCTGGAGATACTGTGGGGAATTAAGGTATCTTGGTTACATTCTTCAGCCGAACTTACCTTGGTACCTTGGTGGACATAGCAACTAGATTGCTTAGACAACTCATTATTGCCCCTGTTTCTGATATCACCTGTAATTAATCCTTTGTTTCGCAAGCAAATATTTATGAGTTAGCAATTAGTGTCAAATGCATATATCAAAACTGAACATTGGATGTTCTTCGCAAGACAAAACAGAAAAAGGAAAAATAATTGGCAATTTGTCTGGAAAAGTGAATTTGTATTGATTTTTGAATTTGCCTGTAAATAGGCGTTTATGTACAAGAGGCTGACGTCCTAGTAAGAGAACGCCGCCGAACAAACAGAGTTTATACATTTTGTAAAATGGAAAACAAAACAGCTATGTGAAAAATGATCCCACTGGGTTTCAACTCTGCTATCGCCTTTATGTCTTCAAGCGTCTCATCACTTGGCTGCTTAGTTGACGATGAAGCTGATTGATCGATGCCTTCTGAACTTGATAGCTGATACCGGATTCCGGATGCAAGGTGATCCAATGAGACATAGTATTACGCTTTATCCCTAATTTTTGCCTGGACTGCCCTTTCGGGTTTTCAGTCCACCGGGATACCCATTTTTGCCCAAGCTGCCTTTTCAGGTTTTCGACTTGCCGGGTGTATAGATTTTTTTCATTTCATCCCTTATTTTTGCCCGAACCCTTTTGGTTCGCCGGGAAGCCCTTATTTTTGCCTAGGTATGTCAACCTAGCGGGTCTTTTATTCATGCGTAGTATCTTTTTACTATGTCTGCATTGGCGGGGTGAGGAAGCTCGTCACCATCCATAGTGGTTAGAATCATAGCTCCTCCTGAGAAGATATGTTTAACCACAAATGGCCCTTCGTATGTAGGGGTCCATTTGCCCCTGGGATCACTTTGAGGAAGAATGATGCGCTTGATTACCAGGTCTCTGACTTGATACTCTTGTGGTCTGACTTTCTTGTTAAATGCCCTGATCATCCGTTTTTGGTACGTTTGACCATGACAAATAGCAGTGAGTCTCTTTTCGTCAATCAGGTTTAATTGATCAAGTCGAGTCTGGATCCAGTCATCTTCGTTCAAATCTGCATCCTTCATTATCCGGAGAGAGGGTATCTGGACTTCTATGGGCAAGACTGCCTCCATGCCATAGACCAAGGAAAAGGGAGTTGCCCCTGTTGACGTCCGTGCTGAGGTTCGGTACCCATGAAAAGCAAACGGTAACATATCGTGCCAATCTTTGTAGGTCACTGTCATTTTCTGCACAATCTTCTTGATATTCTTATTAGCTGCTTCGACAGCCCCATTCATCTTCGGCCGGTAAGGAGAAGAGTTGTGGTGCTGTATCTTGAATTGCTCGTAGAGCTCAGTGATCATCTTGTTATTAAGATTGGTACCGTTGTCTGTAATGATCCTCTCCGGGATGCCGTATTGTTGTACCCCAAAATTTTCCCTCCCATATTCTTCAAAATTTGCAAAGCCAAAGCTTCAAAATCTCCCCAAGGGTTGCACAGTTCAAGGGCCTCCTAACAGTCAAGAATTAGGGTTTTGGTTCTGACAAAGAAATTGAAGTTTCCAAGGGTCCAATCAAGTCCCACATGCCTATAAACATGGTCAAGCATCCCCATACCAAGTTTCAAGACTCACAGTACAAAATTGCACAGTCAAAAACCCTAATTGCACTACAGTCAACTGCAGGGGCAAAATGGTCATTTGACAGTCAAAAGTTCAAATTTTTGGTCAACATCTTATTTTGAAGCCATAAACATCATTTGATCAATGCTTGATCATGATTCTCAAAGCTTGGCTCAAAAAGTCTCAAGATGCAAAAGTTTCCATATTTGGACAGTTGAAAAAGTCAACTGTAACTTGACCAAGGCATAACTTCCACATGGATTATCAGAAAAATTCCATCCAAAGCTCATTTTGAAGATAAAGACATTTCCTACAACTCCTCTTCACACTTCAAGTCCAAGAAATTCTCTCACAAAAAGTTATCAATTTCAACATTATAGGTCATTTTCAAAAGTCAACAAAAAGGGACTTTAAGTCAAAGGCCATAACTTGAGATTGGTAAATCAAAATGACATGGGACCAAAGACATTGGTTATAGGACTTCAAGGCCTTTCCAAAATGTCCAAGAACATGATCAAAGCTTAAAAATTGAGCAAGATATGCCTTGTGGAAGTTGGGAAATTTTTGGGTATTTTGAAAAGTCAACTTTGCTTCAAATGTCTTAAAAATGCTAATGGGCCACATTTTCTTCCAAAATCCATCATCCAAGGCATGTGCACGACCATTTGGCCCAAAAGGAAGTTTTTCATCATTTTTATTTATTTATTTGAATTTTTAATTGCTAATAATTCATTTAATTAAAATAAATATGTGGAAAATACCAAGGCAAACTTTTTAAATCTTTTTATGCATGGAATAACCTCAAGATTTCGTGCATGATCAGATTTGGAAAGAATCAATGTGATTAGGACATAATTGGTAGCAAATATGCATGAAAAGATTGGAAAATATATGCATGGAAAATCAAATATCATTCCATCAATGCAAGGATTCTTTGGACCAAATTTTCAACCCTAATCGTTCACATACTTATACTCATGCAAACCCTAGTGCTCATGACCTCTAAGCTGCGCCAGAAAAGAAAAACAAAGTTGGAGTTTTTTGGTCAAAAAAATTGAAAATTGAAAACCCTATTCTAGCACGATTCAGAGAAAAATAACAATCCCAATAGCTTGCAAAAGTGTCAAGGAAGCTTCCTGAATAGTTTTCCACATCCCTAACGCCCAGAATTGGTATATAGCAGTTCAACTGTTTCACTCTTTTGCATAAATCGTATTTCATCATTCATGCCATGATTTTGAATTCTAATACTTGTTTTGTGTTAATCTTGTCATTCTGAAGCTAACTGTATTGTTCAATTAAGTTTTGCTTGCCCATACGCGATTTCACCATGAACGACGCCTAGGGTTTTAAAGACCTTGAATTGGGGTTTCTCAGTTATGGAAAAATTAGGACGTGAGACCTAGACCATTAAACTAAGGAGACTTGGACGATTTGAACACACACCTCACGCCTAATTTATGATGCAGGGATTTCTATTCGCTATTTTTTCACACTGCATATAGTGGGGGTTTAAAACCCCCGCAATCTTGTTTGTTTTGTTTCAGGAAAAACACAAGCAAGGAAGAAGAAGATGAGGTGTAAGGCGATGGTTGGTTCATTTAAATTTTCGCGCATTTTTTGAGTTAATGTTGCTAGCGTGTTTTATGATATATGTTCTTTATTGTCCACTAATTCTACAAAGTAAGCGTTTGGTGCAGACGGTTGGTGCGTTGTCCTATAACCACAGGGACCTGGGTTCGAATCCCAGGTCCCCCTCCCTTTCAATAATATTTTTCATAATATCATCCTGTGCAGTTTCTTCCCTGAAGACCATCATACAACCCATAGTCCCAGCATGCCACGCGCTTATCAAGATCAATCAAATGGCTATGATCTGAGGAACATAATAGGCATAAGTCAATGCACGCACACGCTAGCCAAAAAGTCAACAAGGCCAAAGGGTCATTGGGCCAGAATTGCTACAATTATATCTCCTGATTGGGGCAGAACCCCCCCTTGGTATTGTATTTCTTTCTATTTTCTTTATTTTATTTTTTATTATTTGTTTTAATTCCATTATTTTCTTTTAATTCAATAAAAAATTAATTTCATATAAAAATAGCAAAAAATCAGAAAAGACAAAAAATAAATATATTTGATTTAGTATTTTTTGTAAATAAATAATATCATTTAATTTAGTTTTCAATTCTAGGGTTAATTTTAATATCTTTTCTTAATAAATTAAAAACTTGTAGAATTAGGTTTTAATTACTTTAATTACTTTTTTCTTTTATTTTCTCATCACTAATAATTAATTATTTATTTTTATAAATCAAATTGCATTAATTAATTAGGTTTAATTTTAAGTTTAATTTTCATATTCTCTTAATAAATTAAAAAATAGCTAGAATTAGGTTTTAATTTTATTTAATTCTCATTAAAATCATAAATACCAAAAACCCTCAAAAATAATTTCCTTTTACTTTATTTTAATTAATTTGTTAATAATAATTTGATTTCATTAAAAAGGGTCCAACGCCCTCGCTTTCAATGTTAATTCAATTCGCGCATTTATCTCTTTTCTTATAATATTTATGTAATTCTCCCAAAGCCATGTAACTCGGACATTTATATTTCTCGCACTTTATTTCTTTATTTTATGTCAAATCGGGTCCTGGATTTTAATTTGGCGATGTGGACCCGCGCCTTTGTAATAGTTTAGGAACTTTTAATTCCGCACTTTTTTTAACTGTTAATAATTGCATGCAAGAATGAATGATTAAATAAAAACAAAAGCGTAGATCACCCATGACATGACAAGACAAAATATCTGAAAACGACACACAAATCACACACCACCCCTAGGGTACGCCTCACTGTTGCCTTGCCTCTCGAAAGGTGATCGTCGAGTAGAGGATGTTTTAGTAAGTCCTCATGATCCGGGAACCTGGCATGAGGGTAGCTTCTAAGGTGTCTTCCTATTGCTCTGGTGATCACCATGTCCCGAACCTCGAATTGACCCGAACACCTCCAACGGTGGTGCTACCTACCTCTCAATGGTGGGATGGCACTACTTCAAAGGACATCTACACAGACGAATTCCTTAGGGTAGGTAGACGACTCTAGATACTTGCTCTAATTTCAAACAAAAATTCAAAAATACTTTCCACACCGACACCTTTTCAAAAAGCTTTCGAAAGCAACTTTTCAAACACTCTTGAGGACTGATACAAGAGTCAAACTGAAATTTTCAAAGAAACTTTTTTAAAACCCACAGTTGAAAAGCAAACAAACCTTTTGAAAACACAATGAGAAAGTATCTAAGAGCCCATGGATAACCATGGATAGAAAGGGTGCTAACACCTTCCCTTTCTATAATCTACCTCCCGAACCGAGAGCAATCTCTATAAGGAATTTTTCTGTGCTTTTGTCCTTTCCATTTGGAGAAAATAAAAGACGGTGGCGACTCTTGCTTCCGCGACATTTCGCGAACCAGCGTTAAACAGTCAGTTCCAGATCCACCGATCACACGTATCGACAGATCAGGTTATGCCGAATGAACCGTGCCACGACGTTCTTGGTTACCGTAGCGTATGAAGCTGCCTCAACCCACTTTGTGAAGTAATCAATCGCCACCAGGATGAAGCGATGCCCGTTGGATGCCGTAGGTCTGATCTCGCCGATCATATCAATGCCCCGCATTGCAAAGGGCCAAGGTGCTGTCAAGACGTTCAGAGGAACTGGAGGAACGTGCACCTTATCAGCATAGATATGGCATTTGTGACATGTCCGAGAATGTTGGTAACTGTCAGCCTCCATTGTGGACCAGTAATACCCTGCCCGGAGGATTTTCTTCGCCATGGTATGCCCACTGGAATGTGTTCCGAAGGTACCTTCATGTAGCTCTGCCATGATTCTTTCTGCTTCAGTCTTATCCACACAACGCAGTAAGGTTGAATCACGGTTTCGCTTGTATAGAATGTCATTGCCGAGGAAGAACTTTGCTGCGAACCTTCTCAGAAACTTCTTGTCGTTAACGGATGCACCCTCGGGGTATTCTTGAGCTTCCAAGTACCTCTTCACTTCATGATACCAGGGTTTTTCAGTTACCTCTTCCGTCTCAAGGTCACAACAATATGCAGGTTCATCCAATTTCCAAATGATGATCCGGGGAGCCTCGTTGTCCCATTTAACTTTGAACATAGAAGACATCGTAGCTAACGCGTCCGCCAACTGATTCTCCTCTCTTGGGAAATGTTCAAAAGTTATCTCTGTGAAATGAGGGATCAATGTCAACACATACTCCTTGTAGGGAATAAGATTTGGGTGTTTCGTATCCCACTCGCCTTTGATCTGATTGATCACGAGAGCGGAATCTCCGAAGACACTCAAA
This sequence comes from Vicia faba, assembly GCA_948472305.1. Lineage (NCBI taxonomy): Eukaryota > Viridiplantae > Streptophyta > Magnoliopsida > Fabales > Fabaceae > Vicia > Vicia faba. Next base: position 555,934,231 of record OX451737.1, on the reverse strand, counting down.
AACTTGATCCTTAGGTCAATTGCAGCTTGGAGACCCATGATGCATGCCTCATACTCCGCCATGTTGTTGGTGAAGTTGAAGCATAGCCGGGTGGTAAGTGGAGTATGGGAGCCATTAGGAGATGTGATCACAGCGCCGATGCCATTACCCAAAGCGTTTGAGGCTCCATCGAAGTACATAGACCATCAGGATCCTTCCTCAGGGCCTTCATCCGGTCCAGGTATCTCGCAATCAGTTATTACCATGATATTCTCGTCTGGAAACTCAAAGTTCATTGACTGGTAGTCATCCACTACCTGGTGTGCCAAATGGTCTGCCAATACACTTCCTTTGATTGCTTTCTGAGTCGTGTACTAGATGTCGTATTCGGTCAAGATCATCTGCCATCTTGCTATTCTTCCGGACAGAGCAGGCTTTTCGAATATATACTTTATTGGATCCATCTTTGAAATCAATAGAGTAGTGTGAGTCAACATATACTGTCTCAGCCGGCGAGCAGCCCATACCAAAGCGCAGCAAGTTTTCTCAAGCAGTGAGTATCGAGTCTCACAGTCAGTAAACTTTTTACTAAGGTAATAAATGGCGTGCTATTTTCGGCCAGACTCGTCATGCTGCCCCAGCACACACCCCATTGAGCTGTCAAGTACTGTCAAGTATAGTATTAGAGGTCTCCCTTCAACTGGTGGCATAAGAATGGGTGGTTCTTGGAGATACTCTTTGATTCTGTCGAAAGCAGCCTGACATTCATCGTTCCAACGTACCACTTGATCTTTCTTCAGCAGCTTAAAGATTGGTTCACAGGTAGCAGTTAGGTGTGAGATGAATCAGGCAATATAGTTCAGACGTCCTAGAAAGCCTATGACTTCTTTCTCTGTCTTGGGAACTGGCATCTCTTGTATGGCTTTCACCTTGGCAGGGTCCACTTGAATACCTTTGTTGCTCACGACGAAACCTAGCAGTTTCCCAGATCTCACCCCGAAGGTGCACTTGTTCGGGTTCAACCTCAGCTTGTACAACTTCAGCCGGTCAAACAGCTTCTGTAGATGGTCAAGGTGTTCCTCCTTAGTTTGGGACCTTGCAATCATGTCATCGACATATACTTCAATCTCATGGTGGATCATGTCATGAAATAAAGCAACCATGGCCCGCTGGTAGGTTGCCCCAGCATTTTTCAACCCAAATGGCATGACCTTGTAGCAGAAGGTGCCCCACTGAGTAACAAAAGTGGTCTTATCCATGTCTTCAGGAGCCATCTTGATTTGATTATACCCGGAGAAACCATCCATGAAGGAAAACACCTTGTGCTGAGCAGTATTGTCAACTAGAACGTCGATGTGAGGCAGAGGGAAGTCATCTTTGGGGCTGGCCCTATTCAAATCCCTGTAATCAACACACATTCTGACCTTACCATCTTTCTTTGGCACTGGAACCACGTTTGCGACCCACTGAGGGTAAGAAGTCACTGCTAGAAACCCGACATCAAATTGTTTCATAACCTCAGCTTTGATTTTCTCGGACATCTCTGGACGCATACGGCGAACTTTCTGTTTAACCGGAGGGCAGTCTTCCTTGGTAGGCAAGTGATGAACCACAATGTCGGTATCCAACCCAGGCACGTCTTCGTAAGACCAGGCAAAGATTTCCACATAATCATGCAACATCTGAATCAACCGTTATTTCACATTGGCCTCTAGATTGGCACCAATCTTGACTTCCTTTCTGTCTGTCTCAGTACCCAGATTTACCGTTTCCACTGGCTCTTCATGTGGCTGAATAACCCTCTCTTCCTGGAGTAACAGTCTTGCAAGCTCACCAGGCACTTCACAATCATCTTCACCTTCGTCTTCGGCTAGGTTGATCGGATTTTCAAAGTCATAACTGGCAGTAGCAGAGTCGTTACCAGTGAGATCCAGAGTGGATTGAAACCTGTATAAGTGAGTGTGTGTAAATATAGCTGTTTTGCAATATATGATAAAGAAAGAAAGGGAGCACAAGTTTTGAAATGCGAAAAACGTCCAATGTTTTTATTCATGATATATGTAAATGACAAATAATAAGCCCTCACAAATGAAGCCACGGTGCCCCGGGTAAGACACCGGGCCATAAAGTTTCAAATTATTGTTTGTTACAACTTTAAAAAACAAAGGAGTTCATTACTGAGTAACAAAAGTAACAGGTATGTAGTCTTTTGCGGTCTAGTTGCTCGGTCCACCGTCGGTCGTTGGGTAGATCCAGCTGTCAAATTCAGATTCTTCCACGTCTTCATCGATAGCATTCACTCCCGGGTTGGTAATGAACACAAGAGGTCTTCTAGTCCTGGCATGACGTACAGCCTTCTGAGCCTCTACAGTGAAACCCAGCCCAAACTTGTCAGTCTTCAAAGTAAAATCAGGAAGTCTGCCCCAGTTCGCACACTCACCCTTCTCAATCACTGCCCGAGCATCCTTTAAGGAAGCCATCTTCAAAGGAGGATCTTCAATCACAGATTCTGCCGCTGCCAATGTCTGAGGCACATCTTCAAAATGTTGAAAGGGGGTCTCAATGAACTCCCCATCCATCTCTATATACCGAAACGAGTTCAGATGGCTGACCATGTATTCTTCTTCCCCCTGCACTGTAACAATCTTCCCTCTGACCGGGTACTTGAGCTTCTGATGTAGGGTGGAGGTCACAGCCCCAGCCTTGTGGATCAAAGGACGACCCAGCAAGCAAGAATAGGACGGTCGGATGTCCATCACATAGAACGCTGAATCAAAGACTTGAGACCCAACCCTGATTGGAATGTCCACTTCACCATGTACCATCCTCTTCGACCCGTCAAAGGCCCGGACAATAATGTTACTAGGCTTCAACTCCAAACCCTCACAATTTAGTCGGTCTAAAGCTTTCTTGGGTAACACATTCAACGAAGAACCAGTGTCAACCAGCACATGGGCAAGGGTAGTTCCCCTGCATTCAATGGAGACATGCAGGGCGTCATTGTGATTCTTTTCCTTAGCGGTCAGGTCAGCATCAGAGAAACCCAATCCATTGTCAGCAGTTAAGTTGGCTACACAGTCAGTAAATTGATCAGCAGACGTCTCTTGTGGCACATGAGCCGTCTTCAGGAAGGAAATCAAGGCCTTGGCGTGGGCCTCTGAACACAACAGCAGTGATAGCATAGAGATCTTAGAGGGGGTGTGCCCCAGCTGCTCAACGACGTTGAAATCACTCTTCTTGATAATTTTAAGGATCTCTTCCATCTCTTGCTGGGAGGCTTCAGCATTAACAGTCTTCGGTGCCTCCATCTGGGCAGGCACATCAGTAGCGATCCCCTTGCCTCGAGCGTCAGACGGCTCGGCAGCAGGGGTAGAAACTTGATCAGGAGGAGAAACAGGCACACTGGCAGGTGTGATAATAAGGGGTCTCTGAATGGCTGGAGGCGCAATATCAGGCGAGAAGAGCCTTCCATTGCGAGTAACCTTAGCAGGACCGGTGATGTTACTGATGCTGGTAGCAGTATTGAACTCTTTTTTTACCCCGAGCACATAAACGTCTGCCCCATAGTGCCACGGGACAGCTTTATCAGATTTATAGGGGAGGGTCCCCGGGACAGTAATGACGATAGGAGCAACCTTGTGAACAGGCATAATTTGGACAGGCTTCTTAGGAGAATGGTTGAAAATAGTAGCAACAGATACTTCTTCGGTAGGGATAACAGGAACGGCAATCTTCTTGAACAAAATCTCTTTGCTATCCATCAGGTTTTGGACGCCTGATTTCAGCAACGGACAACCAGCAGGTGAAGCAGCACATAACAGGCAACCTTTGCTACATCCCGGAAATAAACCGGCTAGCGACAAGTTCCTTTTAACGGACAACAACAGAGTGAAAATATCATCCACAGAGGCAACATACAGGTCTTCTTCTACTGCGTTCACCCCATGCTGGGGCATGGGAGCAGTCACAACATTTGGTCTTTCGGGCGCCTCAAACTATATTTCTTTGGTATCAATAAGGTCTTGAACCTTATTCCTTAGGGCCCAACAATCATCAGTAGAATGCCCCAGGCTATCAAAATGATAAGCACAGCGGGCATTGGGGTTGTACTTCGGCGAGGTAGTGTTCACAACCTTTGGAGCTTCTCTGACAGTTACCAAATTAGTCGACAGCAGTTGTGGCAAGATCTGAGAGAGAGTCATACTAAGCCGAGTATATTGCCTTTTGGGTCTCTCACCCCTTGGTTGGTTGTATTGCTGAGAAGCAGCAGCAGGCTTAGAAATAACCACCGCGTTGACAGCTTGGCGGCGTTCCGGCTTATTCTATCTTCTAGGACCATACACAGCACTAGCTTCCTTCTTGAAAGGCTTCTTGTCAGAACTTGAAGATGAACCTTTCTGTATCTTCCCCAATTTCATACCAGCTTCTATCCTTTCACCAGTCAGAATGAGGTCTGTGAACCCTGCAGAAGAATTACCAATAAGGTGGTTGTAAAATGGCCCAGATAGGGCCCCTAAGAACATGTCTACAAGTTCACGATCAGTCAGCGGTGGCTGCACCATACCAGCCAGGTCCCTCCACTTCTGCGCGTACTCTTTAAAACCTTCTCCCGATCCTAACGACATACCCTGGAGTTGGGTACGTGTAGGAGCGAGGTCGGCATTGTACTGATACTGCTTGTAAAAAGCAGTAGCCAAGTCCTCCCAGTTTCGAATACTGGCTCCATCCAGCTGATAGAACCACTCGAGTTGAGCCCCTGAAAGGCTATCCTGGAAGAAATGGATCCACAAGTTCTTGTCTGCAGTATACGGTTGGATCTTCCGCACATAGGATCTGAGATGCAGCTTGGGACAGGATGCCCCATCATACTTCGCAAAAGAAGGTGCTTTGAACTTGTGTGGGATCACCACCCCAGAAGATAAATCCAGATCTCCGAAATCCAACCCAGGCACATATTGAATTTCCATGGCATTCAGACAGTCCTCTAGTTGCTTGTACCGGTCCTCAGCTGGAGGGTACTTCTCATCATTAAAATCTGTCTCATTGTCAGAGACCACAGGACTAGGGACCCCTCCCCCTTGGGGACTGCCCTTCTCTACAGAGGAAGAAGCTTGATCAACCTCATTTTGCAGCGTGTTACCAAACCTCCGACCAGAGTTGAACATCACAGTCCTACCCTTCTTCTTCTTCTTCATCAGTAGAGTCTTCAGCTCTTGTTGACCCTGGGCCAAGCTCATGACCATCTCTTGAAACTGGGCGTTTTGGGCCTGGAGGGCCTTGATAGCTTGCTCGGTAGATGATTCAGGATTCATGATGACTGCTGAAATAAACAGCGAAGAAGATTAAGCAACCTGTAAAAAGAGTACCTGTTATGCACATGATGCATGATATGCTATTTATGCAATGCATTCAAGGGTTCGAAAGTTCAACTTCGTTGTAGACAAAAAAGGAACACACGTTATATTAGGAAATAATCTGTTCAGTACATTAGAGCCCCAGGGGCAAAACATTACAAAATAATCAATCCCAAAAGATACTGCGCATCCTCTTTGGAGGTATGTAAGTATTGAGAGTCTTTTCCTCGTGAAGCAGGCGGGTGAGCTCCAGGACCTTCTTCTCACTGGCATGCAGACTGGTTTCAAGAGAATTCCGTTCTTCCTTAAGCTGGATCCAGCTCTTCTGCATTTCTTCCCAAGAGGTAGGCATGTCAGGATGCTGAATGGTGTAGGACACCTCTCCTTCCAAAACTGGTTCCTTGATCACGGGGAGAACATGAGGATATGGCATCACCAACTTCTGGGAGCGTGCTCGTACCCACTTAAGATAAGGCTCCAAAGGGATGGAGTTCTTGTGCCCCAGTGTCTTGCTATCTACCCTGTTAGGCATCCTCCAAGCTCTGATGAATCTCTGGCGAAGTCCTTGCGCATCGTTGTCGAAGTCAAAAACTATGTCAGGAATCAACATATCATGAGGGCCGTCTCTCCGAGCATATCCAAACTGTCTCAAAGCCAGACACGGGTTATAAGTAATACCTCCTCTGATTCCAAGTAAAGGAACATTTGGGAACTCTCCACAACGATCAATGATGGTGACATTCTCTCTGGACCGAGGACACCAATGTATATCAGCATGTGTAAGGATCATCAACCGTTGCGACCACCTCAAACCCCGCTCGTTCTTCAAAACTGATTGTGGAAGGTGCGAAATAAACCACCTTGCCAGGAGAGGAGTGCAGCACATGAGAACACCTCTTTTTCTCATGGTTCGAGTGTAACATGAGTGAAGGATGTCCCCGAGCAATGTTGGTATGGGATTCCTGGACATGAAGATCTTGACAGCATTGATATCTATAAGCTGATCTGGATTCGGAAACAACACCAACCCATAGACAAGGAGTGCCACAACTTCCTCAAAGGCTCGTATGTCAAGGGAATTCCAACATTCTTGGGCCTTCTCGAACATAAACTTTGCCAAGAATCCTTTGAGACCACTTCTGACTTCCCAATGTCCCTTGATATCAGATGGCTGTAGGTGTAATTCTTTAGCTATCTCTTCAAGTTTGGGTTCTCTTTCCGTACCGTTGTAGGGTAGTTGACTAAGAATAGGAACCTTCAGCAGCTGAGAAAACTCTTCCAAAGTAGGCACCAATTGATAATCTGGGAAAGTAAAACAGTGGTGCAAGGGGTCAAAGAACTGGAACAACACTTTCACCATATCCTCTTCAATGTTGGTGTTGACCAAGCTGATGAGTCTACCATGTCTTTCACTGAAAGAAGAGCTCTCGGGAATCCTGGATGTAAGCTCCTTAAGCTGAGGAGGGATCCTTACAAGGTTGGCCTGAATTGTCTTTCTGCGGATAGTTTCCATGTCCTGCAAAACAAGAACAAAGATGAAGATTCGAACCCTTGAAGTGGTTAGTGAATGCATATGATGCTTTATGATGTTATGATGTTATGATAAAAGCACACCACAAACATTCACAAAAGGCAAACATGATAAGGCACACAAGTCACACCAGACAGCCCTTAGAGTTTAGGCCAACATGAGGTCTAGGTACTACCCTCTTGAAGTTGGTGGGCTCAAAAACCTGTCCTATCGAAAGTAACCGGGTTCTAAGGAGCTCAATATCATTGGGTCATTTTCTATGTTCATTGTTTCGATTTAGCCACTGAACTGGCGATCAAAATATCCCAAGAAAACAACCCTCAATGAGTGTAGTATCGAGTATCAACCAACTTCGGACTGCACCAAAGTCAGTTATCTCACTACCCCTAAAGAGGCCAGGATGGTTCAATTAAGGTTCCTAAGGTCAGTTGATGCTTCACGACACCACGCGGCGGCCTCGTACTCTCCTTGACTTGACTCAAGGGTTACCGGTACTCACCAAAGTGCCACATCAACGTAGCAACTGCTTCAACCATGTCGGTATACCCCGCACAGTTCCCTCACAGTTTGTTGCTACTTCTAAGAAGGTATCCCCCAGATCCGGGTTAGGATCTATAGAACTCCCAAAACAGGCCCACAATATTAAAGCAGACAAAACAGGCAATTGAAAACATAAGTATGATCTATCCTAAGGTACACCTCACTTTTAAGATATACCCAGCAGAGTCGCCAGTTCTGTGATCGGTGGAAATAGAACTGACTGTTTTTAAGCTGGTTCGCGAAATGTCGCGGTAAGCAAGAGTCGCCACCATCTTTTATGTTCTCCAACATGGAAAGGACAAAAGCACAACAAAATTCCTTATTGAGAATGTTTCTCGGTTCGGGAGGTAGATTTATAGAAAGGGAAGATGTTAGCACCCTTTCTATCCATGGTTATCCATGGGCTCTTAGGTACTTGCTCTTATGTTTTCAAAATGTTTGTTTGCTTTTCAAATGTGTGTGGGTTTTGAAAAAAGATTCATTGAAAAGTTTCTAAGTAACTCTTGTATCTGTCCTCAAGAGTGTATGAAAAATTTGTTTTGAAATCTTTTAGAAAGTGTCAGTGTGAAAAGTATTTTTGTTTGTTTTTTGAGAGAGAGAAAGTACCCATGAGTCATCTACCTACCCTAAGGAATTAGGCTGTGTAAGAGTCCTTTAGATAGTGCCATCCCACCATTGAGAGGTAGGTAGCACCATCGTTGGAGGTATTCGGGTCAATTCGATTTTAGGGACAGTGTGGTCACCGAAGCAATAGTAGGACATCTTAGAAGTAACCCTAATGTCCTAGATCCTTTTTTATCCGAGGCAACTGTTTCGAGGAAACCGGATCTTTAGACATAAGGACGACTGCTAAAACACCCTATACTTGACGACCATGTTTCGAAGGCAACGAGTGAGGCGTACCCTAGAAGTGGCATGTGCATTGTGTGTTGTTTTCATGTTAAGAGTTATCTTTGATCATGCAATCGTGAGCTACGAGTTGTTTTTAGTTATCATACATTCTTTCATGCAATTAACAGTTAGGAGTGCGGAAAATTAAATACAGAAAGGTAGAAGCTACGCTATTACAAGGCGCGGGTCTATACATCGCCAAAAAAAACAAAGACCCATTTTTGATAAAGATGCGGAAAGTAAAGGAAAGCAATAAACCTAATTACTATTACATCCTTGGAAGCAGTTACATAATAATCAAAAGAAATAAGAATAACGTGCGAAAGAATTAAATTGGACGTTTTTAGGGTTTTGACCCTTTGCTTGAAATTAAATTAAATTAAATTAAAACCTAATTAATTAATTAAAGAAAAGAAAGTGTTTTTATGTTTTTTGTATTTAATGAAAATAAGAAAAAAGAATTAAAATTAAAGTTAATGAAACCCTAGTTCTAAGTTATTTTAATTATCAATGAAAATATTAAAGTTAAACTAATTACCTAAATTATTTAATGTACATGTTATTTACAAAAATAATAGTAATTACTAAATGATAATGATAATTAATTAAAAAAATGATTAAAAGTGTCAAAACCTAATTCTATATAATTTTTATTTATTAAGAAAAAGATTAAAATTTAAACCTAAATTAAGCTAATTAATTGTTTGCATTTATTTACAAAAATAAGTTAATGGTGAAATTAATAAATAATTAAATATATTTACAATTTTGATTTCTGATTTTTATTAGGAAAAATTAATTTATGGTGAATTAGTAATAATAATTAAACAATTAAAAGAAATTAGAAAAGAAAAGAAAATAAATTGCAAACCAAGGGGGGTAAGATGGCCCAAAGTGGAGGTAAGATTGAAGTAATTCTGGCCCATTGAAGACCAAGCCCTGTTTGACTTTCTGGTATCACGTGCGTGCTTGTTGACTGGACCACATCATGGACTTCACCTTCTGGCCACTGGATGGATCTCATGGCCACTTGGCAGGCTTAAGCGTGAGGGTGCAAGATGGAATTCTAGGCGTGTACTGCATGTGAATACTTTGTGAAAAAAATAGAAAGAATTATATGGGGGACCTGGGAATCGAACCTAGGTCCCAGTACCCCTTGCCATTGTGCCTTTGCCAACTGAAGCATCCAGCGCTTTTGTCAAATAAGTGGACAACAATTATTATATAAGAAAAACAAATATTATGACAATCAAACAAAATAACGCGCGCTGGATTTGAACCCTCCAACCATATGATGCCACGCCTTCTCCTTCTTCGTTTCACCTGTAAAATATTAAACAGATAGCGGGGGTTTTAAACCCCCACTAATTACAACAGTGAAAAATAGCGACTAGAGTTAGGGACAATATAAAAAGGGCGCGATAGTCTGGTTAAATTCGTCTTGAGCTTCTGAGTTTAACTGTATGTGTCTCAAGGCCTGATTTTTCCTCAATAAGAAAGCCCTAATTTAAAAGCTTGGAAACCCTAAAACGTGTTAATGGCAAGTCATGATTCAGAGCGTTATAATGCAATTAAACCATGTCAAAAGCTTCATGGGAGTCCCGTGAATACAAAACACTCAACAATATGTATCAAATGCGCATGAATCATGATATGGAACGTTGGAAAATAATGCAAACCGTAGGGCTCGTTCTTGCGCATTCTTTGAGCTTTAGGACTCGTTTTTGATTGCAAACTGTTTCTGGAGACTCGGGCAAGGTGTTGGAAACAAGAACAGGGTTTGAATTTGCTTGGAATACTGATTTCAGTTTTCAAGTATTTCTTGAATTTTTGCAATTTGGTTATGGCTTTCTATGGCAGCTTTTTTCGTGTCTAGCTTTAGGGTTTTCTTCAGCACATATATGTGAATGGAATTAGGTTAGAATTAAGCCCACAAATCCATTGTATTCAAGTTTGAATGTGTGATTGCCAATCATATCTTTTTCAATCTTTTCTTTCATGAAACCTTGCCAATCATGGATATTTTGATGCCTTTGAGGTGCACACGAATTGCCAGCTTGCCCTAGTCATATTTGTATCACAAAAAGATTTAAAAAGCATATCTTTGAATTTTCCTACAATTAAAACCAATTAAATAAATTAATATTAATATAAATTCAATTAATCAATTAAAAATAAGAAAATAAATCATCTTAAGTTCAATGGGTCGTGCATAGGCCTTGGGTAATGATTCAAGAAAGAATTTGAGGCCCATTAGCAAAAATGAAGTGTTTTAGGCAAAGTTGACTTTTGAAAGTTCCCAAAAATTTCCCAACTTCTCCAATGCATATCTTGCTCAATTTTGAAGCTATGAACATGTTCTTGGACATTTTGGAAAGGTCTTGAAGTCCTCTAACCAATTCCTTTGGTCCCATGTCATTTTGATTCACCAATATCAAGTTATGGTCTTTGACTTAAAGTGCATTTTTGTTGACTTTTGAAAATGACCTATAATGTTGAACTTGATAACTTTTTGTGGGAGCATTTCTTGGACTTGGAATGTGAAGATGAGTTGTAGGAAATTTCATCCCCTTCAAAATTAGAATTGGATGGGATTTTTCTGATATACCATGAAAAAGTTATGCCTTGGTCAAGTTACAGTTGACTTTTCAACTGTCCAAAAATAGAAACTTTTTGCATCTTGAGACTTTTTGAGCCATGCTTGAGGAATCATGATCAAGAATTGATCAAATGATGATTGTGGCTTCAAAATAAGATGTTGACCAAAATTTTTTACTTTTGACTGCCAAATGACCATTTTGCCCCTGCAGTTGACTGTGAAGCAATTAGGGTATTTGACTGCCAAACTTGATGCTGTGAGTCTTGAAACTTGACATATAGATGCTTGACCATGTATATAGGCATATGGGACTTGATTGAGCCCTTGAAAACCTCAACCTCCTTGCAAGAACCAAAACCCTAATTTCAGCTGGCTTAGGAGGCATTTGAACTGTGCAATCCCTTGAGTAGCCTTGAGTCATTTGAAGATTGATCCTTGGCAAACTTGAAGAATATGGGAGGGCAAATTTTGGGGTACAACAGCTTGGAATTTGATCTGCACTTTTCCTTTGAAATTTTGAAGTTTGTTCTACCTCTTTCACGACTTCTCAACCTCTTTTCTTGCCTTGGATTCCTTCTATATATGTAGTGCAACACATTAGGTCAACAAAAACGAATTGAATCTCGCCCATTATGAATATTTGATTTGGTCTTTCATGGAATATGATATCTTTCCAAATTTGCTTCAATCCAATCTTTTTCCACCCAAATAAATCTTGCACGAATTGGTTGTCCTACTAGCTGTACATAGACTCAAAAGATGCACAAAAAAACCAAGATTTGATTTGATTTTATTATTTTACCATTTAATTTGATTTATTTTAATTTAAATGAATAAAAAATAAAAATAAATGATAAAAATAACAAAATAAAAGGTGAAGAAGCTTAGGGGTCGTGGGTCCTATTAGAAACATGTTTCAAACAAGAAAACATGGACCCCTTTGGGGTACAACAGTTGCCCCTGTTCAATTTTCTTAAACCTGAGGATGTAGATTGGCTCGTCTGCCTTTCGTGATATGAAGGTGAAAGATGTTTGAACACTAGAGTGCCCAAAAAATTTGCACTCGCGTGAAGTGATTTGATTTGTGATATCAAGAATGGGCTTATAGAGGCTATCTGGTAGCTGCTAGAGAATTATCGGGGGTGGGCTTAAAGATGCCATCCGAAGAGATGTCGAACGCATAAGAGATTCCATTGCGATAACCCACATACCTGTTGTTGAGGAGGACATCGTTGGGGGGGTGTTGATCTTTGTCTTGAGAGAAATAGAGTTCTAGGAGCTTTAGTTGTCCGTTACTCTACTGGGGAATAATTCCGGTTTGGGAAGCGGAAGTGAACTGTGTGCTTGGTCGGGGTATATGTTGCACCGCGACTTTTGGGGGAAATGTGAAATCAATTGTGTGTGATTGGGTCCCGGTCTTACAGTGTTGTGGACTACTGTTTGGGGATAAGAGAGGAAGAACCCAGATAGTAAGGTTATGAGAAGGAACCCGAATAGTAGGGTTACTTCGATATGAAAGCCTGAATAGTAGAGCTGTGAGAAGGAACCTGGATAGTAGGGTTATTTTGACATGAAAGCCTGGATAGTAGGGCTGTGAGAAGAAACCTGGATAGTAGGGTTACTTCGATATGAAAGCCCGGATAGTAGGGCTGTGAGAAGGAACCTGGATAGTAGGGTTACTTCGAGATGAAAGCCTGGATAGTAGGGTTGTGAGAAGGAACTTGGATAGTAGGGTTACTTCGATATGAAATCCTGGATAGTAGGGCTGTGAGAAGGAACCTGGATAGTAGGGTTACTTCGATATGAAATCCTGGATAGTAGGGCTGTTTCGGAATGAGTTTGGGTAAAACTGCAGAGGGAACCGGGATAAGGTTGTTCTTGTCACACCGATGATTACTCTGTTTAGCTTCGAGTGTTGATCATGGACCTGCTGGAAGTTGTTGATACTAACTGTATTTCCTGAGAGAAATACAAGGTTAGTTATGTGCGATGCATGAGATGCATCGTATGATGACATTTCTCAAAATAAATGAGACCATGCTATATGTAATGCATGTACATGTCATGATGTATGAACATGAAATACTGATGTAACAAACTTAGTCTGGGAAAATAAATCCATGACTACTATTTGGAGAGTATGAGAAATGGTATTCTTGACTGCTGCAAAACCATAGTTCCTTTTATTTTGTTGGGGATGGTGAACAAAGATGACTATGTTGGGGATTCGCCCCTCGTTTACGGATATTTTGCCGAGGAAAGACTCTGTCTGAGGATAACTCTGTGGGGAATAACTCTGTTGGAGAGGAGATACTCTGGTGATAGATCTGCTGATTTGGGGAAATAAACTCAGCTGAGGATGAATTTCTGTTGCTGGTAATAATGAATTCCGTTGGAGATTGCATTTCTTCTTGTGAGAGAAATAAACTCTGCTTGGGGAAAAATTTACTGACTACCTCACGATTGTGAACCTTAGCTGGGGAGAGTTATGCCATGTTCGAGAAATCTAACATCGTTGTCTTTGGATACTTTTTACTTTGTGGGGAGTGTATGTACCACTACTTATGTGCTCAAGCTGGCTCTATCCCGGTACCTGATGGGCAGAGTAACTGTAAGGTTTGGGCACTTCTTGTTGGTCCATGTTCCTGGAATGACGAGTAATCGTCTTTTGTTTCTTATGTAAGTATTTATGAGCAACAACTATTTTTCAAATGCATATATCAAAAATGAATCATTGGATGTTTTTGCAACACAAAACAGAAAAAGAAACAAATTGAAGTTTCGTAAAATGACTTGTATTGATTTTGAAATTGGCCCGTAATAGGCATTTTGTACAAGGAGGCTGACGTCCTAGTAAGAGAACACCTCTGAAAGATAGAAATTACAATTTGTGTAAAAGAAAGAAAAACAGCTATGTGAAACAATCCCATTGGGTTCCAACTCCACTATTGCCTTTATATCTTCAAGCGTCTCATCACTTTGCTACTTGGCCGAAGGTTGATCAGATTAATTGATGTCGTATGAGCTTGATAATTGATACCGAAGTCCGGTTGCAAGATGATCTAATAAGACATAGTGTTACGCTTCAATCCCTAATTTTTTCCTGGACCGCCCTTTCGAGTTTTCAGTCCACCGGGATACCCTTTTTTGCCCAAGCCTCCTTTCCAGGTTTTTGACTTGTCGGGCGTACAGTTTTTTCATTTTCATCCCTTACTTTTGCCCGAACCCTTTTGGTTCGCCGGGAAGCCCTTATTTTTTCCTAGTTCAGTCAACCTAGCGGGTCTTTGATTATGCGCAGTATCTTTTCACTATGTCTGCATTGACGGGGTGTGGAAGGTCGTCACCATCCATGGTGGTTAGAATCATAGCTCCTCCCGAGAAAATGTTCTTAACCACAAATGGCCCTTCGTATGTGGGGGTCCATTTGCCCCTGGGATCACCTTGCGATAGTATGATGCGTTTGATCACTAGATCCCCGAATCGATATTCTTGATGTCTTACTTTCTTGTTAAAAGCTTTGATCATTCGCTTTTGATACGTCTGACCATGATAGATAGCAGTAAGTCTCTTTTCATCGATTAGATTCAGCTGATCAAGTTGGGTCTGAATCCAGTCGTCTTTGTTCAAACCCACATCCTTCATAATCCTGAGAGAGGGTATCTGGACTTTGATGGGTAGGACTGCCTCCATGCCATACACCAAAGAGTAGGGTGTTGCCCCTGTCGACGTCCGTGCTGAGGTACGGTACCCATGAAGAGCGAATGGTAACATCTCGTGCCAGTCTTTATATGTCACTGTCATCTTCTGTACAATCTTCTTGATGTTCTTGTTAGCCGCTTCAACAACCCCATTCATCTTCGGCCGGTAGGGAGAAGATTTATGATGCTGAATCTTGAACTGTTTGTAGAGCTCGGTGATCATCGTGTTATTGATATTTGTACCATTGTCAGAAATAATCCTCTCTGGGACACCATATCGGCAGATCAGATTGTGTCAGATGAACCGCGCCAAAACGTTCTTGGTTACTGTAGCAAAAGAAGCTGCCTCAACCCACTTTGTAAAATAATCAATTGCTACCAGAATGAAACGATGCCCGTTAGACGCAGTAGGTCTGATCTCGCCGATCATGTCGATGCCCTACATTGCAAAAGGCCAAGGAGCAGTCAGAACATTTAGGGGAACCGGATGTACATGCACCTTATCAGCATAGACTTGGAACTTATGACAGGTTCGAGAGTGTTGATAACAATCGGCTTCCATAGTGGACCAGTAATATCCTGCCCGTAGGATTTTCTTCGCCATGGTATGTCCACTAGAATGAGTTCCGAAGGTATCTTCATGTAACTCTTCCATGATCCTTTCTGCCTCGCTCTTGTCTACACACCACAATAAGATTGAATCGTGGTTATGCTTATAGAGGATTCCATTACTGATGAAGAACTTTGTATCTAACCTCCTCAGAAACTACTTATGATTAACAGATGCCCCCTCGGGGTATTATTGAGCCTCAAGATACCTCTTTACCTCATGAAACCAGGGTTTATCTTCTACCTCTTTGGTCTCAATGTCACAGCAATGTGAGGGTTCATCCAACCTCTCAATGGTAATCTGGGGAGCTTCATTGTTCCACCTAACTCTGAACATAGAAGACATAGTAGCTTGTGTGTCCGCTAACTGGTTCTCTTCTCTTGGTAAATGTTCAAAGGTTATCTCCTCAAAGTGTGAGAGCAATGTCAGTACATACTCTTTGTAAGGAATGAGATTCGGGTGCTTCGTATCCCACTCGCCTTTGATCTGACTTATTACCAGAGCAGAATCTCCGAATACACTTAAGAACTTAATCCTCAGGTCAATAGCAGCTCGAAGACCCATGTTACACGCTTCATACTCCGCCATATTGTTGGTACAGTTAAAACATAATCGGGCGGTGTTGTACCCCAAAATTTGCCCTCCCATATTCCTCAAAGATTTGCCAAAGATCAAGCTTCAAAATCTCCCAAGGGTTGCACAGTCCAATTGCCTCCTAACAGTCAAAAATTAGGGTTTTGGTGCTGGCAAAGAAATTGAAGCTTCCAAGGGTCCAAACAAGTCCCACATGCCTACATACATTGTCAAGCATCTATATGCCAAATTTCAAGACTCACAGCATCAAGTTGCACTGTCAAAAACCCTAAATGCTTCACAGTCCACTGTAGGGGCAAAATGGTCATTTGACAGTCAAAAATCCAAATTTTTGGTCAACATCTTATTTTGAAACCACAAACATCATTTGATCAATTCTTGATCATGATTCTCAAAGCATGGCTCAAAAAGTCTCAAGATGCAAAAGTTTCTATTTTTGGACAGCTGAAAAAGTCAACTGCAAATTGACCAAGGCATAACTTCCACATGGTTTATCAGAAAAATCCCATCCAAAGCTCATTTTGAATAGAAAGATATTTCCTACAACTCATCTTCACACTTCAAGTCCAAGAAATTCCCTCACAAAAAGTTATCAATTTCAACATTATAGGTCATTTTCAAAAGTCAACAAAAAGGGACTTTAAGTAAAAGACCATAACTTGAGATTGGTAACTAAAAATGATATGGGACCAAGGGCATTGGTTAGAGGACTTCAATACCTTTCCAAAATGTCCAAGAACATGATCAAAGCTTAAAAATTGAGCAAGATATGCCTTGTGGAAGTTGGGAAATTTTTGGGAATTTTGAAAAGTCAACTTTACTTCAAATGCCTCAAAATTACTAATGGGCCTCAATTTCTTCCATGAATCATCACCTAAAAGCTATGCACGACCCATTGACCTAAAGGGGAGTTATTTTCTCACTTTTAATTAATTAATTGAATTTTTAATCCTATTTATTCATTTAATTAGAATTAATTATGAAAAAAAATACTAAAATAAAGGTTTTTGAATCTTTTTGTGCAGCATATTCTCCCATTAAGAGCTCAATATTTCGTGTACCACATCAAAGAGACCAAATCTTCCAAATAGGCAAGTTTTCATGGCAAAAAAGGATTGAAAAAGATATGCAAAATCAAAAATTCAAAAGCATTGAAACAATAGATCATGGGCTTATTTTTCTAACCTAATTCATTCACACATATATGCACATTAGAACCCTAATGCAAAGAACACAAGAGGCTGCGCAGAAGGCATAGAACAAACTTGCACTTTTTCACAAAAAATCTCAAAACTGTTTTCATAGTTGGAGCTCGTTTCAAGGCCTCAAAGCTATTCTAAAAGCTTGCTGACACCACCAGGAAGAGATTGCAATCAAGAACATAGCCCCTGACCTCAAGAATTGGTAGAACCACGTTGCCCTGTTCATAAATATTTTCATATTCGTGTTTGAATTTGCATAGATTTTCCATACGTTTTAAGAATTGATTTATACCAACATGAGTGTTCTAAAGCTATTGGCATTCTTTGATTGAATTTTTAAGCCCTGTACACGAATCCACCATGAAAGCTGCTTAGGGTTTCAGATCTCTAATTTTGGGGTTTTACGTATAAAGCAAAATTAGCCAATAAAACCAGCACCATTGGAATCGTGACATCCAAACGGATTGAAATCACCCATCGCGCCCTTTTTCTTTTTGCTTATGAGCTAATCGCTATTATTCCATGGCTGTTTTAGTGGGGGTTTAAAACCCCCGCTATCTATTCTTATTTTCAGGCAAAAACAAAGACACAATGGAGAAGACGCTGAGTTGTAAGCACAAGACTGGACAGTTTGAATTTAGCGCGTTTTTTTTTGCTTCAGGCCACTAGCGCTTTTCCACATATGTTATTCACGTTCCATAATAATATCAGATAAACGCGTTGGTTGAGTTGGTCATTGCGTTGGCATGTAGGTATTGGGACCTGGGTTCGATTCCCAGGTCCCCCATATTTCCCTATATTTTTTCTTGTAACATGCTCAGGTACACTGTCCCTCCAGTGGTCCACCATGTACGCGTATACTTGAGCCTGCCACATGTCCAGCAACTTCAATCTAATGGCCAGAATGGGAAGATCACCATGCACGCTGGTCAATGGATCCACACACAATCTCTGAAAGTCAACCAGGCTTCACTCTGATGGGCCAAAATACTTCCAAGACACCTCCAAAAAAGGGTCAACACCCCCATGGTTTGCATCACATTTTCTTTTTCATTTTCTTTTCTTCTTCTTATTTTAATTGTTTTTCTTTTGTTTTATTTAATTCACAAAAATATAATTTTCACAATAATAAAATCAGAAATCAAAACTAAAAAATATATTAATTAATTTAACGCATTAATATTTTTTGTAAATAAATTTAATAATCAAATTAGTAAATTAGGTTAAAATTGTAATGTTTTTTTCTCAAATAATTAAAAAAGTTAGAAATTAGGTTTTTTTTAGCATTTTATTTCTTTTCTCTCAACAAATAATTTCTTTTTCTTATTATTATTAATTATTACTTATTTTGTAAATAAACTTGTAATTAAATAATTAGTGTAAATTAGGTCAAAACTTAAATATTTTTTCTTTAACATTTAAAAATAATTTAGAACTAGGGTTTTATTTAATTTCTAAATTTTAATTAATTCTCTTAATTTCATAAACACCAAAAACCATAAAAAACATTCCTTTTCTCATTAAGTAATTAAATAATTTTTAATTTCATTTAATTTCTTTAAAGGGTCCAGCGCCCTCGCATATTCGATTCCAATTCCTATTTCGCGCATTTATTCTTATTTCATTATGAATATTAATGTAATTGCCCCAAAGCCTTGTAATAGTAATTAGGACTTTTACTTTCCGCACTTTTATTAAAACGGGTCTTTGTTAATTTGGCGATGTATAGACCCGCGCCTTGTAATAGCGTAGGATTTATCTTTCCGCACTTTAATTTCCGCACCCTTAAAACTGTTAATAATTGCATGAAAGAATGAATGGCCCAAATAAAATCAAAGCGTAGCTCACCCAATGCATGATCAAGATGAAACATAATTGAAAATGACACACAATTCACACACCACTCTTAGGGTACGCCTCACTGTTGCCTTGCCCCTCGAAACGTGGTCGTCGAGTATAGGACGTTTTAGTAAGTCCTTATGTCCATGAACATGGCATAAGGGTAGCTTCTAAGGTGTCCTACTGTTGCTCTGGTGACCACACTGTCCCTACAAGCGAATTGACCCGAACACCTCCAACGGTGGTGCTACCTACCTCTCAATGGTGGGATGGCACTACCTTAAGGACATTTACCCAACCTAATTCCTTAGGGTAGGTAGACAACTCATAGGTACTTGCTCTAATTCAAAACAAATCAAAAAACTCTTTTCACACCGACACTTTCAAAAAGCTTTCAAAACAATTTTTCAAACACTCTTGAGGACTGATACAAGAGTCGATCTGAAACTTTCAAAGAAACTTTTTCAAACTCACTCACAATTGAAAAGCAAACACTTTTGAAAACACAAATGAGCAAGTACCTAAGAGCCCATGGATAACCATGGATAGAAAGGGTGCTAACACCTTCCCTTTCTATAAATCTACCTCCCGAACCGAGAAACTATCTCATAAGGAATTTTGTTGTGCTTTTGTCCTGTCCATGTTGGAGAAAATAAAAGACGGTGGCGAATCTTGCTTCCGTGACATTTCGCGAAACCAGCTTTAAACAGTCAGTTCCAGATCCACCGATCACAGAACTGGCGACTCTGCTGGGGATTCTTATAAAAGTGAGGTGTACCTTAG
Organism: Vicia faba; assembly: GCA_948472305.1. Taxonomy (NCBI): domain Eukaryota; kingdom Viridiplantae; phylum Streptophyta; class Magnoliopsida; order Fabales; family Fabaceae; genus Vicia; species Vicia faba. The sequence continues at coordinate 555,914,611 of OX451737.1, read as the reverse complement.
GACTAGGATCACTTGTGTTTTCAATTGCTTTGACTTGTTTGCTTTATTATTATGGGACTGTCTTGGGAGTTCTATAGATCCTAACCCAGATCTGGGGATACCTTCTTAGAAAGTAGCAACAAGGCTGTGAGGGAACTGTGCGGGGTATACCGACATGGTTGAAGCAGTCTGCTACGTTGATATGGCACTTTGGTGTGTACCGGTAACCCTTGAGTCAGTCAAGGAGAGTACCGGGCCTCCGCGTGGTGTCATGAAGCATCAACTGACCTTAGGAACCTTAATTGAACCATCTTGGCCTCTTTAGGGTAGTGAGATAACTGACTTTGGTGCAGTCCGAGGTTGGTTGATACTCGATACTACACTCAATTGAGGGTTGTTTTCCTGGAATATTTCGGTGGCCAGTTCAGTGGCTAAATCGAAACGATGAACAATGAAAACAATCCAGTGATATTGGGACCCTTAGAACCCGGTTACTTCTGATAGGACAGGTTGAGCCCACCAACTTCAAGAGGGTAGTACCCCAGACCCCATGCTGGCCTAAACTCTAAGGGCTGTGGTGTGACTTGTGTGCCTTAACATGTTTGCTTCTTGTGAATATTTGTGGTTTATCATAGCATCATGACATCATACAGCATCACATGCATTGACTAACCATTTCAGGGGTTCGAATCTTCATCTTTGTTCTTGTTTTGTAGGACATGGAAACTGTTCGTAGAAAGACAATTCCGATCAGCCTTGTAAGGATCCCTCCTCAGCTTAAGGAACTTATATCCAGGATTCCCGAGAGCTCTTCTTTCAGTGAGAGACATGGAAGACTCATCAGCTTGGTCAACACCAACATTGAGGAAGATATGCTAAAGGTCCTGTTCCAGTTTTTTGACCCTCTGCATCACTGTTTTACCTTCCTGGATTATCAACTGGTGCCTACATTGGAAGAGTTCTCCCGGCTTCTGAAGATCCCTATCCTTGATCAACTACCCTACAACGGTACGAAAAAGGAACCCAAGATTGAAGAGATTGCCAAAGCACTACGCCTATAACCATCTGACCTCAAGGGACATTGGGAAGTTAGAAGTGGCATCAAAGGGTTCTTAGCCAGGTTTCTGTTTGAGAAGGCCCAAGAATGTTGGAACTCCCTTGACCTACAAGCCTTTGAAGAAGTTGTGGCCCTCCTTGTCTATGGATTGGTTTTGTTCCCGAATCCCGATCAGCTTATAGATATCAGTGCTGTCCAGATCTTCATGTCCAGGAATCCTATACCTACGTTGCTTGGGGACATCCTTCACTCATGTTACACTCGAACCATGAGAAAAAGAGGTGTTCTTATGTGCTGCACTCCTCTCCTGGGAAGGTGGTTTATTTCGCACCTTCCACAATCAGTTTTGAAGAACGAGCGGGGATTGAGATGGTCACAACGGTTAATGACTCTTACACATGCAGATATACATTGGTGCCCTCGGTCCAGAGAAGATGTCACTATCATTGATCGTTGCGGCGAGTTTCCTAATGTTCCTTTACTTGGAATCAAAGGAGGTATTACTTACAACCCGTGTCTGGCTTGGAGACAGTTTGGTTATGCTCGGAGGGACGGCCCTCATGACATGTTAATTCCTGCCATAGTTTTTGACTTCGACAACGATGCGCAAGGACTTCTCCAGAGATTTATCAGAGCTTGGAGGATGCCCAGTAAGATAGATAGCAAGACACTGGGGCACAGGAACTCCATCCCGTTGGAGCCTTATCTCAAGTGGGTACGGGCCCGCTCCCAGAAGTTAGTGATGCCTTATCCTCATGTTCTCCCGGTGATCAAAGAGCCAGTATTGGAAGGAGAAGTGTCCTACACCATTCAGTATCCTGATATGCCTACATCCTGGGAAGAGATGCAGAAGAGCTGGATCCAGCTTAAGGAAGAACGGAATTCTCTTGAGTCCAGTCTACATGCTAGTGAGAAGAAGGTCTTGGAGCTCACGCGCCTACTGCACGAGGAAAAGACTCTCAACACTTACATTGCTCCGAAGAGGATGCGTAGTGTCTTTTGGGATTGATTTTCTTTGTAATGTTTTGCCCACGAGGCTTTGATGTACTGAACAATTATTTCTTAATGATAACGTGTGTTCCTTTTTGTCTACAACAAATTTGAACTTTCGAACCCTTGAATGCATTGCATAAACACATATCATGCATCATGTGCATCGCAGGTACTCTTCTCTTCAGGTTGCTTAATGTTCTTCGCCGTTTATTTCAGCATCATGAACCCTGAATCATCTACCGAGCAGACTATCAAGGCCCTTCAGGCGCAAAACGCACAATTTCAAGAGCTGATCATGGGTTTGGCTCAAGGTCAAGAGGAACTGAAAGCTCTGCTGGTTAAGAAGAAGAAGAAGAAGAGAACTGTTCTATTCAACACGGGCCAGAGGTTTGGTAACACACTGCAGAATGAGGAAGCTGGTTCTTCTGTAGGCAAAAGCAGTCCCCAGGGGGGAAGAGGTCCCAGTCCGGTAGTCTCTGACAACGAGACTGATTTCAATGAGGAGCAGTATCCTCCAGCTGAAGACCGGTACAAGCAGTTGGAAGACCGTCTGAATGCAATGGAAATTCAACAGGTGCCTGGGTTGGATTTCGGCGACTTGGGTCTATCTTCTGGTGTGATCATCCCTCACAAGTTTAAAGCACCATCTTTCGCCAAGTATGACGGGGCGTCCTGCCCTAAGCTACACCTCAGATCTTATGTGCGGAAGATTCAGCCGTACACAGTGGACAAGAACTTATGGATCCACTTCTTCCAGGAGAGTCTTTCAGGGACTCATCTCGAATGGTTCTATCAGCTGGATGGAACCAAGGTTCGTAACTGGGAGGAGTTGGCTACTGCTTTTTACAAGCAGTATCAATATAATGCCGACCTCGCTCCTACGCGTACCCAACTCCAGGGTATGTCGTTAGGATCGGGAGAAGGTTTCAAAGAATATGCGCAGGAGTGGAGGGACCTGGCTGGCAGGGTGCAGCCACCATTAACCGACCGTGAATTGGTAGATATGTTCTTGGGGACCCTATCCGGACCATTCTTCAATCATCTTATTGGTAATTCATCTGCAGGATTCACTGACCTCATTCTGACTGGGGAGAGGATAGAGGCTGGCATGAAGTCAGGTAAGATTCAGAAAGGCGCGTCTTCAAGTTCTGAGAAGAAACCTTTTAAGAAGGAATCCAGTGTTGTGTATGGGCTTAGGAGGCAAGACAAACCAGAGCGCCGCCAAACTGTCAACGCGGTGGTTATTGCTAAGCCTGCTGCCGCCCCTCGGCAAGCTAACCAACCAAGGGCTGAGAGACCCAGAAGAGAATACACTCGGCTGAGTATGACCTTGTCACAGATTCTACCGCAACTGCTATCCACCAACTTGGTAACCGTCAGTGAGGCTCCGAAGATGGTGAATACTGCATCTCCTAAGTATAATCCAAATGCCTGCTGTGCGTATCACTCTGATAGCCCAGGGCATTCTACTGATGACTGCTGGGCCCTGAGAAACAAGGTGCAGGACCTTATTGATGCAAAGGAGATACAATTTGAGGCGCCTGAGAGGCCAAATATGGTGACAGCTCCTATGCCCTAGCATGGAGTAAATGCCGTTGAGGAAGACTTGTATGCCGTTTCTGTGAATGATGTAGCTACTCCTCTGTTGACTGTTAAGAGGAACCTGTTGCTAGCTGGTTTATTTCCGGGTTGTAGCGAGGGTTGCCTTTTGTGTGCTGTTTCCCATACTGGTTGTCTGTTGATGAAGTTGGGCATCCAAAGCCTAATGGATAGCAAAGAAATTATGTTCAAGAAGACCGCTATTCCTTTTGTTCCTGTGGAAGAAGTATCTGTCGTTACAATTTTCAACAATCCAATCAAGGCTCCCCCGAGGAAGCCAGTTAAAATCATGACTGTTGCACCCATTGTTATTACTGTTCCGGGGCCCCTCCCCTATGAATCTGATAAGGCTGTCCCATGGCATTATGGGGCAGATGTGTATGTACTTGGAATAAAGCAAGAGTTCAACACCGGTACCAGCATCAGCAATATCACTGGTCCCGCCAAAGTTACCCGCAGTGGCAGGCTCTTCTCGCCTGACATTGCGCCACCAGTTATTCGAAGACCTCTCATAATTACACCTGCAAGTGCGCCTGTTTCCACTTCTGATCCAGTTTCTACCCCTGTTGCCGAGTCATCTAATACTCGGGGCAAAGTGATTGATGATGAGCCTGACCGAATGGAGGCACCAAAGTCTGTGAATGTTGAAGCCTCCCACCAAGAGATGGAGGAAATTCTTAAGATCATTAAGAGGAGTGACTTCAATGTCGTTGAACAGCTGGGGCATACACCCTCCAAAATCTCTATGCTATCATTGCTGCTATGCTCAGAGGCCCATGCCAAGGCCCTGATCTCATTCCTGAAGATGGCCCATGTGCCACAAGAGACATTTGCAGATCAATTCACTGATTGCGTAGCCAATTTGACAGCTGACAATGGTTTGGGTTTCTCGGATGCTGATCTTACTGCCAAGGGGAAAAACCACAATGATGCCCTGCATGTCTCCATTGAATGCAGGGGCACTACTCTTGCTCACGTGTTGGTGGACACCGGTTCTTCCCTAAATGTGTTGCCCAAGAAGGCCTTAGACCGATTGGATTGTGAGGGCCTGGAATTGAAGCCTAGCAACATCATTGTCCGAGCCTTTGACGGGTCGAAGAGGATGGTTCATGGTGAGGTAGACATTCCTATTCGTGTGGGTTCTCAAGTATTTGACTCGACTTTCTATGTGATGGATATTCGTCCATCTTATTCCTGTTTACTGGGTCGACCTTGGATTCACAAAGCCGGGGCAGTGACCTCCACTCTACACCAGAAGCTCAAGTATCATGTCAGAGGGAAGATTGTTACTGTGCAGGGGGAGGAAGAGTACATGGTTAGTCATTTGAATTCCTTCCGGTATATTGAGATGGATGAGGAGTTTATTGAAACCCCCTTTCAACATTTTGAAGAGGTACCTCCAACATTGGCAGCGACAGAAGCAGTGATCGAAGAAGACTTTCCTTTGAAGATGGCCTCCTTGAAGGACGCCCGGGCTGTAATCGAGAAAGGTGAATGTGCTAACTAGGGCAGGCTCCCTGATTTCACTCCTAAAACTGACAAGTTTGGATTGGGTTTTACTGCAGAGGCTCAGAGGGCTGTGCGCAAAGCTAGGACCGGAAGACCTCCTGTGCTCATCACCAATCCGGGAGTGAATGCTATTGGGGATGAAGACGAAGTGGAAGAATCAGAGTTCGATAGCTGGATCTACCCGACGACTGACGGTGGATTGACCAATTGGACCGCAAAGGATCATATACCTGTTACTTTTGTTACGCATTAATGAATTCCTTTGTTTTTGTTATTTGTAATAAACAATAAACTGAAACTCTATGGCCCGGTGTCCTACCCGGGGCACCGTTGGCTTCATTTGTGAGGGCTTATAACTGTCATTTCCATATATCATGAATAAAGACCTTGGACGTATTTTCGCATTTCAAATCTTGTGCTCCTTTTTCTTTCTTTCTTTCTTTATATATTGCAAAACAACTGTATTTACACACACTCACCCATACAGGTTTCAATCCACTCTGGATCTCACTGGTAACGACTCTGCTACTGCCAGTTATGACTTCGAAAATCCGATCAACTTAGCCGAAGACGAAGGTGAAGATGATTGCGAAGTGCCTGGCGAGCTTGCAAGACTGTTACTCCAGGAAGAGAGGGCAATTCAACCACATGAAGAGCCAGTGGAAACGATAAATCTGGGTACTGAGACAGATAGAAAGGAAGTTAAGATTGGTGCCAATCTGGAGCTCAGCGTGAAGCAACGGTTGACTCAGATGTTACATGATTTTGTGGAGATCTTCGCCTGGTCCTACGAAGACATGCCTGGGTTGGATACCGACATTGTGGTCCATCACTTGCCTACCAAGGAAGACTGCCCTCCGGTTAAGCAAAAGGTCAGTTGTATGCGTCGAGAGATGTCCGAAAAGATCAAAGCTGAGGTTATGAAACAGTTCGATGTCGGGTTTCTAGCAGTGACTTCTTACCCTCAGTGGGTTGCCAATGTGGTGCCGGTACCAAAGAAAGATGGTAAGGTCAGAATGTGCGTTGACTACAGGGATTTAAACAGGACCAGCCCCAAGGATGACTTCCCCCTACCTCACATTGATGTTCTAGTTGACAATACTGCTCAGCACAAGGTGTTCTCCTTCATGGATGGTTTTTCAAGTTATAATCAGATCAAGATGGCTCCTGAAGACATGGAAAAAACTACCTTTGTTACTCAGTGGGGCACCTTCTGCTACAAGGTCATGCCATTTGGATTGAAGAATGCTGGGGCAACCTACCAACGTGCCATGGTTGCTTTATTTCATGACATGATCCATCATGAGATAGAAGTGTATGTTGACGATATGATTGCAATGTCTCAAACTGAGGAGGAACACCTGGACCATCTGCAGAAATTTTTTGACCGTCTGAAGTTATACAAGTTAAGATTGAACCCGAACAAGTGCACGTTTGGGGTAAGATCTGGAAAGTTACTAGGCTTCGTCGTAAGTGACAAGGGTATTCAAGTGGACCCTGCCAAGGTTAAAGCCATTCAAGAGATGCCAGTTCCCAAGACAGAGAAAGAAGTCAGAGGCTTTCTAGGATGATTGAACTACATTGCCCGATTCATCTCGCACCTAACTGCTACTTGTGAACCAATCTTCAAGCTGCTGAAGAAAGATCAGGTAGTACGTTGGAATGATGAATGTCAGGCTGCTTTTGATAGAATCAAAGAGTATCTCCAAGAAACACCCATTCTTATGCCACAGGTTGAAGGGAGACCTCTAATACTATACCTGACAGTACTTGACAGCTCAATGGGGTGTGTGCTGGGGCAGCATGACGAGTCTGGCCGAAAAGAGCATGTCATTTATTACCTTAGCAAAAAGTTTACCGACTGTGAGACCCGATACTCACTGCTCGAGAAAACTTGCTGCGCTTATGTATGGGCTGCTCGCCGGCTGAGACAGTATATGCTGACTCACACTACCTTGTTGATCTCAAAGATGGATCCAATAAAGTACATATTTGAAAAGCCTGCTCTGTCCGGAAGAATAGCGAGATGGCAAATGATCTTGACGGAATACGACATCCAGTACACGACTCAGAAAGCTATCAAAGGAAGTGTATTGGCAGACCATTTGGCACACCAAGCAGTAGATGACTACCAATCAATGAACTTTGAGTTTCCTGACGAGAGTATCATGATTGTGACTGATTGTGAAGTACCTGGACCGGATGAAGGACCTGAGGAAGGATCCCGATGGTCTATGCACTTTGACGGAGCATCCAACGCTTTGGGTAACGGTATTGGCGCTGTGATCATATCCCCTCAAGGCACTCATACTCCACTTACCGCCCGGTTATGTTTCAACTGCACCAACAACATGGCGGAGTATGAGGCATGCATCATGGGACTTCAAGCTGCGATTGACTTAAGGATCAAGTTTCTGAGTGTCTTCGGAGATTCCGCTCTCGTGATCAATCAGATCAAAGGCGAATGGGATACGAAACATCCGAACCTGATTCCTTACAAAGAATGTGTGTTGACATTGATCCCCCATTTCATAGAGATAACTTTTGAACATTTCCCAAGAGAGGAGAATCAGTTGGCGGACGCGTTAGCTACGATGTCTTCTATGTTCAAAGTCAAGTGGGACAATGAGGCTCCCCGGGTCATCATCTGGAAACTGGACGAACCGACATACTGTTGTGATCTGGAGGCTGAGGTAGTGACTGAAAAACCCTGGTACCATGAGGTGAAGAGATACTTGGAAGCTCAGGAATACCCTAAAGGTGCATCTGTCAACGACAAGAAGTTTCTGAGAAGGTTCGCAGCGAAGTTCTTCCTCAGCAACGGCATCCTGTACAAGCGAAACCATGATTCGACCTTACTGCGTTGTGTGGATAAGACTGAAGCAGAAAGGATCATGGCAGAGCTACATGAAGGTACCTTCGGAACACATTCCAGTGGACACACCATGGCAAAGAAAATCCTTCGGGCAGGATATTTCTGGTCCACGATTGAAGCCGACTGCTACCAGCATTCTCGGACATGCCATAAATGCCAGATTTATGCAGATAAGGTGCATGTTCCTCCAGTGCCTCTGAATGTCTTGACAGCACCTTGGCCTTTTGCAATGTGGGGCATAGATATGATCAGCGAGATTAAACCTACGGCGTCCAACGGGCATCGCTTCATCCTGGTAGTGATCGATTACTTTACAAAGTGGGTTGAAGCAGCCTCTTACGCCACAGTAACCAAGAACGTTGTGGCACGGTTCATTCGACATAACCTGATCTGTCGATACGGCGTCCCAGAAAGGATCATTACGGACAATGGTACCAATCTCAATAACAAGATGATCACTGAGCTCTGCGAGCAATTCAAGATACAGCACCACAATTCTTCTCCTTACCGGCCAAAGATGAATGGGGCTGTAGAGGCAGCGAATAAGAATATCAAGAAGATCGTGCAGAAGATGACAGTGACTTACAAAGATTGGCACGAGATGTTACCGTTTGCTCTACATGGGTACCGTACCTCAGCAAGAATGTCAACCGGGGCAACTCCTTTCTCCTTGGTCTATGGCATGGAGGCAGTCTTACCGATTGAAGTGCAGATACCCTCTCTCCGGATAATGAAGGATGCAGATCTGAGTGAAGATGACTGGATCTAGACACGACTTGATCAGTTAAATCTAATTGACGAGAAGAGACTCACCGCTATTTGTCATGGTCAAATGTATCAAAAACGGATGATCAGGGCATTTAACAAGAAGGTCATACCACAAGAGTATCAAGTGGGGGATCTGGTAATCAAACGTATCATCCTTCCTTAGAGTGATCCAAGGGGCAAATGGACCCCCACGTACGAAGGGCCATTTGTGGTTAAACATGTGTTCTCAGGAGGAGCCATGATCCTAACCACCATGGATGGTGACGACCTCCCTCACCCCGCCAATGCAGACATGGTAAAAAGATACTACGCATGATAAAAAGACCCGCTAGGTTGACATACCTAGGCAAAAATTAGGGCTTCCCGGCGAACCAAAAGGGTTCGGGCAAAATGAGGGATGAAAAATGAAAAAAATCTGTACACCCGGCAAGTCGAAAACCTGAAAAGGCGGCTTGGGCAAAAATGGGTATCCCGGTGGACTGAAAACCCGAAAGGGCGGTCCAGGCAAAAATTAGGGATTAAAGCGTAATACTATGTCTCATTGGATCACTTCGCATCCAGAATCCGGTATCAACTATCAAGTTCAAACGGCATCGATCAGTCAGCTTCATCTTCATTTAGGTCGTCAAGTGATGAGACGCTCGAAGATATAAAGGCGATAGCAGAGTTGGAACCCAGTGGGATTATTCTTCTCACATAGCTGTTTTGTTTTTCCCTTTTTCACAAAATTGTATAAATTCTGTTGTTCGGCGGCGTTCTCTTACTAGGACGTCAGCCTCTTGTACAAAAACACCTATTTACAGGCAATTCAAAAATCAATATAAATTCACTTTCCATCTAAAATTGCCAATTATTTTTCCTTTTCTGTTTTGTTTTGCGAAGAACGTCCAAGGTTCAATTTGTGATATATGCATTTGACAATAATTGCTAACTCATAAGTATTTGCACACGAAACAAAGGATTAATTACAGGTAACATTAGAAACAGGGGCAATAATGAGTGGGCTAAGCGATCTAATTGCTCTGTCCATCAAGGTACCAAGGTAAGTTCAGCTGAAGAACATAACCAAGATATCTTAAATCCCCAGAGAGTGAGCCAGCAAGTCAATACACTCTCCCCAAGCAAAGCTACTATCAGCCTTAAAGAGGTTGGGTATCCCCCAGCCGATCTCAACATTCCCCAGCGCAGTATACAAACATTCTTAACAAGCATCCCCGGCAGTCTTGATCTAAGATTATTCCCCGGCGGTATACCAGACATTCAGTGGAGTCATTTCCCCAGTACAGTTCAAATTTCCCCAGGAGAGTCCAGTCTGAAGTCTCCCCAGGAAAGTGGAAACCATCTCCCCGGCAGGAAGCTTATCCCCAGTAGATTCTGGAAGCTTACCCCTGCAGAGCACGAACGCATCTCCCGGTTTTTATTCAAAGGTTATTTCCCCACCAGGATATAACTGGGTTATCCTCAGCCAATAACCACGGAAAGATTGTCCTCGGCAAGGTCTTCTTATCCCCAGCGGAGTCTATTAAAACTTCCAACATAACAACGGCATCCCCAGCGGAGTTATCATCAAACCTCAGCAAAGTACATCTCTCCCCACAGAGCATTGTCCCCCAGCAAGATCGCTAGAGTAATTTTTCTCCCCGCAGAGTAATCCATTTGCCAAGTCTATCCCCCAACGGAGTTACCTTCTCCTACCGGTATTCTTGCAACCATCACTCCCCAGAAGAAACAAAAGCTCTACATCAGCCCAGGATTTAATTTCCCGGCACTCGTCAAGGATTTACTTTCCTAGGCAAAAACATGCATTCATAATCAAATCATCATACACTATAGCATGCATATACGCATCATGAACATACAATCTCACTTATTCTGAGAACATCCCGCATGTCATACATCATGGCATCGCACACAACTAACATTTTGTCTTTTCAGGACAAAGGTTAATACAAAGATAATTACTATCAACGGTCGCAACTAAAGATCCGATTCCTGTATCTCGCCAGGGTGTATCTGTTGACGATCGATTCCAGACCCAATTCCTGTATCTTGCCAGGGTGCGTCTGAAGAGTTTGAGGATCCGATTCCTGTATCTTGCTAGGGTGTATCCGTTGACGACTAACATTACCAGAACCGATTCCTGTATCTTGCCAGGGTGCGTCTGAAGAGTTTGAGGATCCGATTCCTGTATCTTGCCAGGGTGTATCCGTTGACGACTAACATTACCAGATCCGATTCCTGTATCTTGCCAGGGTGCGTCTGAAGAGTTTGAGGATCCGATTCCTGTATCTTTCCAGGGTGTATCCGTTGACGACTAACATTACCAGATCCGATTCCTGTATCTTGCCAGGGTGCGTCTGAAGAGTTTGAGGATCCGATTCCTGTATCTTTCCAGGGTGTATCCGTTGACGACTAACATTACCAGAACTGATTCCTGTATCTTGCCAGGGTGCGTCTGAAGAGTTTGAGGATCCGATTCCTGTATCTTGCCAGGGTGTATCCGTTGACGACTAACATTACCAGATCTGATTCCTGTATCTTGCCAGGGTGCGTCTGAAGAGTTTGAGGATCCAATTCCTGTATCTTGCCAGGGTGTATCTGTTGACGACTAACATTACCAGAACCGATTCCTGTATCTTGCCAGGGTGCGTCTGAAGAGTTTGAGGATCCGATTCCTGTATCTTGCCAGGGTGTATCCGTTGACGACTAACATTACCAGAACCGATTCCTATATCTTGCCAGGGTGTATCTGTTGACGACTATATTCTCCGGACTCGATTCCTGTATCTCGCCAGGGCACGTCTGAAGAGTTTAAAGACTCGATCCCTGTAACCAGCCAGGGCACGTCTACATAAAAAGTTTGAAGATCAACTCCTGTAACAGGCCAGGTAATTATCTTTCTTTTCCAGGTACGCAAGTTCTCGCTAAGGAAACTCTTACGTGATCGACACATCAGATGGCATCTATAAGCCCATCCTCCTATCCATCAATCTCCAAATGGCATCTATAAGCCCATTCCCTATATCACACTGCTAACATGTGAGCGCAAATTTCTGGGCACTCTAGTGTTCAATCATCTTCCACCTTCAGATTACGAAAGGCACGCCAGCCAATCTACATCCTCGGGTCTAAGAAGATTGAACAGGGGCAACTGTTGTACCCCAAAATTTTCCCTCCCATATTCCTCAAAGATTTGCCAAAGATCAAGCTTCAAAATCTCCCAAGGGTTGCACAGTCCAATTGCCTCCTAACAGTCAAAAATTAGGGTTTTGGTGCTGGCAAAGAAATTGAAGCTTCCAAGGGTCCAAACAAGTCCCACATGCCTACATACATTGTCAAGCATCTATATGCCAAATTTCAAGACTCACAGCATCAAGTTGCACTGTCAAAAACCCTAAATGCTTCACAGTCCACTGTAGGGGCAAAATGGTCATTTGACAGTCAAAAATCCAAATTTTTGGTCAACATCTTATTTTGAAACCACAAACATCATTTGATCAATTCTTGATCATGATTCTCAAAGCATGGCTCAAAAAGTCTCAAGATGCAAAAGTTTCTATTTTTGGACAGTTGAAAATGTCAACTGCAAATTGACCAAGGCATAACTTCCACATGGTTTATCAGAAAAATCCCATCCAAAGCTCATTTTGAAGAGAAAGATATTTCCTACAACTCATCTTCACACTTCAAGTCCAAGAAATGCCCTCACAAAAAGTTATTAATTTCAACATTATAGGTCATTTTCAAAAGTCAACAAAAAGGGACTTTAAGTCAAAGACCATAACTTGATATTGGTAAATCAAAATGATATGGGACCAAGGGCATTGGTTAGAGGACTTCAAGACGTTTCCAAAATGTCCAAGAACATGATCAAAGCTTAAACATTGAGCAAGATATGCCTTGTGGAAGTTGGGAAATTTTTGGGAATTTTGAAAAGTCAACTTTACTTCAAATGCCTCAAAATTACAAATGGGCCTCAATTTCTTCCATGAATCATCACCCAAAAGCTATGCACGACCCATTGACCTAAAGGGGAGTTATTTTCTCACTTTTAATTAATTAATTGAATTTTTAATCCTATTTATTCATTTAATTAAAATTAATTATGAAAAAAAAATACTAAAATAAAGGTTTTTGAATCTTTTTGTGCAGCATATTCTCCCATTAAGAGCTCAATATTTCGTGTACCACATCAAAGAGACCAAATCTTCCAAATAGGCAAGTTTTCATGGCAAAAAAGGATTGAAAAAGATATGCAAAATCAAAAATTCAAAAGCATTGAAACAATGGATCATGGGCTTATTTTTCTAACCTAATTCATTCACACATATATGCACATTGGAACCCTAATGCAAAGAACACAAGAGGCTGCGCAGAAGGCATAGAACAAACTTGCACTTTTTCACAAAAAATCTCAAAACTGTTTTCATAGTTGGAGCTCGTTTCAAGGCCTCAAAGCTATTCTAAAAGCTTGCTGACACCACCAGGAAGAGATTGCAATCAAGAACATAGCCCCTGACCTCAAGAATTGGTAGAACCACGTTGCCCTGTTCATAAATATTTTCATATTCGTGTTTGAATTTGCATACATTTTCCATACGTTTTAAGCATTGATTTATACTAACATGAGTGTTCTAAAGCTATTGGCATTCTTTGATTGAATTTTTAAGCCCTGTACACGAATCCACCATGAAAGCTGCTTAGGGTTTCAGAGCTCTAATTTTGGGGTTTTACGCATAAAGCAAAATTGGCCAATAAAACCAGCACCATTGGAATCGTGACATCCAAACGGATTGAAATCACCCATCGCACCCTTTTCCTTTTTGCTTATGAGCTAATCGCTATTATTCCATGGCTGTTTTAGTGGGGGTTTAAAACCCCCGCTATCTATTCTTATTTTCAAGCAAAAACAAAGACACAATGGAGAAGACGCTGAGTTGTAAGCACAAGACTGGACAGTTTGAATTTAACGCGTTTTTTTTTTGCTTCAGGCCACTAGCGCTTTTCCACATATGTTATTCACGTTCCATAATAATATCAGATAAACGCGTTGGTTGAGTTGGTCATTGCGTTGGCATGTAGGTATTGGGACCTGGGTTCGATTCCCAGGTCCCCCATATTTCCCTATATTTTTTCTTGTAACATGCTCAGGTACACTGTCCCTCCAGTGGTCCACCATGTACGCGTATACTTGAGCCTGCCACATGTCCAGCAACTTCAATCTAATGGCCAGAATGGGAAGATCACCATGCACGCTGGTCAATGGATCCACACACAATCTCTGAAAGTCAACCAGGCTTCACTCTGATGGGCCAAAATACTTCCAAGACACCTCCAAAAAAGGGTCAACACCCCCATGGTTTGCATCACATTTTCTTTTTCATTTTCTTTTCTTCTTCTTATTTTAATTGTTTTTCTTTTGTTTTATTTAATTCACAAAAATATAATTTTCACAATAATAAAATCAGAAATCAAAACTAAAAAATATATTAATTAATTTAACGCATTAATATTTTTTGTAAATAAATTTAATAATCAAATTAGTAAATTAGGTTAAAATTGTAATGTTTTTTTCTCAAATAATTAAAAAAGTTAGAAATTAGGTTTTTTTTAGCATTTTATTTCTTTTCTCTCAACAAATAATTTCTTTTTCTTATTATTATTAATTATTACTTATTTTGTAAATAAACTTGTAATTAAATAATTAGTGTAAATTAGGTCAAAACTTAAATATTTTTTCTTTAACATTTAAAAATAATTTAGAACTAGGGTTTTATTTAATTTCTAAATTTTAATTAATTCTCTTAATTTCATAAACACCAAAAACCATAAAAAACATTCCTTTTCTCATTAAGTAATTAATTAATTTTTAATTTCATTTAATTTCTTTAAAGGGTCCAACGCCCTCGCATATTCGATTCCAATTCCTATTTCGCGCATTTATTCTTATTTCATTGTGAATATTAATGTAATTGCCCCAAAGCCTTGTAATAGTAATTAGGACCTTTACTTTCCACACTTTTATTAAAACGGGTCTTTGTTAATTTGGCGATGTATAGACCCGCGCCTTGTAATAGCGTAGGATTTATCTTTCCGTACTTTAATTTCCGCACCCTTAAAATTGTTAATAATTGCATGAAAGAATGAATGGCCCAAATAAAATCAAAGCGTAGCTCACCCAATGCATGATCAAGATGAAACATAATTGAAAATGACACACAATTCACACACCACTCTTAGGGTACGCCTCACTGTTGCCTTGCCCCTCGAAACGTGGTCGTCGAGTATAGGACGTTTTAGTAAGTTCTTATGTCCATGAACATGGCATAAGGGTAGCTTCTAAGGTGTCCTACTGTTGCTCTGGTGACCACACTGTCCCTACAAGCGAATTAACCCGAACACCTCCAACGGTGGTGCTACCTACCTCTCAATGGTGGGATGGCACTACCTTAAGGACATTTACCCAGCCTAATTCCTTAGGGTAGGTAGACAACTCATAGGTACTTGCTCTAATTCAAAACAAATCAAAAAACTCTTTTCACACCGACACTTTCAAAAAGCTTTCAAAACAATTTTTCAAACACTCTTGAGGACTGATACAAGAGTCGATCTGAAACTTTTAAAGAAACTTTTTCAAACTCACTCACAATTGAAAAGCAAACACTTTTGAAAACACAAATGAGCAAGTACCTAAGAGCCCATGGATAACCATGGATAGAAAGGGTGCTAACACCTTCCCTTTCTATAAATCTACCTCCCGAACCGAGAAACTATCTCATAAGGAATTTTGCTGTGCTTTTGTCCTGTCCATGTTGGAGAAAATAAAAGACGGTGGCGACTCTTGCTTCCGCGACATTTCGCGAAACCAGCTTTAAACAGTCAGTTCCAGATCCACCGATCACAGGCGGTGAACGGAGTATGACAGCCCTCAGGATATATAATTACAGCACCAATTCCATTACCCAATGCGTTCGAGGCTCCATCAAAATACATAGACCATCGAGATCCCTCCTCAGGTCCTTCATCCAGTCCAAGTTCTTCGCAGTCGGTTACCAATATAATATCCTCATCCGGGAACTCGAAATTCATGGACTGGTAGTCATCCACAGCCTGATGCGCCAAATGATCCGCCAATACACTTCCCTTGATTTCTTTTTGGGTTGTGTTTTGGATGTCGTATTCGGTTAAGATCATCTGCCCTCTTGCTATTCTTCCGGATAAGGCGGGCTTCTCGAAAATATACTTGATTGGATCCATCTTCGATATCAACAAGGTATTGTGAGTCAACATATGTGATCGGTGGATCTGGAACTGACTGTTTTAAAGCTGGTTCGCGAAATGTCGCGGAAGCAAGAGTCGCCACCGTCTTTTATTTTCTCCAATTGGAAAGGACAAAAGCACAGAAAAATTCCTTTAAAGAGATTGCTCTCGGTTCGGGAGGTAAGTTATAGAAAGGGAAGGTGTTAGCACCCTTTCTATCCATGGTTATCCATGGGCTCTTAGGTACTTGCTCAATGTGTTTTCAAAAATGTTTGCTTTTCAATTGTGAGTGGGTTTTGAAAAAGTTCTGTTTAAAATTTCAGATCGACTCTTGTATCGGTCCTCAAGAGTGTTTGAAAAGTTGTTTTGAAAGCTTTTTGAAAGTGTAGGTGTGAAAAGTATTTTGTTTGTTTTTTTTTGAAAAGAGCAAGTATCTACGAGAACCTACCTACCCTAAGGAATTCGTCTGTGTAAGAGTCCTTTAAAGTAGTGCCATCCCACCATTGAGAGGTAGGTAGCACCACTGTTGGAGGTGTGCGGGTCAATTCGATTTTAGGGACAGTGTGGTCACCAAAGCAATGGTAGGACACCTTAGAAGTAACTCTAATGTCCTAGATCCTTTTAATCCGAGGCAACTGTTTCGAGGCAACCGGATCTTTAGACATCAGAGCGACTGCTAAAACATTCTATGCTTGACGACCACCTTTCGAAAGGCAGCAGTGAGGCGTACCCTAGGGGTGGTGTGTGCGGTCCGTGTGTCATGTTTCAATTATTTATTTGTCTTGTCATGCATTGGTGATCTAACGATTCGATTTTATTTTTGGGCATACATTCTTTCATGCTATTGTTTAACAGTTATATTTGCGAGAAAATAAATCTAAACTATTACAACCGGCGCGGGTCCACATCGCCAAAAAACCGAACCCGATTTGACTGAAAATAGATAAAGCGAAAAAATAAAAGTCCGAGAGTTTTAAATTACATGGCTTTGGGGCATATACATAACTATTTACACAATATAAAACAAATGCGCGAAATAAAGAGATTAACAAAATTAGGGCGTTGGACCCTTTTACAAACAATTAAAAATTAATCAAGGAATCTAAAATTAAAAATTAAATGAAAAATAATGTTTTTGTGTTTTTTAGGTCTAAAAGAAAAAAGGAAAAAAAAAATTAATTAGAATTAAAGTGCTAAACCTAATGTTTTTTTAAGTTTATTATGAAAAAAGATTTAATTTCTAACCTAAGTAAATTCTAAACTAATTTATGTACAATTTTGGATTTATAGAAAATAAATAATAAATAATAATATTGTGAGAAAAAAGGAAAAAAATTAAAAAGGATATAAAAAATTAATAATTAACCTAATTCTACATTTTTTTGGGTTTTTATTATGAAAAAAAAGAATTAAAATTAAAATTAAAACCTAATTAAACTAAATGAGTTACATTTTAATTTATTAAAAAAAAAGAATCAAAATTAATTATGTTTTTTTTTCCTTTCTGTATTTTTTAATGTTTTTGCATTTTTGTAAGAATTAATTAAATAAGAAAATAAAACACAAGTAAATTTAAAAATAATAGAATATAAAGAAAATTAGAAAAAAGATAGAACCAGGGGGGGGGGTAGACCCCAGAATTGGAGGTGCAGTTTTGAGAAGCCTGGCCCAGTTATTTGTGAGAATTTGTTGACTTTTTTGATCCAGTGTAATGCATTTGACTGAAGCGTAGCATGTTTCCCAATCCTTGCCCTTGATGTGAGTGCTCTGGGACACGTGGATAAGCTGATGTTGAAGTGTATGGTGAGTCTCAATGTGAGCGCTGCATGTGAATTCAAATGAAAAAATAATATTGAGTTTTGCAAGACCTGGGACTTGAACCCAGGTCATTGAGATTACATGCGCTTGTCTTGGCCAGCTGAGCTATGTTGATTTCATTTAACATATAATAGTCAATAAAATATATAAAAGAAAATGGTTAGTGCTTATTTAAAACGCGCGCAAATTCAAACTCATCCAATCCACTTGTGCCACGCCATCGTCACTTCCAATTTCCTGAAATACAAACAAAGAAGGCAACGGTTTTGAAACGTTGTTTTAAACATGCTATGAGAAAATAGCGAATAGCCATATAGGCTATATAAATTGTTCGCGATGGTATCTTCTTCTTCGTCTGGGTGTACTGAGTTCAACCATGGTAGTCAGGGACCCTAATTTTTCCCCTAGGCAAAATCCCTAATTTGAGAAAGCTGTAACCCTAGGATTCGAAAATGGCAATTTCTTATTCATGGCACAAAAATGAAATTAAATGCAAGGGTTAGCTCAGAAACTTCACATGGAACAAGAATGTACAATTGAAATGCAAAGAAGATGCTTAAAATGGAGAGTATGATTTCAAAAATTCTTCGGTACAGTTTGGATGGTAACTACCGTTTCTTCGCGTTTTGATGGAGGTTATGAATTGAAATGCGTTCAGTGATGGTCCAGGATGCTAATGGTATAAAAATTGAGGCTTGAAAAGATCCTCTAGCACTGATTTCAGATTTGCATTTTATGTCCAAAATTTCAAATGTCCAATGGCTTTTTCAGCGAGCTTTTTGCTATGTTCTAGGTAGGGTTGGACTCAGTGATCATCATGGAATTGAATAGGCTTGCTAACTCTCCTTAATTCATGCTTGTTAGAGAATTGGCCTTAGGGTTTCTTCCATTAACCATTTTTCCTAATTTTTAGCCAAAACCTAGACCTAGTGTGCAAATGAACCTTAGCCTGATTTTTGAGTTGGTTCATGATACATAGGAATTGTCCAAGTTCATTTGACACTATTTCATTGATTTTTAAATTTTATTTGAATTTTCAAAGACTTAAAATGAATTAAATCATCAAAAATTAAATAAAATAAAAAAGTCAATATTTGGTCTTGAAATTAACCATGGGACACGTGTGTGGCATGACAAGGATGAACAAAGTGAGAAAAATGGGGCCCTTTTGTCAAAATTGGATTTTCAAGGATAGTTGACTTTTGCCATTTCACAAAAATTTCCCAACTTCTACAAGGCATAACTTGCTCAATTTTTAAGCTTTTCACATGTTCTTGGACATTTTGGAAAGGTCTTTGAGTCCTTTAACCAATGCCTTTGGTCCCATGTCATTTTGATTTACCAATCTCAAGTTATGGTCTTTGACTTAAAGTCCCTTTTTGTTGACTTTTGAAAATGACCTGTAATGTTGAAATTGATAACTTTTTGTGAGAGCATTTCTTGGACTTGAAGTATGAAGATGAGTTGTAGGAAATGTCTTTCTCTTCAAAATGAGCTTTGGATGGAATTTTTCTGATGATCCATGTGAAAGTTATGCCTTGGTCAATTTCAGTTGACTTCTTCAGCTGTCCAAATATAGCAACTTCTGCATCTTTGATGATTTCTGAGCCAAATTTTGAGAATCATGATCAAGCATTGATCAAATGATGTTTGTGGCTTCAAAATGGTATATTGACCAAAAATTTGAACTTTTGACTGTCAAATGACCATTTTGCCCCTACAGTTGACTGTAGTGCAATTTAGGGTTTTGACTGTGCAATCTTGAGCTGAATGCCTTGAAACTTGATATGAGGATGCTTGACCATCTTTGTAAGCATATGAGACTTGATTGGGCCTTTGAACACTTCCCTTTCTTGATCAGAATACAAACCCTAATTTTGACTGTATGGGAGACTGTTGCACTGCACAACCCTTGGGGAATTTTGTAGCTTGGCTTGGCAATTTCTTGAGGAATATGGGAGGGCAAATTTTGGGGTATAACAGTTGCCCCTGTTCAATCTTCTTAGACCTGAGGATGCAGATTGGCTGACGTGCTTTTCGTAATCCGAGGGTAAAAGATGATTGGACACTAGAGTGCCCGGAAATTTGCGCTCACATGGTAGCGGTGTGGTGGGAATAGGCTTATAGATGCCATTTGGATGTTTGATTGAGTAAGAGATTCCTTCGCTAGAACCTGCATACCTGCAAAACAGAAAATGAGTACCTGACACGTTGCAGGAGCTGATGTTTAGATGTGTCCTGACTGGTTACAGGAGCTGAGTCTGGAGCTTCAAACGGCGATGAAAGATCCAGGGATGATTACTTCCTTAGCATGAATGGTAAGAGAGCCTTGGGTGACTTTAATTTCAACAATGCTCGTTGAGAAAAAATCTGGGGTGTCTTCTACTGGGATAAGCATCAGGGAGATCTCAAGGTCGATCTGACTGAACCAGAGAGGCCTTTGACAGAATCAGGAAAATCTTGGGACGATTTAACTGAACCGGTCTAGGTCTTGAAATGTCTTCAATGGGATAAGCATCAGGGAGATCCTAGGTCGATCTGACTGAACCAGAGAAGGCCTTTGACTGGACCAGTCTAGGTCTTGAAATGTCTTCAAAGGGATAAGCATCAGGAAAATCTTGGGACGATTTAACTGAACCAGAGAAGGCCTTTGACTGAACCAGTCTAGGTCTTGAAATGTCTTCAAAGGGATAAGCATCAGGAAAATCTTGGGACGATTTAACTGAACCAGAGAAGGCCTTTGACTGAACCAGTCTAGGTCTTGAAATGTCTTCAAAGGGATAAGCATCAGGAAAATCTTGGGACGATTTAACTGAACCAGAGAAGGCCTTTGACTGAACCAGTCTAGGTCTTGAAATGTCTTCAAAGGGATAAGCATCAGGAAAATCTTGGGACGATTTAACTGAACCAGAGAAGGCCTTTGACTGAACCAGTCTAGGTCTTGATATGTCTTCAAAGGGATAAGCATCAGGAAAATCTTGGGACGATTTAACTGAACCAGAGAAGGCCTTTGACTGAACCAGTCTAGGTCTTGATATGTCTTCAAAGGGATAAGCATCAGGAAAATCTTGGGACGATTTAACTGAACCAGAGAAGGCCTTTGACTGAACCAGTCTAGGTCTTGAAATGTAGCTTGAGAACTTAACTGGATCTTCCCTGAAAGGTAAAAGTCAGTCATATGCAATGCATGATATGGATCAAGCAATGATGTTCTCAACATAAATGAGATTTGTATGATGCAGTGCGTTATGCATGCTATATGTGATGTTTTATGTATGTTTTCGTCTAGGAAAATGAATCCTTGACGGGTGCCGGGAAGTCGTATCCCGGGCTGATGTCGAAGAATAGATTTTGCTTCCGTTGGGGATGATAACTGCAAGGATACCGGTAGGAGAAGATGACTCCGTTGCGGAATAAACTTGGCGAATGGGAGATTCTGCGGGGAGAAAAGATACTTTAGCGATCATGCTGGGAAGCAATACTCTGTGGGAAGAGTGATGCCTTGCTGAATGTTGATAGTAACTTTGTTGGGGATACCGTTGCTGTATTGGAAGTGTAAATTGACTTCGCTGGGGATAGGAAAGAACTACGTTGACGACGACCTTCCCTTGGCTTTTGGCTGAGGATAACCCAGTTATATCCTGTTGAGGAAATAACTCTTTAAATCGAGCCAGACGACGCGTTCGTGTCCTGTGAAGGATAAGCTTCCAGAATTTACTGGGGATAAGCTTACTGCTTGGGGAGATGAATTCCACTTTTCCTGGGGAACTTGGATGGGACTCTCCTGGGGAAGTTTTGATATGCTGGGGAAGAATGCACTGACTTGCTGTCTCACTCTCTGGGGAATTTAAGATGTCTGGTTAGGTTCTTTAGCTGAACCTACTTTGGTACCTTGGATAGAACAATTAGACTGCTCAAACAACTCTTTATTGCCCCTGTTTCTAGCGTCACCTGCAATTAATTCTTTGTTTCATATGCAAATATTTATGAGTTAGCAAATTATTGTCAATGCATATATCACAAATTGAGCCTTGGACGTTCTTCGCAAAACAAAACAGAAAAAGAAAAACACTTGGCACGTTTAACTGAAAAGTATATTTGTATTGATTTTGAATAGCCTGTGAATAGGCGTTTTGTGTACAAGAGGCTGACGTCCTAGTAAGAGGTACGCCGCTGAACAAAAGAGTTTATACAAGTTTTGTACAAAAGAAAATAAAACAGCTGTGTGAAATATGAATGATCCACTGGGTTTCAATTCTGCTATCGCCTTTATAACTCTGAGCGTCTCATCACTTGATGACCTTGGTTGAAAGTGAAGCTGACTGATCGATGCCGTCTTGATGTAAATACCGGATTCTGGATGCAAAGTGATCCAATGAGACATAGTATTACGCGTTTATCCCTAATTTTTGCCTGGACTGCCCTTTCGGGTTTTCAGTCCACCGGGATACCCATTTTTGCCCAAGCCGCCTTTTCAGGTTTTCGACTTGCCAGGTGTACAGATTTTTCATTTTCGTCCCTTCATTTTGCCCGAACCCTTTTGGTTCGACGGGAAGCCCTAATTTTTGCCTAGACATGTCAGCCTAGCGGGTCTTTTTCATGCGTAGTATTTTTTAACTATGTCTGCATTGGCGGGGTGAGGAAGGTCGTCACCGTCCATGTTGGTTAATATCATTGCTCCTCCTGAGAACACATGCTTAACCACAAATGGCCCTTCGTACGTAGGGGTCCATTTGCCCCTTGGATCACTCTGAGGAAGGATGATTCGCTTGATCACCAGATCCCCGACTTGATATTCCTGTGGTCTGACCTTTTTGTTAAATGCCCTGATCATTCGCTTCTGATACGTCTGACCATGGCAGATAGCAGCAAGTCTCTTTTCGTCAATAAGGTTGAGCTGATCAAGTCGTGTCTGGATCCAATCATCTTCATTCAGATTTGCATCCTTCATTATCCGGAGAGAAGGAATTTGTACTTCGATTGGCAAGACTGCCTCCATGCCATAAACCAGAGAGAAAGGAGTTGCCCCGGTTGACGTCCTAGCTGAGGTACGATACCCATGCAGAGCGAACGGTAACATCTCGTGCCAATCTTTATACGTTACTGTCATCTTCTGCACGATCTTCTTGATGTTTTTGTTAGCGGCCTCTACAGCCCCATTCATCTTCGGTCTGTAAGGAGAAGAATTGTGGTGCTGTATCTTGAACTGTTCGCAAAGCTCGGTGATCATCTTATTGTTCAGATTGGTACCGTTGTCTGTAATAATCCGCTCAGGAACGCCGTACCGACAGATCAGGTTGTGCCGAATGAACCGTGCCACAACAGTCTTAGTTACCGTAGCATAGGATGCTGCCTCCACCCACTTCGTAAAATAATCAATCGCCACTAGGATGAAGCGATGTCCATTAGATGCCGTAGGTTTAATCTCACCGATCATGTCTATGCCCCACATTGCAAACGGCCAAGGCGCAGTCAGAACATTCAGGGGAACCGGAGGAACATGCACCTTGTCTGCGTAGATCTGGCATTTATGGCATGTCCTAGAATGTTGGTAGCAATCAGCTTCCATGGTGGACCAGTAATACCCTGCCCGTAGAATCTTCTTTGCCATGGTGTGTCCACTGGAGTGTGTACCAAAAGTCCCGTCATGTAGCTCTTCCATTATTCTATCTGCTTCAGTCTTATCTACACAACGCAGTAGAGTTGAATCCTGGTTTCGCTTGTACAAGATGCCATTGCTAAGAAAGAACTTGGCTGCGAACCTCCTCAGGAATTTCTTATCATTGACAGATGCTCCCTCAGGGTATTCCTGTGCTTCCAGATATTTCTTCACTTCGTGGTACCAAGGCTTCTCAGTTACCAATTCAGTTTCGAGATCGCAACAGTATGCCGGTTCGTCCAGTTTCCAAATGATGATCCGGGGAGCTTCGTTATCCCATTTAACCTTGAACATCGAAGACATTGTAGCCAACGCGTCCGCCAGCTGATTCTCTTCTCTTGGAAAGTGCTCAAATGTTATCTCTGTGAAGTGGGGGATCAGGGCCAACACGCATTCTCTGTAAGGAATCAAGTTTGGATGTTTCGTATCCCACTCTCCTTTGATCTGATTGATCACGAGAGCGGAATCTCCGAAGACACTTAGAAATTTGATTCTCAGGTCAATCGCAGCTTGAAGACCCATAATACACGCTTCATACTCCGCCATGTTGTTGGTACAGTTGAAACACAGCCGGGCGGTGAGTGGAGTATGAGTACCTTGTGGAGATACGATTATGGCGCCGATACCATTTCCCAAAGCATTGGAGGCTCCGTCAAAGTGCATAGACCATCGGGATCCTGGTTCAGGTCCTTCATCCGGTCCGGGTATTTCACAGTCAGTTACTATCATAATGCTTTCGTCTGGAAACTCGAAGTTCATTGATTGGTAGTCATCCACAGCTTGATGTGCTAGGTGGTCTGCCAATACACTTCCCTTGATGGCTTTTTGGGTCGTGTATTGAATGTCGTATTCCGTCAAGATCATCTGCCATCTTGCAATTCTCCCAGACAGAGCAGGCTTTTCGAATATGTACTTTATAGGATCCATTTTTGAGATTAACAAGGTAGTGTGAGTCAGCATATACTGTCTTAGCCGGCGAGCAGCCCATACCAAAGCGCAGCAAGTTTTCTCAAGCAGTGAGTATCGGGTCTCACAGTCGGTAAACTTTTTGCTAAGGTAATAAATGGCATGCTCTTTTCGGCCAGACTCGTCATGCTGCCCCAGCACACACCCCATTGAGTTGTCTAGCACTGTCAGATAAAGTATCAAAGGTCTCCCTTCAACCGGTGGCATAAGGATGGGTGGTTCTTGGAGATATTCCTTGATTCTGTCAAAAGCAGCCTGACATTCATCATTCCAACGTACTACCTGATCTTTCTTCAGCAGCTTGAAGATTGGCTCACAGGTGGCCGTCAGATGAGAGATGAAGCGAACAATGTAATTCAGGCGTCCTAAAAAGCCTCTGACTTCCTTCTCTGTTTTAGGAACCGGCATCTCTTGAATAGCTTTGACCTTAGCAGGGTCCACTTGAATACCTTTATCACTGACCACAAAGCCTAGCAACTTTCCAGATCTTACCTCGAAGGTGCACTTGTTCGGGTTCAACCTCAGCTTGTACAGTTTCAACCGGTCAAACAATTTCTGCAGATGATCAAGGTGCTCTTCCTCAGTCTGGGACCTAGCGATCATGTCGTCCACATACACCTCTATCTCGTGATGGATCATATCATGAAATAAGGTAACCATGGCCCGTTGGTAGGTTGCCCCAGCATTCTTTAACCCGAACGGCATGACCTTGTAACAGAAGGTGCCCCACTGAGTAACAAAGGTAGTTTTTTCCATGTCTTCAGGTGCCATCTTGATCTGATTGTAGCCTGAAAAACCGTCCATGAAAGAGAACACTTTATGCTGAGCGGTATTATCAACAAGGACATCAATGTGGGGTAGAGGGAAGTCATCCTTGGGGCTGGCCCTGTTCAGATCCCTGTAATCGACACACATCCTGACCTTGCCGTCCTTCTTAGGTACCGGCACCACATTAGCAACCCACTGAGGGTAAGAAGTTACTGCAAGAAACCCGGCATCAAACTGCTTCATAACCTCGGCTTTAATCTTCTCAGACATCTCTGGACGCATCCGACGAACCTTTTGCTTAACCGGAGGGAAATCTTCTTTAGTTGGTAAATGATGGACCACAATGTCGGTATCTAATCCGGGCATATCTTCGTAGGACCAGGCAAAGATTTCTTTATAATCCTGCAGCATCTGAGTCAACCGTTGCTTCACGCTGAGTTCTAGGTTGGCACCAATCTTCACCTCTTTCTTGTCTTCCTCCGTACCCAAGTTTATTATTTCCACTGGCTCTTCATGGGGTTGAATTGCCCTCTCTTCCTGTTGTAACAGTCTTGCAAGTTCACCAGGCACTTCGCAATCATCTTCACCTTCGTCGGCGGCTAAGTTGATCGGATTTTCGAAGTCATAACTGGCAGTAGCAGAGTCGTTACTAGTGAGATCCAGAGTGGATTGAAACCTGTATGAGTGAGTGTGTGTGTAAATACAGCTTGTTTTGCAATATGTAAAGAAAGGAAAGAAAAGGAGCGCAAAATTTGAAATGTGAAAAACGTCCAATGCTTTTATTCATGATATATGATAGTGACAAACAAAAAGCCCTCATAAATAAAACCACGGTGCCCCGGGTAAGACACCGGGCCATATAGTCTCAAATTATTGTTCATTACAAATCAAAAACAAAGAAATTCATTACTGGGGAACAAAAGTTATGGGAGTAAAATCTTTAGCAGTCCAATTGGTCAATCCACCGTCGGCCGTTGGGTAGATCCAGCTATCGAACTCTGACTCTCCCACTTCATCTTCCTCTCCAATAGCATTCACTCCATGCTGAGTGATGAGCAACGGAGGTCTTCCAATTCTTGCCTTGCGCACCGCTTTCTGAGCTTCCGTGGTGAAACCCAGCCCAAACTTGTTAGTCTTAGGAGTAAGATCAGGGAGCTTGCCCCAATTTGCACATTCACCTTTTTCGATCACAGCCCGGGCGTCCTTTAAGGAGGCCATCTTCATAGGAGAAACCTCTTCATCTTCTGCTGTTGCCAAGGTTGGTGGTACCTCCTCAAAATGTTGAAAGGGGGTTTCAATGAACTCCCCATCCATTTCCACGTATCTGAAAGAGTTGAGGTGGCTGACCATGTATTCCTCCTCCCCTTGCACTGTTACGATCCTCCCCCTGACCGGGTACTTGAGCTTCTGATGCAATGTGGAGGTCACCGCTCCAGCCTTGTGGATCCATGGGCGACCCAGCAAACAAGAATAGGACGGATGGATGTCCATCACATAAAATTTTGAATCAAATACTTGTGACCCAACCCTGATTGGGATGTCCACTTCACCATGCACCATTCTTTTGGACCCGTCAAAGGCCCGGACAACAATGCTACTTGGTTTGAGCTCTAGACCCTCACAATCCAGCCTATCCAGAGCCTTCTTGGGCAGCACATTTAATGAAGAACCTGTGTCAACCAGCACATGAGCAAGAGTAGTGCCCCTGCATTCAATGGAGACATGCAGGGCATCATTATGGTTCTTCCCCTTTGCTGTCAGATCGGCATCAGAGAAACCCAGGCCATTATCAGCAGTTAGGTTGGCCACACAATCGGTGAACTGGTCAGCAGTCGTATCTTGGGGTACATGGGCAGTCTTTAAGAAAGCAATCAGAGCCTTTGCATGGGCCTCTGAACACAGCAGCAGTGACAACATGGAGATTTTAGAGGGGGTGTGCCCCAGCTGTTCCACAACATTGAAATCACTTTTCTTTATTATCTTGAGAATTTCTTCCATTTCCTGCTTGGAAGCCTCAACAATGGTCTTTGGTGCCTCCGTCCTGGCAGGCACATCAGCAGCAATTCCCTTGCCCCGAGTATCAGATGACTCAGCAGCAGGGGTGGATACTTGGTCAGAAGGAGAAACAGGCACTCTGGCAGGTGTGAAGATCAAAGGCCTATGAATTGCTGGAGGAGCAATGTCTGGCGAGAACAGTCTTCCACTACGAGTGACCTTAGCAGGCCCGGTGATGTTGGAGACACCAGTATCAATGTTGCACTCTTGTTTCACACCCAGAACATAAACATCCGCCCCATAGTGCCATGGGACAGCCTTATCAGATTTGTAGGGTATAGGCCCCGGAACAGTAATGGTGATGGGAACATTCTTGTGAACTGACAAAACTTGTATAGGCTTCTTTGAAGGAGCCTCGGAATAGTTGTTGAAGATGGTAACGATTGACACTTCTTCAACAGGAGCAGCAGGAACAACAGTCTTTTCAAACAAAATCTCTCTATTATCCATCAGGTTTTGGATGCCTGACTTCAACAGAGAACAACCAACAGGGGAAGCAACACATAGAGGGCAACTTTCGCTACATCCCGGAAATAAACCGGCTAGCAACAAATTCCTCTTGACCATCAGCAACGGAGTAGCAACATCATCCACCGAAGCTACATACAAATTCTCCTCAACAGCGTTCACTCCATGCTGGGGCATGGGAGCATTTACAACATTCGGTTTCTCGGGCGCCTCAAACTGTATCTCCTTTGCATCAATGAGGTCTTGAACTTTGTTCCTTAGGGCCCAACAGTCATCTGTGTTATGCCCCGGGCTATCAGAGTGATAAGCACAGCGAGCATTTGGATTGAACTTGGGGGATGCAGTGTTGGGAAACTTTGGAGCCTCCTTGACAGTCACTAAATTGGTGGATAGAAACTGTGGCAGGATCTGTGATAAGGTCATGCTTAACCGGGTAAACTCTCTCCGGGGCCTTTCAAACTTTTGAGGATTAGTTGGCCGAGGAGCGGCAGCAGGTTTGGCAATCATTACCGCACTGACAGATTGGCGGTGTTCAGGTCGCTCTGTTCTCCGGGAGTTATATACAGCACTAGCCTCCTTTTTGAAGGGTTTCCTCTCAGTACTGGAGGAGGCAACTTTTTGTATCTTCCCCGATTTTATACCGGCCTCAATCCTTTCACCAGTCAGGATCAGATCAGTGAACCCAGCAGAGGAATTACCAATGAGATGGTTGAAAAATGGACCAGATAGGGTCCCCAAGAACATATCTACCAGCTCCCGATCCGTCAATGGTGGCTGCACCCTGCCAGCCAGGTCTCTCCATTTCTGGGCGTACTCCTTAAAACCTTCACCCGACCCTAGCGACATACCCTGGAGCTGGGTACGCGTAGGAGCGAGGTCGGCATTATACTGATACTGCTTGTAAAAAGCAGTGGCCAGATCCTCCCAGTTACGAATGCTGATTCCATCTAGCTGATAGAACCAATCGAGGTGAGTCCCTGAAAGACTCTCCTGGAAGAAGTGGATCCAAAGGTTCTGGTCTGCTGTGTAAGGCTGGATCTTCCTTACATAAGAACGGAGATGCATCTTGGGACAGGAAGCCCCATCATACTTCACGAAGGCCGGTGCTTTGAACTTGTGTGGGATCACCACCCCAGTAGATAACCCCAAGTCTCCGAAATCCAATCCAGGTACCCGTTGAACTTCCACAGCCTTTAATCTGTCTTCCAGCTGTTTGTACCGGTCTTCAGCAGGAGGGTACTGGTCGTCATTGAAGTCTGTTTCAGTATCAGAGCCCACAGGAGTAGTGACCTCCCTTTCATGGTGACTACCTTCCGTCACAGATGGAGGAGTCCTTTCAGCTTCAACAACCAAAGTGTTCCCGAGTCTGCGCCCAGTGTTAAATAGCACAGTCCTCCTCTTCTTCTTAGTCTTCTTCAACAGCATGGTCTTTAACTCTTGTTGACCCTGAGACAAGCCCTTGATCAGCTCCTGAAATTGGGCGTTTTGCGCCTGAAACTGGGCGTTCTGCGCCTGAAGAGCCTTGATAGCCGCATCGGTTGATGATTCAGGAGGGTTCATGATGCTGAAATAAACAGCGAAGAACGGTAAACAACCTGAAAAGAAGAGTATTTATGATGCACATGATGAATGATATGTGTTTATGCAATGCATTCAAGAGTTCGAAAATTCAAATTTGTTGTAGACCAAAAGGAACACACTTTATTATTAAGAAAATCATTGTTTTAATACATCAAAGCCTCATGGGCAAAAATACAAAAAGATCAAGTCACATCCAAAATATGTTGCGCATCTTCTTTGGAGCTATGTAAGTGTTGAGACTCCTTTCCTCATGCAACAGGCGGGTGAGCTCCAAGACCTTCTCTTCACTGGCATGCAAACTAGTCTCAAGAGAATTCCGCTCTTCCTTAAGCTGGATCCAGCTCTTCTGCATCTCTTCCCAGGATGTGGGCATATCAGGGTGCTGAATAACATGAGACACCTCTCCTTCCAAGGCAGGCTCTTTGATTACTGGAAGCATGTGAGGATAAGGCATCACTAATTTCTGAGAGCGGGCTCGTACCCACTTGAGGTAAGGCTCCAAAGGGATGGAGTTCCTGTGCCCCAGTGTCTTGCTGTCTATCCTACTAGGCATCCTCCAAGCTCTGATAAACCTCTGGCGAAGTCCTTGAGTATCGTTGTCGAAATCAAAAACTATGTCAGGGATCAACATGTCATGAGGACCATCTCTCCGAGCATAACCAAACTGTCCCCAAGCCAGGCATGGACTATAAGTAATACCCCCTCTGGTTCCAAGTAAAGGAACATTAGGATACTCCCCGCAACGATCAATGATAGTGACATCTTCTCTGGACCTAGGGCACCAATGTATATCTGCATGTGTAAGAGTCATCAACCGTTGTGACCATCTCAAACCCCGCTCGTTCTTCAGGACTGATTGTGGAAGGTGCGAAATAAACCACTTTCCCAGGAGAGGAGTGCAACACATAAGGACACCTCTTTTTCTCATGGTTCGAGTGTAACATGAGTGAAGGAGGTCCCCCAGTAACGTAGGTATAGGATTCCTGGACATAAAGATCTGGACAGCACTGATATCGATGAGCTGATCTGGGTTAGGGAACAACACCAAACCATAAACAAGGAGGGCTACAACCTCTTCAAAAGCTTGCAAGTCAAGGGAGTTCCAACAGTCATAGGCCTTTTCAAACAGAAACCTGGCTAAGAACCCTTTGATACCACTTCTAACTTCCCAATGTCCCTTGAGGTCAGATGACTGTAGGTGCAAGGCTTTAGCAATCTCTTCAAGCTTAGGTTCCTTTTCTGTACCGTTGAAGGGTAGCTGATTAAGGATAGGGATCTTCAGGAGTCGGGAGAACTCCTCCAATGTAGGTACCAACTGATAGTCCAAGAAGGTGAAACAGTGATGCAGAGGGTCAAAGAATTGGAACAGGACCTTTATCATATCTTCCTCAATGTTGGTGTTGACCAAGCTGATGAGGCTTCCATGCCTTTCACTGAATGAAGAGTTCTCGGGAATCCGGGATATAAGCTCCTTAAGCTGAGGAGGGATCCTTACAAGACTGATTGGAATTGTCTTTCTACGAACAGTTTCCATGTCCTACAAAACAAGAACAAAGATGAAAATTCGAACCCCTGAAATGGTTAGTCAATGCATATGATGCTGGATGATGTTATGATGCTATGATTAAACACAGATATTTACAAAGACAAACATGTAAGGCACACAAGGCACACAAGACAAGCCCTTAAGGTTTAAGGCCAGCATGGGGTCTGGGTAGTACCCTCTTGAAGTTGGTGGGTTCAACCTGTCCTAATCAAAGTAACCGGGTTCTAAGGTTCCCAATATCACGGGATTGCTTTCATTGTTCATCGTTTCGATTTAGCCACTGAACTGGCGACCGAAATATTCCAGGAAAGCAACCCTCAATTGAGTGTAGTATCGAGTATCAACCAACCTCGGACTGCACCAAAGTCAGTTATCTCACTACCCTAAAGAGGCCAAGATGGTTCAATTAAGGTTCCTAAGGTCTGTTGATGCTTCATGACACCACGCGGAGGCCCCGTACTCTCCTTGACTGACTCAAGGGTTACCGGTACACACCAAAGTGCCACATCAACGTAGCAGACTGTTTCAACCATGTCGGTATACCCCGCACAGTTCCCTCACAGCCTTGTTGCTACTTTCTAAAAAGGTTTTCCCCAGATCCGGGTTAGGATCTATAGAACTCCCAAGACAGTCCCACAATTTAAAGCAAACAAGTCCATACAATTGAAAACACAATGATCTTGGTCCTAAGGTACACCTCACTTTAAAAGGATATCCCCAGCAGAGTCGCCAGTTCTGTGATCGGTGGATCTGGAACTGACTGTTTTAAAGCTGGTTCGCGAAATGTCGCGGAAGCAAGAGTCGCCACCGTCTTTTATTTTCTCCAATTGGAAAGGACAAAAGCACAGAAAAATTCCTTTAAAGAGATTGCTCTCGGTTCGGGAGGTAAGTTATAGAAAGGGAAGGTGTTAGCACCCTTTCTATCCATGGTTATCCATGGGCTCTTAGGTACTTGCTCAATGTGTTTTCAAAAATGTTTGCTTTTCAATTGTGAGTGGGTTTTGAAAAAGTTCTGTTTAAAATTTCAGATCGACTCTTGTATCGGTCCTCAAGAGTGTTTGAAAAGTTGTTTTGAAAGCTTTTTGAAAGTGTAGGTGTGAAAAGTATTTTGTTTGTTTTTTTTTGAAAAGAGCAAGTATCTACGAGAACCTACCTACCCTAAGGAATTCGTCTGTGTAAGAGTCCTTTAAAGTAGTGCCATCCCACCATTGAGAGGTAGGTAGCACCACTGTTGGAGGTGTGCGGGTCAATTCGATTTTAGGGACAGTGTGGTCACCAAAGCAATGGTAGGACACCTTAGAAGTAACTCTAATGTCCTAGATCCTTTTAATCCGAGGCAACTGTTTCGAGGCAACCGGATCTTTAGACATCAGAGCGACTGCTAAAACATTCTATGCTTGACGACCACCTTTCGAAAGGCAGCAGTGAGGCGTACCCTAGGGGTGGTGTGTGCGGTCCGTGTGTCATGTTTCAATTATTTATTTGTCTTGTCATGCATTGGTGATCTAACGATTCGATTTTATTTTTGGGCATACATTCTTTCATGCTATTGTTTAACAGTTATATTTGCGAGAAAATAAATCTAAACTATTACAACCGGCGCGGGTCCACATCGCCAAAAAACCGAACCCGATTTGACTGAAAATAGATAAAGCGAAAAAATAAAAGTCCGAGAGTTTTAAATTACATGGCTTTGGGGCATATACATAACTATTTACACAATATAAAACAAATGCGCGAAATAAAGAGATTAACAAAATTAGGGCGTTGGACCCTTTTACAAACAATTAAAAATTAATCAAGGAATCTAAAATTAAAAATTAAATGAAAAATAATGTTTTTGTGTTTTTTAGGTCTAAAAGAAAAAAGGAAAAAAAAAATTAATTAGAATTAAAGTGCTAAACCTAATGTTTTTTTAAGTTTATTATGAAAAAAGATTTAATTTCTAACCTAAGTAAATTCTAAACTAATTTATGTACAATTTTGGATTTATAGAAAATAAATAATAAATAATAATATTGTGAGAAAAAAGGAAAAAAATTAAAAAGGATATAAAAAATTAATAATTAACCTAATTCTACATTTTTTTGGGTTTTTATTATGAAAAAAAAGAATTAAAATTAAAATTAAAACCTAATTAAACTAAATGAGTTACATTTTAATTTATTAAAAAAAAAAGAATCAAAATTAATTATGTTTTTTTTTCCTTTCTGTATTTTTTAATGTTTTTGCATTTTTGTAAGAATTAATTAAATAAGAAAATAAAACACAAGTAAATTTAAAAATAATAGAATATAAAGAAAATTAGAAAAAAGATAGAACCAGGGGGGGGGTAGACCCCAGAATTGGAGGTGCAGTTTTGAGAAGCCTGGCCCAGTTATTTGTGAGAATTTGTTGACTTTTTTGATCCAGTGTAATGCATTTGACTGAAGCGTAGCATGTTTCCCAATCCTTGCCCTTGATGTGAGTGCTCTGGGACACGTGGATAAGCTGATGTTGAAGTGTATGGTGAGTCTCAATGTGAGCGCTGCATGTGAATTCAAATGAAAAAATAATATTGAGTTTTGCAAGACCTGGGACTTGAACCCAGGTCATTGAGATTACATGCGCTTGTCTTGGCCAGCTGAGCTATGTTGATTTCATTTAACATATAATAGTCAATAAAATATATAAAAGAAAATGGTTAGTGCTTATTTAAAACGCGCGCAAATTCAAACTCATCCAATCCACTTGTGCCACGCCATCGTCACTTCCAATTTCCTGAAATACAAACAAAGAAGGCAACGGTTTTGAAACGTTGTTTTAAACATGCTATGAGAAAATAGCGAATAGCCATATAGGCTATATAAATTGTTCGCGATGGTATCTTCTTCTTCGTCTGGGTGTACTGAGTTCAACCATGGTAGTCAGGGACCCTAATTTTTCCCCTAGGCAAAATCCCTAATTTGAGAAAGCTGTAACCCTAGGATTCGAAAATGGCAATTTCTTATTCATGGCACAAAAATGAAATTAAATGCAAGGGTTAGCTCAGAAACTTCACATGGAACAAGAATGTACAATTGAAATGCAAAGAAGATGCTTAAAATGGAGAGTATGATTTCAAAAATTCTTCGGTACAGTTTGGATGGTAACTACCGTTTCTTCGCGTTTTGATGGAGGTTATGAATTGAAATGCGTTCAGTGATGGTCCAGGATGCTAATGGTATAAAAATTGAGGCTTGAAAAGATCCTCTAGCACTGATTTCAGATTTGCATTTTATGTCCAAAATTTCAAATGTCCAATGGCTTTTTCAGCGAGCTTTTTGCTATGTTCTAGGTAGGGTTGGACTCAGTGATCATCATGGAATTGAATAGGCTTGCTAACTCTCCTTAATTCATGCTTGTTAGAGAATTGGCCTTAGGGTTTCTTCCATTAACCATTTTTCCTAATTTTTAGCCAAAACCTAGACCTAGTGTGCAAATGAACCTTAGCCTGATTTTTGAGTTGGTTCATGATACATA
Source organism: Vicia faba (assembly GCA_948472305.1). Classification (NCBI taxonomy): domain Eukaryota; kingdom Viridiplantae; phylum Streptophyta; class Magnoliopsida; order Fabales; family Fabaceae; genus Vicia; species Vicia faba. The sequence goes on along the minus strand of OX451737.1, from coordinate 555,880,209 downwards.
GGAATTGTCCAAGTTCATTTGACACTATTTCATTGATTTTTAAATTTTATTTGAATTTTCAAAGACTTAAAATGAATTAAATCATCAAAAATTAAATAAAATAAAAAAGTCAATATTTGGTCTTGAAATTAACCATGGGACACGTGTGTGGCATGACAAGGATGAACAAAGTGAGAAAAATGGGGCCCTTTTGTCAAAATTGGATTTTCAAGGATAGTTGACTTTTGCCATTTCACAAAAATTTCCCAACTTCTACAAGGCATAACTTGCTCAATTTTTAAGCTTTTCACATGTTCTTGGACATTTTGGAAAGGTCTTTGAGTCCTTTAACCAATGCCTTTGGTCCCATGTCATTTTGATTTACCAATCTCAAGTTATGGTCTTTGACTTAAAGTCCCTTTTTGTTGACTTTTGAAAATGACCTGTAATGTTGAAATTGATAACTTTTTGTGAGAGCATTTCTTGGACTTGAAGTATGAAGATGAGTTGTAGGAAATGTCTTTCTCTTCAAAATGAGCTTTGGATGGAATTTTTCTGATGATCCATGTGAAAGTTATGCCTTGGTCAATTTCAGTTGACTTCTTCAGCTGTCCAAATATAGCAACTTCTGCATCTTTGATGATTTCTGAGCCAAATTTTGAGAATCATGATCAAGCATTGATCAAATGATGTTTGTGGCTTCAAAATGGTATATTGACCAAAAATTTGAACTTTTGACTGTCAAATGACCATTTTGCCCCTACAGTTGACTGTAGTGCAATTTAGGGTTTTGACTGTGCAATCTTGAGCTGAATGCCTTGAAACTTGATATGAGGATGCTTGACCATCTTTGTAAGCATATGAGACTTGATTGGGCCTTTGAACACTTCCCTTTCTTGATCAGAATACAAACCCTAATTTTGACTGTATGGGAGACTGTTGCACTGCACAACCCTTGGGGAATTTTGTAGCTTGGCTTGGCAATTTCTTGAGGAATATGGGAGGGCAAATTTTGGGGTATAACAACATATATTGTCTCAGTCAGCGAGCAGCCCATGCCAATGCGCAGCAAGTTTTCTCGAGCAATAAGTATCGGGTCTCACAGTCGGTAAACTTTTTGCTAAGGTAGTAAATTGCATGCTCTTTTCGACCAAACTCGTCATGCTGCCCCAACACACACCCCATTGAATTGTCTAGCACTGTCAAGTATAAAATCAAAGGTCTTCCTTCAACTGGAGGTATCAAAATTGGTGGTTCTTGAAGGTATTCTTTGATTATTTCAAAAGCAGTATGGCATTCACCATTCCATTTTAACACTTGATCTTTCTTCAGCAACTTGAAGATTGGCTCACAAGTAGCAGTCAAATGTGAAATGAACCTGGAGATGTAATTCAGGCGTCCCTAGAAACCTGTAACTTCTTTTTCTGTGCGGGGAGCCGACATCTCTTGTATGGCTTTTACCTTCGTAGGGTCTACCTGAATACCTTTTTCACTGACAACAAAACCTAGAAGCTTACCAGACCTTACCCCGAAGGTACACTTGTTTGGATTCAACCTCAGCTTGTACTTTTTCAACCTGTCAAACAGTTTATGGAGATGATTAAGGTGCTCTTCCTCAGTCTGGGACTTGGCTATCATGTCTTTAACATACACCTCGATCTTGTGGTGAATCATATCGTGGAACAAAGCGACCATGGCGCGCTGATAAGTTTCCCCAGCATTCTTCAACCCAAAAGGCAATACCTTGTAACAGAAGATTCCCCACTGTGTAACGAAGGTTGTCTTCTCCATGTCCTCAGGAGCCATCTTGACCTGGTTGTAGCCAGAAAAAACATCCATGAAGGAGAAGATCTTATGTTGTACGGTGTTGTCGACTAGAACATCAATGTGAGGAAGTGGGAAGTCATCCTTGGGGCTTGCCCTGTTCAGATCTCTATAGTCCACACACATCCGTACCTTACCGTCCTTCTTAGGTACCGAAACGACATTGGCAACCAACTACGGATAAGAAGTGACAGCTAGGAATCCCGCGTCGAACTGTTTCATGACCTCTGCTTTGATTTTTTCTGACATTTTGGGGCGCATACGGCGGACCTTCTGCTTTACCGGAAGGCAGTCTTCCTTGGTCGGCAGGCGATGTACCACAATATCAGTGTCCAAACCAGGCATGTCTTCATAGGACCAGGCAAAGATCTCAACATAGTCGCGTAGCATCTATATTAACCGTTGTTTGACACTAGGCTCCATATTCGCACCTATTTTAACTTCTTTCCTGTCTTCCTTTGTAGCCAAATTCACTGATTCAACTGGCTCTTCATGAGGCTGTATGGCCCTTTCTTCCTGCTGTAATAGTCTAGCAAGTTCTCCAGGAACCTCACAATCATCCTCACCTTCGTCCTCGGCTTGGTTGATCGTATTTTTGAAGTCATAACTAGAAGTAGCAGAGTTGTTATCAATGGGATCCAGAGTGGATATGGATTTGCATTATGATACGTGAGTGTGTGTAAGAGAATAGCTGTTTTGATAGAGAGAAACAGAAAAAAAAACAAGGAGCACAAAATTTGTATGCAAGAAACGTCCAATGCTTTATTAATGATATATAAAATGACAAATAATAGCCCTCACAAGCAAAGCCAAGGTGCCTCGAGCAAGGCATCGGGCCGTAAAGTTTCAAACTGTTTATTACAAATCTTAAAACAAAAGTCAATTACTGCGGAATAAAAGAAACAAGTATGAAGTCCTTCGCCGTCCAGTTATTTAGTCCACCGTTGGTTGTTGGGTAGATCCAACTGTCGATGTCTGAATCTTCTTTATTGTCCTCAATTGCATTAACTCCCTGATTGCTGATGTGTAGAGGAGGTCTTTCAATCCGTGCGTGCCTAACAGCTCTTTGAGCCCCTGTAGTAAAGCCCAAACCAAATTTGTCAGTTTTATGAGTGAAATCAGGGAGCTGACCCCAATTGGTACACCCATCTTCTTCAACTACAGCCCTGGCATCCTTGAGAGAAGCCATCTTCAGCGGAGGTTTGTTGGTAGTAACTTCAGTAGATGCCGAGAACTGAGGGACCTCTTCGAAATTCTGACAAGGAGTTTCTATGAATTCCCCGTCCATCTCCACGTAGCGGAAGGAATTGAGATGACTCACCATATACTCTTCTTCACCTCGTACCGTGACAATCTTCCCCTTCACGGGGTACTTCAGCATTTGGTGGAGTGTGGAAGTAACAGTCCCAGCCCTATAGATCCAAGGACAACCCAGCAAGCAAGAATATGATGGTCTGATATCCATTACGTATAAGGTGGACCCAAAGGTCCGAGAACCCACTTTGACAGGGATGTCCACCTCCTCGTGCACCATTCTCTTTGATCCATCAAAAGCCCTTACCACAATGTTACTCGACTTTAGAATCAAACCTTCACAATCTAGACGGTCTAGCGTTTTCTTTGGCAGAACATTCAACGAAGACCCGATATCTACCAGCACATGTGCCATAGTAGTGCCCCTAAACTCGATCGAGACATGCAGAGCATCATTATGATTCCTCCCCTTTGGTGTCAGATCCGTATCTGAGAAACCCAACCCATTGTCAGCAGTCAGGCTGGCCACATAATCTTTGAACTGATCGGTTGAAGTTTCCTGCGGCACATTATGCAATCAAAGCCTTCGCATGGGCTTCAGAACATAATAGCAGAGACAACATGGATATTTTTGACGGGGTTTACCCTAGCTGCTCGACCATATTGTAGTCGCTCTTCTTGATAATTTTTAGGATTTCCTCTATTTCTTGTTTAGAGGCTTCCACAACGATTTTCTTAGGTGCCTCCATCCGGGCAGGCTCATCTTTGATTTCTTTGCCCCGAGTCCCAGATGGCTCAGCAGCAGGGGTGATGACTGGAGTAAGAATAGGAATAGTAGTAGGTGTAATAACGGGAGTAGGAACAGGAGAAATGTCAGGAGTGCTGGTTGGAGCAGCAGTTGGAATAATAGTAGGCTTGATGATAGTCTTCGGGGAAATCTCGGGAGAGAAGACCCTTCCACTTAGGGTAACTTTACTAGTTCCGACAATATTACTGACATCAGTATCAACTTCTTCAGTCTTCAGATCTTGCTTAATACCATGATAATACATGTCAGCACCATAATGCCATGGGACAGCCTTATCTGAGGTGTATGGGATGGGACCAGGAACAATGATTATTGGCGGAGCAATTCTTGGAACAGGTGTAATCCTAACAGGCTTTCTCGAGGAAACCTTGGAAGGATTGGCGGAAATGGTTATAATGGCGACGTCTTCAGTGGGAACAACGGGGATCACAGTCTTCTCGAACAAAATCTCTTTATTATCCATCAGACGCTAAACACCTGACTTCAACAAACGGCAACCAGTAGGCATAATTGAACACATGTGGCAACCTTCACCACAACCCGGAAATGAACCGGCCAACAATAAATTCTTCTTAACAGTCATAAGAGGAGTAGAAATTTCTTCAACAGAGGTCACAAACAAATCAGTGTCAACAACATTAACTCAACGACCATGTTTAGGCATGGGAGTAGTTATAACACTTGGCTTTTCTGGAGCATCGAGCTCTATTTCCTTGGCTTCGAGCAAGTCTTGCACTTTGTTTCTCAGGGTCCAACAATCATTTGTATCATGGCCTAGACTCTCAGAATGGTAGGTGCACCGTGCGTTGGGATTGTATCTGGGAGAAGTAGTGTTTGGATTCTTCGGAGCCTCTCTCAAGGTCGCCAAGTTGGATTTTAACAGATGCAGTAGAACTTTAGCCAAAGTCATGTTGATGCGGGTAAACTGCCGTTGTGGTCTATCCCCCCTTTGTTGATTGTTGCATTGTGGAGAAACTGCGGGTCTTGGTATCACTACAACATTTACCGTTTGACGGTGTTCAGATCTGCTCTGGCCCCTCCGGCTATAAACTGCACTAGCTTCCTTCTTACCAATGAAAGGCTTCTTTACCGAACTCGAAGAGGCATCCTTCTGTATTTTACCACTTTGAATGCCAGCCTCCACTCTTTCTCCAGTCAAAATCAACTCAGTGAAACCAGATGACGAGCTGCCGATCAAGTGATTGAAAAATGGACCAGATAGCGTCCCTAGAAACATGTCAACCAACTCTCTATCAGACAACGTGGGTTAGACTCTTCCAGCCAAGTCTCTTCACTTCTGAGCATAATCTTTAAAGCCTTCACCTGCACCCATGGACATACCCTAGAGCTGAGTACGAGTGGGGGCAAGGTCGGTGTTGTACTGATATTGCTTGTAGAAAGCAGCAGCAAGATCTTCCCAATTTCGGACATTGGCTCCTTCCAACTGGTAGAACCATTCAAGTTGAGTCCCTAACAGACTATCTTGAAAGAAATGCACCCATAAATTTCTATCAACAGTGTGGGGTTGGCTTTTCCTGACATATGAGCGGAGATGGAGTTTTGGACAGGATACTCCATCGTACTTGGCAAAAACCGGAGCTTTGAACTTATGAGGGATGACCACTCCTGATACCAGTCCCAGTTCCCCGAAGTCCAAACCAGGTACTTTCTGAATTTCCATAGCACTCAGACGGTCTTCTAGCTGCTTGTACCTATCCTCAATAGGAGGATATTGCTCATCGTCGTAATCAATATCGTTGTCATAAACTGCAGGACTAGGGTCCTTTTCCCTTTCTTGGTTCTCCCCTTCTTTGGACGAGGCGGTCAAATCAGCTGGTGGCCTCAACCTTTCTCCGAATCTTCTACCCATATTCAGAATACCGACCTTCTTCTTCTTCTTCTTCTTCTCTTTCAAAATAAGTGTCTTCAAATCCTCCTGCCCCTTAGCCAGACTTATGAACATCTGTTGGAACTGGGCGTTCTGCTCCTGAAGATCTTTGATGGCTTGATCAGAAGACATTTCTGCTGAAATAAACAGCGAAGAAGATGAGAAACCTGTAGGGGTACCTGTAATGATGTGCATGATAATGGGATGCGCATGTAATAATTTCAAAGACTTTGGGAGATTTAAATTTGCAAACCAAAATAAACAAAAAATTTATTAGTTTAAACTTGAAGGGTTCAACAATGCCTTTAAGGCGTTACAAAGAATTAAATAAAACAAATCTAAAACTAGAAAAAGAAAAATTAAAAGTCCGATGGTCGCTTCCTCTTTGTGCTGATATAGTCATTAATCACTCTTTCTTCCTCGAGCTGCCTGGTGAGTTTCAAAATCTTCCTTTCTTGCTCATGGTACTGTTCCCGGTAAGTATCCCGCTCATTCTTCAGCTGAATCCAAGATCTCTGTAGCTCCCCACGATCAGTGGGCATGTAAGGATAGAGAACCGTGTAAGGAATGCCTTCTTCATTAGTTGGATCCACAACCACTGGTAATACGGCCGCATAAGGCATCATAAGCTTCTGGGCGCGAGCTCGGACCCATTGGAGGTAAGGCTGCATAGGAAGGGAAGTCTTTGGTCCCAATTCTTAGGGGTCGGATCTGTTCACCATGCCCCAAGCTCTTATAAACCTCCAGCGATGCTCCTTAACGTCCTCCTTATAGTCAAATACAATGTCTTCAAGAAGTAACTCACGGGGACCATCTCTTCGAGCACGACCAAATTGTCGCAAAGCCAGACAAGGATTGTAAGTTATACCCCTTTTGATTCCAAGCAATGGGACATTAGGGTATCCCCCACAACGGTCAATAACAGCAGTGTCTTCCATAGCCCGGGAACACCAAAGAATATCTGTATGGGCAAGTGACATTATTTTGTACGACCAACCCAAACCTTCTTCGTTCTTCAGCACAGACTTAGGGAGGTGAGAAATAAACCACCTTAACTGCAACGGCATGCAATACAAAAGAGTCCCTCTTCTCCTTATAGTATGAGTATAGAGAGCATGCAAGATATCTCCTAGCAAGGTAGGCACAGAGTTGCGAGAAAGGAAAATCTTGACAGCATTCACATCTACAAAGGAATCCGGATTAGGGAAGAGAACCAAACCATAGATAAGAAGAGCCAAGACATCTTCAAAAGCTTGAAAATCTAAATCATCCCAGAATAGTTGAGCCTGGTCTATCAGAAATTTGGCTAGAAAACCCTCGACCCTGGTTCGTGTTTCCCAATTGGATATTACATCAGCCCGTTTCAAATGCAGAGCTGAGGAGATGTCTTCTGGTCTAGGAACTTCTTCCATACCTGTGAAGGGTACCTGTTCAAGAATGGATATGCCCAATAGATGAGAAAACTCTTCCAAGGTGGGTACTAGCTGGTAATCTGGAAAGGTGAAGCAATGATGCACGGGATCGAAGAACTGAAATAGTACGCTCATCATCTGTTCATCAAGATTTGAGGTAACCAGGATGAGAAGTTGAACGTGTCTCTTAATGAACATAGAAGTCTCAGAAACTCTTGAGGCTAGCTCTTTAAGTTGGGCAAGTATCTGCACAAAGTTGACTCGGATGGTATTTCTACGCACAGAAGACATGATCTGCAAAACAGAACAAAGATAAATTCCCTTGGTCTTTGAAATGGTTAGTGTAATGAAGCATGAATGCCATGTTATGATGCATGATGTCATGATAAACCACATGTATAACAAACACAAATATTGCAAACACAGTCAAATCACACAAAACCCTTATGTTTAAGGCTTGCATGAGGTCAAAGGTAATACCCTCTTGAAGTTAAATTGGTTCAAACCTGTCCTAGAAAAAGTAATCGGGTTCTAGAGGATCTCAATATCATTGACCATCCTCCATCGGTCATGGTTTCAGCTCACACAATCTTTTCTTGCGGCCAGAACTATCTCAAGAGTATGGTCTCAATGAGTGTAGCATCGAGTATCAACTAGCTCTCAGTTCTACACCGAGGCAGGCTATCTCACTACTTTCTAATGACCAAGTTGGACGATTAAAGGTTCTAAGGTCAGTTGATGCTTAACGACACCATGCAGCTGTTGGTGTAAGCCCTAGAGGCCAATACTTTTGGTACTTGTATCGAATTATTTATTAATAATAAAAGGCATTTCTTTATTATGTTTTCTTTCCAAAATAATAAAGTCCCTAGAATGGTTTATTTGTTTAATGAAATGTTAAGTGTGACTTAATCATGAGATCCCATTAAACATAAGACACTATTCTTAAAGTATCCGTAGTCAAGCTTTAATGTGAAGTGGGACAACATTAAAGCATTAAGATTATTATGAAGATAGATTGATGATCACATCTCATGGATCATAGATAAGGAGTTATCGAGTCTTGACATAGGTATGAATATTAGGAGTAATATTTATACTGGATTGACCCGCTATGAGAATACTACATAGAATGTTATGCAAAGTGTCATAAGTTATTCTCATGATGATAATGGTGTATACCACCCTTCGACCTGAAACCACTATGGACCCTAGATGTAGAGTCAAGTACTTTATTGCTGATCAAACGTCATCCGTAACTGGATGACTATAAAGACGGTTGATGGGTACTTCACAAAGCATGCTAAGGGACATGAGTGACCTAGATGGAATTTGCTCATCCTGCATAACAGGATAAATGTCTAAGGGCCCAATATTGAACTGGACAAGGGTGACACAATGTATGCCTTGTGTTCAATATAGACATGAGGGCAAAAGGGTAATTGTATAACACAAATATTATCACGGAAAAGGTTTGGTCAGATCACATGACATTTTCGTGACTTGGGTAACAGTGATGTGTTGCTAGATACCGCTCACTGTTTATTATATTAAATGTGTGATTTAATATAATTGCCAACGTCACGAAAACCTACATGGTCACACACATAAGGACAGGTTGATGAGAGATAGAATAAATAAGGAACACCGTAAGGTACGGTGCACTGAAGTGTAATACGGAAAGTGGTAAGGTACCACGTGGATAAGTGATATATGGTACATCATAAGGTATGATGTCCATAAGCTTAATTGGGCTTTTAGCTTATAGCCTTAATTGGGCTTTTAGCTTGTAGCCCACACGAGTGATTCTATAAATAGATCCATTGTGATGAAGTATTTTCACTTGATGCATTTTCGTTTTTTATTCTCTCTCTCACTCAAAGTTTCCGTTCGTGATTAGCTAGCACTGTGACCGGAAGCGATCTGTTCATGTGGACTGAGTAGAGGCGTTGTTCTTCATCAACGCTCGTGATCACAACATCAAAGGTCTGAATTGCCACAAGAGGTAAATGTTTCTATCACTGACCATGCTCATTCGTAAGGATCGCTAGAGGAAAATTTTAATTCCGCTGCGTTTTTTATCGCAAAATTCCTTCAGTGGTATCAGAGCCACTTACGAAACCATGGATCTGATAGTTGTCTATGTTCTATATTTTCTGTTTTGATTCGATTAAAACCAGAATGAATTGAATAATAAACGAGTAATTAAATTTGGCATCTGTTGTGTACGATTTGGATGATTGATGTTGACTATGCTTCGGAATCCGACATTAGTATGGTGAAGCAGCGATACATCGATCGTCCATAGGTTACACAAATAAGATCGATCACTTTTATATATGATATAAGTAAATCTGATGCAACGATGGTATATGGGATATACTGTTTCTGTTTCGTTCATTCAAACACTTGATGATTGGTATTCCTTTGACTGATCACTGTTCATATGCTTCGGAATCCGACATTAGTATGGTGAAGCAATGGCATGTGATTAATCATACTAAATTATCAATCGAGATGTGTTTGACAACATGAAACTGTTGCATTAGGGTTCATGACGGCACAAGGGTTGTGTTGTTGCAAAGTTATGCGATTAGGGTTGTGAATGCACAAGAGTTGTGCGAAAATGACCGGGCAGCGGAACCCCCGGCTAACTCTGCGTAGTGTGATCAATCGTCGAAATTTAATTTGCCTTTTTTTAATTAACAAAATTTAAACTAATAATAAAAGTGTGTTTATTATTATTGTCTTGTGGTGATCAGTTATGGCCTTAGTTTTTTTTTCTCTTTATTTTGTTTTGGGATTGTAAAATACGGCCTGCATGTCGTGCCTCTCTCTAAAATTCTTGATGTAACTTCTTTTCTCATCTCACTCCCTCGTATGTAAAACGAGTTTCTTTTATGTAATGTAATGTTATGAAGAAAGAGAAGAATACAATATCAAAGGAGGATAACCTTGGAGATCTTGCTTGGAGAAGTTTAGATCGTTATTAGGTTAGCTTAGGTTCTCTCATTGGCTTGGGAGAACAATTGCGCTAGGGGCCATAACTGTATCCTTTTATGTATATTGATGCATGTGTTTGTATGTTGATGCATGAGAGAGACGAATTGCATGTTAAGCCGGTGAGATCAAACTAATAACAAAATCCCTCAAGTTAAAATATTAAGTTCATGCTTTCCAAGTTTTAGCACTCATCAAGACTAGTATCGAACAGTGTAGGTTTCGCCTACGCGAGGTGCATGTTCTATATTAGTAAGGGGCGATGGGATAATTGTAATATCCAACTACTAAAACAATGGGTCAAACTTAACTAAACACATTATAATAAGATTATACATGTTTAGAAGCAAGAGTTGGGAATGATTCATATGATGAATTAGAATAAGGAGTTATTCACCCAACTGAAAATATTCGAGAGTTGTATGAGATACAATTGGAAGGAGTTCCTACCTAAATAACCTAGTTTTGTGTAATCAGCCTAACGCTGACTTAGAACGAAGTGAAATGTGGATCTCGACCCACTAGAAAGTCTTCCAACGGGATTTTCCGAATCAAATGATGAGGGTCATTTGGTTTGAGTAAAATAGTGGGAGCATATTTGATTAAAGGCCTAATTAAATATGTTGTTTTAATAATACTTATATTTTCATTTTTTTTGTAGATTACCATGACAACAAACAACCATATTTTGCGATCAATCCTAGATAAGGAAAAATTGTCTGGGACAAATTTCCTGGATTGGCACCGAAATCTGAGGATTGTCCTCAAGCATGATAAGAAGCTGTATGTCTTGGAGACACCTGTTCCTGAAGAGGAACCGCTTAGTTCGGCACCTAAGGCAGAAAGAGATGCTTATAAGAAGCATGTTGATGATGCTAACGAAGCCGCTTGTCTCATGCTAGCTACTATGAACTCGGAGTTGCAAAAGCAACACGAGAACATGTCAGCGTTCGATATGATCGGACATCTGAAGATGCTCTATCAAGAGCAGGCAAGAAATGAGAGGTATCCCCAGATCCGGGTTAGGATCTATAGTAACCCCAAACAAAACCCTTAAAAGTAAAGCAAACAAAGCAATCAAGAGAAGCAATTATGATGAACTAGATCTTAAGGTATACCCCACTTATTAACATTCCCCAGCAGAGTCGCCAGTTCTGTGATACGGTGGCAGAACCGACTGTTTGACGCTGGTTTGCGTTTTGCGTTTTTTATTCGCAAAATGTCGCGGTAAGCAAGAGTCGCCACCGACTTTTATTTCATCCAATCGGAAAGGAAAAAAGTATAGAAAAATTCCTTTTTCGAGATATTCTGAGTACGGGGGGTAGATTATATAAAGGGAAGGTGTTAGCACCCTTTCTATCCATGGTTTTCCATGGGCTCTTAGGTACTTGCTCATTTTTAAATTGCTTGTGTTTGTGCTTTGTTTTTGAAAAGTTTGACTTCATGATAACCCTTGTATCAGTCCTCAAAGGTGTGATGAAGTTTGTTTTAAAAGTTTGTTTGAAAAGTGTAAGTGTGAAAAGTTTCGATTTGAGCAAGTACCTACAAGCATCTACCTACTCAAAAAAAGGTTGTTTCTATTCTTGTTTCCTTTAGACATTGTTATCCTACTATTGAGAAATAGGTAGCACCGTCGTTAGAGTTGTAAGGGTCAACTCGAAAGGGACGTACGATCACTAAAGTAATATTAGGACAAATTAGTAATAACCCTAGAGTCTTAAGATCATATTCGAGGCAACATTTCCGAGGCAACATTCCGAGGAAAGATTCGAATGGGACGTTTGATCTTTTTCAGACAAAAGGGAAACCACTAAGATACCCTATACTTAATGATCGTTTACCGAAGGAAACCGAAGTGAGAGTATACCCTAAGAGTGATATGTGCGAGTGATTTGTTTCAATTATTTGTCTTTGCACATTAGGGTTTTCTAACTGTATTAAATTTGTCATGCATTCTTGCCATACAATCCTATTAGCATACATCTAGACAGTCAAATATTTGCGGGAATTAAAATGCGAGAAAGTAAATCTACTCTATTACAAGGCTTCAGGGAGGGGGATTAATTACATAGCCAAAAACCTGGGGAAAAGCGATAAGTATAAATCCCTAGATTAAACTATTACAAACCATGAACAATTACAAAAATATTGGCAAAAATAATTAACACGCGCGCGATGAATTAAATATGAGACAACTAGGGTTTTGACCCTTGACTAAACCTATTGCGGTTGATGAAAAGAAAATGCTTTTGTCATGTTTTGTTATTTAGGAAAATAATGAAAAAATTAAATTTAAAAGAAAATCTTAAGTTCTAATTAATTTTAAATGAAAATACATTAATTTATTCTAAAACCTATTTTTGCATTTTTATTTATTTTAAAAAAAGAGCAAAATAAAATTAAATCAAAAGTTTTAACCTAATTTCTATTTGATTTTATTTATGAAAATAAATTATAATTTCCCTAAATTAAACTAAATTAAATTAATTTTGATAATAATAAAAAAAGAACTAATCCTAATTGTTTTTATGAAGTCTTGATTTTATGATTTTATGGAAATTAAATTAATTTTTGAATTAAAATAAATAAAGGAAATTAAAAGATTAAAGAATAAAATAAAGATAAGAAATAAAAAAGAAATAAATGGGCCTGGTGGTGTTTGCTGAAAAGGGGGGGGGTGCCAACTGAATTTCTGGGCCCAAGGTAGATGGCCTTTTTTGACTTTGCTGGATCTGGTGTGTGGGTTGACTTGAGGCGCATGGTAGTCCTCCAAGGGTGGCACGTTGATCTGGGCCAGAGATGTGTTTGATGGTCAGATGTTGAGGGTACATGGTGGACGTACACTAATGCAACGCGCTTGATCACCTGTTGAAAAACAATATGAAACAAATATGGGACCTGGGGATCGTACCCAGATCCTTATGCCTATTTCCAATGCATGCTTGCTGTTGTACCCCAAAATTTGCCGTCTCTTTCTTCAGGAAATCATCTTGGGTTTTCAAGGTCCCTCTGAAATAAATCCAAGTCCAGAACTGTCATTTTTGCCCAATCAAACCACTTACAAGAGCAAGATGATCACACAAGCTCCAAAGACAACGCTTCTGGCTTGAGAAAAATTAAATTCTAAGCACTTGGAATTTTTCTCTAACAATGAGTGTTTTTGGAAAAATCAGCGCTTCAGAACTTCTGGACCAAGCTCCAGATGGAAACGGTCAGAAGTTACAAGTTTGGCTCAACACAGTCAGAAGTTGGCTTTTCAGCAGCTACATCAGCTCAATCAGAAGTTGTAAACATGGTTCAGTACGTAAGCCTCAGACATAACATGACTCCTTCAGCAATTACGCAAGCTCGGCCAGAATTTGCAAAAGAAACAAGGAAGTCTGAAGGTTGTTTCAGAACATGCTGAAATCAGAAGATAAAAAGGTCAGAAGAGTGGTTGTTACACTGGTGCAGAATCTCTAAGCCCAGGAGGTCCAGAAGCAAATCCAAGGAACGTATCAGAAAATCAGAAGGATCTCCAGAATTTGTTAAGACAACAGGAAGCCAAGACCAGAACATGGTTTACGTTGCTTTTGGTAAAGCATAACTGCTGGTTCCAGTTTCTTATCCCATCACCAGAATTTTAGAGTGTTTGGTCTCATCACCATTTAATGCTCATTAATGCTCCCAACCACTCCTGAACATTCATCCCTTCACATGTGGCTTGGAAAACACCTTTATGCAGATTCTGGCATGGGTCTACACGCCACCGCCCACTTAAGGGGTCACTTCTCCCCAATCCACGCCTGCTGCTCCAGCCTAGGCTGAAAAGGCTATCTGTTATCACAACTTCCCAGGAATTTCTGTCAAAGAACAATTCAAACTCTGTTGGCGCTTTAATGTTCAAAACACCCACAAGAACTTTGCCTATAAATAGAACATCATTGTCCACTGAAAAATGGTTCAAGAAACAGAGAGAAATTGCTAAGAGAGAAACAGAAATCTTCAGCAAGATAGTGTTGTGAAACCTTCATAAAAATCCAGATTTTTCATACATAAAAAAACAAACCTTTATTCTTCCCTTTGAACAAAAGGACACAACCACTCTTTCGTCTCTCTTGCTGACTCAGAACATCCAAAGGCAGCCACTCAAAGCTCCAAGCGCGCTCCAGGTAAGTCTTTCTGACTTCACTTGCTTTTCATTCTGAGCATCATTAACATGTAAATATCATAGTATCAATATTGTACATATCGTTGTATGATTAGAAAAGCTATGGATCAGAACTTCTAGAATAGTGCTAGACTCAGACTTAGGATTGGAACTTCTATGAACTGTTGTGATCATTCTGATTTGATGAACTAAACAAATTGTTTTTGTGCTGATTAAGAGCTGAAATGTAACACAAAACTTCTGAGTTTCTCTTCACGGTTTTAACGTACAGAACTTCCATGATTTTTCTCACTGTTAACACACACTGAACTTCTGATGTTCACCCACTGGCTCAGCGTAATACAAAACTTCTGATGTTCACTCACAATCTTAGCACAACACAGAACTTCTGAGTTCTCCTTACATGTTAAATACACTGAACTACTGACGTTTGCTCATTGTTTAGTGTAATACAGAACTTCTGATTTTCGGTTCACTAGCTGAACACCACCCAGAATCTCTGTGTTTTCCCTCTAACGTTTTTGCAGGACTTCAGAGTGTATCAATCCAGAACCTCTATTCCCTTTCTCTCTGACGTTTTTGTGCAGGAACTCAGAGTGTACCACATAAGAACTTCTGGTTCCGACGCTTCCTTCTGAGTCACGCGGATAACTTCAGAACTTCTGATCCTAGTTGTTCTGCTTACGGCAACACGCTGTTTCTGCTTTGCATTTATTTCCCTTTTCATCATTTTTATATTAACTTTCTTTTAATATTAACATAAAAAAACATAAAAAAACATTTTCCTTTTAACTTTTTTTCCTTAAGACAAAAACATTTTCTAAACAAGTCCATTTCTTTCTTATATTGTACATATTCAATATGGTTGTAATAGTAACTTAGGACTTATTTTTACTTGCAATCCCCATTCGTACATATGTACCCCACCCCCTAAATATTGTAATAGTGTAGAATTTTATTTTCCGCAATTTACTGTATAGTAACTAGGGTGTGTATGGCAAGATAAAATCAAACAGATAGACCACCAAAAATCAAAGACAAATGCATGCAATAAAATACACTTGCACACTAACACCCCTAGGGTATTCCACTTGTTGCCTTCAATAAATGGGCCATATTGCATGTTAGGACTCTTTGGGCAAAACAAACACAAATCAAATGATCATAGTCCCTCGATAACACTTTCAAAAAGTTGCCTAAATAAATGATCAAGTCCCCTAAAGAAAATTGCCCAAAGATACTTGGCACTATTGCAATTATGGTCTAATCGATGACCCGCGCCCGTCCCTTTCACATCCTAATATGAGATTGTCCACCAAATACAATGGTGGAACAAACTTGTTAAAAGGGTTAAAACATAGCAATAATCTTTGAGAAATTTAGGAGTAGATAACCTCTTAGTTACTTGAAACAAACTTGCAAAAACAAAACACTTGCCTATTTTCTAAAAAAACCCACACATCACTACACTTTCAAAAATAACTTTCAAAAACAAATGAAAACCCTTTTTAAAAGACTTACACCTTTGTATACATCCCAACATGGATCATTACAAAGGTTGCCACCACATTGGCCTCTTTTCAAAAACATTTTCAAACCCACACACACAAAGCACCATTTCAAACAATTGAAAAATAAGGCAAGTTGATCTAAGCAAGTAACTAAGAGCCCATGGATAACCATGGATAGAAAGGGTGCTAATACCTTCCCTTTCTATAATCTACTCCCCGAACCTAAGAAAACATCTCAAAGGTTTTTGCTGTGCTTTTTAACCTTTCCTTAGGATAAAATAAAAAGTCGGTGGCGACTCTTGCTCAACCGAGACATTTGCGAAAACAAACGCAAAACAATAGTCAGTTCTCCCACCGTATCACAGAACTGGCGACTCTGCTGGGGAAAAACTTAAAAGTGGGGTTACCTTAGGGTTTAGATCACCTTTGTTTTCAATTGATTGCTTTGTTTGCTTTACATTTATGGGCTTTGTATCGGAGTTTCATAGATCCTAACCCGGATCTGGGGAATACCCTTTTAGGTAGCATAATCTGTGAGGGACCTGTCTGGCGTATACCGACATGGGTGAAGCAGTGGCTACGTTGGTGTGGCTCCTTGGTCTGTACCGATATCCCTCGTGTTGAAACGGGGAGAATATGAGTCTTCCAAGGAGTCATTAAGCACCAACCGACCTTAGAACCCTAAGTTGACCCAACTTGGCCATAGAACAGTAGCAGTATGCTACACTCATTGAGGCTAAACTCTCGCAATGGTTCTGGCCGCAAGAAAAGATTGCGATGCTGGAGTTATGACCGATTGAGGGTAGTCAATGATTTGAAATCCTCTAGAACCCGGTTACTTTTGATAGGACAGGTTTTAACCAACGAACTGAAAGAGGGTAGTACCTGAACCCCATGCAAGCCTAAACCTAAGGACTTGTTTGCTTTGTGTGAATATGTTTGCCTGTATATACACTCATTTGTTTGTGCATACATGTACATAACATCATGACATCATACCATAGCATTTTCAATAACCATTTCAAGGATCTCGAGGGTTCTTTTGATGCAGGGTTACGTTGAACCAGACGTCTACCAATGGGGCAAGAGGTTTCTCCTCTAACCAATGCCAACCAAAGTTCAAGTGCAACAACTTGAATCAGTGGCTATGACCCACTCGACATGGTGAGCTTGATTCTTGTGGAAAGACATCCACCGATACAAAGTTCTCCAGTCAAAGATCAAGTACAACAACTTGAATCAGTGGCTATGACCCACTCGACATGGTGAGCTTGATTCTTGTGGAAGGACATCCACCGGTGCAGAGTTCTCCAATCAAAGATCGAAGTTCAACCTCTAACATTCTCTTGTGTTTACCCCAAGAGATCCTTGAAAACATTGCATATATATCATACATATCATTGCATAACAGGTTTCTCCCATGCAGGTTTTCTTATCTTCTTACTGTTTATTTCAGTAAGATGGATATGGAACAAACGGTGAAAGATCTCCAGGCTCAAAGCGCTCAATTCCAGCAAATGCTTCTGGCTATGGGGAAAGGGCAAGAAGATCTGAAGGCTATCCTTCTCAAAGACAAGGGGGTCAGGCTGGAAGAAGACCACAATATGGGGATTGATGAAGCCGACTACTCCGAGGAACAACACTCTCTCGCTGATGACAAGTACAAACAGTTGGAGGATCTCCTCGACGCTATGGAGGTTCAACGAATACCTGGCTTGGACTTAGGAGACTTGGGTTTAGTTCCTGGATTGGTCATTCCGCCAAAGTTCAAAGTCCCTACCTTTGCTCTGTACGATGGAGTTTCTTGCCCTAAGATGCATCTAATGTCTTATGTCCGCAAGATTCAACCATACACAGCTGATACGAGGCTTTGGATCCATTTCTTCCAAGAAAGTTTGGTAGGGCCCCAACTCGAGTGGTTCTATCAATTGGAGAGTTCTCGCATCCACACCTGGGGGGACTTGGCTACTGCTTTTTACAAACAATATCAGTACAATGCTGATCTCGCGCCGACTCGTGTGCAATTGCAGAACATGACCATGGGTTCGGACGAGAACTTCAAAGGGTATGCTCAAAGGTGGAGAGATTTGGCTGGTAGGGTGCAACCTCCCTTAACTGATAGGGAGCTGATTGACATCTTCTTGGGAACTCTGACTGGGCCTTTCTTCAATCACTTAATTGGAAGCTCCTCAGCTGGGTTCACCGAGCTGATATTGACTGGAGAAAGGGTCGAAGCTGGCATCGAGAGTGGAAAGATCCAAGGAGCTACAACCTCCGATACTCAGATAATCCCCTACAATGGGAAGAAAGAGTCCAATGCAGTGGTTGGTCAAAAGAGTCGTCTTGATCAACATGCTGGGGCAATCCTGATCTCTGATCCCACGACTGTTCAACAAAAACGGGGCAAGAGGCGTAGGGTGAGATATCAAGAAAGGAAGTATACAGACATCAACATGCCTTTGTCTCAAGCATTACGACAGTTGCTGGATTTGAAGCTGATCACGTTGAAGGGTCCTCCTCAAAATCCTGATACTTCCTCTTCCAAGTACAACTCAAATGAGAGATGTGCCTACCATTCTGACAGCCCTGGGCATGACACCGACAATTATTGGACTTTGAAGAACCAGATTCAAGACTTGATTGATGCCAAGGAGATCAAGTTTTGACCCTCCAAGTGTGATCACTGCTCCTATGCCAAATCATTGAGAGCGTCTTTGTTTCTTTGAATTTCCAAGTTGTAACTTCTTTGTTATTCAAACAATTAGCTTTTAATGTCAAACTTTGTTTCATTAATGCATTCCATATGTTTGTCTTGAATTCATCCATTTTCACTACTCTTACGCTTTTCTTTATGATATCTGACTCTTGATAAAAAGCTGCGGGCCTTTAGAGGGAGGATGACGAAACAATACCATAATCTCATACAGTATGCTTTTGAACAGACCTCGCTGATGATGTACAAGCATTTCTTTCAATTCCCAAACACTGGAGTTATAAGGAAGTTAATCCCTAGTCAACCCCTTCGAGCCAAAGAAGTAGGAGTTTTATGTTCTAAACAATCAAAACCTTTGATATAAACCTGGGGCAGGGTAGTATCTCAGTTAATTCAAGAGAAAACGCGCATTGAAGTCGCAAACTCTCAGTTTCGTAACACAACGAGCGACGTCAAAAAAAAGAAGAGCATTCCTTTGGAATCAAAAGACAAGGGTGGTTCCCTATCACATAGACAGTCAATCTCTCAAAAAGAAAAAAGCCCACTGAGCCAAAACCTGTAAAGGAAGCTCGAGAAAGTTAGGGCATCCCGCTGACTGTAATCTCGAAAATGGGAACACTCAGGCAAAAGTTAGGGATAACAAATCAAAATCAAAATAGTGAGGTCATTACAAAATCCTCAACAACATGAAAAAAAAATGTTGAAAAAGAAAAAGGAGATGATGACTGTCTCCCAAATTCAACTGGTGAACCATCGCCCAAAAGTCGTTCCAAACTCAAAACAGAGTGTGACGCACAATTAACTGAGCTTAGGTTGAAGAACATCACGAAGAGCGGGTGGGTACAAATATACTTTGAGCCTTTATCCTTTGTTTCTTAAACCGTGAACCAAGCCACGTTACAACCCTTCAAAAGTCCTAATTGAAGCATGGGTTAGTTCAAAAGCATACTGTTACAAAGGTATCCTGACTCCTGTAAGGCTTTGCTCTAAATCTTGTGTTGACTTGTCTTATGAAAAGTTTTCTGCTAAAAAACGCATTTTTCAAAACTTCGAGACAAACATAAACTTTGCATTGCTTGAATATCACTGTCTGCATTTGGCTTTTTGTTTGACAGCGAAGAAATTCATACAGCGAACGTTCGGAGGAACGAAAACTCTCTCAGTGAGCAAAATCGCTTCAAAAAGGATGACACTTCCATTGACAAATCTCCTATCAACAAGGGGGCATCATATGTCACTATCCAGTCAACCTGGGGCAATCCAGTCAAGGTTTCAACAGATCTTTCAAAGTTCAGTTAACCTGGGGCAGTCCAGTCAAGATTTCAAGAAATCTCTCAATTTGCAGAGTAGCTTGGGGCAGGTCTCCGTCACCATCACTTGGGGCATTCGAATGTCAATTTCAAGGGTTACAAACAGTCCAAGTTTCCTGGCAATATCACAAGCATCTGATATTGGGGGCAGTGTTGAAACCTATCCAGCAGACCTGCAATCATGGGTTTATTTCCCCAACATGTGTCAAGGATTTATTCTCCAAAACAAATTGCATTTCAACAGCATTTTTAACATATGCAGATTGATCAGCAGAAAGGTTCCTTCATCTTGAAGTAGTAATCATCCAGATTCCTTCATCTTGAAGTAGTAATCATCCAGGTTCCTTCATCTTGAAGTAGTAATCATCCAGATTCCTTCATCTTAAAGTAGTAATCATCCAGATTCCTTCATCTTGAAGTAGTAATCATCCAGGTTCCTTCATCTTGAAGTAGTAATCATCCAGGTTCCTTCATCTTGAAGTAGTAATCATCCAGGTTCCTTCATCTTGAAGTAGTAATCATCCAGATTCCTTCATCTTAAAGTAGTAATCATCCAGATTCCTTCATCTTGAAGTAGTAATCATCCAGGTTCCTTCATCTTGAAGTAGTAATCATCCAGGTTCCTTCATCTTGAAGTAGTAATCATCCAGATTCCTTCATCTTGAAGTAGTAATCATCCAGGTTCCTTCATCTTGAAGTAGTAATCATCCAGATTCCTTCATCTTGAAGTAGTAATCATCCAGGTTCCTTCATCTTGAAGTAGTAATCATCCAGGTTCCTTCATCTTGAAGTAGTAATCATCCAGGTTCCTTCATCTTGAAGTAGTAATCATCCAGATTCCTTCATCTTGAAGTAGTAATCATCCAGGTTCCTTCATCTTGAAGTAGTAATCATCCAGATTCATTCATCTTGAAGTAGTAATCATCAAATTTTCACAGCATGAGTCTATTAGATTGGAACTCCCCAGCGAAGTTCATCAAAATTCCCCAACATAGCTTATCAACACAATCCCCAGCGGAGTTTATCTTTGGTATCCCCAGCGGAGTTTATCATCATTATCCCCAGCAGGGTTCATCATTGAAATTCTCAGTGAAGCTCTCGTCAACTTCAGCAAAATATCTCTTCCCCAGAGCAATTCCCCGCAGAGTAATCTCTCCAACAAGTTTATTCCCCAACGGAGTCATCTTCTCCTACCGGTGTATTCTTACAACCGTCATCCCCAGCGGAAGCGAAGAACTCTACTCTTCAACGTCATCCCAGGATTTAATTCCCCGACCGGTCGTCAAGGATTTATTTTCCTAAGACGAAAATACATTCATAAACATTTCACATTTCATACATCTTGCTTACATGATAAAGTGCATACAACACTGTCTCATGTTGAACATCATGACATCATGCATTTCATACATCATGACATTACATACAACTGATGTTTTTTCAGGGAAAAAGACAATCTCAAAGACAACTACCTTCATTTCCAGACTCGATTCCTGTATCTAGCCAGGGCACGTCTGAAGAGTTCGAAGATTCGATTCCTGTATCCAGCCAGGGCATATCTAGCAACTATCACAATTCCAGATTCGATTCCTGCATCCAGCCAGGGCATATCTGTTGACCACATTTCCAGACTCGATTCCTGTATCTGGCCAGGGCACGTCTGAAGAGTTCGAAGATTCGATTCCTGTATCCAGCCAGGGCATATCTAGCAACTATCACAATTCCAGATTCGATTCCTGCATCCATCCAGGGCATATCTGTTGACCACATTTCCAGACTCGATTCCTGTATCTAGCCAGGGCGTGTCTGCATGAGGAAATTGGAGATTAACACCTGTAACAAGCCAGGAAACCATCTATCTTTCTCAAATACACAAGTTCTCTCTAAGGAATCTCTTATGCGATCAACACTTCCAAATGGCATCTTTAAGCCCATTTCCAGATGGCATCTTTAAGCCCATCCTCAGTTCAACATTTCCAAATGGCATCTTTAAGCCCATTTCCAGATGGCATCTTTAAGCCCATCCTCAGTTCAACATTTCCAAATGGCATCTTTAAGCCCATTCACCTCTACCATCACATCGCCGAGTGCAAATTTTCTGGGTACTTTAGTGTCCAATCTTCTTTTACCTTCAAGTCACGAAAGGAAAACTTGCCAATCTAACTCTTCAGGTTCAAGAAGATTGAACAGGGGCAACTGTTGTACCCCAAAATTTGCCCTCTCTTTCTTCAGGAAATCATCTTGGGTTTTCAAGGTCCCTCTGAAATAAATCCAAGTCCAGAACTATCATTTTTGCCCAATCAAACCACTTACAAGAGCAAGATGATCACACAAGCTCCAAAGACAACGCTTCTGGCTTGAGAAAAATTAAATTCTAAGCACTTGGAATTTTTCTCTAACAATGAGTGTTTTAGGAAAAATCAGCGCTTCAGAACTTCTGGACCAAGCTCCAGATGGAAACGGTCAGAAGTTACAAGTTTGGCTCAACACAGTCAGAAGTTGGCTTTTCAGCAGCTACATCAGCTCAATCAGAAGTTGTAAACATGGTTCAGTACGTAAGCCTCAGACAGAACATGACTCCTTCATCAATTACGCAAGCTCAGCCAGAATTTGCAAAAGAAACAAGGAAGTCTGAAGGTTGTTTCAGAACATGCTGAAATCAGAAGATAAAAAGGTCAGAAGAGTGGTTGTTACACTGGTGCAGAATCTCTAAGCCCAGGAGGTCCAGAAGCAAATCCAAGGAACGTATCAGAAAATCAGAAGGATCTCCAGAATTTGTTAAGACAACAGGAAGCCAAGACCAGAACATGGTTTACGTTGCTTTTGGTAAAGCATAACTGCTGGTTCCAGTTTCTTATCCCATCACCAGAATTTTAGAGTGTTTGGTCTCATCACCATTTAATGCTCATTAATGCTCCCAACCACTCCTGAACATTCATCCCTTCACATGTGGCTTGGAAAACACCTTTATGCAGATTCTGGCATGGGTCTACACGCCACCGCCCACTTAAGGGGTCACTTCTCCCCAATCCACGCCTGCTGCTCCAGCCTAGGCTGAAAAGGCTATCTGTTATCACAACTTCCCAGGAATTTCTGTCAAAGAACAATTCAAACTCTGTTGGCGCTTTAATGTTCAAAACACCCACAAGAACTTTGCCTATAAATAGAACATCATTGTCCACTGAAAAATGGTTCAAGGAACAGAGAGAAATTGCTAAGAGAGAAACAGAAATCTTCAGCAAGATAGTGTTGTGAAACCTTCATAAAAATCCAGATTTTTCATACATAAAAAAACAAACCTTTATTCTTCCCTTTGAACAAAAGGACACAACCACTCTTTCGTCTCTCTTGCTGACTCAACATCCAAAGGCAGCCACTCAAAGCTCCAAGCGCGCTCCAGGTAAGTCTTTCTGACTTCACTTGCTTTTCATTCTGAGCATCATTAACATGTAAATATCATAGTATCAATATTGTACATATCGTTGTATGATTAGAAAAGCTATGGATCAGAACTTCTAGAATAGTGCTAGACTCAGACTTAGGATTGGAACTTCTATGAACTGTTGTGATCATTCTGATTTGATGAACTAAACAAATTGTTTTTGTGCTGATTAAGAGCTGAAATGTAACACAAAACTTCTGAGTTTCTCTTCACGGTTTTAACGTACAGAACTTCCATGATTTTTCTCACTGTTAACACACACTGAACTTCTGATGTTCACCCACTGGCTCAGCGTAATACAAAACTTCTGATGTTCACTCACAATCTTAGCACAACACAGAACTTCTGAGTTCTCCTTACATGTTAAATACACTGAACTACTGATGTTTGCTCATTGTTTAGTGTAATACAGAACTTCTGATTTTCGGTTCACTAGCTGAACACCACCCAGAATCTCTGTGTTTTCCCTCTAACGTTTTTGCAGGACTTCAGAGTGTATCAATCCAGAACCTCTATTCCCTTTCTCTCTGACGTTTTTGTGCAGGAACTCAGAGTGTACCACATAAGAACTTCTGGTTCCGACGCTTCCTTCTGAGTCACGCGGATAACTTCAGAACTCCTGATCCTAGTTGTTCTGCTTACGGCAACACGCTGTTTCTGCTTTGCATTTATTTCCCTTTTCATCATTTTTATATTAACTTTCTTTTAATATTAACATAAAAAAACATAAAAAACATTTTCCTTTTAACTTTTTTTCCTTAAGACAAAAACATTTTCTAAACAAGTCCATTTCTTTCTTATATTGTACATATTCAATATGGTTGTAATAGTAACTTAGGACTTATTTTTACTTGCAATCCCCATTCGTACATATGTACCCCCACCCCCTAAATATTGTAATAGTGTAGAATTTTATTTTCCGCAATTTACTGTATAGTAACTAGGGTGTGTATGGCAAGATAAAATCAAACAGATAGACCACCAAAAATCAAAGACAAATGCATGCAATAAAATACACTTGCACACTAACACCCCTAGGGTATTCCACTTGTTGCCTTCAATAAATGGGCCATATTGCATGTTAGGACTCTTTGGGCAAAACAAACACAAATCAAATGATCATAGTCCCTCGATAACACTTTCAAAAAGTTGCCTAAATAAATGATCAAGTCCCCTAAAGAAAATTTCCCAAAGATACTTGGCACTATTGCAATTATGGTCTAATCGATGACCCGCGCCCGTCCCTTTCACATCCTAATATGAGATTGTCCACCAAATACAATGGTGGAACAAACTTGTTAAAAGGGTTAAAACATAGCAATATCTTTGAGAAATTTAGGAGTAGATAACCTCTTAGTTACTTGAAACAAACTTCCAAAAACAAAACACTTGCCTATTTTCTAAAAAAACCCACACATCACTACACTTTCAAAAATAACTTTCAAAAACAAATGAAAACCCTTTTCAAAAGACTTACACCTTTGTATACATCCCAACATGGATCATTATAAAGGTTGCCACCACATTGGCCTCTTTTCAAAAACATTTTCAAACCCACACACACAAAGCACCATTTCAAACAATTGAAAAATAAGGCAAGTTGATCTAAGTAAGTAACTAAGAGCCCATGGATAACCATGGATAGAAAGGGTGCTAATACCTTCCCTTTCTATAATCTACTCCCAGAACCTAAGAAAACATCTCAAAGGTTTTTACTGTGCTTTTTAACCTTTCCTTAGGATAAAATAAAAAGTCGGTGGCGACTCTTGCTCAACCGAGACATTTGCGAAAACAAACGCAAAACAATAGTCAGTTCTCCCACCGTATCACACTTGTCAACTGAGCTATTTGACTTGTTTGTACATATAATGAAAACAAACTGTGATATGGTGGGAGAACTGACTTGAGGTTTTGCGTTTCGTCGCAAATGTTTCGGTTTAGCAAGAGTCGCCACCGACTTTTATTTTATCCAAAAGTAAAGGTAAAAAAGAACAGGAAAAACCTTTGAGATGTTTTCTTGAGTTCGGGGGGTAGATTATGAAAAGGGAAGGTGCTAGCACCCTTTTCATCCATGGTTTTTCATGAGCTCTTAGTTACTTGCTTAGATCACTTGCTTTGCTTTTGAAATTGTTTGAAATGGTGCTTTGTGTTTGGTGTGATTTTTGAAAGTATTATGAAAAGAGGCCATCGTTTAGGCAATCTTTGTAATGATTCTCGTAAGTTAGAATATATATAAAGATGTTTGTATTTTGAAAAATGTTTCATTATTTTGAAAGTTGTTTGGAAATGTTTTGAAATGTGTTGTGTGTTTTGAAAATAGCAAGGATTTGTTTTGAAGAGAGCAAGTAACTAGGAACTATCTACCCTACTCAAATGTCTTTCCTATGCATTTTATTCCTTTGACATTGTTGATTTACCATTGATTTGGTAAACAACCCTATCTTTGGATGTTAAACGGGACGAGCGTGGGTCATCGTATGACCATGATAGCAATGTTGCCAAGTA
Source organism: Vicia faba (assembly GCA_948472305.1). Taxonomy (NCBI): domain Eukaryota; kingdom Viridiplantae; phylum Streptophyta; class Magnoliopsida; order Fabales; family Fabaceae; genus Vicia; species Vicia faba. The sequence continues at coordinate 555,854,413 of OX451737.1, read as the reverse complement.
TCTTTAGCATTTTGAGGGACCAAGATCATTTTGTTTAGGCAACCTTTTGATAGCGTCATCGAGGGACTATGATCTTACTTGTTTGTTTTGCTTTGCCAAGATACTTTGCATGCATACCATGACCATTTTGTTTAGGCAACAAAGTGGGTGAAACCCTAAGGGTGCTTGTGTGCAATGTGTGTCATTTTACATGCCTTTGATTGTCTTGTATTAGGTCATTCTATTTGTTTGATTTTTGTCTTATCATGCAAACCCTAGTTTTACTAAACATGGTATAAATACGATAAATTGCGTAAAAGTAAACTAAACTATTACAATAATTATTATGGGAGGGGGGATACAAGTTTTTGAATGAGGATATTTGCACAAAATAAAACCCTAAAATACTATTACAACCCAATTGAATATTTGCAAATTAAATAAATATACAAATATTAAAAATGCAATAAAAATGTAAATATGCAAAAAATGTTTTGTATTTGATTTTTTTGTATGAGAGAATTAATTATTTAAACCCTAGAATATAAGAGAAAAATATTATTATTTTTGAAAGGGGTAAAACCCTAGTTTTTGATTTAAAGAAAATATATATTTCCCATTATTTATTTTGTTCATTTTTTGTACAAGAAATAATAAATAATATTGTTAACAAATATTAAAAATTAAAATATGTATAAAAATAATATTTTATGTGTATGAATAATAGAAATAAAAATGTATGATATTTTTAGATGTATTTACAATTTTTTAAAAGAAAATGGATTCTATTTATTAAAATAAAACTATTTTTATATGTGGAAAAAATAATAAAAATAAAATAAAATTGCAAAAAATTATTTTTGTGATTTTTTAATGTTCAGAAAAAATATTAAAGTCAATAAACATAAAAAATATGAGAAAGTATGCAAAATATAAAAAATATGCAAAGGGGGTGCAAATAGTAGTCAGTGGGGGGGGGGTGTGGAAAACAAAACAGAAGGCCCAAGCGCGCCCAAGCCCAGGCCAGGTCGTCCCAGTCCTCCAGCCAAAAATCCTGCGTGCGCGTTTTGCCTTAAACCTGTAACTTGTTGTAGCTTGCATAAAAATGAAAACCCATAACATAAAAAATGTAGCTTATGATCTCACAATTCCAATGATATAAAATTCATAATCTAACTCTCAAAGATCAGGGAGAATTTCAGTAGCCCTAATTCGTGACCTAGTTTTTTCAGCATGTTCAACATTCAAATTCTCTTAGCTCAGTTAATATAAATGGAAAGTATGCATATGTACAACTTCACCATGCTAGAGACTACATTTTTGCTTCACAAATCGTGGCTTAGGGATGCTTAAATAGAGAGATAGAGTTTTAAAAAAAATACCTCCTTCAGCTGGATTTGGATATGGCAATGTGGGGACTTTGAGTGAGGCCTGAGGATCGTGTGAGCTTCCTTGAAGTTCCCTCAAGCTATTCCAATGCTTAGCTTGCCTTGAGGATGCTTGAAACTCCCTGTAGAAGTCAAACTGCAACCTTCCAAAATGAAAATGGTGATGTCTGAAACAGGGCTTACAGAACCAGGACAAGGGCTTGGATAGTTTGGATATGATGTATGAAAGGTGTTTGAAGTGTTGAATCAAGAAACGCACGAGTCAAAAATGAAATGGCAAGAGTTTTACAGAAACTGGCAGTTTGGGCAGAAAAATGGAGTTTTTGGTTTTGGAGGGTTTCAGATCATAAGCCTTCGTGTTCTAGCTTGAGATAAGTTTGTGAAGTCGTTTTGAATGAAGCCAAGTCCACCCTTTATCAGATGTAGAAGTTCTCTTGACTTTTGCAACTTTTCTTGCTTTTGAAGAAAAGTGAAATGACTTGTGCCAAAGGCCTGTAATGGCTAGTTCTTTAGCTGATGAGAGTTGGTAAAACATGCTTGATATCTGTGAACATTGCTTGTAACAAAAGAACAAGTCCATGGCTCAAGAATTGTAAAGTTGCAAAAAGCTTGCTTTATGAAAATGGCAATGTGCCCTTTATGCCATTTATGGATTTATTCTTTGTACAATACTCCAAAATCCAAAACAAAGCCATTATTCTATGAGTTTGCATTTAATTATGGAGTGTAGAAGGGATTTAGGACCTGTAATTCAAGGTACAAGCATGCTTGATCAGATTTGCAACTTGGTGCATTGTAAAAATGGCTTGCACAAAAGTGACAAAATGCCAATTTCTCTTCTTCGATTCTCCCTAAACACAAATGATCTTGGAGAGTTCTTTGACATTTTAGAAATCTTGGAACATGCTATACAATACATCTTTTAAATGCATTTTGAGATACCTCTTGGAACTAGGTGAAAAATGTCTATGAAGTTGGGTCAAAAACCTACCTAGATTAGGGCAAATTTTCACTAAGTTAAAAAGTTTATGGACCCCTATTCACAAATTCATAACTTGAGATCCAAGCATCTTTTGGGAAAACTTTGTGAATAAAAGTTGTATATTTCATGGAGGACTACAACGTTCATGTTGTAAGTTTTCCTTGAATCTCATTGCATCATGGTTTAAAAGTTATGAAAAGTTGGGAAAAAATAAGAAAATTTCCATACTTAGAAAAATTCGAAGTTATGAAATTTTTCAAATTCAAAACCCTAATTTTCAAAATTGGTTTTATTGATCAACAAGTTTCATATTTTGACATGTCTTGATGAATTATGACCCTTGGCACTTTATTTTGACCAAAAAGTCAAAGTTTGACTTTTCAGTGTATAATTGACTTTGGATCAGTTGACTGCAAAATTCATCTGTCAATCCAATGAACTTGAGATCTTTTGAACCATGCAATTAGGTCAAGATGATTACATTGAGTCCTTCAAATCATGATTGAACCCAATTGGTCATTGGCTAGGTAAAAAATCAGAAATTGCCCTTTCTCAGTCAAAACCCTAATTTTGACCATTTTGCCCTTTTGATTATTTGATCAAATTTCTTGAGGAGTTGTGATCCAAAATTGATCAAATGGTACATATGAGTCTAAAATGTTGTTTTGGATCAAAAATTATGAGGTTTAACTGTAAATTGGCCCTGGTTTGACTGAGCAAAAAAGTGATTCAAGGCTTAAAACTTAACATGAGCAATCTTAGGAGTCCAATATGGTGTATGAAACTCATAGGGAGCATTGATGGCCCAAAAATCCTTGTGCAAACTCAAACCCTAATTTCAGGTTATCAGTGCAAGGAGATGTCTTGAACTGAGCAAACCCTAAATTTGTCTTTAGTCCAAAGAGTCTTGTGAGGAAAATCTTGATAATATGAGAGGGCAAATTTTGGGGTACAACAGCTGCCCCTGTTCAATCTTCTTGAACCTTAAGAGTTAGATTGGCGAGTTTTGTCATTCGTGACTGGAAGGTAAAAGATGATTGGACACTAGAGTGCCCGTAAATTTGCACTCGTCAAAGTGTAGTCGAGGGAATGGGCTTAAAGATGCCATTTGGAGATGTGATAGAATCTTGTTGGAGATGGGCTTGTAGATGCCATCCAAGAATGTTTGTTGAATTGTAAGTTGCAAGTTAGAAGAATAAATATCAGAATGATGTTCGTATCTGGAACGTATCTGAATTGTATCTGGAGACTGAATCTGAATGAGCAACAGAATAGCATCCGTGTCTGGAGCATCTCTGAGCTGGGCAAAATCAAAACAAGTGGCAGAATGGAAACCGTGTCCAGAGCATATCTGAACTTTGAAAATCTGAATGAGTGACAAAATGACTTCCGTGTCTGGAGTGTATCTGAACTAGAAGATTAGAATAAGTGACAGAATTGCAACCGTGTCTGGAGCGTATCTGGACTGGTATCTGAATAAGTAGCAGAATGACTTCCTATGTGAAGTTTATCTGAACTAGAAACTGAATAAGTAACAGAATGACTTCCGCGTCTGGAGTGTATCTGGACTGTATCTTGATAGTTGAACTCTGAATGAGTATCAGAATGGAATCCTTGTCTGGAGCGTATCTGTACCGTATCGGAAATCTTTGAACATTGTCAAAAGTAACTGTTAATCTTATCCTGAAAAGGGTAAAATGTTAGCTGAAACACAAATTTATGTTGCATAAAATGTATGATGCAATAAATGTGCTTTATCAATGTTTATGATATATGGATGTAATGTATGCGCATGCAAGTTGATGTGTTGTTTTGCTGAGGAAGATAAATCCTTGACAGCTGGGGATAATAAAATCCTTGACTGCTACCAGGGAAAATGAATCCTTGACTGCTGAAGATAAGAAATCCTTGGCGACTGTTGGGGATTAAAAATCCTTGATGACTTTCCTGGGGATATAGGGATCCTTCATGTCTTGAAGTCGGAGTATTGACAAAAATCCGTTGAGAAAGTAATGTCGAATGCTGCTTGAGAAAATATGCTTGGGGAATCCAAAGAACTTCAATGATGTCTACTGGGGATTACACAAAGGTGATCCTTATTCGATTGGGGAATAGAGAAAACTCTGATGACTTCTGCGGGGAATTGAGAATCTTCATTCTGTTGGGAAGCAATAAAAACTCTATGGGGAAGAAAGCTATCCTGGTGGGGAGTAGGTTCAGGAGTTTGGGTTGTCTGCCACTCTACTAGGGAATCAACCTAGGTTGGGGAGGAACAAAAGGTTAACTGTTATCTGGTTGCTTTTCAGACTTCAAGATAACTTGCTGCGGAATTTGGAGAAACTAGATGGTTTCTGCTGTAGATTGATAGTTTGAAGTTTTGGCTCCGATGGGGATTGAGAGTTCGAAATTTTAACTCTGATGGGGATTAAGGGTTTGAAATTTTAGCTCCACTGGGGATCTAGATGATGTACTGTAGGGATTGCTCATGGAATAGCCTAAAGACGTTTTCCTATCATTTCAACCTGTCAGTAATTGTTCTTTTCCATCCTGTTTATTTGTAAACAGTAATCATGTTCAAATGCATATGTTCATTAATGAATCATTGGACGTTTTTGCACGTAAAACATAAGTGTGAAAGAAAAAGACAAATGGTTTTCTGCACTTTAAAGAGATATCTTTGTATTTACTTTGAATAAGTATTTTGTACAAAGGAGACAAACATCCTAGTAAGAGGATGGTGTCATAAAAAATGAGAAAACTTTATACAAAGAAAGATGGCTTTGTGTAAAAATCCCATGGGGTTCCCGTTCTGCTATAGCCTTCGTATCTCCAAATATCTTGTCCATTCGTTGCTTCGTCCGAAGATGATTGGATTGATCAGAAGTTCTAGATTTGCTAGTGAAAAGATTATCCTTAAAGTGATCCGACGAGACATAGTCATTCGCTTTAATTCCCTAACTTTTGCCTGAACCTCCCTTTCGGGTTTTCGATTCACCGGGAAACCCTTTTTTGCCCAAGTCACCCTTTCGGGTTTTCAACTTGCCAGGTGTACAAATTTTTTTTATTCTTATCCCTAATTTTTTCCTGAATCGCCCTTTCAGGTTTTCGATTCACCGGGATGCCCTTGTTTTGCCTAGGTGTGTCAACCTAGCGGGTCTTTTATGCGTAGTATCTTTTGACTATGTCTGCATTCGTAGGGTGCGGCAGGTCGTCGTCGTCCATGGTGGTTAAGATCATTGCCCCACCAGAAAAGATGTTCTTGATTACAAATGGTCCTTCATAGGTAGGAGTCCATTTGCCCCTGGGATCACTTTGTGGCAAGATAATGCGCTTGATCACTAGATCTCCAACTTGATACACTTGGCGTCTGACTTTCTTGTTGAAAGCCTTGATCATCCACTTTTGATACGTCTGACCGTGGCAAACAGCAGTAAGTCTTTTTTCATCAATTATGTTCAACTGATCAAGTCGGGTTTGAATCCAATCGTCTTTACTTAAACCTGCATCCTTCATGATTCTCAAAGAGGGGATCTGAACCTCAATAGGTAAAACAGCCTCCATGCCATAAACCAAAGAATAGGGTGTTGCCCTAGTTGATGTGCGAGCCATGGTACGGTACCCGTGGAGAGCAAACGGTAGCATCTCATGCCAGTCCTTGTAGGTGACTGTCATTTTTGTATGATCTTTTTGATGTTTTTGTTCGCAGCTTCGACAACACCGTTCATCTTTGGCCGATAGGGAGATGAATTGTGATGTTGAATCTTGAACTGCTCGCACAGGGCGGTGATCATAGTATTGTTAAGGTTTGTACCGTTATCAGTGATGATCCTTTCGCGGATACCGTACCGGCAAATGAGATTCTACTTGATGAAGCGGGCAACAACATTCTTAGTCACAGATGTGAAGGAAGCTGCTTCGACCCACTTTGTGAAATAATCAATGGCCACTGGAATGAAGCGGTGTCCATTGGAGGCTGTAGGCTTGATCTCCCCAATCATGTCGATTCCCCACATAGTGAATGGCCAAGGAGTTGTTAAGACATTTAGAGGAATCGGGGGTACGTGTACCTTGTCTGCATAGATTTGACATTTATGACAAGTACGGGAGTGTTGATAGCAGTCAGCTTCCATGGTAGACCAGTAATAGTCTGCCCTTAGAATCTTCTTAGCCATCGTATGCCTGCTAGAGTGAGTGCCAAAGGTACCTTCATGCAATTCGGCCATGATCTTTTCAGCTTCAGTCTTGTCCATACAATAGAGCAGAATAGAATCATGATTGCGTTTGTACAGGATGCCATTACTTAGGAAGAACGTAGCTGAGAATCTCCTTAAGAACCTTTTGTCATTGATTGTAGCTCCTTCAGGGTATTCTTGAGCCTCAAGATACCTTTTGACTCCATGAAACCAAGGCTGGTCCACTACTTCTTCGGTATTAATCTCGTGACAGTGTGCAGGTTCGTCCATTCGTTAAATGGTGATCTGGGGAGCCTCATTACCCCAATTAAGTTTAAACAGGGATGACATTGTAGCTAGGGCATCTGCTAGCTGATTTTCTTCTCTCGGGAAGTGCTCGAAGGTAATCTGCTCGAAATATGGTAACAATGTCAAGACATGTTCTTTGTAAGGGATGAGGTTTGGATGCTTAGTGTCCCACTCTCCTTTGATCTGACTGATGACCAAAGCTGAGTCCCCAAACACAACTAAAGATTTGATTCCCAAGTCTATGGCAGCCTTGAGTCCAAAGATGCATGCTTCATATTCTGCCATGTTGTTCGTACAGTTGAAGCAAAGTCTGGCTGTGAAAGGAGTATGGCAACCTTCCGAAGATATAAGCACATCGCCGATACCGTTACCAAGCGCATTGGAAGCCCCATCAAAGTACAGGGTCCATCGGGATCCTTGTTCAGGTCTGTCATATGGTCTGAAATCTTCAATGTAGTCCAATGTCATGATGTCTTCGTCAGGGAAGTCAAACTTCATGGATTGATAATCTTCTATAGCTTGATGAGCCAGATGATCGGCTAGCACACTACCCTTTATAGCTTTTTGGGTTGTGTACTGTATTTCATATTCCGTTAGGATCATCTGCCATCTAGCTATCCTTCCAGACAAAGTAGGCTTCTCGAAGATGTACTTTATCGGATCCATCTTAGATATCAGTAAAGTGGTATGAGTCAACATATACTGCCTTAGCCGGTGAGCAACCCATACCAAAGCGCAGCAAGTTTTCTCGAGCAGTGAATATCTGATTTCATAGTCGGTAAACTTTTTTCTAAGGTAATAAATGGCATGCTATTTTCGGCCAGACTCGTCATGCTTCCCCAGTACGCACCCCATTGGGTTCTCCAAGACGGTCAGATACATGATTAGCGGTCTTCCTTCGACGGGCGGCATCAAGACAGGAGGCTCTTGTAAATACTCCTTGATTTTGTCGAAAGCAACTTGACAGCCATCATTCCATCTAACTACCTGATCTTTCTTCAACAGCTTGAAGATTGGTTCACAAGTAGATGTCATGTGAGAAATGAACCTAGCAATGTAGTTTAGGCGTCCCAAGAAACCTCTGACTTCCTTCTCAGTGCAAGGAGTAGGCATTTCTTGTATAGCTTTGACTTTGGCAGGATCAACCTCGATGCCTTTGTTGCTGACAATGAAACCAAAGAGTTTACCGAACCGGACTCCGAATGTGCACTTGTTAGGATTCAGTCTTAACTTGTACTCCTTCAACCTGACAAACAGCTTTTGCAAGTGATCAAGGTGTTCTTCTTCAGTTTGTGATCGGGCTATCATGTCATCTACATAGACCTCTATCTCATGATGTATCATATCATGAAACAAAGCTACCATGGCACGTTGATAGGTTGCCCCAACATTCTTCAGTCTGAATGGCATCACTTTGTAGCAGAACGTACCCCACTGTGTAACAAAAGTAGTTTTCTCCATGTCCTCAGGTGCAATTTTGATCTGGTTATAGCCTGAGAATCCGTCCATGAAAGAAAATACTTTGTGCTGAGCTGTGTTATCAACCAGGATTTCGATGTGCGGAAGTGGAAAGTCATCTTCAGGACTGGCCCTGTTTAAATCTCTATAATCCACACACATTCTCACTTTGCCGTCCTTTTTAGGCACGGGCACAATGTTAGCAACCCATTATGGATAGGAAGTAACATCCAGAAATCTAGCATTGAACTGCTTCATAACTTCTGCTTTGATCTTCTCGGACATGTCAGGTCTCATGCGGCAGACTTTTTGCTTAACTGGTGGACAGTCTTCTCTTGTGGGTAGACGGTGTACCAGAATGTCTGTATCAAGTCCCGGCATGTCTTCGTATGACCAGACAAAGATCTCAACATATTCATGCAACAGCTGAATTAGGCGCTCCTTGACACTCGGCTCTAAGTTGGCACCCACTCTGATTTCCTTTTTGTCTTCCTCAGTGCCCAAGTTGATTGTGTCCAACAACTCCTCATGAGGCAAAATAACTCTTTCCTCTTGTTGAAGTAATCTGGTCAATTCCCCCGGCAACTCACAATCTTCCTCACCTTCGTATTCGGCTTGGTAGATCAAATCTTCAGAGTCATTGAAGGCTATAGCAGTATCGTTACCCATGGGTTACAGAGTGGAAGGGTACCTGCATTTGTGAGTGTGGGTGTGTGTAAGGGTATAGCCATCTTAAAACAAAAAAATGTAAAAGAAAGACAATGAGCACAAAAGGTTTATATATGAAAAGCATCCATGATTCATTAAAATGACATATGAAAATGAAATAAGAACCCTTACAAATGGACCTATGTGCCTCGGGTAAGGCACAAGGTTGAAAAAGTACGAATTGTTTGTGAATTATTACAGATCCAACAGAAATGGAAAAGATAAATTACTGCGGTATGAAAGTAATCGGAACAAAGTCTTTTGCTTCCCAGTTGCATAGTCCTCTGCCGACAGTAGGGAAAATCCAGTCTTCCCAGCTTCCCTCTTCTTCACTGTCCTCTAGTGCATTAACCCCTTGGTGGCTGATCTTAACAGGTGGCCCTCCGGCACGGGCGCGGCGAACAGCTTTCTGAGCAGTCGAGGTAAATCTGAAGTCGAATTTGTATGATTTGAAAGGAAAGTCTGGAAGCTGACCCTAGATAGTGGATCCGCCTTCTTCCACCACTTCCTTTGCATCTTTTAGATAAGACATCCTAGGTACAGGTCTTGTGATCACAGGAGTTGAGGATACCGCTTTGGTCGCCGCTATTTCCTGAGAAACTTCTTCAAAATGTTGGAAAGGGGTCTCAATGAATTATCCATCCAATTCTACATATCGGAAAGAATTTAGATGACTAATCATGTATTCCTCTTCCCCATGGACAGTTATGATCTTCCCTTGGACAGGGTACTTCAGCATCTGATGCAAAGTCGAGGTGACCGCACGGGCATTGTGAATCTAGGGACGTCCCAACAGGCAAGAGTAAGAAGGACGGATGTCCATCACGTAGAATGTTGAATTGAATGTCTGGGTACCCACCTTTATCGAGATGTCCACCTCTCCATGGACCATCCTTTTAGAGACGTCAAATGCTCTCACAATGATGTTACTGGGTTTCAGGGTTAGGCCTTCACAGTCCAATCTATCCAAGGCCTTCTTTGGCAAGACATTCAGAGATGATCCAGTATCAACCAAAACATGGGCTAGGGTGGTTCCCCTACACTCCACTGAGACATGTAGTGCATCGTTATGTTTTCTCCCTTTGGAGGTCCAGTCAGCATCAGAGAAACCCAGGCCATTGTCGGCTGTCAGACTGGCCACACACTCTTGGAATTTATCCGCAGACGTCTCTTGCGGGACATGAGCCGTCTTCAGGAACTTTACCAAATCTTTAGCATGTGCCCCAGAGCACAACAACAAGGCTAACATAGAGATTTTGGAGGGGGTCTTCCCTAGTTGTTCTACCACATCATAATCACTTTTCTTAATGATCCTCAGGATTTCTTCCATCTCCTTCTTGGATGTCTCAGGAATAACTAGTGATTGAGCCTTCGTCAAGACAGGCTCCTCTTGAACATTCTTTCCTTTATTCTCAACAGTGGAAGTAGGGATAGGAATTGAATTGTCATTGTTGGAGGGTACACTTGCAAGTGTAATAACTAGTACAACTGTAATCTTTAGAACAGACACAGGTCCAAAGACTGCCTTTGGAGGCATAATCTTTAGAGAGAAAATTCTCCCACTGCGGGTAATTTTGCTTGTTCCAGCAATGTTACTGATGTCAGAATTGTCTTCTTTAGAACTCTCTTCATCGACAGACTGTTCAATCTGTTTGACACCATGGTAGTAGATTTCTCCACCATAGTTCCATGGTACCATTTTATCTGATTTGTATGGGGCAGGCCCGGGCATTGTTATCTTCAACGGAGTAGTCATAGGAGCGGATGTAATCCTAACGGGTTTTTTAGGAACCCTAGAAGGATTAGCGTATATGGTTATTATTGAAACTTCTAGAACTAGAATGGGTGAAATAGGAGCTTTCTCAAACAAAATTTCCTGATTATCAATCAGTTGTTGGATACCTTTCTTCAATAGAGGACAATCAAATGAAGAGGACAAGCAAGTATGGAAATCTTGGTCACAACCTGGGAACACCCCAGCTTTCAACAAATTCAACTTGATGGTTAGGAGAGGAGTCAACAGTTCATCCACAGTAGAAACAAACAGATCTTCTTCCACAGCACTGGCATTGTGTCCATGCCTAGGCATTGGAGTGGAGATAACATTTGGTTTTTCAGGAGCTTTAAATTTAACTTCCTTTGCATCAATCAGATCTTGAATATTGTTCTTCGGAGCCTAATAGTTGTTGGTGTCGTGCCCTGGACTTTCAGAGTGGTAAGCGCACCTGGAATTCAGATGGTAGTGTGGAGATGTAGTATTAGGATTTTTAGGGGCCTCTTTTAGCATGACAAGATTCAACTTCAAGAGATGTGGTAGGACTTGAGCAGGAGTCATGTTTATCTTGGTGAATTTCCTTACAGGCCTTTCCACCCTTTGCTGGTTATTTCTCGACTGATCATTTCTCGGCTGGTTGTTTCTTGGCTGGTCTGATGCAGACTTTTGAATCATAACGGCCCCCACTGCTAGTCGTCGTTCGGTTCTTCCCTGATTCCTCTGTGCATAGACAGCAGACACTTTTTTCTTTCCCGTGAAGGGCTTCTTTATAACAGCAGAGGTAGACGCATCTTTCTGAATTTTCCCGCTTCTAATACCAGCTTCCACCCTCTCGCCAGTTAGAATCAACTCAGTGAAACCTGCAGAGGAGCTTCCAATCAGGTGATTAAAGAAAGGACCTGACAGAGTCCCCAAAAACATGTCCACTAGCTCTCTTTCAGATAAAGGTGGTTGCACCCTTCCGGCTAAATCCCTCCACTTTTGGGCGTAGTCTTTGAAGCCCTCATTGGACACCATGGCCATACTCTGGAGTTGAGTACGGGTTGGTGCCAAGTCGGCGTTGTATTGATACTGTTTATAGAAGGTTGTTGCCAAGTATTCCCAATTATGCACATCATACCTCTCCAACTGGTAGAACCAATCAAGTTGTGTTCCCGACAAACTGTCCTGGAAAAAGTGAACCCACAAGTCTTTGTCTGCAGAGTGTGGCTGAATTTTCCTGACATAAGATCGTAGGTGCATCTTGGGAAAAGACACCCCGTCATACTTAGAAAATAAAGGTACTTTAAACTTGGGAGGGATTACAATTCCAGATACCAGCCGTAACTCCTCAAAGTCTAACCCTGGTACTCTCTGCACTTCCATGGCAGCTAGACGCTCTTCCAAGTTCTTGTATTTGTCATCGGCCGGAGGGTATTGTTGTTCTGAGTAGTCCTCTTCCTCCTCTTCTTCAACTTCAGAATCTGAAGGCACTGCAGTCTCTTTACCTTTTCTTTCCCCTTCCTCAGAGGTTGATGGAAATTCCAAGGTCCTTCTGGCTTGTCCTTCAAACCTTCTTCCCATGATAACAACACCGGCTCGCTTCTTCTTCTTTTTCTCTTTCTCTTTGTCTAGCAGAGTCTTGAGCTCCTCCTGCCCCTTGGCCAAGGTCAAGAGTAGCTATTGAAATTGTGAATTCTGAGCTTGCAAGTCTTTAACCGTTTATTCAAGATCCATTTTGTTGAAATAAACAGCAGAGGGATGAGGAAACTTCTTGCAAAGACCTGTTTATGCACATGATGAATGATATGTATTCATGCAATGTTTTCAAGGATTTAGAAATTCAAATTTGTGTCAAACAAAAAGGAACAAACGTTATATTAATAAAATAGAATTTTTTTACATCAATGCCCCTAGGGCAAAATAGTACAAAACTCTAAGATAAAAAGATGTTGCGCATCCTCTTTGGTGCAATGTAGGTGTTGAGAGTATGCTCTTCGTGAAGTAACCGAATAAGTTCTAAAACCTTCTTCTCGCTTGCGTAGAATTGGGCTTCAAAAGTATCGCATTCTCCCTTGAGCTGTATCCAACTCCTTTGCAGATCTTCGAGTGATGTTGGCATGTCAGGATGTAGGAGGGTGTATGGAACCTCTCCTTCCTTAACAGGCTCTATAATCACTGGGATAACAGAGGGGTAAGACATCATAAGACTTTGGGCGCGGGTTCGTACCCACTTGAGGTAAGGCTCAAGAGGGATGGAATTCTTGTGTCCCAAGGTCTTACTGTCTACCTTGTTTGGCATCCTCCAAGCTCGGATGAACCTTTGTCGAAGTCCTTGATTGTCGTTGTCGAAAACCAAACCTTGAACTAGCATATCATGTGGTCCATCCCTTCGGGCATAACCAAACTGTCTTAGAGCCAAGCAGGGGTTGTAGGTGATGCCTCCCCTAATGCCAAGTAGAGGGACATTAGGGATTTCCCCACAATGGTCGACGATGATAACATTCTCTTTGGTTCGAGAACACCAATGAATATCTGAATGTGTATGAGTCATCAATCGTTGTGACCACCTCAAACCTTGCTCATTCTTCAAGACTGATTGGGGAAGATGAGAAATAAACCATCTTGCCAGGAGAGGAGTGCAACACACGAGAACACCTCTTTTCCTTATTGTACAAGTGTGAAAAGAGTGCAAGATATCTCCAAGCAATGTAGGCTCCGGGTTGCGAGACATGAAGATTTTGACAGCACTCACATCTATGAGTTGGTCAGGATTTGGGAACAAGACTATCCCATAGATGAGAAGAGCTACAATTTCCTCAAAATCTTGTAAGTCCAAAGAATTCCAGCAGCTTTGGGCCTTCTCAAACAAGAACTTTGCCAAGAAGCCTTTGACACCACTTCTAGTTTCCCAATGTGTTGTGACATAAAATGAGTGCAAGTGCAGGGCTTGAGCAATCTCTTATGGCTTTGGATATCTTTTCATACCGTTGAAAGGTAGTTTATTGAGAATAGGAGTCCTCAAGAGTTGAGAAAATTCCTCCAAAGTGGGCACAAGCTGGTAGTTAGGAAATGTGAAGCAGTGGTGCAAAGGGTCATAGAACTAGAAGAGAACTTTCATCATGTCTTCCACTGTGTTGGAAGTGACTAGGTTGAGAATACGACCATGCCTCTCGGTGAATGGAGAATTCTCAAGAATCCTTGAAGCTAGCTCCTTGAGTTGTGGAGTAATTCTTACAAGGTTGACTTGGATAGTTTTCCTGCGAAGTGAATCCATAACCTACAAAACAGGAACAAAGATGAATTTCCAAAATCCTTGAAATGGTTAGTGGATGCATATGATGCTTCATGATGTCCATGATGTTATGCACAAGTATATATGTACAAGCAAATCACACAAGTTCCTAGTTCAGGCTTGCATGGGTTTTCATAGGTAAGTACCCTGTTGAAGTTTAGTTGGCTCAACCTGTCATAGAAATAGTAACCGGGTTCTAAGGAGCTCAATATCACTGGATTGTTTCCTTGTTCATTGTTTCAATTCAGCCTCTTTACTGGCGACCGAAATATTCCAAGGAAACAACCCTCAATGAGTGTAGTATCGAGTATCTACCAACTTCGGACTGCACCAAAGCCGGTCATCTCACTACATCCTAAAAGGACAAGTTGGTCAAGTAAAGGTTCTAAAAGTTCGTTAGTGCTTCATGACATCACTCAGCGGCCCCGTATTCTCTTTGATTGACTCAAAGGCTACCGGTACCCACAAATATGTAACACTAACATAGCTATTGCTTAGACCGTGTCGGTATACCCCGTACAGTTTCCACAATGTATTGCTATTTACCTATGAATGTTTCCCAAATCCGGGTGGAGGATTCAAACTCAAACAATAGAACCAAGATGTAAAGCAAACAAGGCAAACATGGTAAGCAAATAAAGGTGATCTAAACCCTAAGGTAACCCCACTTTTCTCTATTTTCCCCAGCAGAGTCGCCAGTTCTGTGATACGGTGGGAGAACTGACTTGAGGTTTTGCGTTTCATCGCAAATGTTTCGGTTTAGCAAGAGTCGCCACCGACTTTTATTTTATCCAAAGGGAAAGGTAAAAAAGCACAGGAAAGACCTTTGAGATGTTTTCTTGAGTTCGGGGGGTAGATTATGAAAAGGGAAGGTGCTAGCACCCTTTTCATCCATGGTTTTCCATGGGCTCTTAGTTACTTGCTTAGATCACTTGCTTTGCTTTTGAAATTGTTTGAAATGGTGCTTTGTGTTTGGTGTGATTTTTGAAAGTATTTTGAAAAGAGGCCATCGTTTAGGCAATCTTTGTAATGATTCTCGTTCGTAAGAATGTATACAAAGATGTTTGTCTTTTGAAAAATGTTTCAATGTTTTGAAAGTTGTTTGGAAATGTTTTGAAATGTGTTGTGTGTTTTGAAAATAGCAAGGATTTGTTTTGAAGAGAGCAAGTAACTAGGAACTATCTACCCTACTCAAATGTCTTTCCTATGCATTTTATTCCTTTGACATTGTTGATTTACCATTGATTTGGTAAACAACCCTATCTTTGGATGTTAAACGGGACGGGCGTGGGTCATCGTATGACCATGATAGCAATGTTGCCAAGTATCTTTAGCATTTTGAGGGACCAAGATCATTTTGTTTAGGCAACCTTTTGATAGCGTCATCGAGGGACTATGATCTTATTTGTTTGTTTTGCTTTGCCAAGATACTTTGCATGCATACCATGGCCATTTTGTTTAGGCAACAAAGTGGGTGAAACCCTAAGGGTTCTTGTGTGCAATGTGTGTCATTTTACATGCCTTTGATTGTCTTGTATTAGGTTGAAAATGAGAGTCTTCATTCTACTTGGGGAATGCAAAATCTTCAATTGTTGAGGGACCTTAGGACCACTGCTGGGGATTGGAACTCCTTGGTGACTGGTAGGGTAAGAGAATTCTGATGATCTCTACTGGGGAGTCCAGAACCTGGTAGACTCATACTGGAGAGGCATGACTGAGAATCTTCAGTTTGGTGGGGAGTATTTCTGTGGGGAGAAAGCTCACTAGTCTGGTTCCGCTGGGGATTGATAGTTGGAAGTGTTAGCTCCGCTAGGGATTGATAGTTGGACTTCAACTGGGGATAGTGTTTTCAGATTTCAAGGCTCCACTAGGGATTCTGAAATTTCACTCTGAGGGGAATTGAGTTCTAGAAGGTTCTCTGGCTGGGGAAATCAGTTTTGAGAAAGCTTTTGCTCTACTAAGGATCCCGAATTTTAACTCTGTTTGGGGATTTCTTCCGAGAGGGCATCGAGATATCTACCTGTACCTTCAACCTATCAGTAATCATCTTTTCTTGGTTTGTAAGGAAAATTATTATGTTCATATGCATATGCCTATTTAACAAAACATTGGACGTTTCTCAAATAAAACATAAGTGCAAAAGAGAAAAAGGAAGACAAAGCAAATTTCTGTATTTGGAAAAGTATTTGTATTAACTTTTTATGAGTATCTTTGTACAAAGGAGACAGACACCCTAGTAAGAGGATGCTGTCGTAAAGAATTGAAAAATTTTATACAAAAGAAAGATGGCTATGTGCAACAATTCTATGGGATCCCATTCTGTTATATCCTTCACAACTCTGAATATCTTGTCCATTCAAATGC
Source organism: Vicia faba (assembly GCA_948472305.1). Taxonomy (NCBI): domain Eukaryota; kingdom Viridiplantae; phylum Streptophyta; class Magnoliopsida; order Fabales; family Fabaceae; genus Vicia; species Vicia faba. Next base: position 555,838,005 of record OX451737.1, on the reverse strand, counting down.
TTCGTTTGCCGATGACTGGATTGATCAGAAGCTTGGAACCGGTTGATGAAGAGATTGTTCTTTAAAGTGATCCGATGAGACATAGTCATACGCTTTAATTCCCTAACTTTTGCCTGGATCGCCCTTTCGGGTTTTCAATCCACCGGGAAACCCTTTTTTGCCCAAGTCGCCCTTTCGGGTTTTCGACTTGCCGGGTGTACAGATTTTTTTTGTTTTATCCCTAATTTTTGCCTGAACCGCCCTTTCGGGTTTTCGGTTCACCGGGATGCCCATTTTTGCCCAAGCCGCCCTTTCGGGTTTTCGACTTGTCGGGTTATTTTATGTGTAGTATCTTTTGACTATGTCTGCGTTCGCAGGGTGCGGCAAATCGTCGCCGTCCATGGTGGTCAGAATCATTGCACCACCAGAAAATATGCTCTTGATCACAAATGTTCCTTAGTAAGTAGGAGTCCATTTACCCCTGGGATCACTTTGCGGTAAGATAATCCGCTTGATTACGAGATCTCCGACTTGATATACTTGACGTCTGACTTTCTTGTTGAAAGCCTTGATCATCCATTTTTGATACGTTTGACCATGGCAAACAGCAGCGAGCCGCTTCTCGTCGATCAAATTGAGTTGATCAAGTCGGGTCTGAATCCAATCGTCTTCATTCAAACCAGCGTCCTTCATAATCCTTAAAGAAGGAATCTGAACTTCCATGGGCAGGACAGCTTCCATGCCATATACCAAAGAAAATGGGATTGCCCCGGTTGAAGTACGCGCCGTCATACGGTATCCATACAGAGCAAACGGTAACATCTCATGCCAGTCTTTGTAGGTAACTGTCATTTTCTGAATGATCTTCTTAATGTTTTTGTTCGCAGCTTCAACAGCACCGGTCATCTTTGGTCGATAGGGAGATGAATTGTGATGATAAATCTTGAACTGTTCGCATAGAGCGGTGATCATAGTATTATTCAGATTTGTACCGTTGTCCGTGATGATTCTGTCGGGGACACCATACCGGCATATGAGGTTTTGCTTGATGAAACGGGCAACCACATTTTTAGTAACAGAGGCGAAGGAAGATGCTTTGACCCATTTGGTGAAATAGTCAATGGCAACCAGGATGAAGCGATGTCCATTGGATGTCGTGGGCTTGATCTCTCCAATCATGTCAATGCCCCACATTGCGAATGGCCAAGGAGCTGTCAGAACGTTGAGAGGAACAGGAGGAATATGAATCTTGTCAGCGTAGACCTGACATTTATGGCAAGTACGGGAATGCTGGTGGCAATCTGCTTCCATGGTAGACCAGTAATAGCCTGCCCTTAGAATCTTCTTAGCCATTGTATGTCCGCTCAAGGGGGTGCCAAATGTACCGCTGTGTATCTCGGTCATGATTAGCTCTGCTTCAGCTTTGTCTACACATCAGAGTAGAACACAATCATGGTTGCATTTATAGAGGATGCCATTGCTCAGGAAGAACTTGGCAGCAAATTTCCTTAGGAACTTCTTGTCATTTACGGAAGCTCTCTCGGGATATTCTCTAGTCTGGAGATACCTTTTGATTTCGTGAAACCAAGGTTGTTCCACTACTTCTTTGGTATTAATCTCCTGACAATGTGCAGGTTCATCCATTCGCTCGATGGTGATTTGGGGAGCCTCGTTATCCCAGTTGAGTTTAAACATGGAAGACATTGTTTCCAGAGCATCTGCTAGTTGATTCTCTTCTCGCGGGAAATGCTCGAAGGTGATTTGCTCGAAATGAGGCAACAATGTCAGGACATGTTCTTTGTATGGGATAAGATTAGGATGTTTAGTGTCCCACTATCCTTTGATTTGAATGATAAGCAAAGCCGAGTCCCCAAATACGATCAAAGATTTAATCCCCAAGTCTATAGCAGCCTTGAGACCAAAGATGCAAGCTTCATATTCGGCCATGTTGTTGGTACAGCTGAAACAAAGTCGGGCCGTGAAAGGCGTGTGACAACCTTCCGGGGAAATGAGTACCGCACCGATACCGTTTCCAAGTGCATTTGAAGCACCATCAAAGTACAGGGTCCATCGGGATCCATTTTCAGGTCCGTCATACGGTCCGTTACCTTTAATGTTGTCCAAATTCATGATGTCCTCGTCCGGGAAGTCGAATCTCATGGACTGATAATCTTCGATAGCTTGATGGGCTAGATGGTCAGCTAGCACACTCCCCTTTATAGCTTTTTGGGTAGTGTACTGGATGTCGTACTCTGTTAGGATCATTTTCCATCTAGCTATTCTTCCAGATAAAGCTGGCTTCTCGAAGATATACTTGATAGGATCCATTTTGGAAATCAACAAAGTGGTATGAGTCAGCATATACTGCCTTAGTCGGCGAGCAGCCCATACCAAAGCGCAGCAAGTTTTCTCGAGCAGTGAGTAGCGAGTCTCACAGTCGGTAAACTTTTTGCTAAGGTAATAAATAGCATGCTCTTTTTGATCAGACTCGTCATGCTGGCCCAAAACACACCCCATTGAGTTATCCAAGACGGTCAGGTACATGATCAACGGTCTTCCTTCGACGGGTGGCATCAGAATAGGAGGTTCTAGCAAATATTCCTTGATCTTATCAAAAGAAGCTTGGAAATCGTCGTTCCATTCGACTACCTGATCTTTTTTCAATAGTTTGAAGATTGGCTCACAGGTAGACGTCAGATGAGAGATGAATCTGGCAATATAGTTCAAGCGCCCTAAGAATCCTCTAACCTCCTTTTCAGTACGGGGGGCAGGCATCTCTTGTATTGCTTTCACTTTTGCTGGATCGACCTCAATGCCTTTGTTGCTGACAATAAATCCTAGAAGTTTACCAGACCTAACTCCAAAAGTACACTTACTTGGATTCAGCCTGAGTTTGTACTCTTTCAACCTGGCAAACAGCTTTTGCAGGTGTTCAAGGTGTTCCTCCTCTGTTTGTGATCGAGCTATCATATCGTCCACGTAAACTTCGATCTCATGATGTATCATATCATGAAACAAAGCTACCATGGCGCGTTGATAAGTTGCCCCTGCGTTCTTCAGTCCGAACGGCATCACCTTGTAGCATAAGGTACCCCATTGTGTAACAAAAGTTGTTTTCTCCATGTCCTCGGGGGCTATTTTGATCTGGTTGTAGCCCGAGAATCCATCCATGAAGGAAAACACTTTGTGCTGAGCTGTGTTGTCAATCAAAATGTCGATGTGCGGTAGCGGAAAATCATCCTTAGGGCTGGCCCTATTCAAATCCCGGTAGTCCACACACATTCTGACCTTGCCGTCTTTTTTAGGTACTGGCACGATGTTAGCAACCCATTATGGATAGGATGTAACAGCCAGAAAGCCAGCATTAAATTGCTTCATTACTTCTGCTTTAATCTTCTCAGACATGTCGGGCCTCATTCGGCGGACTTTTTACTTGATCGGTGGACAATCCTCTCTTGTAGGGAGACGGTGAATCACGATATCAGTGTCTAAACCCGGCATGTCTTCATAAGACTAGGCGAAGATTTCAACGTATTCATTTAACAGTTGTACCAAACGCTCCTTGACACTTGGTTCCAGATTGACACCCACTTGAACTTCCTTTCGGTCTTCCTCTGTTCCTAAGTTGACAGTTTCCAACAACTCTTCATGAGGCAAGATGGCCCTTTCTTCTTGCTGTAGAAGTCTGGCTAGCTCCCCTGGTACTTCACAATCTTCGTCATCTTCATACTCAGCCTGATTGACCAAATCTTCAGAGTTGTTGAAGGACATAGCAGAATAGTCACCCATAGAATCCGGAGTGGATGGGTACCTGCATTTGTGAGTGTGGGTGTGTGTAAGGGATAGCCATCCTTAAACAAACAAAAATGCAAAAGGAAAGAAAATGAACACAACAGTTTATCAATGAAAAACGTCCAATGAATCATTAAACATGGCATATGGATATGAAGAGAATCAAAACCCTTACAAATGGACCTACATACCCCGGGCAAGGCATGAGGTGAAAAAGTAGTGTGCATATTGTTTAAAAGTAATTATTACAGACCAACAAGAAATGTTCGAAATATAAGTTACTGATTAATGAAAGTAATGGGGACGAAGTCCTTCGCCTCCCAGTTGTGTAGTCCCCCTTCGATGGTTGGGAAGATCCAGTCTTCAATGTTACCCTCTTCGTCTTCGTCTTCCAAGGCGTTGATTCCATGAGGAGAAATCTTGATGGGTGTTCTTTCAATTTTTGAGCGACGCATAGCTTTTTGCCCCGCAGCGGTAAATCCCAACCCAAACTTATCTGTTTTGTGAGGAATGTCAGGCAGCTGTCCCCATGTTGAGCTCTTTCCCTCCTTCATTGCAGCCTTTGCGTCTTTCAGAGATGCCATCCTGGCCATCTGCTTAGGCTCCTCAGCTACTGCCTTTGCTACTGCAACCTCGGGAGAAACTTCCTCAAAGTGCTGGAATGGTGTTTCAATGAATTCACCCTCCACCTCTACATACCGAAAGGAGTTCAGGTGACTGATCATATATTCTTCTTCACCGTGTACAGTTATAATCTTTCCTTTGACAGGGTATTTCAGCATCTGATGTAGGGAGGAAGTGACTGCCCCAGCATTATGTATCCATGGTCTCCCTAGCAAGCAAGAGTATGACGGACGGATGTCCATCACATATAAAGTTGAGTGGAATACCTCAGTTCCCACCTTGATGGGAATGTCGGTCTCCCCATGCACCATTCTTTTAGACCCGTCAAAGGCCCTGACAATGATATTACTCGGTTTCAGCTCCAAGCCCTCACAATCTAATCGATCCAGAGCTTTCTTAGGCAGTACGTTCAGAGAAGAGCCAGTGTCGACCAAAACATGGGCCAGAATAGTTCCTCGGCATTCAACCGACACATGTAATGCGTCATTGTGCTTTCTTCCTTTCGGAGTCAGGTCAGCATCAGATAAACCCAGGCCGTTGTCTGCGGTCAGGCTGGCTACACAATCTTGGAATTGATCGGCTGAGGTTTCCTGGGGGAACATGGGCTGTCTTCAGAAATCTTATCAATGCCTTGGCATGAGCCTCAGAACAAAGCAGCAAAGCTAGCATGGATATCTTCGAGGGGGTTTGCCCCAGTTGCTCCACCACGTCATAATCACTCTTCTTAATTATTTTCAGAATCTCCTCCATTTCTTTCTTAGAGGTTTCGGGGATGACCAAAGGTTGAGCCCTCGTCCTTACGAGCTCATCTTGGATCCCTTTCCCCTTATCAGCATAAATGGGAGGGACAACAACAGGAATAACAGCTTCTTCCATCAACGGAGTTTTTTCAGAAAGTTTTATTGGTGCAGGAGTAATTTTGGCAGCGGCTGAGGGTCCAAAGACTGTCTTTGGAGGGGCAATCTCTGGAGAAAATATTCTCCCACTTCGGGTAATCTTACTTGTACCGGCAATGTTTCCAATGTCGGCATCTTCTTCGTCAGAGCTCTCTTCAGTTATCTCAACTTGTTTAACACCATGGTAGTAGATTTCTCCACCGTAATTCCATGGTATTGATTTGTTAGAAATGTAGGGGACAGGCCCAGGCATGGTTATTTTCAGAGGAACAAACTTCATAGCGGGTGTAATCTTAACAGGCTTTTTAGGGACCTTGGAAAGATTGGTGGAAATGGTGATTATTGAAACATCTTTGATAGGATTTGGAGTAGCAGGAATCTTTTCGAAAAGAATTTGTTGGCTGTCCATTAGGCCTTGGATGCCTATCTTCAGCAATGGACAGTCGATTGGTAGGCAGGAACAACAGTAGCAGTCTTCTTTACATCCTGGGAAAATCCCAACCTTCAACAGATTTAACTTGATTGTCAACAGTGGGGTTACCAGATCGTCAACAGTAGAAACATACAGATCTTCTTCAACAACATGAACATGATGGCCATGCTTTGGCATCGGAGCGGATATTACATTCGACTTCTCCGGAGCATCGAACTCGACCTCCTTTGCATCTATCAAGTCTTGAATTTTATTCTTTAGTGCCCAACAATTGTTGGTGTCATGTCCGGCGCTATCAGAATGGTAGGCACATTTGGCATTGGCATGATAGTACGGAGATGTGGTGTTAGGGTTTTTCGGTGCCTCCTTTAAACCAGTTAGATTCAACTTCAACAAATGGGGAAGAACTTGTGCAGGCGTCATATTGATGTGGGTGAACTGCCGTTGCGGCCGTTCTACCCGTTGCTGATTTGGTCTGGACTGATTGTTACGAGGCTGATCATTTGATGAATTTTGGATCATCACGTCCCCCACAGTCGGCCGGCGCTCGGTTCTTCCTGACCCCTTCTGAGAGTACACAACAGCTGCCTCTTTCTTGGCCGGAAATAATTTCTTAGCAATTGTAGATGCAGAGGCCTCCTTTTGAATCTTCCCATTCCTAATACCAGCTTCCACCCGTTCGCCAGTCAGAATCAATTCAGTAAACCCTGCGGAAGAGCTCCCGATCAAATGGTTGAAGAACGGGCCAGATAGGGTCCCCAAGAACATATCAACTAGTTCCCTATCAGAAAGAGGTGGCTACACTCTTCCGGCCAAGTCGCACCATTTCTAGGCGTATTCTTTGAATCCCTCATTTGAGGCCATTCCCATACTTTGTAACTGAGTACGAGTTGGCACCAAGTCAGAGTTATATTGATACTGGCGATAAAAGGCAACTGCCAAATCCTCCCAACTATGTACCTCTGACCTCTCAAGCTTGTAAAACCAATCTAGCTGTGTACCAGACAGGCTATCCTGGAAGAAGTGTACCCAAAGATTTCTGTCGGATGAATGAGGTTGAATTTTCCTGACATACGACCTCAGGTGCATCTTCGGGCAAGACAGCCCGTCATATTTTGCAAAAGTTGGCACCTTAAACTTTGGAGGGATCACAATTCCAACAATCAATCCCAATTCTTCAAAATCTAACCCCGGAACCCTTTGCAGCTCCATAGCTGCCAGTCTATCTTCCAGGTTTTTGTACTTGTCGTCCGCTGGCGGGTATTGTTGCTCTGAGTAGTCTTCATCTTCCTCAACCTCTTCCTCTTCAGCTTCGGACTCAGAAGGTAGTGCAGCTCCTTTTCCTTTACTGATTTCCTCCTCAGATGCGGAGGGAAATTCAAGAACTCTTCTAGCTTCATTCTCAAACCTTCTTCCCAGTGTAGCTACCCCAACTATTTTCTTCTTCTTTTTCACTTTTTCTTGCTCTTTGTTCCCAAGCAGTGTTTTTAGATCCTCCTGACCCTTTGCCAAGGTCATTAGGAGTTGTTGAAACTGCGAGTTTTGTGCCGGTAGATCTTTGACCGTCTGTTCGGGATCCATCTTACTGAAATAAACAGCAGAGAGATAAGGAAACCTGGTGCGAAGACCTGCTTATGCATATGATGAATGATATGTTTATTCATGTAATGCATTCAAGGATTTAAAAATTCAAAATTGTTGCAAACAAAAAGAACACACGTCATTTTAATAAGAAGAAATTTTGTCAGTACATAAATGCCCCATGGGCCCAATATTACAAAAACTTCTTAAGGTAAAAAGACGTTGTGCATCCTCTTTGGTGCGATGTAAGTGTTGAGGGTCTCCTCCTCATGAAGTCGGCGGGTAAGCTCTAAAACCTTCTTCTCACTGGCGTAGAAGTTGGCTTCAAAAGTATTCTGTTCCTCCTTGAGTTGGATCCAACTCTTCTGCATCTCCTCCCATGATGTTGGCATGTCAGGATGTAGGATGGTGTATGGAACCTCTCCTTCCTTAACAGGCTCTTTGATCAAATGGAGAATGTGAGGGTAAGGCATCATAAGACTCTGGGCTCGGGTCCTTACCCACTTGAGATAAGGCTCAAGAGGGATGGAGTTCTTGTGCCCCAGTGTCTTGCTATCTACCTTGTTAGGCATCCTCCAAGCTCTGATGAATCTTTGGCGAAGTCCTTGCACATCGTTGTCGAAGTCAAAAACTAGGTCGGGAATCAGCATGTCATGAGGTCCATCCCTCCGTGCATATCCAAATTGTCTCAAAGCTAGACAAGGGTTGTAGGTAATGCCTCCCCTAATGCCAAGTAATGGAACATTAGGAAACTCTCCACAATGATCGATGATGATGACATTTTCTCTGGACCGAGAACACCAATGTACATCAGAGTGTGTGAGGGTCATAAACCGTTGTGACCACCTTAAGCCTTGGTCATTCTTCAAAACAGATTGTGGAAGGTGCGAAATAAACCACCTTGCAAGGAGAGGAGTACAGCACATGAGAACACCCCTCTTTCTCATTGTTCGTGTGTAAAATGAGTGGAGGATATCCCCAAGCAATATTGGTATGGGATTCCTGGATAAGAAGATCTTGACGGCGTTGACATCTATAAGCTGGTCCGGATTTGGGAACAAGACCAACCCATAAATAAGGAGTGCCACAATTTCTTCAAAGGCTTGCAGATCCAAAGAATTCCAACACTCATGTGCCTTCTCAAACAAGAATTTTGCCAAGAAGCCTTTGACACCACTTCTAGTCTCCCAATGCCCCTTGATGTCAGATGGTTGCAAGTGTAGTGCTTGAGCAACATCTTCAGGCTTTGGTTCCTTTTCCGTACCGTTGAAAGGTAGTTGATTAATAATAGGAATTCTCAGGAGTTGAGAAAATTCCTCCAAAGTAGGCACCAATTGGTAGTCGGGGAATGTGAAACAGTGGTGAAGGGGTTCAAAGAATTGGAACAACACTTTCACCATGTCCTCTTCAATGTTGGTGTTGACTAGGATGAGCAGTCTACCATGTCTTTCACTGAAGAGAGAGCTTTCCAGAATTCTGGATGTGAGCTCCTTGAGTTGAGGAGGGATTCTCACAAGGTTGACTTGGATAGTTTTCCTGCGAATAATTTCCATGACCTACAAAACAAGAACAAAGATGAAGATCTAAACCCTTGAAATGGTTAGTGGATGCATATGATGCTTTATGGTGTTCATGATGTATGCACAAACATATGTACAAGCAAGTCACACAAAAACCCTAGTTTCAGGCTTGCATGAGGTTTTATAGGTAAGTACCCTCTTGAGTGAAGTTGGCTTAAAAACATGTCCTATAAATAGTAACCGGGTTCTAAGGAGCTCAATATCATTGGATTGTTTTCCGTGTTCATTGTTTTGGTTTAGCCACTTAACTAGCGACCAAAATATTCTAAGAAAACAACCCTTAATGAGTGTAGTATCGAGTATCTACCAACTTCGGACTGCACCAAAGCCGGTCATCTCACTACCCCTAATAAAAGGCCAAGATGGTTAAGTAAGGTTCTAGGTCATTAGTGCTTAGTGACATCATTCAGCGGCCCCGTACTCTCCTTGATTGAACTCAAGGGTTACCGGTACTCACAAATATGTCGCACTAATATAGTTATTGCTTCAACCGTGTCGGTATACCCCGCACAGTTTCCACAACGTATTGCTATCTATGAATGTTTCCCAAATCCGGGTGTAGGATTTCAAGCCCAAACAAGAGAACCAAAATGTAAAGCAAACAAAGCAAACAATTAGTCATGCAAAAAGGTGATCTAGGCCCTAAGGTTACTCCACTTTTAATGCATCCCCAGCAGAGTCGCCAGTTCTGCGATACGGTGGGAGAACTGACTTGAGGTTTTGCGTTTGTTTTCGCAAATGTTTCGGTTTAGCAAGAGTCGCCACCGACTTTTTATTTTATCCTACGGAAAGGTTAAAAAGCACAGCAAAAACCTTTGAGATCTTTTCTTGGGTTCGGGGAGTAGATTATAGAAAGGGAAAGTATTAGCACCCTTTCTATCCATGGTTATCCATGGGCTCTTAGTTACTTGCTTAGATCACTTGCCTTGCATTTTCAATTGTTTGAAATGGTGCTTTCAATTGTTTGAAATGGTGCTTTGTGTGTGTTTTGAAAGATATTTTAAAAAGAGGCCATAGTGGTGGCAACCTTTGTAATGATCCATGTTTGAATGTATACAAAGGTGTATTTGTCTTTTGAAAAGTTTTCAATGTTTTGAAAGTTGTTTTGAAAGTTGTGATGAAAGTTGTTTTGAAAGTAGGCAAGGTTTTGTTTTGCAAGTTTGATCAAGTAACTAAGAGTTGTCTACCCCTAAATTTACTCAAAGATTTTTCCATTGTTTTAACCCTTTTAACAGTATTGTTCCACCATTGTATTTGGTGGACAATCTTGTGTTAGGATGTTAATGGGACGTGCGCGGGTCATCGTTTAGACCATGAATGCAATAATGCCAAGTGTCTTTGGCAAATTTTCCTTTAAGGGACTTAATCATTTTTAGGCAACTTGAGAAAGCGTCATCGAGGGACTATGATCATTTGATTTATTTTGTTTTGCCAAAGATACTCAACATGCAAGCATGGCCCATTATTGAAGGCAACAAGTGGAGTAACCCTAAGGGTGCAAGTGTGATTGGTGTTGTCCATTTTCATGCTTTTTTGTCTTTGCATTAGTCAAGCTATTGGTTGGTTGATTTTTGCATACAAACCCTAGGTCTATCATGGCATAATTAGAAAGCTTTAAAATGCGGAATTTAAAGTCCTAAATTATTACAACATAATTATGGGGATGGGGGTACAAATGTTCAAATGGGGGATATTTAGCAAGAAATTAAATCTAGAACTATTACATCCATATTGAATATACAAATATTAATCGTACAATATTAAGACAAATATAATAAATATGCAAAAAATGTATTATGCACAAAAATGGTTTTTTATGTATGTAAAAGTGTTTTTCAATGTAAAATATAAACAAAAAATAAAAAAGTCAATTTTTTTTGGATATTTTCATGGTTTAGGGCAAAACCCTAGTTTTCTAAATAAATATTATTTATTAATTATATTATATACAATATTTGTTAATTATATACAAAAAATAAAAAAAGAAGTATATTGTGAAAAAAAGTATTTTGATGTCATATATTAATAAAAATAAAAAGGTATTATTTTTACATTTTTATCCTAAATATTTAATAAAATATGTATAAGTATTTATATTATTTATTAAATATACTAAATATATACAAAAAATATAATATTAATTTTTTACATAAAAATTATATTTTTTAGAAAATGTTTTCAAAATTTAGACAAAAAATAATAACTAAAAAATATATTTTTGTGTTATTTTTTAGTATTTTAAGTAAAAGTATATATATTATTTCACATGTATAGGTTAAAATAAAACAAATAAATTCCAAATAAATGCAAAAATGGATGGAAAAATATTTTTTATATTTTTTATATTTTAGCAAAAAATAATAAGTCAGAATCAAAAAGGAAAAAATCAAAAATGATCAAAATAACACACAATGGGCCAAGGGGTGTAAGTGGAAAAAGATGGTGCAAAAAGCAGGTTGACTCAGGCCCAGCCCAAGTCAACTCTATCTTCAACCTTCAGCCATATTCAAACAAAAAAACGCGCGCTTCCTTCCATCTCTGCCATCTCTTGATTCCTTGACTTTTAACAAAAACTCACAACATAAACATTATAGAGCATCATGTCACGATTCTAAACATATAAAGAAGTTGTTCTAACTCTCAGAAATGAGAGAGAATTTCTCCTCCCCCAATTTCTGACCTAAGTTTTCTTCTATGTTCAGGTCCAAAATTCTCTTAGCACACACAATATAAATAAAAAGTGACAACATGGATAGCTTCAAGGCTATGAGTAGAACACACTTTCTTCACAAACTTAAGCTTAAATATGCTTGGATAGAGAGATAGAAGTTCACATTTTACCTGTTTCAGCTTGACTTGAACAGAGTGATATGGCCAACTTCAATGGTGTTTGAGGGCTTGTACAGCTTTCTTGAGGTCCAGGGGTGCTTCCTCTATGCTTGGTGTGCTTTGAATCCTTCTGAATCGAGCTATGGAAGTCAACCTGCAACAATGAAAAGTAAAAATGGAAAACTTGGCTATGGCTGTTACAGCTTGTATCTAAGGCTTGGGACAGCTTCAATGGATGGTATGGAGTGTATTGGAACTTGTTTGGGCAAAAACGCACGAGTGAATGATGCTGGCCAAGTCAAAATGCAGAATGCCCTGTTTCTTGCAGAAAATGGTGATTTTCTGTATGAGGAGGGATCAAGGGTATTTTGGTCGTGCCTTAGGTCAGTTAGGGAGTCTCAAATGTGTTTACAAAGTTTGTTTTTATTGGTCTTTGCAGGCATGAGCGTTATGGTTCAATATGCAAGTTTTCTTCTTATCTAAGCAAAGTTTGTCAAGTTGGGTTATAGGCTCATACAGGCCCCTCAAGCATGCTGCATTTTCTCTTCTTGATCAGTGGGATTTGTCCATAAACTTGTGCCTAAAAGATCTGGCTTGTACCTCTTTGATTTGTGAATTTGACATAAAGTGGACCTTTTCAAAAATGGCAAAAATGCTTTTTCTAATTATGGACTAATCTTGCATGTAATGGCTAAATACACAAAATAAGACTTGAACACAAAGGATATGCATTAAATTATTGAGTGTGAGAAAGATTAGAGGCCTGTAATCTAGCTTGAACCATGCTGAGTTTGAAAATACAAAGTGTGTGAACATGCCTTGGTCAAGAATAAAAGTGGATTTTGCCCAACTTTGCAAATTCGATTCTCCCTAACCACAAGGGTGTTTGAGAAGTTCTTGGATAATTTGGAAAGCTTGGAATGTGTAATACAATACATCTTTGTAATGAAAATTGAAATTCCAAGTGGAAGCATGTGAAAAGTGGCCATGAAGTTGGGCAAAAATCCTGCCAAAAATAGGTCAAAAATTTTCTAAGTTAAGAATGTTTTGCACCCTTGTTACAAAAATCATAACTTGAGCTACAAGCTTCTTTTGAGGAAACTTTGTGAATAAAAGTTATATATTTTGCGATGGACTACAACTTTCATGTTTTGAGTTTTGCTTGAATCCATTTACATCTTGATGAAAAAATGGGACAAAGTTAGGAAAAAATTAGGAAATTTCATAACTTAGAAAATTTCTAAGTTATGAAATTTCTTCATTTTAAACCCTAAATTGCAATTTTTGGTTTCTTGATGAACAAGTTTCATAATTTGACATGTCTTGATGAAAAATGAATCTTGGCACTTGATTTTGACCAAAAAGTCAAAGTTTGACTTTTCAGTATACAGTCAAATTTTGATCAGTTGACTGGAAAATTCATCTGTAAATCTTGTGCATTTGGAACCTTTTGAACTTGTTGAATGTGTCAAGACCATGCCATTGAGTCATTGAGTCCATATGTGAGCTTGATTTGCCATTGGTTAGGTCAAACAGTCAAAAATTGCCTTTGTGCAGTCAAAACCCTAAAAATGACCATTTTGCCCTTTTGGTGATCTGATCAAATTTCTTGTGGAATTGTGATCCAATCTTGACAAAATGGTTCACATGAGTTCAATATGTTGATGTGGGTCAAAAATCATGAGGTTTGACTGTTAATTGGCCACAGTTGACTTTTCCCCAACACAGCTGATTTCTAGGTCAACTGTCCAATTGACTGGGCAAAGATTGGAATCAAGGCTTGAAACTTGGTATGGATAAACTTGTGAGTCCAACATGAAGTATGAAACTCACTTTGGGAATTTTAGGTTAAAACATCCTTGTGCAAACTCAAACCCTAATTTGGGGTCATCAGTGCAAGGAGGGGTCTTGAGCAGAGCAAACCCTAACTTGATCTTGAGCTCCAATAGTCTTGTGATGAGAAAATGTTGATGAAATGAGAGGGAAAATTTTGGGGTAAAACAGTCACTATTCGAGTGATTGTCCAGAAAAACGAAAGAATCAAGAAAGTGATGCAAAGCTTGCAAAACATGAAGAAGAAGAAGAAGAGATGATGCTGATGGTCACAACAAGAGATGAAGATAGATTCAAGGACCAGTGGTACTTGGACTCAGGATGCTCATCACATATGTCTGGAAGGAAAGACTGGTTTGTCAATATAAAGCCCTCAATGAAAAATATGGTAAAATTTTCAAAGGACAATACCCTAGCAGCTGAAGGTATTCGTGATGTTATGATTATGAGGAAAGATGGCAAAAGGTCAATAATCTCCAATGTGTTGTACATACCAGGCATGAAGAGCAATTTGCTCAGTATAGGGCAGTTGATCGAAAAGAATTATAAAGTGACAATCAAAGATAAGATGATGAGAGTCGTTGATGCAAATGGGAGATTAATCTTGAAGGCTCCTATGTCTTAGAATCGAACCTTCAAGATTGAACTAAATGTGATGGAGCACAAGTGTCTTTTGACTGCAGCTAGCAGAGATGAATGGATATGGCATTATAGACTAGTCCATCTCAACTTCAGAGACATCAGAGGTTTGAAGAGAAGAAATATGGTTTCAGGATTGTCAGAAATCGACATTCCAAACGAGGTATGTGAGGAATGTGTATAGGCGAAGCAACACAAGAATAGCTTCAGCAAGGATGCAGGATGAAGGTCGAAGGCTAGTCTTGAAGTCATATACTCTGATGTATGTGGACCAATCCAGGTGGATTCGATGAGAGGTAACAAATACTTTGTTACATTCATAGATGATTTCAGTCGAAAGTTGTGGACTTATCTGATCAAGAATAAAAGTGAAGTGATCGAAGTATTTGCCAAGTTTAAGTCTATGGTCAAAAGACAGAGTGGTCGAAAGCTCAAAGTTTTGAGAACTGACGGTGGTGGAGAATATGTGTCGAAAGACTTCGACAGGCTATGTGAGAAGGAAGGGATTGTGCATGAGGTGGTTCCACCCTATACTCCACAAAAAAATAGAATTGCAGAAAGGAAGAATCGAACCATCATGAATATGGTGAGAAGTATGTTGAAAGGCAAGAATTTACCTAAAGAGTTTTGGGGTGAAGCTGTTTCGACTGCAACATACATTTTGAACAGATGTCCTACAAAGAAGCTAGAAGGAATTACTCCAGAAGAATGTGTTAGAACAATGTTTGAATCTACTACCCTATATTTGAGTTTTGATGATAACAAAGTGAAAAGATATAGTATTTATAAGTTTCATGAATGAACTATATGCTGCCTAAAATTACTATGCTCTGACTTGCAGATACGCTGATTAAATAAGCAAGATCACTTCTTCAGCATCAGAATTTGATTTCATACACCAGCATCAGAAGTTGCTAAATCAGAACGTCAAGATCAGATGATCAACTCACGTACATGCTGAAGCTTGATGAACAGAACTGCGCGTAAACACTCTGATACAGAAACACAATAGTTCATCAGCAGCGAAGCAGAATCAGAATGAGCCAAGCCAGAACGTGCATTGAAGAAGCAACGGTACTGTGCATTGAACGCTAATTAATTCCAACGGCTTCATTCTAGACAAGATCTGCTCAAAAAGGAAAGCTTGTTATTAGCATTGAATCAAGAATATTGCATTCAACGTTCATCTTCTCAAGTGCTATATAAACAAGGCTTCGAAGATTATTATGGCTAATGCTCTCCAAATCTCTACACGCACAAAGCTGAACCATAATCTTCATTCTAATAGTTTTGCTAAACCACAAACTCTGATACTCCATTACTGTTTAGCAATCTAGTTTCTAAGCTTCATTTATGTATACATCACAGTTGTGATAAAGTTTTGTAGAAAACATCCACACACACAGTTTATCTCTTTGTAAGAAAGTGTTGCCTTGACAAACCGGGTTGTGGTTTGAATCAAGAAGGCTTTAGCAGTTGTTAAAGCAGTCTGTAATATTCAGTTGAATATAGTGAATTAAGACCTCGTTGGAGAGAGGCGAAATCACCTTGACGGGTGGACTGGAGTAGTTTGAGATCAAACGAACCAGGATAAAAATATCTTGTCAATTGCTTTAGATTTCAGTTTTACAATTCAACCCCCCCTTCTTGTGTTTTTCACCCCTTCAATTGGCATCAGAGCGCCTGGTTCTGAGCTAAAACACTTAACCGTGTCAGTACAAGATCCAGCGTCAGAAAAACACAATGGCAGGAAACAATTCTCACTTCAGCAATGACAACAATGAGGACAGAGACAGATTCAGTGGCAAACCTCCAGTCTTTGATGGAGAAAACTTTGATTACTGGAAAGACAGAATTGAAAGCTTCTTTCTAGCACATGATGCTGATCTGTGGGATATGGTGACAGATGGATACACGCACCCTGTGAATGCAACTGGTCAGAAGATTGATAGAAAATCAATGACTGATCAACAAAAGCGTGACTTCAAGAATCACCATAAGGCCAGAACCATCCTCCTCAGTGCCATCTCCTATACTGAGTATGAAAAGATCTCCAACAGAGACACAGCGAAGAACATCTTTGATTCTCTCAGAATGACGCATGAGGGCAACGTTCAAGTCAAAGAAACAAAAGCTCTGGCGCTCATTCAGAAGTATGAGGCGTTCAAAATGGAAGAATCTGAATCCATTGAAACTATGTTCTCTAGATTCCAGATTCTGGTAGCTGGTCTCAAAGTTCTGGACAAAGGATACTCTACTGCTGACCATGTCAAGAAAATAATCAGAAGTTTACCCAAGCAGTGGAGGCCTATGGTTACTGCTCTGAAGCTAGCTAAAGATCTCAACAAAATCACTCTGGAGGAACTTATAAGCTCCCTCAGAAGTCATGAGATAGAGCTAGAAGCTGACGAGCCTCAGAAGCAAGGTAAGCCTTTAGCATTAAAGTCTAACAAAAAATTTGAATCTAAAGTTTTGCAGGCAGTTGAAGAAACATCTGATGGATCCTCATCAGAAGAAGACGAACTTTCCCTTCTCTCCAGAAGAGTAAATCAACTGTGGAAGCAAAGACAAAGGAAGTTCAGGAATCCCAGAAGATCTGATCAGAACGAGTCTTCTTCCAGATACAGAAGGACAGATTCTTCCTCTGGATACAGAAGATCTGAAGGCTCCTCCAGTAGCAAGAAGCCAAATACCAAAGACATCATCTGCTACGAGTGCAATGAGCAAGGACACTACAAGAGTGACTGCCCAAAGCTTCAGAGGGAAAAGCCCAAAAAGAAGTTTGGAAGAGAGAAGAAGAAAAGTCTCATGGCCACATGGGATGACTCTGACTCGTCTGAAGCTGACTCAGAATCAGATGATGAAAGGGCAAACATAGCGCTCATGGCTAACATTTCAGAAGATAGTGAAGCTTCTGAATCAGACTCAGAATCAGACACAGAAGAGGTATTTCCTAACTTCGCTGTTAATTTTACAAAGGCTGAACTTGCTGAAAGCCTTAATGAAATTCTGGAACGTTATCAGCAGATTAGAGCTAAATTCAGAGACCTGAAAAGGAATCTTGAATCTGACTCTAATAAGTCTGAGAGTCTCAAATTGGAAAACTCTGAGCTGAGAGACAAAATTTCAAAATTAGAAAACTCTTTACAAAACTCTCAGAAGGACCCAATTTCTGAAACTCCCAGCAACGCTGATGAGATCATCAAGGAGTATGATCACAGTTTTCAGAAGTTCCTTGCTAAAAGCATAGATAGAAGCATAATGGCTTCAATGATCTATGGAGTTAGCAGAAACGGCAGGAAAGGAATAGGATACCTAGGTAAGGTTCCTACACCAAAGAATGTCATGGATTTAACCATTAAACACACTCCTCTAAATTCACACTTTGTGTATGGTCACACACATGACATCAAATATACTAGCAGTAAGCACTCTGTGAAACCAAAATTCAACCAGAGTTTTGGTAAAACTAACAAGTCAGGACCCAAGAAAATCTGGGTACCTAAGGACAAAATAATACATGTTGCAGATATCTTTAGCAGCAAGTCAGAAACACCAGTCATGGTACCTGGACTCTGGCTGCTCACGACACATGACGGGAAGAAGGCATATGTTCCAAAGCCTGGAACTTAAGCCTGGAGGCCACGTTGGCTTTGGAGGCAATCAGAGGGGAAAGATCATTGGCTCTGGAACTGTAGGTAATGGAAATCTTCCCTCTATTAATAATGTTCTGCTAGTAGATGGATTGATGCATAATCTGTTATCCATAAGTCAATTAAGTGATAACGGTTATGATATAATCTTTAATCAAAAATCATGTAAAGCTGTTAGTCAGAAAGATGGGACTATCCTGTTTAATGGTAAGAGGAAAAACAACATTTACAAAATCAAACTTTCTGAACTAAAGAGTCAGAATGTAAAATGCCTTCTGTCTGTTAACAATGAGCAGTGGATCTGGCACAGAAGATTGGGGCATGTTAGTATGAGAAGAATATCTCAGATTAACAAACTCAATCTGGTCAGAGGACTTCCTAATTTGAAGTTCAATTCAGATGCTCTGTGTGAAGCATGTCAGAAAGGCAAATTTGCAAAACCTTCTTTTAAATCCAAAAATGTTGTTTCCACCTCTAAGCCATTAGAACTTCTGCACATTGACTTATTTGGACCAGTTAAAACTGCTTCAGTCAGTGGTAAGAAGTATGGGTTAGTAATCGTAGATGACTATAGCAGATGGACATGGGTAAAGTTCTTAAGACACAAGGACGAGTCACACTCTGTGTTTGTTACCTTCTGTAACCAAGTTCAGAATGAAAAAGATCTTAGAATCGTTAAAGTCAGAAGTGATCATGGTGGAGAATTTGAAAATAAAGATTTTGAGTCATTCTTTAATGACAAAGGCATTCTGCATGATTTCTCTTGTCCTAGAACTCCCCAACAAAATGGAGTTGTAGAACGAAAGAACAGAACATTGCAAGAAATGGCCAGAACCATGATCAATGAGACAAACGTTGCTAAGACTTTCTGGGCAGAGGCAATAAACACAGCGTGTTACATTCAGAATAGAATCTCAATAAGACCTATTCTGGAAAAGACTCCATATGAATTATGGAAGAACAGAAAGCCCAACATTTCGTATTTTCATCCATTTGGATGTACTTGCTTTATATTGAATACAAAGAATTATTTGAACAAGTTTGATTCTAAGGCACAGAAGTGTATTATGTTAGGATACTCTGAACGCTCAAAAGGGTACAGAGTATACAATACAGAAACACAGATTGTGGAAGAATCAATCAGTGTTCGTTTTGATGATAAGCTTGACTCTGAAAAGTCAAAGCAGAATGAAACTTTTGCAGGTATAGAAATTGAATTTGCAGGTTCTGAAGACAAGTCATCAGAAGCTCTCAACACAGACATTCCTTCAACGTCTGAAAGGAGCACTGCTAGAAATCCTTCAACAGCTGCTGATCAACCTCAGAAGAGATTACCCAGAAGCAGCTTGGATCACCCAGAAGAGACTATCCTAGGAAGAAAGGAAGATCCAATCAGAACAAGAGCAAGCTTCAGAAACTCTGAAGAAACTCTTATGGGACTTGTGTCTCTGATTGAACCTTCTTCTATTGATGAAGCACTTCTGGACAATGAATGGATTCTGGCAATGCAAGAAGAGCTGAATCAATTCACCAGAAACGACGTATGGGATCTCGTTCCCAGACCAAAAGGATTCAACATCATAGGAACAAGATGGGTGTTCAGAAACAAGCTAAATGAACAAGGTGAAGTCATCAGAAACAAGGCACGACTGGTTGCACAAGGTTATAGTCAGCAAGAGGGGATAGACTATACAGAAACCTTTGCCCCAGTCGCCAGGTTAGAATCTATCAGACTTTTAATTTCATTTGCTGTCAATAGAGGCATCACTCTGTATCAGATGGATGTCAAAAGTGCATTCTTAAATGGTTATATAGAAGAAGAAGTTTATGTTCACCAAACCCCAGGTTTTGAAAATACAAAACATCCAGAATATGTTTTCAAACTAAAGAAGTCACTGTATGGTCTGAAACAAGCTCCCAGAGCTTGGTATGAAAGGCTAAGTAACTTTCTGCTTGAAAATGAATTCACCAGAGGGAAAGTGGACACTACTCTATTCTGTAAAACAGTTAAGAGTGACATCTTAGTCTGTCAAATTTATGTTGATGATATAATTTTTGGTTCTACTAATCCTTCTCTTGGAAGAAAATTTGCTAAGTGTATGCAGGCAGAATTTGAGATGAGCCTCATGGGGGAACTGAAGTTCTTTCTAGGAATTCAGATTAATCAAACCCCAGAAGGAACTTACATTCATCAGAGCAAATACATCAGAGATCTTCTGAAGAAATTTGACCTCTCAGAATGTAAGCCATCAAAGATTCCAATGCATCCCACGTGCATTCTGGAAAGAGAAGAGGTAAGCAAAAGCGTAGAACAGAAGGTCTACAGAGGTATGATTGGTTCTCTCCTTTATCTGACTGCTTCAAGACCTGACATATTATTCAGCGTTTGTATCTGTGCTAGATTCCAATCAGATCCTAGAGAATCTCACTTAACAGCTGTTAAGCGAATTTTCAAGTATCTGAAAGGTACTACTAATCTGGGTTTGTTTTATAGAAAATCTAGTGATTACAGCTTAGTAGGCTACTGTGATGCTGATTTTGCTGGAGACAGAGTGGAACGTAAAAGTACTTCTGGAAGCTGCCAGTTTCTGGGAGAAAATCTGATCTCGTGGTCCAGCAAAAGGCAATCAACAATTGCTCTGTCAACAGCAGAAGCTGAGTACATAGCAGCAGCAGGATGTAGCACACAAATGCTCTGGATGAAAAGTCAGCTTGAAGACTTCCAGATTTTTGAGAGTAACATTCCTATACTTTGTGATAATACTTCTGCTATTTGCTTAAGTAAGAATCCTATTTTACATTCTAGAGCTAAGCATATAGAAATAAAACATCATTTCATTAGGGACTATATTCAGAAAGGTATTTTGAACTTAAAATTTATAGATACAGACCATCAATGGGCTGATATCTTTACTAAACCCCTTTCAGAAGATAGGTTTAATTTCATTCTGAATCATCTCAGCATGAAAGTATGCCCAGAATGAAAAGGTTTTAATTCCATATTTTTACCTTCAGAATGCAATTATTTTTTACTGTGAACTTCTGATCAATCTCGTTTCAGAAAGATAGAACATGCAGATTGTATCAGATGCAAGTCTAAAGATCTGAGAGTCTAATCTCAAAGACAGACGTGCTGATCACTACATCAAACAAGTGTCATCCAATCATCAGCAAATCTCTGAAGCAGAACGCGTGCACGCTTCTGAGAAGGCATAGCGCTGATTGGGTGCATTGAGACACATGTCTGGTAACCGTTTTTAAGTATCTTTCTCAAATCCCTCAAAATCAGCAAGCATTTAATGAAAAGTAATCATGCTTTTAAATGGTAATCATGATTTTTTTTTCTCTCTCTTAAAAACGTTTAACTTTTCAAAACAATTTTGAAAACTCTATTTAAGAACATTAATCTTTCATTCCTATTCTTTACGCTTTCTCACTATCACTCAAGCATTTTCTGCACATTACTGAGTTCATCTCTTGCAAACCTTTTTCTTCAACTCATTCTCAAAGCTTTTTTAGTGTGAACAATGGCATCCTCCAGCATTTCTGCAGGCAATCAGAAGAAAGCAACTTCTGAGCAATATCAGGTGCCACTCAGAACTCTCCTCACACCGGTGAAGAACCTTGAAGTGCTCTCTGAGTTAATCATCGACTTTGAAAGTTTGAAGGAAAATGGATTTGACCTAACTGAAGAAATTAGGGCTCAAAAGTGGGAGAGGTATTTCGACAGGTTGGTTGGACCAACATTCCCAGCGCTAGTCAAGGAATTTTGGATTCACGCCAAGGTTTCTAAACATCTAGTCATCTCTTCTGTCATGGGAAAGAAGATTGTGATTTCTGAAGATCTCATTGGAAGGCTAATCGGTCAAAGTGGTGGTGGAGTCCGTTGTGTGGACATGGCTGAAAGATGCCCTGATATAGGTGTGGTAGCCAACAGGATTTTCACTCTTGGAATGCCCAGCAGCAAGATTAAGGATCTGAAGGACCACTGCAGAGTATGGGCTAAGATTGTTCTGGGATGCTTCAACCACAGGAAACCAACAAGTTCTCCTGATTATATAAACGTGGATCAGCAGTTTCTGATCTACTTTATTGATCAGAAGGTAAAGATCAATCTGGCACATTTCCTGTTCAACCATCTCAAAACCAGTGTGAAAGAGACAAGAGAAGAAGAAAGGACCAAGAGGGACTGGATACCGTTTGGAAGGCTTATATCAGATATTCTGACAGAGAATAGACTGATTGAACATCTGATTGAAGCTCAGGAGCTGAGCACTATTGAACCAACTATTGGGAAACCGCTGAACGCAAAGAATCTTAAGAAGATGAAGTTGATAGAAAATATTCAGAAGGAACCCAGAGCTACTTCCACTGCTGATATCTCCAGCAGAAGAGTGCCTCTGAGTGATTTTCCAATATTTTCTGAAATGGAATCCAAACCAGAGATGTTTCTCAGGTACCCAGATGCGTACAAGGCAGAAGATACAGGTTCAAAGCTGAAGATCAAAGATCTGAGTCAACCCCAACCAGAAGTGACTCAGAAGAAGACAAAGAAGAGGAAAGCGCCAGCAGAAGGATCATCTCATCAGACTCCAAAGAAAAGAGGTATTTCATCTGCTGCCCCTATTTCAAAATCATTTACTATTCCAGCATCTGCTGCTCCTCAAACCTCTCATAGAATATCAATCCCAATCCCTACCATTGATGAAACCATACCAGAAGACCCTTCTGAGGCCTTACTACTCAGAAGACCCAGAACCAAACTCCCCAAACAACCAACAATTTCAACAACAACAGCACTTGACCAAGTGCTGGCTGATATTGAGCGTGAACATGCCTCTGCTAAACCAACCTCTGAACCACAAAATATTCCTCCTCCACAACCAGAACAACAACCTGAACCAGAACAACAACAACAACCAGAACCAGAACAACAACAACAACAACCTCTCACAGAAGAACCTCTGATCCCTGAGCAATCAGAGATTCCTCCTCCCCAACCAGAAATAAATCCACCTTCACCACAAACAGAGTTTCACCATTCCAAAACCCCTTCTCCTCATAAATCTGACCATCACTCACCTCAACCTTCACCGCTGGCAATCCAGTTTCCATGTGGAACCACTATTGTCAGGCCCCAGTTACCTTCTTCAGAAGAATCAACACCTCCAAATACTCCCAAACCACCATCCACTCCAATCGAAATATCTGATTCTGATACCCCTCCTCCAAAACAAACCGCCTCCCAGAAAACCGCTGAAAACCCCAGCAGAACTTTCATTGACTTAACAAGTCTTGAACGTCTTGCTGATTTAAGACACAAAATTGCCATTCCCAAACCAAAGCAACCAGATGTTGGGTCTGGTATTTTGAATTTTGAAACAGGTGTGCTGCAATGGATTGCTTCTTTAAAGCAAGTCTGTCCTGGGATGATTGACCCAGCTGCTTCTGATCAGCTCTGGTCACAGTTCAGATTATGGGTACGTGCTGAAGCCCTCAAGTTGCAGGATGTCAACTATGAGCAGGCTCAACAGAACTTCAGCAAGCTGCTGAAGGAAGTTGAAAGTCAGCTGCCTCAAGAAGTTGTGCTCCCTCTGGACAGTGAACCTTGGTTGGAGAAACAGCAAGCTGCACAGGTGCAACCATCAGAAGAAGACAAGACCATTCAGGCTGAAAGTCAAGCAGAAGATGTCGCTGAAAGTTCTGAGAAGCCTCCTCCTTCTGATGCTTCTCAAGCTGCCTTGGACAGGCAGGCTCTGGAAGAACTAAGGCTGAATGACTTGCGTCTACAGCAGCGGATGGACGACAATGATCAGAAGATGAAAGCAAGAATGGATGTGCAGGACAGCAAAATTGACACTGTTGTCAACATGGTTCAGAAGCAAAATGAAACTTCTGAAAAGATTCAAGCGATGCTGGAGAGCCTGTTCACACGCATGCCTCCTCAACCTTAAATCTTTTTCATGCATGACCTTTTTCATGTTTTCTTCATTTTCTGATGTACTGTTTTGATTAAGTTTTTGTAATATTTTCTTGCTCTGTTCTGAACTATCTTAATATCATTTGTTTTTCTGATCTTAATTGTTTTAGCACATCACCAACACTTTTTGATTGCTGACAAAAAGGGGGAGAACAAGAATGATATTTAAATCAATAACGGCTAACTAGACAGAAACTCTCAAACATTCTAACTCTATTACTTGAAATGTTTTTCTGTTTTGTTTTAAGTCTACAGGCACAAGGAAGCTCCTGAACACTACGAAGACTAGAAGCTCTAATCAAAATGTAGAAGCTCTGATCAATGTTGCTCTGATCAAATATGAAGTTCTGATCGTCCTAACACTCTGATCCAAAGCAAAGCTCTGACAAGAAAAGCTCTGAAGCTCTGCTCTCTGATAAGTCAAAGACTCTGATAATCTGATGTTCAAAGAAAGAAAAAGATCTGATCCTGAAGTACACGTATCATCAAAGGGAAGTAATCAACTCAGGGGGAGTATCTCCTAACTCTGCTTTTTCCTTACTTCTTAACTCTGATACATTTCCCAGATACCTTTTCACGTTATTTTTCATTTAAAATATCTAGTTTTTGTCATCATCAAAAAGGGGGAGATTGTTAGAACAATGTTTGAATCTACTACCCTATATTTGAGTTTTGATGATAACAAAGTGAAAAGATATAGTATTTATAAGTTTCATGAATGAACTATATGCTGCCTAAAATTACTATGCTCTGACTTGCAGATACGCTGATTAAATAAGCAAGATCACTTCTTCAGCATCAGAATTTGATTTCATACACCAGCATCAGAAGTTGCTAAATCAGAACGTCAAGATCAGATGATCAACTCACGTACATGCTGAAGCTTGATGAACAGAACTGCGCGTAAACACTCTGATACAGAAACACAATAGTTCATCAGCAGCGAAGCAGAATCAGAATGAGCCAAGCCAGAACGTGCATTGAAGAAGCAACGGTACTGTGCATTGAACGCTAATTAATTCCAACGGCTTCATTCTAGACAAGATCTGCTCAAAAAGGAAAGCTTGTTATTAGCATTGAATCAAGAATATTGCATTCAACGTTCATCTTCTCAAGTGCTATATAAACAAGGCTTCGAAGATTATTATGGCTAATGCTCTCCAAATCTCTACACGCACAAAGCTGAACCATAATCTTCATTCTAATAGTTTTGCTAAACCACAAACTCTGATACTCCATTACTGTTTAGCAATCTAGTTTCTAAGCTTCATTTGTGTATACATCACAGTTGTGATAAAGTTTTGTAGAAAACATCCACACACACAGTTTATCTCTTTGTAAGAAAGTGTTGCCTTGACAAACCGGGTTGTGGTTTGAATCAAGAAGGCTTTAGCAGTTGTTAAAGCAGTCTGTAATATTCAGTTGAATATAGTGAATTAAGACCTCGTTGGAGAGAGGCGAAATCACCTTGACGGGTGGACTGGAGTAGTTTGAGATCAAACGAACCAGGATAAAAATATCTTGTCAATTGCTTTAGATTTCAGTTTTACAATTCAACCCCCCCTTCTTGTGTTTTTCACCCCTTCAGAATGTTGGTCTAGTGTGAAGCCTAGTTTGAGTCATTTGAAAGTATTTGGATCTATTGTACATAGACATGTGTCAGATCAGTTGAGAAGAAAACTTGATGACAAGTCAAATAATTCTAGTTGGATATCATTCGACAGGAGGCTACAAGTTGTTCGATCCAGTGAAAAAGAAGATTGTGATCAGCAGGGACGTGATCATAGATGAGTTTAAAGAATAGGATTGGACTGGTAATGTCAATAAAGATTCAGTGGGCATCCTTCTTGAAGAGCCAGAAACTCAAGTCGAAAGAGAAATTCGACAAGAGGAACCAACAGATACACTGAGTACAAGCAGGTCTCAAAGAACAAGACGCATGCCTGCAAGATTACAAGATTGTGTGATTACATCAGATGATGTAATAGATGATGAAGGTGAGCTGGTACATTATGCTTTCTATGCAGATGTCGAACCCGTTAATGCAACTGAAGCATTGAAGGATTCGAAGTGGGTGAAAGCAATGAACGAAGAAGTGAAGTCTATCGAAGACAACAACACTTGGCCACTTGTCGAATTGCCTCAAGGCAAGAAGGAAATTGATGTCAAGTGGGTATACAAAGTGAAAACAAATTCGAAAGGTGAAGTAACTCGACACAAAGCAAGGCTTGTGCCGAAAGGATTTCTACAGAAAGAAGGAATAGACTTCGATGAAGTTTTTTCACCTGTTGCTAGGATCGAAACAATCAGGTTAGTTGTTGGTCTAGCAGAAATAAATAGTTGGCACATATGTCAGATGGACGTGAAGTATTCATTCCTAAATAGACCCTTAGATGAAGAAGTCTATGTTAAATAACCAGTTGGATTTGTGAATCATGACGAAGAAAGAAAGGTGTACAGGCTGCATAAAGCCTTGTATGGATTGAAACAAGCTCCAAGAGCTTGGAATAAGAAAATTGATAGTTTCCTAAGGGAGAAGGAATCTGTAAAGTGCACAACTGAACATGGAGTATATGTAAGAAGAAGCAATAGTGAATTGATTATACTATGTCTCTATGTAGATGATTTATTGATAACAGGTAGCTGTAAAAGTGAAATTGAAGACTTCAAATGTGATCTCAGCAAGGAATTCGAAATGTCTGATTTGGGTGAGATTTCATATTTCCTTAACATCAAATTCTACAAGAGCAATAGAGGTTTGATGATGCATCAAAGAAGATATGCAGAAGAAATTCTCAAGAGATTTGAGATGGAAGAATGCAACCCAACTTCGACACATGCAGAACCAAGACTGCAACTGTCGAAATATGCAGATGAAGATGATGTTGATCCAACCCAATACAGAAGACTTATTGGATCATTGAGATACCTTTGTCATACAAGGCTTGGCTTAGCATACAGTGTAGGTATGGTGAGTAGATTCATACAGAAGCCAAAGGTATCACATCTAGCAGCAGTGAAGAGGATACTAAGGTATCTTAAAGGAACATTCGATTATGGCATTTTGTTTCGTGCAACTGATAAAGGAAAAGAATGCAAATTAGTGGAATACACTGATTCGAGTTGGTGTAGTGATGCTGAAGATCGAAAGTCAACAGCATGATATGTGTTTATGCTAGGTGGTGTACCAATTGCTTGGAATTCAAGAAAAGAACCAGTAGTGGCATTATCATCATGCGAAGCAGAATATATAGCTGCTTTTCTTTGTGCATGTCAAGCAACTTGGATGGTGAACTTGGTCGAAGAGATAACAGGAAAAGATCATGGAACAATTACCATGAAGATCGATAACATGTCAGCTATCAATCTGGCGAAGAACCCAATAGCACATGGTCGAAGTAAGCACATCGAAATGAGGTTCCATTACCTTCGAGAGCAGGTAGCAGATGGGAAGATGAATTTGGAACACTGTAGAACTGGGAATCAGATTGCAGATATCATGACGAAGGGAGTGCGAGTCAAAGTATTCAGAAGACTAAGAGCCATGATGAATATAGATAGTTTTGACACAATGAATTAGGTGGTGTGTTAAATTGCAATTCAGTGTGTCAAAATTATGTGTCGAAAATATTTGATTTGTTTTAGATTAAATTGATTTGATTTAAGTCTAGAATAGATTAGATTTGATTTAGTAACAAAATAGATATTTGGGGCTTTGAGCTTAGAGTGTAAACTCAGTTATAAATAGAGGGAGTAACCCCTATTTTTTGTAAGCAAGTCAATTAAGTTGTATTCACTGAATTTACAGTTGCAAGTGAATAACAAAGTTTTCCACAGTTTGTGGGCAGAGAGAAACTCTGCAGAAAATAATTGTCTTCTTTTCTTTTCTTTCTCATAATTCATTGTCGTTGTGTAGAAATTCATCATAGATATTTGGTGAATTTCCAACACTTGTCACTGTTTGTGACTGAAAAGGATTTGAGAAGGGTCTCATACCTAGGTGAGTTTTAGATAGAAGTTAAGCACGGGTAGTGATTAAGTGAGTAGATTGTAAACTAGTGAGAGTTTGGTGTGGGTATACAAATTGATACTACTTAGTTGATTTCGTCCCTGACTTAATAGCACCTAGAGTAGGTGTTGTTGTACACCGAACTAAGTTAACAACTCTGTATGTTCCTTTATTTTCTGCACTGTTTATTATTCATTGCATTGTTGTTCAGAGATCAGTGTCTCGACGTCTCTTAGGATATTTGAGATCTGAATATCAGAATTTCATAATGTTTCACCTCTTTAATTTGTCTCAATCAATATCGTTCCTCCGCCCAATATTAACCATTTGAATGAATTTGCTTCAATTGAGATCAACTTTAATCAAACTCTTTATTGTTCAAAATGAGATTGTTGGTGAATTGAAGCATGCCGAATGGATTATTATTCAGGTAAGTTATTTATTACTCGAACACTTCAAATTTTCCCCCATAATTTGACGATTTTCTTCAATATTTTAATTTTAGAAGCCCTAATTTGTTGACTATATAAGGGTCTACTTTAGTTTAGGTAAATCTATCTTAGTAGTGCACTCATTACTTGCTATCTTTTCCTCCTCCTAGTTATTTTATCATTTTTAGATTTTGAATGTTTTAATTGTTTTTCCTATAAATTTGAAGTAATTAATAGTAAAATATGACAATTGTTTTGAATGGTTTTTCAAGTATAGTTGATATTAACTATGAAAAAAAGTTTTGGAACATTAAGGCTAAAATTATTAGGTTATGGGAAGTCTCTAATTTCAATCAAAATACTATTTCATTCTCTATTAGAATGGTTTTAATAGATGCTGAAGGAGGCAAAATTCATGCCTCTATCAAGAAAACATTGCTTTACAAATTTAAGAAGACATTTTCTATCAAGTTGGCGAGGGATGTGGCGTCATCTGGAAGCTTGAACTCAACAGAAGGATTATTTCCGTTGAAATACACTTTTGTCTTAATCAAAAATTATGGAAGAGGCATTTTTTAAATGTTTGTCTCTAACATATGCCCCTATTTATACAAATGACGATGCATTCTCGACCACACAAATATGTCGGTGCAATCAGAACTCTTCAAAGTTGTTGGCAAAATCTTGATCGTTAAAAATTTTGAATTATGAAACTACCGAAAATTTCAATATATTTGAAATTTCTGATACTATAAATTTCATATGAAATGTCAGAAATTGTTAAGTACTGGAATTTTAGTACTGACCTACCAAAAATTTCCTCTGTATCGTAAATTTCACTTGTTCTATAGAAAATTCTTCTGAAATCAGCAAAGATATTTCAAGAATAACGAAAATTTGGAGGTACCAGGTTTAAGTGGGGGATGTCAAGTTAAAATCCTCCATATTAAGAGATGTAGTTGTAGCAACTCTGTTGATTGTCAAAGTAAAACATAATTTGTTCACAGATCAAACTACACAAAACTATGGTAAACTAAGTGTTGCCATCCTTGATGATTCCATTTGTTTGTTCACTATTGAGTTATGATTGTGTTTTTTCTTTTCAACTGTTTGAAGAATTGCATAAACTAATTTTGGCTAGTAGTGTGCCTGGAGTGTATATGATATCACATGTTGAAACCTATAAAATAATATAACAGTGCTGCGTCTAAGGAACTTTGACAAATGTAATTATGTCATTTGTTAATGAGTACAAAAAATATTAACCATAAGAAAACCTATTGAAAGTTCCATTCAAACCAAACCAAAATATTACGTCTAAAGGGAATTTCTGAAAAGACACAGGTGCATCCAGTTATGATGTGATAATGAGTTTGTATAACATGATTAATTAGTTACCATTAACTAGTTTTCCTTCCTTCAATATCTTACTTCACTTTTACGAACTTTCCCAAACAAATGAAATGACACACTAACAATAACTGTTTGTGAAAAACCAAATAACTACAGCATTTCTACAAGAAATCCCATTGCTTATAAACCACTGCATTAATAAACCTAAACATCTTAATGACAACCATCTATCCTTGTTTTAGTGCTTCAAGTCAATAAACCAAACCAGGAAAGCTATGGCTGATAAACCGGCATTTCTTAATTCCCTTTTTCTTGATGGATTTGCTGGAGTAGAGTAGCAGCCAGCTTTAGTGTTGCTTGTAAACGCCTCTGTGGATCTGCATCTCCGTCTTCCTGCAAACCATGATCTGCCAACTGCTGATTTCCATTAACTTCTCTTGGTAATTCTCTTTGAACCGTCTGTGAAAACTGTGGCACATTTGGCATCATTTGCTGTTGTTGTTGTTGCTTTTGCAACTGTAGACCGTGATGACCAAACTGAGATGTTGAGAGCTCAGAATTCGCAAGGTTGTTTTCTGCTGCATATGATGGTCTGGATGAGGCTTCTGACTCATTAAATCTGTTCTGCCTGGGATCACTCATTGCAGATGTGCTCATGGAGCTTCCCAAATGCCTCTGCTGCTCAAGAAGAGTTGCAGCTAGCTGTGCAAGCTGTTCTGGTTGAAGGGATCCCACAGGGGTTGAAGGATCGAAATTTCTCATTTCCTGATGCGATGACATGTTACCGCCAAATGGAATGCCAGAATTTCCGCTGGAGTGTTGAGTTGAATTTATGTTGCTGAGGAGGTGACGCTCCTCGGCAATAGGTTCAACAGCACCGCTGAATAGATGTGAAGGTAAAGCTCTGTTAGAGTTGAAGTTATGCGGATTGTGAGGAGCCCAGTTTGGTCCCGATGTTCGTGGCTGGATGGATGGATAGTCATGATTTCTTCCATCATAGGCCTCAGACATGCCAGCTTCAGAATGGGCTGAATTCGATACTAATGGAGCTGCTGGAAATTTGCTTCCAAGAAATGAAAGGTTGCTTCTGGTTCCAGAATTACCCAATTCTGAAATAGATGGTGGGTTTGTATGTATGCGAGCGGATGAAAAAGATGAATTTGGATACAAAATGTTCTCATTATAGGACGAGAGGTTTTCGTTTTTCATTTCTCTTTCAATGTGCATAGGACCTTGGTTTAAACCGGGATATTCCAACCTAAGAATAACACCAGATATGCTCAATTTACCAGGTACCTTTAACACTTTCTCTGAGAACTCTGATGGAGGTACAAGAAATAAGGTAGTCTTATCATCCACTTTAGAAACAGCAGCGCGCTGCTTTTCCTCCAGATAATGCATAAACTCATTGTAGAATTCAATGTCAGCATCACTTCCCGGCACAAAGAAAACAACCCAAACACCAACTGCTTGGTAGTAATGTTTTGAAAGCATGTCTAGACTAGTTCTTGCAGTGCAATCCAAGAATTCAGGTCTGAAATAAATGTATTGTTTGACATTAAAATCCAACATAAAACAGTTGATAGGAAAATATAGTCAGTAAACTTCTATGGCATTGTTTTTGTGGTTGCATGATTGTGATGTTAATGAATGAAGAGTAGTGCCCGAGTTTTCAACCAGAATTTCTTCCTTATCACCATTTTATGGGACAATTGAGTCTTCTGGCTTCTTTGTGGCAGTCACAAAATGGAATTATTTAAGAGTGTTTTCTATTGTGACTTAGGGGATTGGAGAGATTCATTAGACAATGTATGAGTCATTTTCTCTTCATTGGTTACTGCATGAGGATTTTGTATCCCCTTGTTCTGCTCTTTGCTATCATCTAATGAATTCTTTTATCAATTGATCATATTTTAGTTTGAATATTAACAAGATACTGTATATATCTATACTATAATCATAAATAAAAGATGTATGCTTATTCGTAGCAAGTTCCGAGCTCCCAATTGAAACCAGTCATTCTTGTAGCAATTATTTATTCTATCTGGTTTATGGTTCTGTAGGAACAATAATCACTTTAATGGCAGGTCCTTTATGCCCCATCAAATATCAATATGCTTGCTACTGCTGTTCGGTGCCTATTGTGGGTAACACTAACTCGGGTACCATGTCCTCTAGCATTTAACAATTCACTATTCTCAAGGCTTCCAGTATTTTAAGGCATGCTCCTAAGGCCCCTAGGATTGTGCAGACCAGTTGAATTCCTCCTACTGGAAGCCGGGTTCAAGTCTAACATGGGTGGTACTGACATAGCAGAAATGGCGTCTTATATTAGTTGTTTTGCTGGTCATATAACCATATTGGAATTTCTTTTGCTCTTCAAGCTGAGTTTATGACAACTATGGTGGCCATTGAAGTTGCTTATCTTAGAGGTTGGTTCTCTTTGGCTTGAGTGTAACTCGTCTCTCATTAACATTTTAAAAATCAGTGGCTTAATTGTTCATTTTCCGCTCGCCAAATGAATCTTATGGTTTCCCATATTTACAGGGAAGGTAATACGTGTGCCTGTTGCTTAGTTTTTTATGGTATTTCTCATTTGGTGTCCATTGGTGGGAGGATCTTCCTTGATTTATTGCTGACAAGTTTGCCCGTATTATGTGGAGCCTTCCTAATTATTCGTTACTCTTTTATGGGTTTTGGTTTTATGTCCCCTCATGGCTCAGCGTTTTTTTATTTTTTTATTTTTATTTTTATAATATTTTGTGGTGTACTGCAAATGAAGGATATGTATATAAGGGTTTTAACCTAGTTGTGATCTTTATCGTAATCTAAAGTAATGCATTACAGTAGTCTTGGTATATTGTTACACTGAGGTGTAAGTGTGTTCGATCAGTTTTTCAGCTAATGCAAATCCAGTTCACATTTTTTTCTGGGATTTTCACTCAGTTCTAGATGTCTTTCAGATTCTAACACAATACATGCAGAGCCAATAGTTTATGCTAAACCTGCAGAACTCAATATGCAAAAACACACAGTTTGATTCAACAGCACTACTCGGTAAGTTATCATTCGTCAATCCATGAGAAGAAAAGACTTGCCTAAAATGACCTAAGACCACGTGATAAGGGTAACTCAATGACCTAAGACCACGTGATAAGGATGTAACTCAATAACCTAAGCTTAAAATTTGTGGACAAAATTTAATGCTAACCTTGCAGAACTTAATATAAATATAGGGTTAATTACAAATTGCATGTTATTGGGTTACTTACACCTGTGTAGTTTCACCCCTTTTCATATAGCTCACTCAATACTAATAGTCAATCTTCTTGCATCACTAAAACCCTTACCTTTTCGGTTAACTTTAATACCAGTTACAGTTGATTAACTTATTTTACACATCATCCTCTTGTGAGTTAACTATCTCTCAATTCACTACCTGAAGTTACTCTCTTTTACACATTAACCCTATAAGAATTGAACTGAAGGGGAGCATGCTGAGAAAACGTTATACTGCCATCAAAGTTAACTGAGAGGGTATTTAGTTATGAGAAATCACTTTCTATTTTCAATAACAATTACAAAACTATTGTCTTGTGTTGACTTTATTTCCTATTTTCAACGTTTTTGTATGTGAAATGATGAAAATTATAAAATGTTATATTTCTGCCACTTAAACATATATCTTTGAAAACTTGAAAAAGAGTGAAAGTGCCATATTTGTAGAAACAGAAAACTAAAACAAAAAAGTCTTCAAACCAAAATAAACCCTAACATTTTCAACTTAAACTAAGGTTGAAGTAACAGTGAGACAAAAAAAATGGATTTTTCACAAAGATTAAACTACATGGAGGGTGAAGTCTAATTATAGATTGCCCACAAAGCACCTATAAACCAATGAAACACTGTTTCAACTAAAAAAACCGTTATGCTATGGGCAAAAAAATTGTCTGGAAAATTTGAAAAAGAGTTAAAGCGCCATATTTGAAAAAGAAAAATTTAAACTATTACAAAACTGATATAAGTTCTCATCAAGAAAAAAGGATTTTAAAATGAAAATTGTATACTTACAATGCGATATCAAGGACTTTCCCTACAGGAAAGCAGCGGGCACGACAAATAGGAGTCCCACCTTTAGCAATGGTTCCTTCCCATTTCCACTCAGATGAAGATGAATTATCAGGTTCAGGTGTAAATCTTTTTTTCTCAATAAAATTTGATTGGCGAGCACCAGGACCCATTTGGAAAGTGTCATAAGGTTTCCAGCCATCATGTCTATCCATGCGAACCAGAGGTGAATTTGGTGGGTGATTAAATGTTTGTCCATAAGTGAAGTTTCCAGCGTCAAAGCTTTTATCGAAAGGCTCACGGTGAGGAAAATCAGGTAATGGTCTAGGAAAAACATGTTTTTGTCTTTCTAGCTCAGAGAAAGCATACTCTGGAAGCTCTCTCTCAGGAGGAGAAGAGCCACTCTTTAGCTTTTTAGCCACATGAAGATAAGGTGCGTCTTCAGGCAAGCCATGCGGATCTTCAAAAAATGGACCCCTCTTAGGATAATTCTGTGGAAAATCACCCTGATGAAAGTGTCTTTCTCTTGATGGACTATTTTGATGTTCATAGAATTCTTGTGATACTCCTAGTGGAGCGCCCTTCTCTCCAATTTTCCTTGGCTCATAACCCCTGTTGTTAAAATCAGAATCTCGAGAATCCCAATTCCCAAACATATTTGGAGAACTAATGTTCTGCTCCCCGGGAAAGCTCCAATCCTGCCTAAAGTTCTCAGAAGATCCACCAAGGCCACTTGACTTGTAAGATGGGGATCGAGGGCCATTAAATGAGCTCTTCCCACTGCTTGATGAACCTGATTCACTCTTGGCAAAACAAATATGTACACGGGGATTCCCAAATAACTTTCCCTTCAGAGCATCTATTGCTCTGCATGCTGAATTCTGATTTCTGTAGCGAACAAACGCATAACTACGACCGGGAAATGTTGAAATCTTCACAATCTCACCAAATGGAGAAAAAGCCCTATCCAAAATTGATTCATCCACCTTCAACTGAGCTGGGAACCCAATCCATAAAACCTCACTGGGCTCTGGATTTTTATCACTCATTTTGGATTTGTCAGAATAATGTGGTTCAGGGCTACCATGACGTCCTCTAAACTCTCGTTGGGGGAAAGGAGATCCCCTTATCGCTGATCTGCGTTCATCACGTGAATAATCTTCATCATGTGTTACTGTCGAAGGCTTGTCCTGTGATTAACAATATAAACTAATGTGAAATTGTTGTACATTTACGACAAATTTTAGTAATTTTAAAGAAATAATAATTCCATAATCACGCTTAGATCGCAATATGACAATTATGAAGAAGAAGTGATTACACCAATCAACCAACATCCAACACTTTAGAGAACTAACAACAGTTAACTAACTAAAACTTTTTTGGTATGGCATACAAATACAAAGAAAATCTTGCTTCTAATGGTGGGATGAGATGCTAAACCCATAGAAGTGGAACAATTTATATAATTGCACAGCCAAAGCTTGACTAGATATCCAACACAAAGACAGAATGAATTTCACATAAGAAATTTACTAATTGAATGGTCATTGGCCAATCACTCTAAGCTCATCAAAATACAAGCACAACTTGAAGTTACCCATCACTCTAAGCTCATCAAAATACAAGCACAACTTGAAGTTACCCCAAAAAAGTGGAATCCGCTTCATAGATCAAACAATATCTTAGGCTCTTACAAAAACTAATATAGTATTGACCTTACATACAGAATTAAAGATTCACATAAATTAACCAGGTGATTAGGGTTGAGTGAGCAATGAGCTTCAGTTAAAGACAAATTGTTCAATAAACCCGAGTTCAGATCCTAGCTGGATCAATCCTTGGTCAGGCTTTACTTACATCCCGGCCAGACTCAGGATTACTAGGACCCTCTTCCCCTTGGAGCCGAAACAGCGGAAAATTTATTCACACAAGTTTTATTTGTACTTCCAACTGCCTTATCCTAACATATTGCTCCCATATCACATATTGCTTGTGGCTTCCAACTGATGTGTTACTGCCTAATCTATTTCAATATCTAAAAGTGGAATTTCACATAAAGAAACAAACATTAACGTGAGATTAACTATCTTATTCCATATAAAGTTACTTATAATTGATGATTCTCTAGTTCCTTTCAATCCAATAGCATAAATTGTCAAACAGAGCCTATCTCAATAAGATTCTTTTTTATATTGATCTGAAGATTTCAGAATAACTTGGAATCAGACACAGTTACACAAGCTCTGACTCTGAGTGTCAATTAACATAAAATCGAGTCATTATAGCTAATAACAGATACATGCCTAGATTGAAAACCCGGAGTGTCAATTAACATGAAATCGAGTCATTGTAGCTAATAACAGATACAGGCCTAGATTGAAAACCCGGTATGGTCTTCTCACACTCACCAGTCATTAGTCATATTAAGTATCTAAAAGTGTGATTCTAGGAACAAGCCTTCTATTTCCATATGAAAAAGGATAGAAAAATCCAAGTATGCTCTGGATTTTATGATAGGAGGGAAAAAGGAAATTAAGGAGAGAAGAAAATCAAGTATACTATGGGATTAAAAAGCATGAAACGCAACAAAAGACACAAAACTGAACTCACACAACCTAATATTCTCTTCTCTATCAATGTGGTTACTATTTATATCATCTCCATGAACTAACCGTTGGGAGTTCGTTCTTTCATATATTGGAAAATTTGAAAGGGCTCCAAGTCACACTAGTATAGATATAGTTATCATATATACATACTATAGTAGTGGGTTTCTCAAATGCTGGCCTGGCTAGATCCCCTCTGGTAAGCTAGAGAAGTAAGATGCAAAATTGTTATTGCTCATTCAAGTGCCAAATCAGGATATAATATTATGCCCAAGCTACATGTGAATTGGTGGGAATATATCATCTTGTTGATGAGATTGGATTCAAGAGGAAAATGCATATGAAATTGAAGGCCATACAAGTTAACATTAACTGCAAGCTAGAAACTAAAGTTAATTGACAACAAACAGTTGAGCTTCAACAAATATATAGCTCAAAAATTGTTAATTGTTAGTGTATTTACAAACAATAATGAAGTCTCTGAGCTTTGCTTCAAGTAATAAAGGCAAGATAACTACTGATTCAAATCCTCACTGCATTCATCTTTCTAAAGGTTGCTTCTTTTTTGTCTTTGGTTATGTATAAGATGGACTATAGATCTCAGTTCAGGTTTGATTAGAAACAGACTGCATTGTCATTTTTTTCCCTAGATATTTCTATTTTCCGTTAAGCTGAGACGTTGAGAATTTTATCAGCTTTCTGGTGTTTCCTCCCCCTTATGGATGGGGGAGTTCTAGTCAGCTCACTCACTTTTTCACTCATTCATAAAGCAGAAACATATT
This sequence comes from Vicia faba, assembly GCA_948472305.1. Classification (NCBI taxonomy): domain Eukaryota; kingdom Viridiplantae; phylum Streptophyta; class Magnoliopsida; order Fabales; family Fabaceae; genus Vicia; species Vicia faba. The sequence goes on along the minus strand of OX451737.1, from coordinate 555,800,934 downwards.
CTTTCTTGATAAAGAATTGCTATAGATGCATAAATCATGACACATACTTTCCCGCCTGTATCCGAAGTTCATCATTTCTTTGGTGCAAATCAACAAGTCGTTATTAAATAAAAGTGCATATAATTCTAATGGTTTGAGAACAATAAACATTCCATATTCCATAATCACTTTCAAGTGGAAAAAAAAGCAAGTCGACCCTGTAGATTAAATGCAGGAATTTGGAGTTTGGCTGGAAACAGAAAATATAAGCAAAAACTAGATATGATTCATTATTTCTATTGATTCTTACCGGAGAACTTACCTCAGACATTCTAGACATTTCTTTACTTTCAAGTTCAATAGTAAGTCTTATTAGTTGCTAGAGTTCCAGATTCATGAGGAGTGAAAACAGAGAGAGGATTGAGAGAGGGAATCGAAACTGAATTTTGTTACTAACAAATCTGAATAGGATAGTTTACAACAGAGTATTATAGAGTTAGGATCATAACTAACTCTTGAGTTGAGGTTCTAACTGTTATAACTAACTGACAGCTGTCATAACAATCTAATAACAGAATTATAACAGAATCAGTAAGGATATATGAAGAGTTGACCCAAGTCAACCTAACAGTGTATCCATAATAATAGTGATGCAGGTATTTCGCCATAACAAGCACAAATGTCAACGGTTTGATTCACTTTAAGAGGCCTCAGAAATCCCTGGCTCTTCCAAGTATGTGCTTATGTTTTGTTCTAGCTCCAAGACTAACAGATCTTAAGCTTATACATAGCCCTAACGACACTCATTTGGGTTAAGCTTTGTCTTTTGGTGAATACAGAATTGTCTTTAAGAACAGTTTGCTCGATGAATTTATTATGTTTTTGGAAGGAAAAATCAAAGCCTTGAAGAAATGCATTAGGTATGTGGTTGTTTTTAATCGTCTAGTATTTCAAAGAAGTAAAACATTATTTTCGGATTATATCTATTTCTTTAAAGATCTATAGGAAATGTGCTATATTTTTTGCTTCTCTTTCATGTCTGTGGTATTTATGAGGTATCTTTTGTTTGCCACTCTGTATTATTCTTCTTTTATGGTGTGATTTCTCTGACAACAATAATAACTTACTTTCCTCTTTTAGCTTCGTCCCCATCAAATGCAAGTGCGTTCCCATCTGCAGCATTATGCATTGCATTGCAAAAAGATCTATGTTTAGGCATGGGAAGTTGTGAATGGACATGGGATGGGAAACAGGAATCAAGTAATCGCATGTCATAAACTCCAAATGGACATGTTCACTGATATGAACATTAATTTTTAAGTTGTAGAAGATGCAAGTCAACATTCACATCCATAATTACATTTGTGTTGGATATTGAGCTATGTTGACTATGATTCGAACACAAGAACCGTGAACTGATATTACCCCACCCTTCTGTAGCTTCCAACAAGTGACCTTGATGAATTTTTGGACTTCTTGACCAGGTAAGCAGTTATGTTGATTAAATGTGAGGATTTTTCAGTAAAATTTGATTCTCTATTTCTAAACTTAATGAGTGAAGTTACTATTTGATCTATGTAAATTTTGATCTATTTGTTTCCATGTGATTGTTATGTGCTGTTTTGCTTGGTTTGGGACTGGTTTATATTCATAATCTTATGTAACATAGTCTCTGATTGTTGATTTTTGTATCATTTTATGCTAAAGCTCATTTGTCATGTATTACTAATGAATTATTTTGCTTATCAAGCAAAATTATGCATTTACATGATTTACATCTATAATTAGCTTTCTTGAATATTACCAAACTTAAGTCCTATAAAACATTGCTCTCAAGAACTTGAAAATATATGCAAGAATTGAAAATTGAAGGTGGAATTCAATTCCCATAAACCAACACATACAATGTAAGCAGCAGAGCAATTTAGGCAATAGCAATCATCTGAAGCATAACATGTCAGAATTTCACAATCGCCGCCAAGTTATTATTAGGCTTTTGTTTTTAATACTAAGCAATTTAGGCTACACTTTGGTGCATATGCCTGAAACGAATCTGCAATATGGCTATGAAGGTTTCTTTGGCACAGTAACAGATTTCTTTAAGATTAGGGTTTCCATTTGATTTGAATCACAAGGCCTTAATCCTGGTGGTGACTGGTGGCCATTGAAATGAGTAACATTTATGGCAAGATATAATGAGTTATTGAATGCTTGGTCTCAGAAATTATCCTGTTTTTTCATAGTTCTCCAGTTATTAACTTTTAAAGTATAGAGGAAACTAACAAGGTCAAACTGTTGGCATGAAAATACAACCAATAACAGATAACATGAGCCGTACTGTCTTTTTTTTTCTTTATTTATTCTACACTTTAAAACATTGATTCTTACTTGGTAGAACGATGTGCTGATAGGGGTTACTTTACTGATACTACACAGCTGTTGAACCTTCAGTTAATTTAAGTTTGCTCATACTATACAGCTGATGAACCTTCAGTTTAATTTAAGTTTTTTTAATTTTCCTACTGTTGAAATCTCTCTTTAATTTGCCTTTTGGGGAATTCATTTATTTATTTTTTTGGTAAAATATTTTTATTGTATTTTACAGTCTTAAACCATACACCACTCTGAAAAGGAGAAAAAACATGCATAACTGAAGCTATCAATTTCATAGCATATATATATGTAGGTCAAAATGAAGAGAAAATTATGGTAAAAGGTCTAATTAAATCCCTAACATACTTGTGTTCTTTACTGTACAATATTTATTCTACTATTTAAGCTCCAGATTTAGCACTAGCCTTCTCTTGAAGTTTAGCTTGAGGTGTGACTTGAGTTAACAGGAGCAGTACACTACCTATTTATTAAGAATTTTTTATAACTATGATGTCAAACTCATTGAGTGCAAAATTTCATCAAATTTGATAATATATCAAGAAGACATGGAAAATCATTTGGCCCAAGATTTTGCAATGTGGAAATCCAATTCAGAACTTGCAAAAATATTGAAGAGCTGAGTAATGCTGCTTGTGTCCATTTGCTGATAGTAAGAAGTATGTATAACATGGTTTGGAGTGAAACGGTAACTAAAAAACTTTCTGTGGTGCTTTATGTGACTGTAAATGTAATGTTCATGTTGAGGAGTAACTTAATGTAATGTGCCTGTTGTGGAGTAACTTAATTTGATGTGCATGTTATGGCATAACTTTATCTAATGCCATAAATGGAAAACAATGACGAGCGTATTGTATTCCTAAATTCTGTTGTTGCAAATTTTGCAGATTTATATCTAACATAAAAGCATGGCCTTGATTTATAGAATTGAATTTAACAGATCCGAACATCTGGGGTATATACATAAAATCAGCTGAAAAAGTAACAAACAGTATAAGATGTGCAACACTGACCGCCTTTGCAAACTCGATTCTAAGTGGGTTGCCAGCGAGAGGAAAACCCTGCAGCGATCTCATGGCATCAATGGCATCTTCATCCACTTCAAAATTGATGAAAGCATAGCTTCTACCAGACTGAAACGCAACTTTTTCCAACGGTCCAAATCGTATGAAAGGATGAGTAAGTTCATCTTCTACAATGTTGTGGGATAGATTCCCTACCCAAAGGTGTCTGGAAGGAGGATTGCCATTATTGCCGCTGCTGCCACCACCGCGACCTGAACTACCATTCCCTTTATTGTCTTCATATCTTGAAGGATAGTCCCTTCTAGACCGATCCCGATCCCTTCCGCCTCGATTTGACTATTGCCAAACACAAGACAAAATAGCAACAACAAAAAACAGTAAATTATCCATTTTTCTCCCAATATCCTCTCACAAAACTAACACAATCACACCAAAACATGAAATTACTTTGCTGAGAGAAAATTAACAAAAATAAATAAATAAATCAAAACGGAAATTGTTAAACACAAGAACAATGGTGATAACAGAGAAAGCCTGATAGAGTGATGAGTGAGTAAAGGTGAAGGTGTAGAAATTGAAGAAGTGGGATAAAACTGACCATAGTGGATTGAAGAAAGAGCGAATTGAGAAATTAGGGTTCGCTGGCACAATTTGTGGATCGTGGAAAGAGCGAATGACGACTTCGATTCCCCAATCAGTGTCGCAGAAGGAAGAATTTACTGATTAGGGCTTTTTGAAGATTGGGTAATAAAGCTGTAACTGCAAGAACAAAGTGGATATATATATATATATATATATATATATATATATATATATATATATATATATATATATATATATATATATATATATATATATATATATATATATATATATATATATATATATATATATATATATATATATATATATATATATATATATATATATATATAATGTGCGGTAGCACGGGTTATCTTGTTGATATGTTAGATATATATAAAATATAATTCAAGTTAGATATGTTGAGATACTACATATAATATCAAACTAGTAAGAAATTCTTAAGCATTTTTTATAAATTTTGTCTTTGTTTATTTAGTTAGTTAATATTTACATAATTATAACTTATAATCATCTATACGTACTTATAATAAATCTTACACTAGAGTCTCTAACTACAATTATATAAAATAAAAATAAAAAAAAAATTAAAATATGCACGTTACGTTCATATTTACCTGTGACTCTATGTCTATAAAGAGATTTATTACGATGAACAATCTACTGCTTTTAAATTGAGAAATAAAAAAGAAATCTTAGATTAATATATTTGACCAATAAACTATTAAGTCTTTAATGTTAATAGAATTTTGTTGAAAAGATTCTACAATTTAGTCAAAAATGAATTATATAGTGAATTAATATAAAACAACAACAACAAAAATATTTAAAAGATGAACATTAAAATGAACCGTCTACCGTTGATATCTCATAGATACATTCACATCTATCTGTGAATGTATTATGTCTGCAAGGAGTAAAGACCTTCATTACGATGAACAATCTACAACTATTAAATTGAGAAATAAAATGAGAAATAAAAATAACTCTTAGATGAATGTATTTGACTAAGAGAGTGTTAAGTCTTTAATGTTAATCGAATTTTGTTAAAAAGATTATACAATTTAGTAAAAATTGAATTTTTATAGTGAATCAATATAAAACAACAACAAAAGAATAATTTAAAAGATGGGCATTAAAATAAATAATTTGTAATTGATATCTCATAGATACGTTCACATCTATCCGTAGATGTATGTCAGTAAAAACCTTTATTACGATGAATAATCCATAACTATTAAATTGAAAAATTAAAAAAAAACTCTTAGATTAATATACTTGATCAAGAGAGTGTTAAGTCTTTAATTTTAATCGAATTTTGTTAAAAAGATTCTACAATTTAGTCAAAAATGAATTCTTCACTCATTAATATAAAACAACATCAAAAGAAATATTTAAAAAGATGGACATTAAAATAAATAGTTTACAACTGATATCTCATAGATACGTTCATATTTACATGTAGATCTATGCATACAAGAACCTTCATTACAAAGATCAATTTATAATTGTTAAATTGAGAAATTAAAAAAAAAACTCTTAAATTAAAATACTTGACCAAGAGAGTATTAAATCTTTAATGTTAAACAAATTTAGTTAAAAAGATTCTACAATAGACTTTTTCCGTTTATAAAAATATTTATAATTTATTCTCATTTATAAAATAAAATTGTATCAATAATAAACTTTTCTCGTTTATAAAAATACCAATAACTTATTTCGGTTTATATTACACGTCCAAATATCTCATTTATCAATTTTGAAATTTATATTACAAATCATAAATATTCAAGAATTACAAATATAGACTAATTTATATTCTTCTCTTAAACTTTATCCACTTTTAAGTCATACTTGTTTTCCAACATTTAGGTATATTACACTTACCTTAATTATTTAGTTATCTTATAATTTTTTTACTCACTATTTTACTAATAACAATTTACTTATCCAATTATGTAGGTTTTCAATTTTCTACATGTCTACTTACTTTCATCATTTACATACTTCTTTTAACTATTGTAGCTATTAAGTTATTATGCAAATCTATGTAAGATTTCAAGACTAAATTATGTACTTCTATGTAACATCATTATCTACAAATGCATATGAATTAAAGTTTTATTTTACATTTGTTACTATAGTTGCAGAATAAAATGGGAATTATTGAACTTTTTCATGGTTAACCTATATATATATATATATATATATATATATATATATATATATATATATATATATATATATATATATATATATATATATATATATATATATATATATATATATATATATATATATATATATTTATTGTGTTTCATGAGTTTCATTAAAAACCTGTTGTGTTTAATAGCAGCGTGTATATATATATATATATATATATATATATATATATATATATATATATATATATATATATATATATATATATATATATATACACACGCTGCTATTAAACACAACAGGTTTTTAATGAAACTCATGAAACACAAATCAAATATCAATGTCAAATATTGTTCTACGAAATATATCATTACTCGATATATTTTAACTGCATACTAATTATAATAACTTATGTCATCAGGTCTTCAACACTTCACAGCCATTCTCTGGAAAAAAAAAAACACGTATTGCAAATATAACATTTTCAATTCTTAAAAACAATAATCTTTAAAAAAAATCTAAGCATTTCACTTTTGTTTAGTAAGAATAGAACACATACATGCCTACCATGGAAACAAAGATTTCATTCATGTTTAATCATCTGACGGTAAGCAAGAAGATGCAGAAAAAACCAAGGCAATAAAAAAATTCATGTAGTTAACTGTATTTATATTATCTTACTGTGTATTTGTGTATTTTTATAGCTGAAACAAAGCCCTTTGCCCCTCTTGGAACTTGTGTATTGTGTATTTTTATAGCTGGAGTTGCAATTCAAGAGGATAATAGCAAATTAGCCTATTATGGTTTGGAGTTTATGGCCCGATGGATTGTTAAGGGTGAACATGCAAGACCTCTTATGTTGCTTTCAGTAGACGAAGGTTTAGTCGTGTCAGCTTTGTTGACGGCTGGAAGAACCTATAATTTATAGCTGCTAGGATTGCAAAAAAAGTTACAATGATGGCATATGATTGCAAAAAAAGTTGAACACAAACATGTTTCGTCTACATGGCAGTTATGTATTGAAATTAAAATTCAATGACACATGATGCAAACATTTATTAGTAAGGATATTTCTCTCAATGATGGGATTAGCCTGCAAAAACAGCGTGTCATCGTCATTGATATGTGTTTTGTTCCAATCTTTCCTTTTTAATATATTAGTTTTATGCATATTGTCACGTAACAATGCTCAAAAATCTCCTGCAACAAACAAACAAAATTGTCCATTAGTATTGCTTTAGTTTTGGTCGCAATAGGAAGATTAACTCTAACTTTATAATACAGAGAGGAACAAATATCATAACAGCAAGAATAAAGTTTTCAAGAGAAATTTTTTTACGGAAGCAAAACCAAAACAAAACCTCTAATCTGCAGTCATAGTTGGTAATTTGAATGTGGTTGATTCCTTCCGATGAATGGTTAACGAATATAAGGTGTCACAATTCATTAGTCAGTTACCAAACACAATTAACTGTGATTGTGAATGTCGTCAACTACAATTTTCAAATGTATGTGTATGAACAAAAAATCATGATTAATGAACATACGGAACCATAACAAAATCTGATCGAAATTGACTACAATAATACTTGATTATTCTGGAATAAGACCACAACTCAAATTCCATTTGAAGTGTTGAATAATACGTATTCAACAACCTCCCACAATTCATGTATTCCATTAATGACTTCAGCAGCTTGCTTGTGAAGACTACTCTCAACATCCATTTTAGTTGTTGTCGGTGTTTGTCGGCTGTGTCAAAATCTGACTTAAAAACTGGCAGGACAGATCAAAGATTATATACAACTTAATAAATAAACTATATTTATTGCAAAAACCCTTTGTTTTAGCCAAGAAAATAAAATAAAATATTATTTAACAGTCCATGTCATTCTGTTTCAACATTGTCATCATGTTCTTGTACCATTTTCTTCTTAGCAAAAGTTTATCAAATACTAATGAACTCAACTAATGCCATATTCAATGAAAATAATGAAAAATACAAAATCAACATAACAATAACATTAATATCAAAAACTATGAAACTATAACCATTACTAATTACAACATAGATTGAAACATATGTATTGAAAATCACATAAAGGAACACGTAGAAAAGATAGGGAAAATAATGAGTTACCTCCATGAAAAGAGAGAGAGAGAGTAAAAAAGAAAAATCATATCAGTAGAATTCATTAAAGCTTATTCTTCTTGTTCTTTCTGTAAAAGACACTGATGAAGTGACTATAGAAACCCATAATAGAAAAGAAAGTTGTGGAGTTGCTAGAGTTTTTGGAGGGAGGAAAAAATGAAAGAAAGTTTGCACCTTTTGACACAACCGACGAGCACTGGCAGCATATCTGAAGTAGAGGGGGTGGTGTCACGAAAATTCAACGTCAATGGCGAAAATGGGTTCCTCCAAATCTTCGTACTCTTCTATGTTGGTGACGACGACACATTAAAGATACATGGTCGAATCTGAATCAGTTTCGATAGTGAGAGAAATAAAGTGGAAGTATGCATTGAGCCAAGAGATATATAATGTATCACATGAAATGTTTTTTCATTTATCAAGGTGACCATTTGACCATTGAATTGCTCTGAAGTATTTAAAATTTTAAATTAGCGTGAAAAGTATTTGTCTAGCTTCTTGAGTATATGAAATGTTCTTCCAGCATGACACATGAGCTGCAATAAATATCAAATAAATATAATTGAAACAAAGGTGTAGTAAGACATTTTTAACTCTCGAACCAGAAAAATTAAAACTTAGAGTCAGAAGGGTAGTTGTGGTTTTTCCAACTACTTTATATTTTATATATTTATAATAGATATAATTCAAGTTGCGTAAGCTCAAGCTCAATTAGGATTGTATATAAATAGTCATAGTTTGTATCGTTATTTGTATAATTCAAGTGAATAGTATAATCCTTATTTCCTTATTCTCTTTTTCTCTCCTCACTAATCGTTCCTCACGCACTAACAAATTGGTATCTAGAGTTACAGCTAGATTTTTTATCGTGTTTTCAAGAATCACGCGTCAGAGATTGTATTTCCGAGATTGTGGGTTGTTCATTAGAAATCGCTCAAAAGATGAATAGTAACAATAGCATTCTAAATTCTCTTCCAACTCTTGACGGCAAGAATTAGATTTGATGGAGAAAATAGATGCAATCTCTGTTTGGCTTTTATGAAACCCTAGAAGTGGTTACTAATGGAGATTATGTGTTGGCTGCAGATGTAATAGAAGCACAAAAGATGCCTGCAACGAAGTCAAGAAGAAAGATTGTAAGGCTTCTTATTGCATTCAGACGACGGTTGTTGTACCCTAAAATTTGCCCTCTCATTTCCCAATACCTTCCCTACAAGATCTTCAATGGCTCAAGCTTGCATAAGGATTGACTAGGCCAAGACATCTCCTCAACACTGATATCTCAAGATTAGGGTTTGAATCTGCTCAGTCAATTGACCAGATGACCTAAAATCAGTTGTATTGATGAAAAAGTCAATTGTAGCGCCAAAAGTCAAACTTTGACTTTTTTTTGTCAATATTAAGTTTCAAAAATCACATTTCACCAAGACATTCAAAAATACAAAGCTTTATCATCAAGAAATCAAGAAAGTCAAAAGTCAATGTGAAAAGTCAAACGTTTCAAGACTTAGAAATTTTTTCTAAGTATTTTTGTATATGATAATTTCATTACTTCATGTCATTCTTTCACCAAGATGCAAGATGATTCAAAGAAAACTTCCAACATAAAAGTTGTAGATCTCAATGAGAGATAAAACATTGTAGGACAGGACTTGTTCTATAATGCTTGGATCTTAAGTTATAAATTCATGAAGTCGTGACATTTTTTATTAAACACTTGGAGAAATTTTCAACAGATTTTGTCCAGGATTTTATCTCAACTTCTTGACACTTTTTCACATAGTTCCAAGATGATTTTGTCAAAATGGCCAACATAAAAGTTGTAGAAGATATTTCAAGATTTTCAAAACATCCAAGAGCATAAAGTTATCATACTTGAGCTAGGATATTCAAGGGCCTGAAGTTAGGCATCTATTCTTGAATTGCAAGTGTTGTACCCCAAAATTTGCCCTCTCTTTCTTCAGGAAATCATCTTGGATTCTCAGAGTCCCTCTGAAACAAATCCAAGTCCTGAATTGTCATTTTTGCCCAAGCAAACCATTTACAAGAGCAAATGATCACACAAGCTCTAAAGGCAACGCTTTTATCTTGAGAAAAATTAAATTCTAAACATTTGGAATTTTTTCTCTAAAAAATGGGTGTTTAAGAAGAAAATAGCGTTTCAGAACTTCTGGACCAAACTCCAGATAGAAACGGTCAGAAGATACAAGCTTGGCTCAACGGTCAGAAGTTGCAAGCTTGACTCAACGCAGTCAGAAGCTGGCTCTTCAACAGCTACATCAACTCAGTCAGAAGTTGCAAACGTGGTTCAACACGTAAGCCTCAAACAGAACATGACCCTTTCAGCAGTTACGTAAGTTCAGCCAGAGTTTGCTAAAGGAACGCAAAGGAGGCAAGGAAGTCTGAAGGCTCCTTCAGAACATGCCGAAATCAGAAGATAAAAAGGTCAGAAGAGTGGGTGTTATACTGATACAGAATCTCTAAATCCAGGATTTCCAGAAGCAAATCCAAGGAACGTGTCAGAAAGTCAGGAGAACCCCCATAATTTGCTAAAACAACAAGAGACCAAGACCAAAGCATGGTTTACGTTGTTTTTGGTAAAGCAGAACTGATGGTTCAAGTTTCCTATTACCAGAATGTTGGTGTTGATGAGTCTCATCACCATTTAATGCTCATTAATGCTCCCAACCACTCCTGAACATTCATCCAAGTAGTCCCTTCACGTGTGGCTTGGTAAACGCCTTTATGCAGGTTCAAGCATGGGTCTACGCGCCACCGTCCACCTAAGAGGTCACTTCTCCCCAATCCATGCATGTTGTTCCAGCCTAGGCTGAAAGGCTATCTGTTATCACAACTTCTCAGGAATTTCTTTCAAAGAACAATTCAACCTCTGTTGGCGCCTTTAATGTTCAAGAAATCCACAAGAGCTTTGCCTATAAATAGAGAACCATTGTCCACTGAAAAGGGGCGTCCAAAAAACAGAAAAATTGCTAGAAAAGAAACAGAAATCTTTAGCAAGAAAGTGCTGTGAAACTCTGCCAAAATCTCCAGTGTTTCATAACTTTGAATTTCTTACCTTCAAACTTCATCAATACCCAGTTTTCTTTGTGACTAAAGAACACCCTTTCAACTTCTGACCATATATACGCATACACCTTCATCTACCCTTTTCAAAAAGAACCTGTCCAGAACACCATCAGAGCCAAAAGCTAGCTCTCATTCACCAACTTTTCCAACAGCCAGGTAAGCACCTGCTGACCTTCATCACGCTGCTAAGCATCATCAGCTTTGCATGCTCAAATAAACATAATGTAAATATCATGTTGTTGTTGTTTGTGTTCTGAGGATTTTCATACCTCAGAACGTTTTGAGTCAGCCTAGAACCTGTCTGTGACCTTGTTGGTTTTGTCCTCTGAAATACTTTGACATTTGTTGGAGTTGTTCCAAACATGTTTTCTGTTTTGTGGAAAAATAACAAAATTGCAGATGTTATGATTAGCACAGGGAGAAGCCAAGTGTTGGCTTTGATGTTAGCACATCTGAAGCCTGTTTTGCTGTCAATAATATCAGAACTTCTGAGAATTATTGTATTTCCAGCAGGATCAGAACTTCTGATTTCCCCACTAACAAACTTTTGTCTTGCAGCGCAGGGGGGTCAGAACTTCTGATCTTCCCACTAACAAGTCTCTGTTTTGCAGGTGCCAGAGTCAGAAGTTCTAACTCATACAGTTTAACCAAAAGGTTGATCATCTGGCAGCGGGCCTGAGTCAGAACTTCTGATGACCTCTCAGCAGCGCGCTGGCTCCCTCTCTCTTTCTCTCTATCTTGTTTTTGTTATTTTCTTTTCTTGTCTATTTTTCTCGTTGAACCACCCCATGTACAAATGTGTATCCCCACCCCCTAATTGTTGTAATAGCGTAGGATTTTATATTTCTGCCTTTTAAATGCTAGTAATTAGGGTGTGTGTGGCAAGATAAAATCAATGAAATAGAAAATGCTAATTCAAAGATAAACTCTTGTATGCAATAAAACACACTTGCACACTAACACCCCTAGGGTTACATCCACTCGTTGCCTTCAAAAATGGGCCATGTTACGCATGCAAAGTATCTTGGTAAAACAAACAAAATCAAAAGATCATAGCCCCTCGATGACGCTATCCAAAGTGGCCTTACAAAAATGATCTTAGTCCCTCAAAAGAAATACTAAGATACTTTGCAACATTGCTATCATGGTCTATACGATGACCCGCGCCTGTCCCGTTTACATCCTAACACAAGGTTGTTCACCAAATACAATGGTGAAATAACACTGTTAAAAGGGTTAAAAACATAAGAAAAATATTTGAGTAAAATAGGGTAGACAACTCTTAGTTACTTGATCAAAAAATCTTACAAAACATCCTTGCTATTTTTCAAAACACACTCCACAACACAATTTCAAAACAACTTTCAAAATATTGAAAACCTTTCAAAAAGACAAACACCTTTGTATACATTCAAACAAGAATCATTACAAAGGTTGCCACAACGATGGCCTCTTTTCAAAACATCTTTCAAACATACACACAAAGCACCATTTCAAACAATTGAAAATGCAAAGCAAGTGATCTAAGCAAGTAACTAAGAGCCCATGGATAACCATGGATAGAAAGGGTGCTAATACCTTCCCTTTCTATAATCTACTCCCCGAACCCAAGAAAACATCTCAAAGGTTTTTGCTGTGCTTTTTAAACCTTTCCTTAGGATAAAATAAAAAGTCGGTGGCGACTCTTGCTCAACCGAAACATTTGCGAATACAAAACGCAAAACCTCAAGTCAGTTCTCCCACCGTATCACAGCAAGTCATTTTGTTGAAGAACAAATAATCCAATTTGTATGATGTGTTGCATAATCTTACTTTGCAGGCCTTATGACTTGCAAATCTATCCATAATCAGATGTTTACACAATTGATTGAACCATTATCCAAGTGATTCAAGTATTATCCATTGCATCATTCTATTTATGGCACAAAGGCACCATTGCCATTCACATAAAGCATGCTTTATACAAAGCCAGCTCTCCTTGAGCCTCTCAACTGTTTTTCTGCACACACAATGTCAAAGCAAGAAGTAACATTCCTAGGAGCTCCTGGGAACTTCAGACCATGCTTGTATCATGCATTGAAACACCAATTTTCATGATAACTTGATTGTTTCATCTCAACCAAACCAGAATTATCTCAAACCTTCTCTATAAATAGATAGGCCAATTGCAAGAGAAGGAGGTGAGAAAAAATAGGGAGAGAATAGCCAGAAGTTTTGTTGTTGATAAACCCTCAAAATCTCATATTCACAAAAGCCATAATAATCCACAAAGTTCTCACTCTTGAGCTTTGAAATCCAAATCCTTGAACCCTTAATACTTTGCAAGTTTTGTCCAAACAAATCATTCAAACACTCCCCATACATCATATAGAAGTTGTTCAAACACAAGAACAACTTCTGTAATATCATTATCATCACTTCCCAGGCTCAAAAACAGCTCAAACTCAAAGCAAATTTCAGTTTCAAGGTAAGTTTTTTTGACTTTGAACTTTTCATACAAGCATCATTAATGGTTCATTTGTGAAGATGAAATGTGGATATCATTGCCTTGAAGCTAACCATATACTTGCTTTTCATTTTCACTAACCATATGTTGAGAAATGACTTTTATATGTAGCAAAATAGTGATAAAAGCAAAAAACATCAGTTCTGAGTCGACACATATTATGTTCAAAACAGGTTATGAGTCGACACGAAACATGTATGCATCGATACAAAATGGCTATGAGTCGACACGAAACCAGTATGTATCGACTCATACTGAGTTGTTTTGACTTCCAGGAGCAAGAAACATACATGAGCTAATACATGAGCCGACACATGAGCCAATACGAAACCTGCATGAACCAATACATAAGCTCATGTGTCAGCTCATAAAAAAAAATTTTAATCTTTTTTTAATTTTATTTTTATTTTTTCTTTATACTTTTATTATTATTATTTTCATATAAAAAATTCTAAAAAAATATTTTATTTAAATATGTATGCATACACTTTTTTTTTATTCTTTTTTCTAAACTACAAAAGACAAAAACATTTTCTTATTAAAATCAATTTCTTTTCTTAAAATTAATTTAATATTTAGACATAGATTTTATTTCAATTTGGTTTATTTTGATTAAATTAATTTATACATTAGGATTTTAATTAATTTATTTTCAAATCAATTAGAACCAAACCCTAGTGTGTGATGTTGTTGTGATTGAATTGATATGATATGATAGAGGAATCTTATGGGCAAAAATTGGGGTACAACAAATACAGGAAATGGAGATAAAACAAAAATAAAACATAGGTAAATCGAGTCAAATATATAGTGTGTGTTTGGTGTTATCAGGTACCATAAGTTTCATGTATTAATTCTTTTATTTGGTTTTAAGGTGAATGTTGTTGAAGATTGCGTGTATCACAAATTCAGTGAGAGCAAGTACATTTTCCTTGTCTTGTATGTCGATGACATACTACTTGTCTCTAATGATATAGGCATGATGCACAAAACTAAGAAATTCCCGTCAAGAAAATTCGAAATGAAATATCTTGGTGATGCCTCCTTTATATTAGGAATTCAGATACACTGAAACCGATCTCAGGGTCTTCTAGGATTATCACAAAGGAGCTATATCGAAAAAGTACTTAAAAGGTTTGGCAGCAAGAATGTAAACCAAGGGATGCCTCAATTTCTAAGGGAGACAAATTTAGTCTTAATCAATGCCCAAAAGGAAACTTAGAAATTTAAGAAATGCAAAAGATTCCTTATGCGCAAGCAATAGAGATTCTGATGTATGCCCAAGTATGTATGCGTCCATATATTGCATTTATAATTGTGATGTTAGGAAGATATTTGAGCAATCTAATAATGGATCATTGGAAAGCATCCAAAAAGGTTATGAGGTATTTAAAGAGAACAAAAGACTATATGCTCACATATAGGAGGTCAGACCAGTTAGAGATCACTGGATACTCTGACTCAGATTTTGCTGGACGCCAATATATCAAAAGATCCACTTCAGGCTATATATACATGTTGGCTGGTGGTGCAGTTTCTTGGCGTAGTGCCAAGCAAACTCTTACGACTTCATCCACCATGGCAGCAAAGTTTATAACATGTTATGAAACATCCAACCATGGGATTTGGTTGACGAATCCTGTCACTGGGTTGCGAATTATGGAAAGAATTGAAAGACCACTTAAGTTATACTGTGACGATAAATCAACTGTCTTATACTCCAATAATAATAATACGAGCTCGACCAAGTCAAAACATATTGACATCAAGTTCTTAGTTATTAAGGAAAAGATACAAAATGAAAATATTTCTATAGAACATTTGGGGACAAACCCCATGATAGCAGACCCTCTTACAAAAGGTCTTCCACCCAAGGCTTTCATGATCACACTGCTCCCATGTGTTAGAGCACAAAGGAATATAAAAGGCAAAAGGAATATTTACTGATAGCTTCAAAATAAGGATTTACAATGAATTACAATAACCTACTCCACTAGGCTATTTATACACACAAATTAAATCTAAAATATATCTTCTACAAAGATATAAGAAGATCTAAGATTTATATCTTCTAACAAAGATATAAACAGTCTAAAAGATATTCCTAAATATAAACTAATAACTAATTAAATCTAAATTAATTCTAACACCATCCCTTAATTTATATTTACCCAAAACTGACAACACCAATTCTATCCCTTAAACCAAGAAATTGATCAGTTTTGATAGTCTTTGTCAGAACATCTGCCAGCTGTTTCTGAGTGCTACAGTGTACAACCTCTATTATTCCATTCTGAACTTCCTCTTCTGTACTCACGGGTTCAGAGTCTACTAACATTGCACACTGAATAACTTCTCCTTCAGAGTCTACTTCAGTGTCTTGCAACATGTCAAACTCTGCAAATCTTCTTGGGATGCTTCTGACTCTTTGTTGCCTCTGAATTAGACCTTCAGAACCTTGGACACCAGAACTTCCCCCTTCAGAAGATCTTACTTCAGAGTTTTGACTTTCTCCATAACCTTGACTGTCTTCAAAGTCTTGAAAATTCTCAGGGTCCGAATCATCATCAAAGTCAGAGCCACTACCTTCAGAAATACCATCATTGATAGGTTTAGTTATGATTAATATAACGAAAATCACCTTGATTCTATATATTGACATGACTAATGGACGAGATAATTTGGATATGCTTAAGGAATATAATGGAAAATTTTGAGCTCAAAAGTCTAACACGTGTGTATGATTACATATGTGACTAGTGGGAGATTGTTAGAATATTTGGGTCACAATTATAATATTACATGTGTTAGAGCCATTGTGTAATTAGCCAAAGTTGTAGTGGTCTAATTAATAATAAGTCTGTGGCTAAAAGCATAAATATCATGAAAGGTAATCTTATTGTGTAGATACCATAAGTTAATATCTAATTTGATGAGGGGGCAAATTAGAATATTGAAAACTAAGAAATAACCCTAAGGTTATTTATAGGGGTTTGGTCCCATTTGTAGACAAAACAAAACAACTTGTTAGGAATTCTCTCTTCATCCTCATCAGAGGAGAATCAATAAGTCATAGAGGAACTCTACAAATCGGAAGATCAAATACCCGCTGTGATCGGTGGATCTGGAACTGACTGTTTAACGCTGGTTCGCGAAATGCCGCGGAAGCAAGAGTCGCCACCGTCTTTTATTTTCTCCAAATGGAAAGGACAAAAGCACAGAAAAATTCCTTATAGAGATTGCTCTCGGTTCGGGAGGTAGGTTATAGAAAGGGAAGGTGTTAGCACCCTTTCTATCCATGGTTATCCATGGGCTCTTAGATACTTGCTCAATGTGTTTTCAAAATGTTTGTTTGCTTTTCAATTGTGGGTTTTAAAAAGTTTCTTTGAAAAATTTCAGATCGACTCATACGTCAGAGTGTTTGAAAAGTTTGTTTTGAAAGCTTTTGAAAATGTGTCAGTGTGAAAAGTCTTTTTGAGTTTTGTTTTTGAGATTTGAGCAAGTATCCTTGAGAACCTACCTACCCTAAGGAATTCGTCTGTGTAGATGTCCTTTAAAGTAGTGCCATCCCACCATTGAGAGGTAGGTAGCACCACCGTTGGAGGTGTTCGGGTCAATTCGAGTTTTAGGGACGTGGTGATCACCGGAGCAATAGGAAGACACCTTAGAAGCTACCCTCATGCCAGGTTCCCGGATCATGAGGACTTACTAAGACGTCCTCTACTCGACGATCACCTTTCGAGGCAAGGCAACAGTGAGGCGTACCCTAGGGGTGGTGTGTGCGAATCGTGTGTCATGTTTCAGTTATTTGTCTTGTCATGTTTGTCGTGTTCTACGCTTGATTTTAATTTGTCCATTCATTCTTGCATGCATATTTAACAGTTATAAAGTTTGCGGAAAATAAATCTAAGGCTATTACAAATGGCGCGGGTCCACATCGCCAAAATTAAACCGGACCCGATTTAGCGGAAAATAAATAAAGCGGAAAAAATAAAGTACGAAAAGTAAAGTTACAATGCTTTGGGAGAGATACAAAATTATAATTAAACGACATAAGATAAATGCGCAAATTAAATAATTAAAACGATGGGCGTTGGACCCGTTTGCAAAAAATTAAAAGTTAATGAGAATTAAAAAATTAAGTGATTAAATGCTTGGTATTTTGTATTTTTTGATTTAAAAGAAAAAAGGAACAATTAATGAAAATTAAAATGCTAAACCCTAGTTCTAATGTTTTTTAAGTTTATTATGAAAGAATTAAATTAAAACCTAAATTAAACTCTAAATTAATTTATGTACAATTTAATTTATGAAAATAAACTAATAAATAAATAATATTGTTATTCTGAAAAAAAAGGAAAATTAAAAAAAGAAAATAAAAGGTTATTAAGCCTAAATTCTATGTTTGGATTTTTATTATGAAAAATATTAGATAAACCTAAATTAAAGCTAAATAATTACAAGCATTTATTTAAAAAATAATTAAAAGAAAAATTATATTATTTTTGGTCTTTTCTGATTTTTTGTGATGTTTTTGTATTTTGATTAAAAATTAAATGAACAATAATTAAAATAAAACACAACAATTAAAATAATAATTAAAAGGAAAAGAAATAAAATTTTTCAAACCAGAGTGGGGTGTTGCCCCAAATGGGAGGTTCAGGCCTTAGAACATTGGCCCATTAAGCTTGAATCCGTTGACTTTGGGAATCACGTATGGTGCGTTTGACCAGGTGTATGCTGCACCCTGAAGCTTGGTCATTGATCTGATCGTTGTGGACGCGTGGGCATCTTGATCATGAGCGTGCATGGTGCGCCTAAATTACTGAAGCGCATAGGAACTTCTTTTGAAAAATAATATGGAACTTGTTCAAACCTGGGAATCGAACCCAGGTCAAAGACGTGAACAATCCCTTGGCTTGCCAATTGAACTGAAATGCGCGTGTTAATATATTACAACGAACAAATAATAAAAAGAAAATAAAGTGTTAGTGGATAGCTTGGCGCGAACTTTCAAACACGCCAATCGCTGTGTGACACGAGATCACCTTCTTCCTCGCCCCTGTAAAACAAACACAAGAGCAACGGTTTTTATAGCGTTGCATTAGGGGGGCTAGCAGAAAATAGCGAATAGCTCCCTGAGCTTCATAAATTGTTCGCGAGGTATGTCTCTTCTTCGTCTCAACCTGCTCAATTCAACCATGATACTCACGAACCCTAATTTTTCCTCTATGCAAAATCCCTAATTCAAGAAATCTGTAACCCTAGAGGACGATCATGGCAGATTCATATATATGGCATAAAAATGCAATCAAACGCATCAGTTAATTTAGAAACATCATCATGAATATGAATACATAAATAAAAATGCACAAATATGCTTGGATCGTGCTATGCGATTTCAAAATTTTTGAGGTTCAGTCCGGGTTCTTGATACCAATTCAGGGCCTTTTGGTGGATGTTCTTGGTTGGAATTTGATCAGGAGTGCCTGAGGATGCTAATGGACTGAGAGTTGATGCTTGAATCGACCTAAAGCCTTGATTTCAGTATTGAACTTTTTGAGAATTTTTGCAAGTTTGTAATGTCAATTGCTGCGCAGTATGGAGTCCAAGATCATTAGGGTTATGATTCTGAGTATGTATATAGGCTTTTAGGTCAAGAAAGTTGTACAAAATCTCATGCCATAATGGATTTCAATATATGATTTTACAAGATCTTTTTGAATATTTTTTCATGTGCAATTTGTATTCAATCAGCTCAAATCTCATCAAAACTTGCCTAGTTAAGAAGGGCACGAAATATTGACCTTGGAATGTGCATAAAAAGATTTTTTTAGGTTAGGTTTATATTTTTCATGTATTAAAATGATTTAAATGAATATAAATTAATATAAATTCAAATAAATAATTAAAAAATATGAAAATACTTCCCTTTGGGCCTAATGGTCGTGCATAGGCTTGGCATGAAGAAACTTGGAAGAAAAATGGGCCCATTTGCATTTTTAGGCCTTTTGCATCAATGTTGACTTTTCAAAATTCCTAAAAATTTCCCAACTTCCACAAGGTATAACTTGGTCAATTTTTAAGCTTTTCACATGTTCTTGGACATTTTGGAAAGGTCTTTGAGTCCTTTAACCAATGCCTTTGGTCCCATGTCATTTTGATTTACCAATCTCAAGTTATGGCCTTTGACTTAAAGTCCCTTTTTGTTGACTTTTGAAAATGACCTATAATGTTGAAATTGATAACTTTTTGTGAGAGCATTTCTTGGACTTGGAACATGAAGATGAATTGTAGGAAATGTCTTTCTCTTCAAAATGAGCTTTGGATGGGATTTTTCTGATAATCCATGTGAAAGTTATGCCCTGGTCAATTTCAGTTGACTTTTTCAGCTGTCCAAATATAGCAACTTTTGCATCTTTGATGATTTCTGAGCCAAATTTTGAGAATCATGATCAAGCATTGATCAAATGATGTTTGTGGCTTCAAAATGATATGTTGACCAAAAATTTGAACTTTTGACTGTCAAATGACCATTTTGCCCCTACAGTTGACTGTAGTGCAATCTAGGGTTTTGACTGTGCAATTTTGAGCTGAATGCCTTGAAACTTGACATGAGGACACTTGACCATCTTTGTAGGCATATGAGACTTGATTGGGTCCTTGAAAACTTCCTTTCTTTGATCAGAACACAAACCCCAGTTTTGACTGTATAGGAGACAGTTGAACTGCATAACCCTTGGGGAATTTTGTGACTTGACTTGGCAATCTCTTGAAGAATATGGGAGGGCAAATTTTGGGGTACAACAGTTGCCCCTGTTCAATCTTCTTAGACCTGAGGATGCAGATTGACTGACGTGCCTTTCGTAATCCGAGGGTAAAAGATGATTGAACATTAAAGTGCCCAGAAATTTGCGCTCACATAGTAGCAGTGATGATGGGGGAATGGGCTTATAGATGCCATTTATAGGTTGCTGGATAGGGTGATGGGCTTATAGATGCCATCTTGATGTTGATCGCGTAGGAGATTCCTTAGCGAGAACCTGCATACCTGCAAAACAGAAAAAATGAGTACCTGACACGTTGCAGGAGCTGATTTTAGATGCTTGGTATAGATATGTCCTGACTGGTTACAGGAGCTGAGTTTGGAGCTTCAAACGTTGATGAAAGAACCAGGGACGGTTACTGCCTTAGCCTGAATGATAAGAGAATCTTGGGTGACTTTAATCTCAACAACGCTCGTTGAGAAAAATCTTGGTGGGAAATACCATCTTCGCAGGATCGGGAAGAAAATCATAAGCTATTATAATCTGAAAGGGAATCACCTCACCCGCCGTCGGAGAGGGAATCATAGGAAAAGGAAATGTCACCTCACACACCGCCGGAGAGAGAAACAAAAGAGACTATTACCTCACGCTCATCGTCGGAGAGGGAATCATCTGAAAAAGGAATTACCACCTCACGCTCATCGTCGGAGAGGGGACCATAAGAGACTAACACCTCACGCTCATCGTCGGAGAGGGGACCATAAGAGACTATCACCTCACGCTCATCGTCGGAGAGGGAATCATCTGAAAAAGGAATTACCACCTCACGCTCATCGTCGGAGAGGGGACCATAAGAGACTATCACCTCACGCTCATCGTCGGAGAGGGAAACATCTGAAGAAGGAATTACCACCTCACGCTCACCGTCGGAGAGGGGACCATAAGAGACTATCACCTCACGCTCATCGTCGGAGAGGGAAACATCTGAAGAAGGAATTACCACCTCACGCTCACCGTCGGAGAGGGGACCATAAGAGACTATCACCTCACGCTCATCGTCGGAGAGGGACACATCTGAAGAAGGAATTACCACCTCACGCTCATCGTCGGAGAGGGGACCATAAGAGACTATCACCTCACGCTCATCGTCGGAGAGGGACACATCTGAAGAAGGAATTACCACCTCACGCTCATCGTCGGAGAGGGGACCATAAGAGACTATCACCTCACGCTCATCGTCGGAGAGGGACACATCTGAAGAAGGAATTACCACCTCACGCTCATCGTCGGAGAGGGGACCATAAGAGACTATCACCTCACGCTCATCGTCGGAGAGGGACACATCTGAAGAAGGAATTACCACCTCACGCTCATCGTCGGAGAGGGGACCATAAGAGACTATCACCTCACGCTCATCGTCGGAGAGGGACACATCTGAAGAAGGAATTACCACCTCACGCTCATCGTCGGAGAGGGGACCATAACTTCTGCTGAGTCTTTATCAGAAAAATCCGTTGGGAGTCGATTTAGCTGGACTAGAGAAGACTTGAAATATGTTTGAGCATTTTAACTGTATCTTTCCTGAAAGGTAAAGGTCAGCCCTATGCGATGCATGATATGGATCAAGCAATGATGTTCTCAACATAAATGAGATTGGTATGGTATGATGCGTCTATGCATGCTATAATGATGTATGTGACGTTTTATGAATGTA
The DNA here is from genome assembly GCA_948472305.1 of Vicia faba. Taxonomy (NCBI): domain Eukaryota; kingdom Viridiplantae; phylum Streptophyta; class Magnoliopsida; order Fabales; family Fabaceae; genus Vicia; species Vicia faba. Next base: position 555,778,547 of record OX451737.1, on the reverse strand, counting down.
TGTTTTCGTCTAGGAAAGTAAATCCTTGACAGGCGCCAAGAAGTCGTATCCAGGGCTGATGTTGAGGTATTGATTTCCCTTCCGCTGGGGATGATAGCTGCAAGAGTACCGGTAGGAGAAGATGACTCCGTTGCGGAATAAACTTGGCAAGTGGAAGATTTTGCAGGGAGAAAAGATACTCTGTCGACCATGCTGGGAAGCGGTACTCTGTGGGGAGAGAAATGCTTTGCTGAATTATTGAGGATGACCTGCTGGGGATGCTTTTGTTATTGTAGATGTTGAAGGACTTCGCTGGGGTAAAAAGACTGTATTGACGACGACCTTTCCGTGGCTTTTGGCTGAGGATAACCCAGTTATATCCTGTTAAGGAAATAACTCTTTGAATAAAGCCGGGAGACGCGTTCGTGCTCTTGCGAGGATAAGCTTTCCAGAATTTACTGGGGATAAGCTTACTGCTTGGGGATATGAATTCTAAATTTCCCGGGGAACTAGTTTGGACTCTTCTGGGAAGTTTTGAACTGCGGGGAAGTGATTCCTTTGAATATTTGATATGCCGCCGGGGAACAATCTTTAGACCAAGTCTGCCGGGGAATGTTGATATCTGCTGGAGGATACTCAACTTCCTTAAGGTTGATAACTGCTTTGCTTGGAGAAGAGTGCACTGACTTGTTGGCTCACTCTCTGGGGAATTTAGATGTACTGGTCATGTTCTTTAGCTGAACCTACCTTGGTACCTTTGGAGGACAGAACAATTAGCTTGCTTGGACAGCTCATCATTGCCCCTGTTTCAGTGGGAGAGGAAGACCTATGAGGTGCTGACAAATCTTCTCGTAGGCAAGTGGCGAGGTGACAGGACATAGTCGTACGCTTTGATCCCTAATTTTTGCCTGGACCGCCCTTTTGGGTTTTCAGTCCACCGGGATACCCATTTTTGCCCAAGCCGCCTTTCCAGGTTTTCGACTTGCCGGGTGTACAATTTTTCATTTTCATCCCTTATTTTTGCCCGAACCCTTTTGGCTCGCCGGGAAGCCCTTATTTTTGCCTAGGTATGTCAACCTAGCGGGTCTTTGATTATGCGCAGTATTTTTTCGACTATGTCCGTGTCCTCGGGATGTAGGGAATTGCCCCTGTCAGAAGTGTTTCGTCATGCCATCAAAAGGTGTTTGATCAGGCAAGATTTGTTGCTGGAATGCCCCCAAGTGACTCAGGCGGAGATTTGCCCCAGGCTATTTGGCCTTTGAGAGATTCTCCGAATCTTGACTTAACTGCCCCAGATGGTAGACCATGATCATGCCGTGCCCCTTGTTTGGAAGTGCTTTTGTTCACTAGGTATTCATCGTGCGAATTTCCCTGCTGTTCAAACAAAAATTCATATGCAACCAAAGTTATGTTAAAAATGCAAAGCTTATGTCTGTCTCAAAGATTTTGAAAATGCATTCTTTTTTCATAAAACAAATGAATGTTTGTAAAACGTGATGTCAACACCGTATTTACCGTAGGCCTTCAGGAGTCAGGATACCTTTCGTAACAGTATGCTTTCGAACTAACCCATGCTTCAGCTAGGACTTTTAAGGGTTATAACGTGGCCTGGTTCACGGTTTAAGAAACAAAGGATAAAGGCTCGAATTATTTGTACCCACCCGCTCTTCGTGATGTTCTCCAAACCTAAACTCAGTTGATCGTGCGTTAGACCTTGCTTGAGTTTTTGCTTTGATGTTCCAATAATGGTTCAGCTGTTGATGATTTATTCTGACTAGGCAGTTATTTTTTGTCGAGGGTTTATAAGACCTCTTTCTTGATTTTTATTATCCCTTTCTTTTTTTGCCTGAACTGTTTCCCTTTTGGAATTACAGTCAGCGGGATGCCCCAGTTTCATAAGTCCCCTTTGTAGGTTTAGACTTCTTGGGCTTTTCGTTTATGATTGTTTTGATAATGACTGCCTGTCCTTATTGTTCGGAACCATCACTGTTTTTTGTTTAAGGATCTCTTTGGTGCCATTCGTTATGCACTTGGATCAACTGAGAGACTACCCTGCCCCAGGTTATGATTAAGGGTTTTGATTTTCGAAAATAAAAACTCCTACTTCTTTGGCTCAGATGGGTTGACGAGGGATTAACTTCCTTATAACTCCAGTGTTTAGGGATTGAAACAATGCCTGTACCTCATCAGCGGGGTCTGTTCAAAAGCATACTGTAGATTGTGGTATCGTTTTCATCATCCTCCCTCAAGAGGCTTAGAATTATTAATTGAGAGTTGATCATCAGAAAAAATATGAAAATAATTTGCGTATAGTGAATACGAATATATTGCTTCAAAACGGACATATGCGATGCATTAATGAAATAACAATGTTTAACAATGAACAAATGTTTGAACAATCAAAAAGAATTACAACTTGAACATTCAAATGAACAAAAGTTTCCTAGTCTCAAGGCTTGTCATTTCAAATGGTGAGTCTTGGAGGGATGATAGAAAAATTCAGCCTGACCATCTTGGGTGAACTCCAATGCCCCTTCATCAATCAGGTCCTGGATCTTGTTCTTCAGAGCCCAACACTCATTTGTATCATGTCCAGGACTGGCAGAGTGGTAGGCACACCTTTTATTGGGATCATAGGTAGGATGTGCTGTGTTGGGATTCTGGGGATGAGCCCTTAATGTGATCAAATTCAATCTCAGCAGGCGTTGTAAAGCTTGAAACAGCGACATGTTGAGAGGGGTGAATTGCCTCCTGGACTTGTCTGGCTGAAGCCGGTGAGGTTGATGCTGAATTTGTGACACTGGAGCCCTTTGAGGAGCTCTCCCCTTACCTCCTTGTTTCAAAGGTGGCTGAACGATGACTGGCTCTTTACCCTTAGACGCTTGCCCCAGTTGGTTACTCTGAAGCAGTTGGTTGATGAGAACTCCGAGCTCTTCTTGTCTTTGAGCTAACCCTTGAATGGCAGTCCCCTGCCCCAGCATCTGGGCTTTCAATGCATCCACTTCAGCTTGCAGATGTTTCAGCCGTTCATCCTCAGCGCTGTTCCTGACTAAAGTCTCCATGAGAAGTGTCCTTAGCTCTTCCTGCCCCTTGGATAGATTCAGGAGGATTTCCCCGAACCGAGTCTCTTGAGCAAGAAGGTCCTGGTTATCTTGTTGGGAAGCCATTGCTGAAATAAACAGCGGGAAAGGTAAGTGACCTGCAACAAAGGTACCTGTCATGCAATGATGTGTATGTATGCATATGCAATGTTTCCAAGGATCCCGCGGGGTAAACAAGAAAATTTGTTAGAACTTGGGTCCGGTAGCTTGATTGAAGGAAACCCATGTTATTGAGAATTCTTCTTCAAGGGTCAAAGGCTCACCATATCCAGTGGGTCATAGCCTCTGACCACTTTGGCTAGAGGAAAATAAATCCCCTTTGCCCCTTGCTAGATGCTTGATTCATCATGACCTGCATCACAAGCCCTTGAGATCCTTGAAATGGGTTAGGATGTATGCAATGGTATGATGTCATGCTATGCATGGGATGATGTAGGTAAACCCTGTTATGAGCCCTTATTAAGGACTATAAACAAAACCCTGCAAGAAATTCAGTATACTTTGTTATGAGCCCCAATTAAGGACTATAAACAAAACCTGCAAGGGAAACTTAGTACACTCTGTTATGAGTCCTAATTAAGGACTATAAACACAACCTGCAAGAAGGTTAGTAAACCCTGTTATGAGTCCTAATCAAGGACTATAAACGAAACCTGTAAGACCTAGGTAAAACCTGTCATGAGTCCCAATTAAGGACTATAAGCAGAACCTGCGAGTAGTTAGTACACCCTGTTATAAGTCCCAATTAAGGACCATGAACAAAACCTGCAAGACATTCGGTAAACTTTGTTATGAGTCCTAATTAAGGACTATAAACAAAACCTGTAAGAACTCAAGGGTTAGACAACAAGCATGCGAATAGTCAAGTACGAAGGCACACAAGTCACACAAAGAGCCCTTAGAGTTTAGGCCAGCATGAAGTCTAGGTACTACCCTCTTTCAGTTCGTTGGTTCATACCTGTCCTAATCAAAAGTAACCGGGTTCTTAGAGGATCCCAATATCATTGACTACCCTCAATCGGTCATAACTCCAGCATCGCAATCTTTTCTTGCGGCCAGAACCATCACGAGAGTTTAGCCTCAATGGGCGTAGCATACTGCTACAATTCTAAAGGCCAAGTTGTGTCAATTAAGGTTCTAAGGTTGTTGGTGCTTAATGACTCCTTAGAAGACCCATATTCTCCTCGTTGCGACACAAGGGATATCGGTACAGACTAAGGTGCCACACCAACGTAGCCACTGCTTCACCTGTGTCGGTCTACGCCGGACAGGTCCCTCACAGCTTATGCTACCTAAACAGGGTATCCCCAGATCCGGGTTAGGATCTATGTATCTCCCATGCAACCCACAATAGTAAAGCAATCAAAGAAGACAATTGAAAACACAGTGATCTTAATCCTAAGGTATACCTCACTTTAAGTTTTTCCCCAGCAGAGTCGCCAGTTCTGTGATCGGTGGATCTGGAACTGACTGTTTAACGCTGGTTCGCGAAATGCCGCGGAAGCAAGAGTCGCCACCGTCTTTTATTTTCTCCAAATGGAAAGGACAAAAGCACAGAAAAATTCCTTATAGAGATTGCTCTCGGTTCGGGAGGTAGGTTATAGAAAGGGAAGGTGTTAGCACCCTTTCTATCCATGGTTATCCATGGGCTCTTAGATACTTGCTCAATGTGTTTTCAAAATGTTTGTTTGCTTTTCAATTGTGGGTTTTAAAAAGTTTCTTTGAAAAATTTCAGATCGACTCATACGTCAGAGTGTTTGAAAAGTTTGTTTTGAAAGCTTTTGAAAATGTGTCAGTGTGAAAAGTCTTTTTGAGTTTTGTTTTTGAGATTTGAGCAAGTATCCTTGAGAACCTACCTACCCTAAGGAATTCGTCTGTGTAGATGTCCTTTAAAGTAGTGCCATCCCACCATTGAGAGGTAGGTAGCACCACCGTTGGAGGTGTTCGGGTCAATTCGAGTTTTAGGGACGTGGTGATCACCGGAGCAATAGGAAGACACCTTAGAAGCTACCCTCATGCCAGGTTCCCGGATCATGAGGACTTACTAAGACGTCCTCTACTCGACGATCACCTTTCGAGGCAAGGCAACAGTGAGGCGTACCCTAGGGGTGGTGTGTGCGAATCGTGTGTCATGTTTCAGTTATTTGTCTTGTCATGTTTGTCGTGTTCTACGCTTGATTTTAATTTGTCCATTCATTCTTGCATGCATATTTAACAGTTATAAAGTTTGCGGAAAATAAATCTAAGGCTATTACAAATGGCGCGGGTCCACATCGCCAAAATTAAACCGGACCCGATTTAGCGGAAAATAAATAAAGCGGAAAAAATAAAGTACGAAAAGTAAAGTTACAATGCTTTGGGAGAGATACAAAATTATAATTAAACGACATAAGATAAATGCGCAAATTAAATAATTAAAACGATGGGCGTTGGACCCGTTTGCAAAAAATTAAAAGTTAATGAGAATTAAAAAATTAAGTGATTAAATGCTTGGTATTTTGTATTTTTTGATTTAAAAGAAAAAAGGAACAATTAATGAAAATTAAAATGCTAAACCCTAGTTCTAATGTTTTTTAAGTTTATTATGAAAGAATTAAATTAAAACCTAAATTAAACTCTAAATTAATTTATGTACAATTTAATTTATGAAAATAAACTAATAAATAAATAATATTGTTATTCTGAAAAAAAAGGAAAATTAAAAAAAGAAAATAAAAGGTTATTAAGCCTAAATTCTATGTTTGGATTTTTATTATGAAAAATATTAGATAAACCTAAATTAAAGCTAAATAATTACAAGCATTTATTTAAAAAATAATTAAAAGAAAAATTATATTATTTTTGGTCTTTTCTGATTTTTTGTGATGTTTTTGTATTTTGATTAAAAATTAAATGAACAATAATTAAAATAAAACACAACAATTAAAATAATAATTAAAAGGAAAAGAAATAAAATTTTTCAAACCAGAGTGGGGTGTTGCCCCAAATGGGAGGTTCAGGCCTTAGAACATTGGCCCATTAAGCTTGAATCCGTTGACTTTGGGAATCACGTATGGTGCGTTTGACCAGGTGTATGCTGCACCCTGAAGCTTGGTCATTGATCTGATCGTTGTGGACGCGTGGGCATCTTGATCATGAGCGTGCATGGTGCGCCTAAATTACTGAAGCGCATAGGAACTTCTTTTGAAAAATAATATGGAACTTGTTCAGACCTGGGAATCGAACCCAGGTCAAAGACGTGAACAATCCCTTGGCTTGCCAATTGAACTGAAATGCGCGTGTTAATATATTACAACGAACAAATAATAAAAAGAAAATAAAGTGTTAGTGGATAGCTTGGCGCGAACTTTCAAACACGCCAATCGCTGTGTGACACGAGATCACCTTCTTCCTCGCCCCTGTAAAACAAACACAAGAGCAACGGTTTTTATAGCGTTGCATTAGGGGGGCTAGCAGAAAATAGCGAATAGCTCCCTGAGCTTCATAAATTGTTCGCGAGGTATGTCTCTTCTTCGTCTCAACCTGCTCAATTCAACCATGATACTCACGAACCCTAATTTTTCCTCTATGCAAAATCCCTAATTCAAGAAATCTGTAACCCTAGAGGACGATCATGGCAGATTCATATATATGGCATAAAAATGCAATCAAACGCATCAGTTAGTTTAGAAACATCATCATGAATATGAATACATAAATAAAAATGCACAAATATGCTTGGATCGTGCTATGCGATTTCAAAATTTTTGAGGTTCAGTCCGGGTTCTTGATACCAATTCAGGGCCTTTTGGTGGATGTTCTTGGTTGGAATTTGATCAGGAGTGCCTGAGGATGCTAATGGACTGAGAGTTGATGCTTGAATCGACCTAAAGCCTTGATTTCAGTATTGAACTTTTTGAGAATTTTTGCAAGTTTGTAATGTCAATTGCTGCGCAGTATGGAGTCCAAGATCATTAGGGTTATGATTCTGAGTATGTATAGAGGCTTTTAGGTCAAGAAAGTTGTACAAAATCTCATGCCATAATGGATTTCAATATATGATTTTACAAGATCTTTTTGAATATTTTTTCATGTGCAATTTGTATTCAATCAGCTCAAATCTCATCAAAACTTGCCTAGTTAAGAAGGGCACGAAATATTGACCTTGGAATGTGCATAAAAAGATTTTTTTAGGTTAGGTTTATATTTTTCATGTATTAAAATGATTTAAATGAATATAAATTAATATAAATTCAAATAAATAATTAAAAAATATGAAAATACTTCCCTTTGGGCCTAATGGTCGTGCATAGGCTTGGCATGAAGAAACTTGGAAGAAAAATGGGCCCATTTGCATTTTTAGGCCTTTTGCATCAATGTTGACTTTTCAAAATTCCTAAAAATTTCCCAACTTCCACAAGGTATAACTTGGTCAATTTTTAAGCTTTTCACATGTTCTTGGACATTTTGGAAAGGTCTTTGAGTCCTTTAACCAATGCCTTTGGTCCCATGTCATTTTGATTTACCAATCTCAAGTTATGGCCTTTGACTTAAAGTCCCTTTTTGTTGACTTTTGAAAATGACCTATAATGTTGAAATTGATAACTTTTTGTGAGAGCATTTCTTGGACTTGGAACATGAAGATGAATTGTAGGAAATGTCTTTCTCTTCAAAATGAGCTTTGGATGGGATTTTTCTGATAATCCATGTGAAAGTTATGCCCTGGTCAATTTCAGTTGACTTTTTCAGCTGTCCAAATATAGCAACTTTTGCATCTTTGATGATTTCTGAGCCAAATTTTGAGAATCATGATCAAGCATTGATCAAATGATGTTTGTGGCTTCAAAATGATATGTTGACCAAAAATTTGAACTTTTGACTGTCAAATGACCATTTTGCCCCTACAGTTGACTATAGTGCAATCTAGGGTTTTGACTGTGCAATTTTGAGCTGAATGCCTTGAAACTTGACATGAGGACACTTGACCATCTTTGTAGGCATATGAGACTTGATTGGGTCCTTGAAAACTTCCTTTCTTTGATCAGAACACAAACCCCAGTTTTGACTGTATAGGAGACAGTTGAACTGCATAACCCTTGGGGAATTTTGTGACTTGACTTGGCAATCTCTTGAAGAATATGGGAGGGCAAATTTTGGGGTACAACACCCGCAAATCTTCTGTGATTCCCAATGATAAATTCAAGTACACTTTCACTTTTATTCTCTAAATGAATTCTGATATGGGTTTATGGCAAGGTGGATTGATTGTTCTTGATTTCCATACTGATAGAAATAATAAAGTTATGAACAGATCTAACATAAAGTTCTTGCATTAACATGGATATTGAGATCTTTATGCATAACACATTTATTGACTATACTGAATCTAATAGTATCTTTGCTATTTGGTTGAGTAATCTGATGTAGAAACACCTTGGCATTTCTCTATATAAATCGCATAAATTGTCTCTATTATAGCTAACTTCAACAGTTTCCTTCTCCATCCCTTTCTCTTAGTTTCTTGTGTGATCCACCTTTTCTTCATGCTTCGCGTTGTGGAATTTCTGCAGTAATCAATCCAAGCCAAGATTTATTTCCAAATGTTACACGTGTTTGCACATTCAAAGAAAAGGTGCTCCATAATTTCATTATGATCATAGTACACACAAATTGCATCATTTATAATACCAAATATCTTTAATCTATCTTTTGTTGCGAGTCTACCCATGAAGATGATCCAAAGAGTGAAGATAATTCTAGGGCTGCAGGTTTGTTGAAAAAAAATTTCTTCCAGACTACCTGATCCTTATCACCTCTCAGCTCTCTATACATAGTTGCAGTTTGATAGTTCTCTATCTGATTGACTTCCTTCCAATACTAAGTTTGTTCAACTTTTCCTCTGATCTGTATCCATGAGCTTTGTTTGCTAACTTGCGATGTTTTGATATCATGATTTTGTTTACTAGCTTGCCATGTTCGAACATCATGATTCTTGATGTAGTAGGTATTTATCCATTTCACCTAGGGATGTCAATGGGGCGGGGCGGGGCCGGGGGACACTTCCCCATCTTTTTCCCCGCCATCAAATTCATTCCCCGTCCCCGATCTCCGTCACGGGGGAATTTCTATCCCCATCCCCGTTCCCCGCGGATCCCCGTTCCCCGCGGGGATCCCCATAGATCCTACATTTATTCATTAATATTTTATTTTTTTAAAATGTTTATATTTTCTATAAAAATAAAAAGCACAAAGAATTCACATATTTATTATGTTATTAAAAAATACTAGTATTTGACATTTCTCTCTCTTAATAAATACATGAATATTTATTTATTTATTTATTTTTATAAATAAACATAAAGGAAATGACTAAAAAACCTAATCTAAAATATATATATTAAATTAACTATATTAAAATAATAGGCGGGGCGGGGTCCCCGCGGGGCGGGGGGTGTATTCCCCGTCCCCGTCCCCGAAATGCTCTCGGGGGAATTTTTCTCCCCATCCCCGCCCTCACGGGGGAAAATTCCCCATCTTTGGGACCCCGAACGGGGCGTTCCCCGCGGGGATCCCCATTAACAGGTCCAAACTGACATCCCTAATTTCACCCACTATTTAATTTTTATTTAACATTAAATTTTTATTCTTCTTTTTCTTAAAGATATTGTTATTTCTTTTATTGACATTTTTAAATTTTAATAATGAGTTCTTTTAAAAAAATCCATATTTTAATTAATATCCACATTTAAAATTTTAATTATTTTTTATAAAAATTCTATTAACTACGCTATCACATTTTTTCATTAATTATTATAATTAACTAAAATTAACTTAACACCACATTTATGTAACCATTAAATATCGCGTTTATGTAACTCATGTTTATTGATTATTTATGTGATTTTTCATAGTCATTATAACAATTGCTTTTATAACTTCATAAACAAATGATCATTATTAATTTTCAAAATATTTAAATAGACAGTTTTATTTTATTACCATAATATTACATTTCGTTGTTATTATCTACGTCTTATATTTTCAAAAAAATCTTTTATTTGATGATGATTATTTAAATAATCAAATATGCATCTTCCAAGTCTTAAAATGTTTAGAGTATTTCGTTAAAGGTCTTAAAAAAAATAAAATTATATTAGGTGTTAAAAGAAATTCTCATAATTAATTATTAATTTTTACAATAAATTTACTCTACTCTAAATTCAATTCATTCTTAGAAGAAGATTCCTATCTTCAGTTTCGGAAATTTGAAATTTCAACATCGATCCGCTTTTCTCCTACCACCATCAATACCATTTGCTTCTCCCCCAAACTGCAGCACGAGTGTCGCAATCCATCTTCAGATCTGAGACATTTGCGATTCATTCTCCTTTCGTTCATCAAAAACTGCAACCGTGTGAGAGAATCAATGACCGATCAAGAGCCATCAGTATCCACGGAAGTTTCCGGCATCGGCGAAGTCAAAGAATGGCTCGCCAAAACCTTCGAAGTCGCCGGAAAACCCGTTCCCGAATTCCAATACACTCCACGCAGTGTCTCTCACTTGCACCATCTCTCTACACTATCCAAAGCCAAAGACGAAGCCGCTCGTCTCGTCGCCCGCGATTTTCGCCTCAAAGCCTCCGAATATAGATCCCAAGGTAACATAATCATTGCAGTTAGTACCACTTAGGGTTAGGTTAGGTTAATTTTATTTTTCCTTCTTTCTTAAATATATTCCAATTTGATTTTGAATTGTAGCTGCAAGGATTAGAGAAATTCTGGAGAATGTAGGTTTGGCTCAGGAGAGTCTTCCGTCCAGTGTGGTTGCATCTGCGCAGGTTCTCGCGAATGTTTCTAACTTGTTGAATATCAGAGATACTGAACTTAGTAGGCGTGTTTCATTCTCTCTCACCGTTTTTGTTTGTTTGTTTAGTTTCTGTGTTGAATTTTGAATTTTGGAACTTTTTTTTTTTTAGTTTTCTTGTGGCAATGGGTGATATTTCCCTGAGGAAGACTGGTGTGGAGGAAAAAAGAGCTATAGTGCAGAAAGAGTCGAAGTTTCTTCTCGATTATACTAGAAAGGCTTTATCCAGGCTAACTTATTTGAAAAGGTAGAACTAAATATTTTAGCTTGATAAATAACCTGATGCTAAATAATTTGAAGAGTTATATATTAGAATCAACAAATTAAAATGACGAAAACTTTTGTGAAAATACTATGACGAATTAGAAAGTCCATATAAGACTAGAAAGTTTTAATTTGTCTACCGAAAATTTACAGTAATGTGCTCAAGGGGGACAAAATGTCCGAGCTTTTGGCATACAATGTTCTTTTCTTCCTCACTTGTTTAGTTTGACACAATGCTTGTGCAGAACACAATTCCAATTGGAAGAGGAACAACCTATGTGTAAGGCTCAGATGGAAAATTGGAGCACAAACTTGCAAGTTATGGCTGCAAAAGAAAGACAGTACATGCAACAATCTGCCAACTATAAGGTACACAGTTTTGTTTTTTTGAGGGGGAGGGTGTGCTATTGAACTTGGTTCTTTAAGTTGAGATGTGTTTTGAGAGTAACAGGAAAATTAGGTGAGTGTATTTGATTTTAGATGCTAGATAAAATGCTGTTGGGTTATCTTAGCATGCAAGAGATAGAGTTAGAAAAAACGGACGGAAATAGAGGCCAACCAGTAGAAAAGTAACATCAGCCAGTGGGGAAGAGGGGAGTTGTCCCCTACTCATAAAACTAGTTTTGTTGCATAGAATTTGAATATTGAAAAAACAGAAGTAACTTGAACAAAAGAAACAAAAAAGCTCAAACAAAATATAACAACTTGCAAACTTTGTGCTTTTCTTTTTTATGATTCTGTCACAAACTTGTACTGCAAGACTGTGGTAGATACACCGCGATGTGATATAATTTGATAAGGGTATTTTAGCTGTAATTTTTGTCACATAATGCATTTTCCAAACTGAATTACTATATGAAAAGAGAAAGCATAACACATTTGTTAATATGCTTATTGATTTAGTTGCTGATTTGTAAATATGTCATCAATTTGTATATTGAATTGCAAATTCATATCATGGAGGTAGTTAGAGTAATGAATGAGGGAAAATCAGAGAAGCCATTATGTAACTAGAACTGTATTCAGTTAGGAACAATTAGAGAAGCAAAGTAGTTAGAGGGGAGGTCATGTATAAATATTAAATAGGATAAATTTGGATCGAGGAAGGCATGTGTGAATTTAGAAATATTGTGTAGAAGGATGTTTGATCAATCTGTAATTAAAAATCCACTGAATAGAGACGTAGTTATTGATTATATTCTGAGGAAACAAAGATTTCCACTGAATTAGAATACACAGAATTGAAGTGGGCGGTTTTAGAATTGACTGTTTCCAAAGTTATAGTTTTTACAGGGAATTTGATAGCCTGTACCTCTCCCATTTAAAAAATCGACGCTAATTATACTATATTACTTTTATACACAAAAGTCCATATGTTTCTTGGGTAGGGTGTCACAGTAATCAACTAATCATACTGCTACAAGAACCAGATGAGATTATTTTTATTTCATGTTATTTTCATAGCCTGCATTTTCTTATATCCTATTATGCATTTTTCTGTATTTTCCTAGTGGACACGTGTTGCATTTTGCAGCATATTTATAGAAGATGAGGCGGTTAGAATATTCCCATTTGTAACAAACTTGCTTGTTAAATAGAGCCTGGTGGCCAAATGAAAAAGAGTCTAATAATTCAACTATCAATTCTCTCCCTAAATCCTCTGAAATTCTGTTAAAGCAACTCACCTTAACAGAATTCATTCTAAATCTGAATTTCCTGTGTTGAGTTGGGGTTATTCTTGGTTAACCACCCGAATATTCAATTCATATCTCAATCCGTAGCAGTCCCAAGTATGACGATATGCAATCAAACCTTAGCTGACCCAGAGAAAATGGTCAATGGTAGATGTGCTGATCTCATCGTTCGCATGGAATAGATGCATTTGAGCATGGAAGAAATTTGCGCCTTCATCCACAACCAAGCAGCTCGTCCCCGACCTGATGGTTCATCCATAAACAACCGTTCTGGCAACCCAGCGGCCTGAATGTTGATGGTCACAATTCGTACTGCACTCGCATCTCCAAATTGGAATTTCCCCGTTTCGACGACAAACAGTTGAAATAATGGTTGTGCAAATACACCCAGTTCTTCCGACAAACAGTTGAAAGAATGGTTGTACAAATACACCCAATTTTTCTACCTGGAAGGCATGCCTGATGAATCCAAGGTCTGTTTCGCCTCAATCCACTTATACAACATTGTTCTGCAGTGGCACCTCAATTGCATGCCTGATAAATTTGATGTTTACCCACCATGGTCTAAATATCTAGTCTACATCGCCCTGCGTTGGTATGTTGGCCAACCTTTTCCAAGTCAAACAAACCAACTCAGTACAAGAGTACGCTGATGCTTCTGAACTTGCTTTGACTTAGGTATCGTTACTCCAGTCCCCAAGCACTCATTGAGTATCTTTACGTCTGGCTTAGACACTAGTACGCAAATGCACGTTGCATGTTTTATCCCACCTCCATTCCCCAAGCTGCAAACCTAGCTCGTTTACATGAAGCCCTCAAACCTACACCCACTAAATTTGACTTTTACCCATAACACCAACTCTTACTACCTTACCGACCCAAACGCCTTCCCGGAAACCTTTGATAAACCGTCCCCCTAGAACCTATAATGCTGCAGAAATGGCTAACTCAGGGCTAAAGATCTTTACATTTTCTGTGATGATGAACCTTTTGTATGGGTCACCAGCCATAGCATAAATGGGCCCAGGTTTTGTCATGGAAATGGAAGATGACATTCTGAATCCGATTGAAGAGCCATCCCTGTCCATTCTCGACCCCGGAAAACCAGCGCTTGAAGTATTGCAGCTGTAACCCCACTCTTATCCCTCAATGCTATGTCCGGGATTGTCAACTTTCACTCACTATGCGGTTTATAGGAACCCACAACAAACAAATGTCACACATTTTATTGGATGGTGGAAGCACACATGATTTCTTGGATCTTGAGGTAGCCAAGAAATTGGGATGTAAATTAGAAAAAAATTGCTCCTATGTTTGTGACTGCTGGTGGGGGAACCAAATTAGAAGCTCCATTCATTTGCAAAAACTTTTCATGGTTGCTGCAACAATCTACATTTACTGCTAATGTATTTGTCAAACCATCGAGCACATGCGGCTTTTTGGGTATCCGTTGGCTCACCTCTTTGGGTTCCATGCTTTGGGATTTTTCCAAGTTTAATACTCATGGCAATAAGTTTGTTTTGAGAGGAGTAAAACCTAGGTTGTTAATCTCTGACGCGTCAATCCCTCAAAATGCTATAGCGGATAGTGGGATGATTGGTATTGCTAAAACAGAAACACAGACATACCCCATAACTTCCACACATAAATGACATCGATAAAAATAACTACCCATAATACTAAGTCTATCAACCTCGTTATTAGTCTGTTGCAAAATAATCCCATAACATGCAGACTCACCTTTCTTACATGCTCACATGGCTACCGATTCTTTGCTGCTACTGTATTTTCTCCTGCTGTATTGCTGAGTTGTGTGAGGGTGCGTATCATTCTCATAGAAACAATTCTATAAAAACGTAAATCAAATTTGACAATGCTGTATGAATCTCTGTTTTCCCACTCCCAAATCAGCCAGCTTTGTCTGTCACGTACTTATATTGTAATCTAATTATTATTTTTAGAAAATAACGACCTGTTTTTTTAGTGAGGGATTGCAAGAAGTAAGGTTGATTTTGAGTGAAACTTCTGAACCTACATTTACTCAAGATTGAGTTATTTTAAAATTGGCAAATTCAAGTATACTTCTAGTCTAAGACTTTAAAATGCTTCGTATAGAAATTTTCAGCCATGTCTCTAATCCACCAAGATCATCAAATGTTGAAAACGAAAAAATGTATTCTCTCAAATGGTATGTACTATTTGAACTTGACCGAGTGCGATTCTTTACTAACAGGCATATCGAAAACAAAAGCAGACATTCAATCAATATTTACATTACTTCTAATTACCAACTTTGCGTGCAAAGAAATATATTTCTACAGTCATTCAACTATTAAGAATTACCTATACAGTGTCTAAATGCAACCAACCAAAATAATTTTATCACAAATGAGATTTTTCTGAAATCTCGGAGGTATCCACAGTTGAACAATCTCATGGAAGTATTAACTCTTCTAGTCTTTGGCGGATAACATATTATAAACTGACTAAATCCAATGTACAAACTATCATTGTATTGTGACTTTTTATATTTTGATCTCCTGAATGCTGAATAACATTTGGTGCAGGCGGTGCTCAACCATACAGGCTATACACCAGAGATTAGCCACAGTGTTTTGGTTGAAATGGCTGAGCATAGGAAGGAGCTGGAAAAGAAAACTAAGCCCATCCTTGATACTCTTAGGAGCTATCAAGATTTGCCTCCGGTATGTTTTATTCCTCATCCTCTCCATTTTAGTTCTGGAGTAAAATAGAAGAACTTTGTTGCGTTTATTCTGATATTTTTGGCGGGTTTGAACTATCCAGGATAAAGCTCTGGCTGCATTAGCAATTGAAGATAAAAAAAGGCAGTACGCTGCTGCTGAGAAGCATCTGGAAGATGTATTGCAAACAGCTCTTTTAAATCCAGGGTGATTACACTACAATAATTTCATGGCATATTTTCTGGTTTTGGTTTGAAGTTTATGTTTTTAAACCAGACTAAAAATTTATGTGTACAACAATGATATTTTGGTGCTTCGGTTGATGAATGGATTCAAAGACAATTGATAGCCGTTGACCACTCATAAATATGCTTATGCATTGAGTCACAAATGGGTTTAAAAAGTATTCATAATAAAAAATACGGAGTACAGTAGAAAATATGATACAAGTATGGAAGGTATACGAACCCCCATAAAATAAAATAACTATCGAACATGTGATGTCCATTAACAAAATGGCAAAACATGACTCGAGTCCCACAAAGGTTTATAATATCATAAATGCTTTCTTCTCCTTCTCCAAAACATCAACTTACAGCTTTCAACAAGTTAATATAGGTTAGAAGCCAAACCTAATGCTCCCCTATCATTTTTTCAACATATCAAATTTCCAAAATGATAATCAAATTAAAATTTGTAAAATAAATTTTACACAATGGCAAATTGGCAATGTCAAACCGTCCCTATCGAAAATGAACACCCTACAGTCTAAATACAGCACAACCACCTCTACAAATTAATTAAAGCTCATTACATAACTTAACATGATCATTCATCCTAGCCAATGCAATAGGTAGGTGTCACTTTCTTCATAATAGTTGGTTTAATTTTCTCTTTTCACATATCAAAACAAAAAAAAATCCATAATTGCCAATCAATTTTTATTTAGTAACATGTGAATGTGATGTTATTTTCCGCCTAATCATTCCATCTCAAAATAACATAACTTAACTCACGCCAACAATGCCAGCTATCTAGAAATGTGAATCTAAAACTCAAAGAAAGCAACTTAAGGCTCAGTTTGGTTGAAAATTTTTCTGTAAATTATCTTCCAAAAAATTATTTAAAATTATTTTATTTATATAGTTTTTTTTCAATATAAAATTTGTTGAAATAATAACTCAGACACCAACCATTACATTGAATGTAGCTTATAAATTCAATCACAGATTTGGATATAAAAAAATACACCATCTTTAATTCAAAGAGGATAGAAGTTAGATCCAATGATAAATATACGGTGCAAAATGAATTAGTTAGGTAGTACTATTAATAGCTGTTAGTAAAACTCATTAAATTCAGCAACTAAAAGTTAGAACCAAAATTTCCAAGTCAAGCCCCTCTATTTATGAGAATTTATTTACTCCAACTACCCCACACCTATATTCATAACACAAAACCCAATTTAACCTCTTATCCTATTGAACAAACATTTTCAAAACACATCACAGAAAAACCAAAATGGCCAATACACCATTAGTACTACTAGCAATTTCTTTACTCTTTGCATCACTACCATATCATGGAGTATCTGCTCCTACTCCTAGGGCTGAATCTCCGGTACCGGAGTCCGTCGGAGCTCCATCGCCTGCTGCTGGCCAGGGATGCTTGAATGCTCTAACAAATATGTCGGATTGCTTAACATTCGTGGAAGATGGGAGTAAATTGAGAAAGCCGGACAAAGGTTGTTGTCCTGAGTTAGCAGGGTTGGTTGATAGTAACCCTATTTGTTTGTGTCAGCTTTTAGGAAACTCTGATTCTATTGGGATTAAGATTAATGTTAATAAAGCTCTCAAGCTTCCTTCTCTTTGTGGTGTTACTACTCCTCCTGTTAGTACTTGCTCAGGTAAATTTCAATGCCTTTTTTATGTTTTACTTTATAATCAATTACCTTTAATTTGTAGATCTAGGAAAATATGCGACTTTTATATCAACTTTTTCTTTCCAAATAATTTAGTGGTTACTGAACTCAGATATCACATGTTTAAACATTAGTCTAATTAACAAATTTTTATCTTTATGATTATCATGTCACAGCTGCTGGAGTTCCTGTGTCCTTGCCTGGCCCATCAAGTCAAGATTCTATGCCACCAAGTAATTTTTTTTATCACTTTAATACTCTTGTTAACTAATTATTAAGCAGTTTTATCTTAATATATCTTGATTTGGTGGTAACTTAATTTAATTTGTTTGAAAAATTAATAATTTAGATATGGCAATGACACCAAAAGGATCAGCTCCCAGTCCTTCAAATTCAGCTGATAGTTCAGGTAAATTTTCTTTATTTTTTATATTAATTTTCAACAATGCGAATGAAAAAAAAATCAAATTTTTATTAAAATTTTAATATCTATATTTCAATCAACAATGTTGTTGTACTAGAATGAATTTAACATTTGATGTTTTTTTTTTTTAAAACAAATTTGTGTAGTAGCTGGTGTTCCAAGTCCTTCTGATAGCAAAAAGGGAGGAGCCTCAAGCATTCATGCCTCTGTCCTCACTTTCATTTTTGCAATGTCCACTCTCTCTTTTTCTATATTCTTCTGATTTTAAAATTTACATTTATCCTATTTGAATATTGAGTGCTTTGATTTAGTGAATTGGACACTTTTAATTAGGAACTGCATTACAATTTACAACACCATTGAATTCTTCATTCTTGGTGATGTGCTATTTTTTCTTATTTTTTCTTCTCAACTACATTCTTGCTATATTTGTAATAATATATTTCCCATTTTCAATATGATGTTTCATTTTGTTACTGGATGATTTAAATTGGATCTTGATGCTTTAGGAAGAGATTAATTATATTTATAAATTATATTAAGAAAGAAAGAAACAATTGCTAAGGAAAAGGCAAGGAGATTACAAAATCCAAAGCCCAAAACTGGTAAATAGAGGCCCCGTCGAGTCTTTCATGATAATATCGTTTATTCCGGAAGGCGGAGAGGCCTATTTCTTAAAATAATCTTCACTTGCAACTAATCTACGAAAAAATGGAATTTTATAAACGAAGCGTTTGAATTAATTTCACTGTTTATTTAAATCGTCGAATAAGGATAATATGCGACCAGGAGAGATAAAGATGTTTAAACAATCAATGCATTCAAAAATTTTAATTATAGTTTTTCAAATTCACTTTTTAATTTATTATAAGACAAAGACGAAATGTTAAAGTATTTAGAACTTACATTATTTTTTTTGCCTTATTGATGATTTATCATGAAACAATAATTTATCTCTTCTTCACTCTCACTTGAGTTTTCATCGCTTTCCCAAGCAACATAGGTTTGTCTAAGCTTATTTCTTTGATCTTTTCCTTTCTTTTTGACGAGAGGTGGACAATCCGATTTATAGTGACCAGACTTACCACATTCGTAGCAAATAACATTTCTTTTGTCCTTTTTGTTGTTCTTTTCTTTGAGGGATGATGATTGTCTTCTAAACTTCATGAGATTATTGCCGGAATGTTTAACTCCATTTTTCTGAACATATCAATTATACTTCCTCGCAAATAGTCTCATCTCTTCATCATCCGAGATCTCATCATCACTAGAGTCACTATTCTTGTTTTGCTCTTCTTTTGAGTATTTAGAGCAAGAAGCCTTAAGAGTTTTGGACTTCATAACTTCCTCCTTGTGACTTTTCTTTAAGGCCACTAATTAAAACTGCAGCTAAATTTTGCTCACAATTTTACACCATTCGAGTAGGCCACAATTTCTTTTTGTGCCGCATAATTGTGACGATGGTGTACTTCATGCCATGACATTTTTATAAATATTGAGTAAAAAATTTAAAATCTAATTATACAAGAAAATATTAAGCCACAACGTCAAAACATTCATTATGAAATAAGTAAGTCTACATCAAGTGACGCTACTGACTAATAAATCACAAAAATATAGATAAGTTTTGATATTATCATTCCTAAACAAAATCAAGTTTCTCTTGAGAGAAAGAGTCATCCCAAATTCAAAACAAAAGTTCTAAGAGATAGATAATATAAAACATAAAACACAAAACACAACACTAGTACAAAAAGTTTAATTTACACCCGTTTTTTAATTAAATTTACACCCATTAAACATCAATCAGAAGAAAATATTAGAAACAAATAATCCATCAGTAGGGACTTGGTCACCGATGACAAGATGCACGATACCCAAGAAATAATTTATATATAGACAATTTCTGCTTATATTTGTTTCTGTTTCATTGTATCCTACACTCCTGGTTCAGACCTGCAGCCAAATAATTGCCACATGAATTTGTTAAATAGTCATAACAGAATCAACATAAGCCCCTACAGGCCATGATATTCATTCAACCTTCATCAACCTACCATGTCCAAATACATGTTCAAGTCATGCTATAATCCATAATTCAAACATAAGCAACACATGATCAAATTCTGTCACAATTTCATATGCAAATTCAACCCACCACCAACTCATCATCAAGATGCTCATGGTCTAAACAATTATGCAAAACAATGCAACAAAGTCCTGCAACATTCAGTCATCTGCACTAAAACATCACCAACCTGCAACTAAACCAGATCAGTTCTGCTCACTTGCAGTCTGTCTAAGACCTGTGTAAAAGCATCATACATCAAGTCATGATCAAATTCGACTTAAGGTGACCTAAGAAGCACATCAGAAAAATAATTGTTAACAAAATCAGAAATAGCATAATAGAGTTAACAGAACGTAATTACCTCTGTAACTAACTCTCATCCCTCTCTAATCATCCCTAAAACTCCTAAATAATCTAGTTGTTCCAAAAAAGTCTAAACTAAATCATTAACTGAAACAGAAGTGGTAACTAACTTAACAATAATTACGCTTCAATTAAAGTTATGCGAGCTCACCATTCACACTCAATAACAGAGATCTCTTTTATCCAGTTGACATACGTCATAACATCTTTTGATGTCTCACTATACTGGGGTAACATATCACATCAGAATGACATAGAAAAGGATTAGAACAAGCCATATAAGTGGAAAGGTTCCCCTTTTAAAATGTTGATTCAAATCTCAATAATGAGACTTGGACATCACCCTTGGAACTTTTCAATCAGATTATACAAATAAATGGTCATGGTGGACTTACTGAGCAGCACATGGATAAAACAAACCTTCACATTAATCCCTTATTCATTTGAATAAATTCTTCCATTGATGCCTAAACCCTGTCATGTCAACGGAAAATAAAAATTAATTAAAGCATGAAAAGAAAGAACCTCCAATTCCAAAAAAGAGAATGAGAGAACCTCACCTCCTATTCCAAGAAAGAGATGTGTTTGGTGACTTGTTGTTGTGGGTTTTTGATGAACACAAAATGGTAGAAATTAACAACAAGAAAATCCCTTGAACTTGACGGTTGTTATAGTTTAGCAGCCAACAACAGGTTTCGATGAATAACGAGAGCGGGGTAGTTGAATTTGAATTTAAAAAAGGCTTTTGATAATGAGACTGAAATTTTAGAATGCAACAATAAATAGTCAATCGTCCATATGGTATGAGTTTGGTGCTAGTAATTATAATTAATAATCACGTGGCTTGTAATTAGAGATATACCTTGCATGTTGCATAATAAGCTCAGACACTTACATGATTTATTAATTGTCTTAATTGTTACTTCAATGACATGCCATTTATAGCCATTTACCAAGACGCTAAGTCTGTTGAGAACTTCAATTGCATGTGTGTGATCTGCATTGGTTATTATCTGCAAATAATTTTTAGTAGTTGAATAATATTAAGTAACAGCTTATTCAATGTTTGGAAACTCGTCAATTGCCGCTACCTCAAGTTTAAGCCTATATGCACTATGCTGGCTTCTGTGAAATTGTGGCCTCCTTCATCTTTTTCTGTTTCTCCTTCTTTGCCAAGTTCATCCCATGTTACCATGAGACTCTTCTTTACATTGTTTCTGAATTTGTTCTTCTGAAAGTTTCCTTTCTTTGGTTGGTCCTCCTGCAGCTCTGGACAGTCTGCGATGAAGTGACCAGGCTTCTTGCAATTGAAGCACCCTTTTTGATCACCTTTGTTGGTTATGGAACTTGATCCTCTGAGTTCACTACTTCTTCCTTGTAATCTCTTTATTATGAATGTCATTTATTGATCTTATGAATCTTCTTCAGAACCTCCTCCATGAGTAGGTTCTTCATATTTCCAAACTTGAGAAGATTTGGCATAATGATCAACAGACTTAAAAGCAATAGACTTTGACTTCTGAACATATTCATCTTTAATAAGTTTCATCTCATGGCTCTGGAGATTGTTAATTAGACTTTATAGACTTGTGTTGTTTAAGTCTCTAACTTCTTGTATGGAAGTCACCTTAGATATATACTTGGTAGGAAGACTCCTAAGAATCTACTTGACATGATCATCTATTGTGTAGCTCTTGTTCAACACTTGAAGACCAGATACAAGAACTTGAAGCCTTCAGAATATGGTTTCAATGTCTTCATCGTCCTTAATTTTGAATAGCTCATATTGTTGAACCAAAAGGTTTGCCTTAGACTCTTTAACTTGTTGATTCCCTTCATAAGTGAAACAAAGAGACTAAAAAATGGTTTTGGCGATAGATTTGTTGAGAATATTGAGATACTCAAAATGGGGTAGAGTGTAACACCCCAGTTTTAGTAATTTTTTAATTTAATTATAATTTTTATGTATTTTATTTAATTATTGTGAGTGATAATTAAATAAATATGGGTAAAAGAAGTATGTGATCCTGTGGTGAGAGTGTGTGATAATTAAATAAATATGGGTAAAAGAAGTATGTAAGTTTGAGTTATGTGTGTAATTTTGAGAAGATTTGTCCTAAGTGTAAAATTATGGAATATTGCTAGAATTGAGAGAATTGTTAGTATGTAGAAACTTGGTTTAGAGATAAAAAAGGCAAATGCTAGGAGTAGAAGGTTGGAGCTTGAAGGAGAAGAAAATCAACCAAGTTAGGGAATCAAATTATTTGCTAGGAATTAAGATAAGTGGGAGAATAACCTTAATAAATTGTATATGTATGAGGGGTAGGGTAGATGAGTCCTTAACCTCCAATAGGTTGATAAGAATGTGTATGTTTTGTTATGTTATCATGTGAATCTGGAAATTGGTATTCTATTAGTGTTATAATATGTTTTGTCTGATGAATTTCGTGTACCCTTTACCATGAAAATATGCCATGTTTATGTGTTGTTGAGTTGAAATGATGAACATGAAATTGTATGATTTAATCTATGAATAAATGATTAAATTATTGTTATAGATGTATATACATGTGTTGTCATGTGTTTTGATTTTAAAAATCGTATCTATAATCGAATTTGGGCGGTGGGGATCAAAAAATCATAGCTTAAAGGTGCTCCATGGCAGAAAATACGACTTCTGCTTCTGGTTCAGGGTGACGGGCATCATCAGCATGATGGGCCAACCGTCATGCGCTTTGAATCGGTGATAGGCATCACTGGGGCGACGACTAGGGCGTCACGGTTCTGTGATTTGCACAGTAAGTCTGTTTGAGAGTGTATAAATGTATATTTTTAGTTTTTGACTTTTAAATGACTGTTTTGATTGTTGTTGGGGATGAGATGATGGAAATTAATAATTTAAAATTATCTAATCGAGTAAATGTGGATTAATGTGAGTTTTGATGTTGTGTTGAGAATTAATTATGAGTTATGTGATGTTATAATATATTGAGTACGTGGAATTATGATTATTATGTTGTTTCATTGATATTTTGTACATATCTAATTGTTGTTGGGTGGTAACCCATATAGGAGGTTACGAGAGTTGTCAGTGCACCATGTTAAGATTAGAGAGAGGTCTTAACGCATTGATATTGATATGTATGATTCATGGATCATTTGATTTGTGTCAAGAGGAATGTGTGATAGTCCGAATAGGGGACTAGTGGCTTATCCCAAGCTTAGAAAGGGGACTAGTGGATCATTTGAGTTGTATAATTGAGTTACATTATATATATATATATATATATATATATATATATATATATATATATATATATATATATATATATATATATATATATATATATATATATATATATATGCATAATGTCAGTTTTTGTGTAATTGTTGAGTTAGGTGCGAGAATGTTTTGTGTGATGTTGTATGCAATTATTTGTAGAATATGTATGTGTTTTGTACTCTACCTTGAAGTATGTACCACTTTATTAGTGTGATTTCTCACCCCTTTGTTGTTGTTATGGTATGTCCTCCTCCTTGGGGTACAAATAAGCAGTTAACTGAGTAGATGCTTAAATCGGGAGAATGACACGAGGTTGTTCTTCTTTCTTTTGTTTTGCGTTTTCTGAATGATGTTTTAATTCTATTTAAGTTGCTTAGAAAGTTTTTTGTTATACTCTCGTTGTTCAGATGATTATGTCATTTTGAAGAGATTGTCATCATATTTATTAGAGTTTGATAAGTATATTAATGAAACTTATATGATTTGTGAAGCATGTTTATCTTTATTATTTTGTTGCAATGATACCCTAAGTGAAGGTGAGCATGTGATGAGTGCAAATTATAGTTATTTTTGTATATACTTTTTGTTGCACTTATCGACTCTTTGTTGTTAATATCAGTTGAATAACCCAACTTTATTTATAAATACGTTTAATTTGTGTATATTTATGTTTTGTGTACATAGTGTATCAATTGATAGTTTTGTATTCATTTTGTAGGTATTTGAGCATTGTTAGAGTAAGAGGAATAAAAGCTCCAAGATGTATTGTTGGATCAATAAAGGAATAAGGCCAAGAAGAGAGAGCCATTGAGTTATGCAGAAGGAGCAACAAAAGTTGTTGTTCTGGTGTGCCTCGTCGGGTGAAGCCTGGGCGAGGAGCCTTCACGTCGGCCTCACCGGGTGACGGAGGGGCGAGGGGACTGGATCATTTTTCCATTAGTTACTGACTTGGGCTCGCCAGCAGCTTATTGAGCGAGAAATAAGTATGTCGCCGGATGAAGGTATATATTTTTGGCTAGTTGCATATGTGGCGCAACCCGGGACTTGTGTTTAGGAACCGTCTCCAGGTGAGGCTTTTATATCGTCGGGCGATGTGTGCAGACCTTGTGACTATGGCCTTCAAAAGTTGACCTCTTGAGAGGACAACTCTTTAGAGTTTGATCTTCAGAATCTGCACCTTATGACTTCTCTTTGGATGTTCAATGCAATGTCACAACTGACTTTGAATCAGAATTTCAATCTATATTTCTGCACACTTGAACAAATATTAGTATACTCAATTATTCTTTAAATACTTTGCTATCATCAAAATCTAAGGGATATGAGACAAACCAATATTGTTCCAACATATCAACCCCATGATATTCAATGTCTCTTCATAATCCTAGTGACTTTTTATTTATGACCCCTCCTAAATATGAGAACCCCCTCACTTTCTCTCAATCACTAATCCAAGTGATCAACTTAACCATTAACATAATGATTGTTGAATTTACAACTCAACTAAGACAAACAAACAATTATGCTAAGTTGTTGAAGCAACAATGTGGTGTACAACAAATAATATCTAACACAATCCTTATGATGTGTCATGAGAGTGACAACATTTGTGTGGAATATAAGTAACGAAATACTAAAAAACCCCAACACAAATAACTTAATCCTAGCGCTTAAAACTTGTCTCAAACATGAGAATCAAGTCTTCTTAAATAACAACGCATCATAGGATTTTCTCCTTTGGATATTTGAGTTAAATTCGTCCAGAATAATAGTTGAATTTGTTGGATTTGGTTTGCTCCATAAAAATCTCCAACAAAATATATGATTTTTATTATATTTCAAATTCAAATTTAAATCTCTATTTAAATATGATTTGATCTTCAACAATTGTTAAACAAATCACACAAACATTTTAAAAAATCTGCAACAAATCTAATTGAATCTCAATCAGAAATTTTGCACCTAGCAAGATCCATCATGATCTACTGACCAGGGACATATATTGGACTGCACATATGTTTGAACATCGTGTTCCACATGTTGTACAAGAACACCCAAGATAACTATCTTCTTAATCTTTTTTGTAGAGTGAATCTTGGATAGAATAAGTATGAACTAATACTGCAATAACATTTGTCTGTTGTTAGAGACCAAATGTTGTAGCACACATGTTGGAACATCGTGTTCCACGCGTGTCTCTTCTACACCAAAAATAATTTAAACATACTCCATATTATTTTGTATAATGCAGCCAATCCAAAAGGGCCAACATAAACCATTGAATAAATCTAATGGTATAATTTTTGTGTTTCATCGGTGAGAAACTTATTTGAACTTCACCCTAGACGCTATCTATTTTAATGTGTTTCTTTGAAATTTAAAAAATATTTTATTTAAAAGATAAGTCAATCTTAAAATAAAAAGTTAATCTAGAAGTTTTTCTAAAATATCTCTCTCTATATATATATATATATGTTTAAAAACGAGGAACTTAATTTTAGAAATTTCACACATTAAAATTAGGAGTGTAATTGGTTCGATTTGGATTGGTTTTTGGTTAAAAAATCCAAACCGATGATATCTACATCAGTTTGGTTTCGTTTGGTTTTTAGTATTATTTTTATAAGTGAAACCGAGTCAAACTAACTGGTTCGGTTTGATTTGGTTTAATTTGATTCAGTTAATCAGTTAATAATATTTTTTTAAAACATTATATTCATCAGTTTATTCTCCACTATCGTGTTTCCGATGTATTTTATACTTTTATTTTTCAAAATAATATATTTCTTATAATTTATTTTATGCTCCATTTGTTCAAACAAATTATAAGTTATTCTTAATCCATACAAAACATTTATATGATTTTCATTACATCATGAAATAAATTCACTATCAAATATAAAATTCGACATTTGACATCAGAAGGTTGAGAAGAGATTTAAAAGCTTAACAAATAAAACACAATAATAACAACTAAAAGTTTCATTAACATAAATTAACATATTTCACACCTCAAACTATTTTGTAACAAGAATAAAAAAATATATTTTTGAAGAAGAAGAAACAAAAAATAAAAACTAACGAAGCGAACTTCAACACGAAGAAGACGTCCATAACATAGTAGAACGATGATAGAGATAACCACAATGGTGGCTAACAGAGCAGTAGTTCAGTGAAAACAAATTTTTGTGACTTATGATTTTTAGTTTATATGTTTTGGAGTTTGGTTCTAGACGCGTGTTTTGCTGAAGGAAGGAAATGTAAACAAAGATGGAGAATGATTAGACCTATACAAAAATTGAATTAATGATGAGTGAAATAAAAGATTTAGAGCGTAATTATAACTATTGGTTTGGTTCATCGATTTGGCGGCTCCTAAAATTAAAAACGAGAACCGAATCAAATCACATCGGTTTTCACTGATTCAGTTTGGTTTTAAAATCGAACAAAAAAATAATCAATTTTTTTTCCAATTTAATTTAATTTGAATTATCAATTTAATTGATTTTTCTAATCCATTTAGATCCCTATTTAAAACTATATTTTTTTTTTATTTTTTATATTAAACAATTCTTTTTTCTTTTCATATTCTTCAAAAAAATCTTTAAAAAAAATATAATTTTAAACATATAGATTTAAACGAGATATGAAATAAGTTTGTTTAATTTTTTGTTTTAATGGATAATCCACCCATATTGTCAGGGTTGGACTATTTAGGCCCATAAATATCCAATATAAATTTATGGCACTTTCTCAACACATCCTTATATCTTTTTATAGACCTTATAGAATATTCTTTAATTTCGAAACTATTATTTTTCACCGATTTTGATACCATTCAAATATATATTTATAAAATTTCACAATATAGATTAATAATTGACCACTAATAAATTACGTTGAGAAATTGCAAAAAAATTCGAAACTCTTCTTTACTCTCGGATTTTCAATCGCAGATTCTAGTTTTTTTTTTTATTCTTATTTTTTTCTTTTCCATAAATTGTGAATTGAAGTCTGTGTCACAGGAAAGAGAAAATCCATATCTCTATTATCGAATTTCTTCCACTCTAGCGTAACTATTTTTCGTTCATCTGCGCAAGGGTGAGAAGAGAAAGAGGTTTTGCGTTGAACCCTAACCCTAGATAACCTCAAATCGATTTTACATGGCACATCGTTTGCTCAGAGATCACGAAGCCGACGGCTGGGAACGTTCCGACTTCCCCATCATCTGCGAATCCTGTCTCGGTGACAGCCCTTATGTTCGAATGGTTCGTCCTCTCTCTCTTTCTCTTATTCCTTTTCCTTTCATCGTTTTTTAGGGTTATCATTGGCTTACACGTGATTATTTTGAAAATAGCTATAAATATGGAGTTGATTTTGTTTTACCCCTAAATATTGGTTTAGTTGAGTTGTTGTGGAATAGGAAGTTGAAATCAGATCTGTGGATTTTATTTTGTTCCACGATTTGTTAAACCTTATTCATGACCTACTATCAAGAATTGTGAAGTCAAATTTTCAATAATTTGTTGCACGTTGTGAACTGTCAAGTGTTATTATTACATTCAGGATTAAATAATTATCATAGATAAAGGGTTTTGTTTATGCGCCTTTACCTAGCTAATCTATTTTTGAAGCTAGACTAGTGTTATATCATTATTATATGAGATGTATGAATACTGGGTTTTCAATTGTTTGTGTAGTTGTATTTATCTTATGTTTATGTTTATCTGTGGATGCAGACAAGGGCGGAGTATGACAAAGAGTGCAAGATTTGTACAAGGCCTTTTACGGTTTTTAGATGGAGACCTGGTCGAGATGCGAGATATAAGAAAAGTGAGATCTGCCAGACATGTAGTAAATTGAAAAATGTTTGTCAAGTATGCCTTTTGGATCTTGAATATGGACTTCCGGTTCAAGTCCGTGATACTGCTCTCAGTATCAGCTCCAATGATGCCATTCCAAAGAGTGATGTTAATAGGGAGTATTTTGCTGAAGAGCACGACCGCAAGGTATGTTTTTTTAATGATTAATTGTTATCATTTGATGATAGTTAACATGATTAATTGTTGCTAATGATGTAACCATGGTGCAGGCTAGAGCTGGTATAGACTATGAATCGTCTTTCGGTAAAGCACGCCCAAATGATACTATCCTGAAGCTTCAAAGAACAACACCTTATTACAAAAGAAACCGGGCGCATATTTGCAGTTTCTACATAAGGGGTGAGTGTACCAGGGGAGCTGAGTGCCCTTACAGACATGAGATGCCAGTAACTGGGGAACTGTCTCAACAAAATATCAAAGATCGTTATTATGGGTATGCACACTACTCAATGACTTCCTTATTTGATTATTATCGAATTCCATGCCTGGTCGTGCTTTTTAATTCTCTGTCTTGCTTCCCAATACGGTTCCCCATAATGACCTGCTGTGTGTCTATGTAACGACACTTTTTTTTGCTAACTGCCAATCCGGCATGGTGGTATCTTTTATACAGCCACGTTATACTATGGTGGTGCTTGTGGGAACCTTGTTTCAAACTCTAGTCAAGCTTCATCCTACTAGATGGTGTCAGATATATGGGATACATATGAGTTATATAAATCTTTAATCATTTGAATGTTATTTGTCAATATTTATTGATATGTGGTGGAACACTTCTTGATAGCTAAGCTTCTAACTTTTGTTCATGTCTGCTCCATTCTTTGTTTCCTTGAACATAAGGTTAAACTCATGCATCTTTGTGTGTTTGGTTTTTGGTGAAATGGGAAAGCACAATTTTGCCTTTTTGTGTCAATTTGTTTGTAATTTGTTACTTGCAGTAACTGCTTATATGTAGTATGAGATTTTTCTTTTTGACATGGATGAAGGAAGATGCCTTTAATATGCGACTTTAATCCTCTAGTATAGCCAAAAGTGAAGGAAGGAGATGGCCATTTGTCAAAAAACATGTATGCAACTTATTGTGATGATAAACTTCTGGTTCCCACGTTTTTAATCCATCATGGGCTAACTAGTGAGAAAAGTCTCAGTTATTAATAGTTAAAAACTTTCCTTGTAAACTGATGATACTTCGACACTTTCATTTGTTTAATTTGTTGCTTTTTCTAAATACTTCTTCATGCTTCAAACATCGTTTTTTATCAAGAGACATTTGTTAATTATGCCTTTGAATTGCAGGGTGAATGATCCGGTGGCTATGAAACTACTTGGCAAGGCAGGAGAGATGAACTCATTGGAGGTTCCTGAGGATGAGAGTATTAAAACACTTTACATTGGTGGACTTGATGCTAGGGTCACCGAGCAGGATTTGCGGGATAACTTTTATGCCCATGGAGAAATTGAGTCTGTCAAAATGGTTCTTCAACGGGCTTGTGCCTTTGTAACCTATACAACAAGAGAAGGCGCAGAAAAGGCAGCAGAAGAACTCTCTAACAAATTGGTTATCAAGGGCCTTAGGCTAAAACTGATGTGGGGCAGGCCTCAGACAGCAAAACTTGAATCTGATGGTTCTGATCAAGCAAGGCAGGCCTCTGTGGCTCATAGTGGTTTGTTGCCTCGAGCTGTTATATCACAACAGCAGAACCAAGACCAGAACCAAGGAATGCTTTACTATAACAATCCACCTCCTCCTCAGCAGGAAAGGAGCTATTACCCTTCAATGGATCCTCAAAGAATGGGTGCTCTTATTCCATCTCAAGACGGTCCTCCAGGTGGGCCTTCTGGATCAGGGGAGAACAAACCCAGTTCTGAGAAGCAGCAAATGCAACATTATGCCCATCCTATGATGCCACCTCCACATGGCCAATATCATCATCAGTACTATCCTCCATACGGTGGTTACATGCAGCCTGTTCCCCCTTATCAACAATACCCACCACCACCATACAATGCTGCAATGCCTCCATCCCAACCACCTGCTGCTAATCATCCCTATCAACCTCCATCCCAACCACCTGCTGCTAATCATTCGTATCAACCTCCATCCCAACCACCTGCTGCTAATCATTCGTATCAACCTCCATCCCAAGCAGGGTCTTCACAGTCAGGGTCTGGACAAGCTGTGTCTGCACCAGCTGAAACTGGAACATCATCATCGGGCTCACAGCAATAAAAATGTCTAGTAATTTGTAATACAATTTTTTTTCCCTTGAAGTACTGTGTTGACATGAAATATATGTAGGCTCAAGCATTCAGTTTGCCATCTCAACTAGCTTGATATGATTTTGCCCTGTAGTTTGAACAAATTATTTTATGATTTGATTATGTTTTTATAACTTTGGGTTCATACAAGTTATTTTGTTGTTTCTCAACTATTTAGTCCTTGAGTTTCATACAAGGTAAGTGCTGATAACTTGAACAACATAGTTTTCTTATTCTTTAGGATTTTTAATTGGTGAAAAATGATGAATAATAGTTTAGTAGAAGGATAGAAAGGTAACAGCTCAGCTTGGAATTTAGACTTCAAAGAATGAAAGAGGATCTATGAGACGTACATTTCACCAAATCATATGTAATGTTCTATTTTGGATACAAAACATGAAATGATAATTCCGCTCTTACTTTTTATCTCTACAATTTTCCACAATAGGATGCACAGAAAAAAAATTCCATATGCTTCCGAAACATGATCGCTATTGAAACCCAGCAGTGAAGTTAAAAAAAGATGGTTTTTTAATTTTTTTTGATAGGGAGGCAGGTGGTTTTGTAAAATAATTTTGATAAGAAAAAAAGAGGTGGCTTTGTAAAATAATATTGACAAGAAATTTCCACTCTATTTACAAAGCAGAACTTCTAATTAAACGAGACCTCATTCAAGCAAATGGTAAAACACAAGTGATTTGGAAAAGTGCATCATCCCTCTTGCAAATGTTACATAGCTTGATAAAGGTTTTTTTTCTTCTTATAAAAGCTCTTGCCATGGAAATGTGGTAGAAATATGGGATAATTTTAAGAATAGGTGCAATAATAGCATGAAGTAGAAACTGAAAAGTGGTAGGATTGGTGGAACACGGAAGTATTAATTTGAAGTGTATTTTTGAATTATTATTTTATATAAAATAAGAGTGTGAATCCCTTAGGAATGTATATGAAATACAATCAAAAATGTATTTTTGAGTTTAAATGATATTTTTGAATTTTTGTAGGATGAATCTTCAGTATTTAGGGTGGGGAACAATCCTCTATATAATCTATTATTATTGGGGTTTAATTTGAATTAATATTGTTCATTAATTTAATTTAAATTATTTTTTACTATTTCATTTCTTCAAAACATAGTTGATTATTATTATACTATAATATCATCTTTTAGCAAATTATGTTATTTTACCGTATTTTCAAAATATTAATATTAATAAAAATATTTATAATTTATAATTTAAATATCTAAAGCAATATAAATTAAAGTGCATGAATTTGAATTGAATTGTTTAAAACTTTTTTAATCAGTCCTTCAAAATCAAACTGAATTATGAGTAATTTTATTTTTTAACTAAAAGTCAATCAAAACCATACTATGAACACTCTAATATCTTGATATGTTATTGTCTATGTGGGCTTCTTGAATTTACAAGTTCAGACATTGATGTGTTGACACTCGGTACTTTGAGAAAATTTTTGGTCAGGGATGGTTCATTATACCCTACGTAGCACTCCCAATATAATAAATCTGGATGTGCTACAATATAACAAATCGACAAATCTCTTTATTTAACCCACAATATGGCATAAATTTTAGAAACCGGATACATCTTTCGGATTTTGGAATCCGAAGAAAACATCAAGCGGGAAAATGAATTTTTCATGACCTTGTATGGATAGTAAGTACTCTTCATAATCATAACACAAAAAACCTTAAACTTAAAATCTCCTTATACCTTAAACTTAAAATCTCCTTATATTTTTAATCAATATTTTCACATGCAAACAACATGCTAGTGTATTTTAACATAAAAAAGTGCAAAATCATCTGAAATTACATGTAACATATATTTATCATTGATCATCACAGTGGCGGAGCCAGAAAAATTATGAAGTTTGGGCAACTTTTCATTGGTTTCATAATTTTCTACCAAGACAGTACAATGCTAATCTCAAAGGAATTATTTCCTTGAATTGCAATTGCCTCTTCAATTTGTAAGATTTTGGATTTTATAATATATACATGTTCAAATTTCGGATTCTATAATATATACATGTTACAGTATTTCAGGTGTGCTCACAAAATGAACAAACCTATAAAAGCCGAGAAAATTAGTTCAACACGCTCATTTGTGAGAAATTAAGTACTGCCTAAAAACACCACTATCAATTCAAATTCCAAATAATATTGTCAAATGCAGATCAGAGAAATGGTGGTTTGTTAAAATTCTGGTATGCTACAATGTTGTAGAGCCACTATTTGAGAACACATTGTACTAAGTAGCATAACAAAAAACAATAAGGATGTGATCAAACTCCGCTACATTATAGTACAATAGCTATAACTGCTATTTAACAACAATGATTCCAAGATATGCCAATCCAATGGCGGAGACAGTAAGATTATAAAGCCTGGGAAAAAATGTAAAGACCGAAAATTAAGCCTGGAAAAAAAATTTAAAGATCGAAAATTAAACCCGGACAAAAAATTTATAAAAATTAAGTCTCAGAGTGCCTAAGAGCGGGGGGGGGGGGGGGGGGGGGGGGGGGGGTGAATTAGGTCTTATAAAAATTTATTCGGTTTTATGAGAATGCTTGGTAGTAATTTTGGTTAAGTGTTTGAAGGTTTTGATTATCTTTATCTTTTCTTGATTATGGTGATGAAAGCAATAAATGCGAAAAAGTAAAGAACACGGTGATATATCCTGGTTCCCCTCACAATCCGAGAGTACTCCAGTCCCCTTTCCAACACGAAAGAGATTTCACTATAGTTAGAATGATTGTACAACCTATGCTTACTATCTAACCTATAGGGTGATCAAAGGTTCTTAACACCTTTAAGACCAAACAAACACTAATGTGAATGAAGAACAATCCTCTTCAAATCACAACACTTACTTCCAACAATCCTGGATAGTAAGGGAATAATTTCTTTAAGTAATACAATGATTTATTTGAAGTAGATGGATAGCACTATCAATCTTCAATTGATCTTCTTCTTCAAGACAAAAACAATTCTCAAACAATGTATATAAATGTTCACAATGTATGAATGAAACTTGTAATGATTTATTGAAAGTGTATATGACAAGTTTCACAAAATTATGAACACATGAAAGTATGAATTCAATTTTGAATGAATGAGAAAATTGTTTAATGAAGAAGGTTTTTTGTTAATTTGAAAATTGAAGCATTCTTTTTTTTGAAATAAGAAAATCTGCAGCATTTTATAAGTCACAAGAACCTCTTCATTCATGCCAATTCATATGAAAAGTTGCAATGCATTCATGAAAAGATACCACTTGAAAGATGTTTAAAAAATAAAAGAAAAGCTGCACTGGTTCGCTAGGAACCGGTTCCGACACTGACAGAACCCGGTTCTTAGTGAACGTTATAAATCAGATTTCAAAAATATTACGCAGGAACCGGTTCCCCTATTGGTACAACCCGGTTCCTGGTACAAAAACCAGGGACATGTTTTTTGAGATAGTCTGGAACCCGGTTCCCTGTTAGGGAGGAACCGGTTCCTAAAGGGTTATTTTCAAAAATATAATTTGAAAAATATTTCAAACAAAGTTTTTCTTGATGTTAAAATTATGTGATATGTATATGTTGATGAATGCATATTTTTGTGAACATGTATATTCAAGGTTAAGAATTATTTATACCATATTGACATTTGATAATTCTTCAATAATTCTTCAATAATCTTCAAGACTTTTATATGATGTTGATAAGCTTTTTGCACATCCTTTGAATGTTGATGTCCATGTTGTCTTCATCAAAACAAATGCTTTAAATATGACTTGAGAAGCTTGCAATTACATTCTCCCCCTTTTTGATGATGACAACCAAGTCTTGAAAACAATTCTTGAAATGTTTTATGTTGTTTTGTGTAGCAAACATGTTGAGCAAATGCAAGGCTCCCCCTAAATTGTATGCTCCCCCTAAGTCCATGATTTTTTGAATTTTGGAGTGAGTTTGATAGTTATTTGGGCCTGCAATTTCTTTAAAACAAAACAACACATATGCATATTCTTCCCCCCCTTTGTTAACATAAAAAAGGATGGGGAAAAAGAGTGAAACAAATTTATTTTAAAAATTAAGACGTGCATAAACACAACCATACATTTAAAAAAAACGAACATAACACATTTGTACGATTTAAGCGAAGTAAGAAACTTAAACATCACGAAACATAAAATAGAACATTGTCTAGATATTACAAAGGAAAAAACACGAAAATACAAAAATGACATAAAAATATAAAAGTAAGGCTTTAGTATTCATCCTCATTCATCTCATCATCATCATCTTCACTTCCACTACCACTACCGGATTCCTCTTCCTCTACAACTTCTTTTCTATCAAAGTGATCAAGAATAAGCTTTTGAGTTCTTTGGACATTTCGTAGTTGTCGCCGTGCGGAAGCATTTTCTTGTTGGAGCACATCAAAGCGATCATCCACATGTCTTTGGAAGAGGGTCATTTGATTAAACAACATGTCTATTGTGTAGCCGCCTTCGGGAGGTTGAGCAACATAGTGGACAGTTGGTTCGAAATCCTCTTTGTAGTGAAAGTGACCTCTTGCATCAAGAATGATTCTGGTGTTCTTAAGAGCGGTTGCATCTGTAATAGCCTCCTTATCTCCTTGAATTCTTGTAACTTCCCGTTGAAGGTTAACATTAGCATTTTCCAGAATGTGAGAAATGGCTCGAGCATATGGTAAACCACCATCCAGAGATGCCATAAGTTGCATATGGTACATAATAGAAAGTGCCCAATTAACCGAACAACGACGTCTCAATGCATTAAGGACCATTAATTCAAACTCATTGATACGAGAGTGATTGGAATTCTTTGGAAATAGGATATAGGCAATAATAAGGTGGAGCATTCTGTCACTCACAGAGAGATTTGAGCCAAACAAATTTAATGACGAGAGAAGTTGTTGACGAGCAGTATTTTGTTGATTTGGCCTGCACATGTTAATAAAAATCTCTACCTTATTGTATGGTAGCCAAACATGAGGAATAACACCATTCACAAGAACTAAACCTTCATGTGGAATACCTAACAATGCACCAAATTCCTCAACAGATAAAGAGATACTTTTTGACAGTACATGAGAGGTTAGAGTAATATCACCAAATTCATCAGGGATAAGTTTCAAGTTGTGATAAAATTCTCTAACAAGATCAGGAAATATTTCACCATTGTTACCGACAAATCTAGCAACTCCAGCAGAGGCCAACTGAGCAGGAAATAAAAAGCTATGAGCAGAAAAGGTATGAAGTCTACAAAACTTAGCTTTAAGGACCTTCCGATTACGAGATTTGAAGGTGAGCCTTCTGGATTTGATGGTCTGAGGATGAATGTTAGAAGACTCTTCTTCAACCTGAGCCTTTCCCTTGCTGGACCTGGTAGCTCTCTTAGGACCCATGGTGATTTGTGAGAGATCTGAAGGTTTAGGGTTTGATTTGGGATTTTCGGAATATTGAGAGATTGGGATATTTGAGTATGAAATATGGAAGGAGAAGTGGTTTTATAGTGATTTGTAGTAGTGGGTATTAAAATGTTGGTGAAGAAAAAAAATGTTGGAGCTTTTATGAGGTGTGTTAATGGAGATGGAAGGTTTTGAGAAGAGAAAGATGAAGTTGGAATGAGAGATAAATGTTTGACTTATGACATAAAGCCAATAAAACAAAAACATTTAAGTTTTCACACAAAAGCATTAAACACAAATAATTATTAAGCATAAAAAAATCTGGGAACCTGGAAGAAGAAGGCGTGTGGCAGGTCTGCTTGCTGGGAACCGGTTCTGCATTATAGGGAACCCGGTTCCTGGCTTTTGTAAAAATAGCGCTTCTGGAAAATGAACCAGGAACCGGTTCCTACCCATATGGGAACCGGGTTCCACATGCAAAAATGCCACAAACTTATGAGAGCCAATTAGAGAGCACCTTCATCCAGAATACCAAGTTTTCTTCGAAGCTTTTTGTTCTTGATGGACCAAAGAGATCCATGTGTAACAATTGTAGTGGCCTTGTAGTAGACACCACATTCTTAGATTTGAAAGTTGTTTTGGTCTGTTTGCCTTTTTGGCAAGCGCTGCATAATTTGTCTTTGATGAACTTCATCTTTGGTAGACCAATAACTAAGTCATGCTTAACTAATTTGTTCAAGTGCTCCATGTGAATGTGAGCAATCCTCTTGTGCCATAACCAAGCGTCATTGTTGTTTACCATAAGACATTGTACCTTCAGAGACAAATCATCTAAAGTAATCATGAAAATATTGTTAGTTCTTATACCTTTGAGTTTTACCTCATTGGTTGCCTCATCCATAATAAGACATTCTTCTTTGTTGAATTTGATCTTGAACCCTCTATCACAAAGTTGACTTATGCTAAGAAGGTTGTGCTTTAATCCTTCAACATAGAGAACATCCTCAATTTGAATGGATGGAGGTGTGCCAACTATTCCAACGCCAAGAATCTTTCCTTTGGTGTTGTCTCCATAGGTGACATACCCTTTGGCTTTATGTACTAGATATGAAAATTGGTGTACATCTCCTGTCATATGCTTTGAACATCCACTATCAAGATACCAAACATTTGATGTGAATTTCAAGCATACCTACACAAACAAATTATTCTTTGTTAGGTACCGAAGTTGCCTTGGGTCCTTCATAGTTAGTTCCCTTTTTCACCCACACATAATGCCCACTTGCTATACTAAAGTTTCTAACATAGCAAGCATTAGGTGTATGGCCTTTAATACCACAATAAAAACAAGTAGGTTCAAAGTTACTTCTATATCTAGAAGGATAAGATTTCTTCTTAGGAAATGTTTTCTTTTTCGATACATTAGCCTTTTTCTTTTGATGATTATGAACAACTTGCTCCCTTTTTACTTTCTTGGGATTGGAACTATTACTAGCCTTTACAAAAACAGTGGGATTGTTACTTGGTTTCTTAGAATTCACATAACCAAGACCCCTTTTATCATTTGGATAAAGTTGTTGGCTTAGTAATCCTTCCAATCCTATTTGTCCTTTTTCATATCGTTCAATGACTCTTTTCAATTGAACAATTTGAAAGACATTTGATTCACACTTGGAGCATGCAAAGTTTTCTTTTTCTTTAATAAAATTTTGTTTTTGAAGATCAAAATCTTTAGTCATGGTGTCAATTTTTTCTAAACAAATTAGAAGTTCTTTTTCTTGATTTGACACCTTTTTGTATAAACTTTTGCATTCTTTCAAGAGTTCATCAATAGCACTTTGAACATCATCATCAAAAAGATTAAATTCATTACTAACCTCTTCTTCATCGTCGGAGTGATGTGAAGCCATTAATGCTAGATTTGCACATTCGTCGCTTTCCGAATCGGATGAAGAACTCATCTCATTATCTTCCCAAGCAACATAAGCCTTTTTGTTCTTGAACTCCTTTTTGCCTTTGAATCCATTTTTCTTGGAGAGTTTTGGATAGTCCGGCTTTATGTGACCTTGCTTTCCACATTCATAACATGTGACATCTTGTGTTGATGTGGAGGCTTCTTTATCTTTATGATTATAAAATTTCTTCCTTTTGACAAAGTTAGCATTATGAAGATTATTTTTATGACCAAAGTATTTTCCTAACCTTTTTACAAGAAGCAAGAAGTTTTCATCTTCTTCCGATGCATCTTTATCTTGACTTTCTTTTGAATCAACTTTCAAAGCAATGCCTTTGGATTTCTTCTCTAGATTCTCATGTTTTTCAAGTCTACCGAGTTACGTTTCATATTCTTGAAGTTTGCCAAATAATGTAGCGGAAGTCATTGCGGAGAGACTTTTCTTTTCCGAGATTGCCGTTACCTTTGGTTGCCATTCCCTAGTCAATGATCTAAGGATTTTCAAGTTGAGTTCATCATTTGTCAAGGTTTTACCAAGAGCATTTAAGTGATTTGTCAAATGCACAAATCTCTTTTGTAAGTCAAGAATGGATTCTCCGGGCTGCATTTAAAATAGTTCATATTCTTGACTCAAGGTATTTAGCCTTGATCTTTTTACTTCAGCCGTTCATTCATGAGTTTGAACCAGGGTATCCCATATTTCTTTTGCTGTTTTGCAGTTCGAGACACGGAAAAATTTGTCCATACTGAGTGCACCTTGAAGAAGGTTTATTGTCTTTTTGTCATAGAGAACTTTCTTTTTATCATCGTCGTCCCGTGCAGTTTTGGGCTTTGCAGAACCAACGCCATTGATTACCGATATCGGGATAAATGGACCATTTTCAACAGCATCCCATACTTCCTCTCCTTGCGCTTCTAAATGCGCCTTCATGCGTATTTTCCAAAAGTCAAAATATTCACCACAGAATAGAGGAGGCTTGTTGTTACTACCACCATCTCTGAAAACTGGTTGATGATTTGCGGAAGCCATTCTGGATCTTTAGGAACAAGTTACCTATAACTTGCTCTGATGCCAATTGTAAGTCTCAGAGTGCCTAAGAGGGGGGGGGGGGGGGGGTGAATTAGGTCTTATAAAAATTTATTCGGTTTTATGAGAATGCTTGGTAGTAATTTTGGTTAAGTGTTTGAAGGTTTTGATTATCTTTATCTTTTCTTGATTATGGTGATGAAAGCGATAAATGCGAAAAAGTAAAGAACACGGTGATATATCCTGGTTCCCCTCACAATCCGAGAGTACTCCAGTCCCCTTTCCAACACGAAAGAGATTTCACTATAGTTAGAATGATTGTACAGCCTATGCTTACTATCTAACCTATAGGGTGATCAAAGGTTCTTAACACCTTTAAGACCAAACAAACACTAATGTGAATGAAGAACAATCCTCTTCAAATCACAACACTTACTTCCAACAATCCTGGATAGTAAGGGAATAATTTCTTTAAGTAATACAATGATTTATTTGAAGTAGATGGATAGCACTATCAATCTTCAATTGATCTTCTTCTTCAAGACAAAAACAATTCTCAAACAATGTATATAAATGTTCACAATGTATGAATGAAACTTGTAATGATTTATTGAAAGTGTATATGGCAAGTTTCACAAAATTATGAACACATGAAAGTATGAATTCAATTTTGAATGAATGAGAAAATTGTTTAATGAAGAAGGTTTTTTGTTAATTTGAAAATTGAAGCATTCTTTTTTTTGAAATAAGAAAATCTGCAGCATTTTATAAGTCACAAGAACCTCTTCATTCATGCCAATTCATATGAAAAGTTGCAATGCATTCATGAAAAGATACCACTTGAAAGATGTTTAAAAAATAAAAGAAAAGCTGCACTGGTTCGCTAGGAACCGGTTCCGACACTGACAGAACCCGGTTCTTAGTGAACGTTATAAATCAGATTTCAAAAATATTACGCAGGAACCGGTTCCCCTATTGGTACAACCCGGTTCCTGGTACAAAAACCAGGGACATGTTTTTTGAGATAGTCTGGAACCCGGTTCCCTGTTAGGGAGGAACCGGTTCCTAAAGGGTTATTTTCAAAAATATAATTTGAAAAATATTTCAAACAAAGTTTTTCTTGATGTTAAAATTATGTGATATGTATATGTTGATGAATGCATATTTTTGTGAACATGTATATTCAAGGTTAAGAATTATTTATACCATATTGACATTTGATAATTCTTCAATAATTCTTCAATAATCTTCAAGACTTTTATA
Organism: Vicia faba; assembly: GCA_948472305.1. Classification (NCBI taxonomy): domain Eukaryota; kingdom Viridiplantae; phylum Streptophyta; class Magnoliopsida; order Fabales; family Fabaceae; genus Vicia; species Vicia faba. The sequence goes on along the minus strand of OX451737.1, from coordinate 555,738,070 downwards.
TGATGTTGATAAGCTTTTTGCACATCCTTTGAATGTTGATGTCCATGTTGTCTTCATCAAAACAAATGCTTTAAATATGACTTGAGAAGCTTGCAATTACATTCTCCCCCTTTTTGATGATGACAACCAAGTCTTGAAAACAATTCTTGAAATGTTTTATGTTGTTTTGTGTAGCAAACATGTTGAGCAAATGCAAGGCTCCCCCTAAATTGTATGCTCCCCCTAAGTCCATGATTTTTTGAATTTTGGAGTGAGTTTGATAGTTATTTGGGCCTGCAATTTCTTTAAAACAAAACAACACATATGCATATTCTTCCCCCCCTTTGTTAACATAAAAAAGGATGGGGAAAAAGAGTGAAACAAATTTATTTTAAAAATTAAGACGTGCATAAACACAACCATACATTTAAAAAAAACGAACATAACACATTTGTACGATTTAAGCGAAGTAAGAAACTTAAACATCACGAAACATAAAATAGAACATTGTCTAGATATTACAAAGGAAAAAACACGAAAATACAAAAATGACATAAAAATATAAAAGTAAGGCTTTAGTATTCATCCTCATTCATCTCATCATCATCATCTTCACTTCCACTACCACTACCGGATTCCTCTTCCTCTACAACTTCTTTTCTATCAAAGTGATCAAGAATAAGCTTTTGAGTTCTTTGGACATTTCGTAGTTGTCGCCGTGCGGAAGCATTTTCTTGTTGGAGCACATCAAAGCGATCATCCACATGTCTTTGGAAGAGGGTCATTTGATTAAACAACATGTCTATTGTGTAGCCGCCTTCGGGAGGTTGAGCAACATAGTGGACAGTTGGTTCGAAATCCTCTTTGTAGTGAAAGTGACCTCTTGCATCAAGAATGATTCTGGTGTTCTTAAGAGCGGTTGCATCTGTAATAGCCTCCTTATCTCCTTGAATTCTTGTAACTTCCCGTTGAAGGTTAACATTAGCATTTTCCAGAATGTGAGAAATGGCTCGAGCATATGGTAAACCACCATCCAGAGATGCCATAAGTTGCATATGGTACATAATAGAAAGTGCCCAATTAACCGAACAACGGCGTCTCAATGCATTAAGGACCATTAATTCAAACTCATTGATACGAGAGTGATTGGAATTCTTTGGAAATAGGATATAGGCAATAATAAGGTGGAGCATTCTGTCACTCACAGAGAGATTTGAGCCAAACAAATTTAATGACGAGAGAAGTTGTTGACGAGCAGTATTTTGCTGATTTGGCCTGCACATGTTAATAAAAATCTCTACCTTATTGTATGGTAGCCAAACATGAGGAATAACACCATTCACAAGAACTAAACCTTCATGTGGAATACCTAACAATGCACCAAATTCCTCAACAGATAAAGAGATACTTTTTGACAGTACATGAGAGGTTAGAGTAATATCACCAAATTCATCAGGGATAAGTTTCAAGTTGTGATAAAATTCTCTAACAAGATCAGGAAATATTTCACCATTGTTACCGACAAATCTAGCAACTCCAGCAGAGGCCAACTGAGCAGGAAATAAAAAGCTATGAGCAGGAAAGGTATGAAGTCTACAAAACTTAGCTTTAAGGACCTTCCGATTACGAGATTTGAAGGTGAGCCTTCTGGATTTGATGGTCTAAGGATGAATGTTAGAAGACTCTTCTTCAACCTGAGCCTTTCCCTTGCTGGACCTGGTAGCTCTCTTAGGACCCATGGTGATTTGTGAGAGATCTGAAGGTTTAGGGTTTGATTTGGGATTTTCGGAATATTGAGAGATTGGGATATTTGAGTATGAAATATGGAAGGAGAAGTGGTTTTATAGTGATTTGTAGTAGTGGGTATTAAAATGTTGGTGAAGAAAAAAAATGTTGGAGCTTTTATGAGGTGTGTTAATGGAGATGGAAGGTTTTGAGAAGAGAAAGATGAAGTTGGAATGAGAGATAAATGTTTGACTTATGACATAAAGCCAATAAAACAAAAACATTTAAGTTTTCACACAAAAGCATTAAACACAAATAATTATTAAGCATAAAAAAATCTGGGAACCTGGAAGAAGAAGGCGTGTGGCAGGTCTGCTTGCTGGGAACCGGTTCTGCATTATAGGGAACCCGGTTCCTGGCTTTTGTAAAAATAGCGCTTCTGGAAAATGAACCAGGAACCGGTTCCTACCCATATGGGAACCGGGTTCCACATGCAAAAATGCCACAAACTTATGAGAGCCAATTAGAGAGCACCTTCATCCAGAATACCAAGTTTTCTTCGAAGCTTTTTGTTCTTGATGGACCAAAGAGATCCATGTGTAACAATTGTAGTGGCCTTGTAGTAGACACCACATTCTTAGATTTGAAAGTTGTTTTGGTCTGTTTGCCTTTTTGGCAAGCGCTGCATAATTTGTCTTTGATGAACTTCATCTTTGGTAGACCAATAACTAAGTCATGCTTAACTAATTTGTTCAAGTGCTCCATGTGAATGTGAGCAATCCTCTTGTGCCATAACCAAGCGTCATTGTTGTTTACCATAAGACATTGTACCTTCAGAGACAAATCATCTAAAGTAATCATGAAAATATTGTTAGTTCTTATACCTTTGAGTTTTACCTCATTGGTTGCCTCATCCATAATAAGACATTCTTCTTTGTTGAATTTGATCTTGAACCCTCTATCACAAAGTTGACTTATGCTAAGAAGGTTGTGCTTTAATCCTTCAACATAGAGAACATCCTCAATTTGAATGGATGGAGGTGTGCCAACTATTCCAACGCCAAGAATCTTTCCTTTGGTGTTGTCTCCATAGGTGACATACCCTTTGGCTTTATGTACTAGATATGAAAATTGGTGTACATCTCCTGTCATATGCTTTGAACATCCACTATCAAGATACCAAACATTTGATGTGAATTTCAAGCATACCTACACAAACAAATTATTCTTTGTTAGGTACCGAAGTTGCCTTGGGTCCTTCATAGTTAGTTCCCTTTTTCACCCACACATAATGCCCACTTGCTATACTAAAGTTTCTAACATAGCAAGCATTAGGTGTATGGCCTTTAATACCACAATAAAAACAAGTAGGTTCAAAGTTACTTCTATATCTAGAAGGATAAGATTTCTTCTTAGGAAATGTTTTCTTTTTCGATACATTAGCCTTTTTCTTTTGATGATTATGAACAACTTGCTCCCTTTTTACTTTCTTGGGATTGGAACTATTACTAGCCTTTACAAAAACAGTGGGATTGTTACTTGGTTTCTTAGAATTCACATAACCAAGACCCCTTTTATCATTTGGATAAAGTTGTTGGCTTAGTAATCCTTCCAATCCTATTTGTCCTTTTTCATATCGTTCAATGACTCTTTTCAATTGAACAATTTGAAAGACATTTGATTCACACTTGGAGCATGCAAAGTTTTCTTTTTCTTTAATAAAATTTTGTTTTTGAAGATCAAAATCTTTAGTCATGGTGTCAATTTTTTCTAAACAAATTAGAAGTTCTTTTTCTTGATTTGACACCTTTTTGTATAAACTTTTGCATTCTTTCAAGAGTTCATCAATAGCACTTTGAACATCATCATCAAAAAGATTAAATTCATTACTAACCTCTTCTTCATCGTCGGAGTGATGTGAAGCCATTAATGCTAGATTTGCACATTCGTCGCTTTCCGAATCGGATGAAGAACTCATCTCATTATCTTCCCAAGCAACATAAGCCTTTTTGTTCTTGAACTCCTTTTTGCCTTTGAATCCATTTTTCTTGGAGAGTTTTGGATAGTCCGGCTTTATGTGACCTTGCTTTCCACATTCATAACATGTGACATCTTGTGTTGATGTGGAGGCTTCTTTATCTTTATGATTATAAAATTTCTTCCTTTTGACAAAGTTAGCATTATGAAGATTATTTTTATGACCAAAGTATTTTCCTAACCTTTTTACAAGAAGCAAGAAGTTTTCATCTTCTTCCGATGCATCTTTATCTTGACTTTCTTTTAAATCAACTTTCAAAGCAATGCCTTTGGATTTCTTCTCTAGATTCTCATGTTTTTCAAGTCTACCGAGTTACGTTTCGTATTCTTGAAGTTTGCCAAATAATGTAGCGGAAGTCATTGCGGAGAGACTTTTCTTTTCCGAGATTGCCGTTACCTTTGGTTGCCATTCCCTAGTCAATGATCTAAGGATTTTCAAGTTGAGTTCATCATTTGTCAAGGTTTTACCAAGAGCATTTAAGTGATTTGTCAAATGCACAAATCTCTTTTGTAAGTCAAGAATGGATTCTCCGGGCTGCATTTAAAATAGTTCATATTCTTGACTCAAGGTATTTAGCCTTGATCTTTTTACTTCAGCCGTTCCTTCATGAGTTTGAACCAGGGTATCCCATATTTCTTTTGCTGTTTTGCAGTTCGAGACACGGAAAAATTTGTCCATACTGAGTGCACCTTGAAGAAGGTTTATTGCCTTTTTGTCATAGAGAACTTTCTTTTTATCATCGTCGTCCCGTGCAGTTTTGGGCTTTGCAGAACCAACGCCATTGATTACCGATATCGGGATAAATGGACCATTTTCAACAGCATCCCATACTTCCTCTCCTTGCGCTTCTAAATGCGCCTTCATGCGTATTTTCCAAAAGTCAAAATATTCACCACAGAATAGAGGAGGCTTGTTGTTACTACCACCATCTCTGAAAACTGGTTGATGATTTGCGGAAGCCATTCTGGATCTTTAGGAACAAGTTACCTATAACTTGCTCTGATGCCAATTGTAAGTCTCAGAGTGCCTAAGAGGGGGGGGGGGGGGGGTGAATTAGGTCTTATAAAAATTTATTCGGTTTTATGAGAATGCTTGGTAGTAATTTTGGTTAAGTGTTTGAAGGTTTTGATTATCTTTATCTTTTCTTGATTATGGTGATGAAAGCGATAAATGCGAAAAAGTAAAGAACACGGTGATATATCCTGGTTCCCCTCACAATCCGAGAGTACTCCAGTCCCCTTTCCAACACGAAAGAGATTTCACTATAGTTAGAATGATTGTACAGCCTATGCTTACTATCTAACCTATAGGGTGATCAAAGGTTCTTAACACCTTTAAGACCAAACAAACACTAATGTGAATGAAGAACAATCCTCTTCAAATCACAACACTTACTTCCAACAATCCTGGATAGTAAGGGAATAATTTCTTTAAGTAATACAATGATTTATTTGAAGTAGATGGATAGCACTATCAATCTTCAATTGATCTTCTTCTTCAAGACAAAAACAATTCTCAAACAATGTATATAAATGTTCACAATGTATGAATGAAACTTGTAATGATTTATTGAAAGTGTATATGGCAAGTTTCACAAAATTATGAACACATGAAAGTATGAATTCAATTTTGAATGAATGAGAAAATTGTTTAATGAAGAAGGTTTTTTGTTAATTTGAAAATTGAAGCATTCTTTTTTTTGAAATAAGAAAACCTGCAACATTTTATAAGTCACAAGAACCTCTTCATTCATGCCAATTCATATGAAAAGTTGCAATGCATTCATGAAAAGATACCACTTGAAAGATGTTTAAAAAATAAAAGAAAAGCTGCACTGGTTCGCTAGGAACCGGTTCCGACACTGACAGAACCCGGTTCTTAGTGAACGTTATAAATCAGATTTCAAAAATATTATGCAGGAACCGGTTCCCCTATTGGTACAACCCGGTTCCTGGTACAAAAACCAGGGACATGTTTTTTGAGATAGTCTGGAACCCGGTTCCCAGTTAGGGAGGAACCGGTTCCTAAAGGGTTATTTTCAAAAATATAATTTGAAAAATATTTCAAACAAAGTTTTTCTTGATGTTAAAATTATGTGATATGTATATGTTGAAGAATGCATATTTTTGTGAACATGTATATTCAAGGTTAAGAATTATTTATACCATATTGACATTTGATAATTCTTCAATAATTCTTCAATAATCTTCAAGACTTTTATATGATGTTGATAAGCTTTTTGCACATCCTTTGAATGTTGATGTCCATGTTGTCTTCATCAAAACAAATGCTTTAAATATGACTTGAGAAGCTTGCAATTACAGATCCTGCAAGTTACCAGAGAGATTAAATAACAGTCATTAAGATTATTTGATAGTTTAGAGGACTAGCGGTTGTTTACCAGAAATCACTGTAAACAAATTGGCACGCCCGGTGGGACAAATCATTGGTCGTAACAAAATTTAAAACAAAGTAAAGATTGTTAGGATATAATCATTGTAAAAGTCCTTTCTGAGTGATAAGTTCATTGTTATATGAACCTTAGAAGTTGTAGAATAACCAATAGCAACCAACCCTTACCCAGAAGAAAACGTAATAACAAGATGTCTAATCCAAACAATCAACAAGGGGAACAAAATATTCCACATGGAACAGGCACTAATATGTCTGCTTCGACGGGAACGTCTAATGCGATCCCTTCGAGCGCACAGTCTGTTGTATCCTCTACCAGTAGCGTGGCCACTGTGATCGGTGGATCTGGAACTGACTGTTTAACGCTGGTTCGCGAAATGTCGCGGTAAGCAAGAGTCGCCACCGTCTTTTATTTTCTCCAACATGGACAGGACAAAAGCACAGCAAAATTCCTTATGAGAATAGTTCTCGGTTCGGGAGGTAGATTTATAGAAAGCGAAGGTGTTAGCACCCTTTCTATCCATGGTTATCCATGGGCTCTTAGGTACTTGCTCATTTGTGTTTTCAAAAGTGTTTGCTTTTCAATGGTGAGCGGGTTTGAAAAAAGTTTCGTTTAAAGTTTCAGATCGACTCTTGTATCAGTCCTCAAGAGTGTTTGAAAAATTGTTTTGAAAGCTTTTTGAAAAGTGTCGGTGTGAAAAGAAGTTTTGATTTGTTTTGAATTAGAGCAAGTATCCATGAGTCATCTACCTACCCTAAGGAATTAGGCTGTGTAAATGTCCTTAAGGTAATGCCATCCCACCATTGAGAGGTAGGTAGCGCCACCGTTGGAGGTGTTCGGGTCAATTCGTTTGTTAGGGACAGTGTGGTCACCAGAGCAACAATAGGATACCTTAGAAGCTACCCCTATGCCATAGATCATGGACATAAGGACTTACTAAAACGTCCTATACTCGACGACCACGTTTCGAGGGGCAAGGCAACAGTGAGGCGTACCCTAAGAGTGATGTGTGAATTTGTGTATTGTTTTCAGTTATGCCATTATCTTTGATCATGCATTTGGTGAGCTACGCTTGTTTTTATTTTTGGCCATACATTCTTTCATGCAAAGTTTAGCAGTTTAAAAGTGCGGAAATTAAAGTGCGGAAAATAAAGTCCTACGCTATTACAAGGCGCGGGTCTATACATCGCCAAATTTAACAAAGACCCGTTTTGGATAAAAATGCGGAAAGTAAAACCTAATTACTATTACAAGGCTTGAGCAATTACATAATATTCATAAAGAAAAATAAGATAAACGCGCGAAAAGGAATTAGGATCGAATATTCGAGGGCGTTGGACCCTTTAAAGATTAAAGGTTAATTAATTATTAAATTAAAGAAAAGAAGTTGTTTTTTGTGGTTTTTGGTATTTATGAAATAAAGAAAAAAATTAAAATTAAAAGAAACCCTAATTCTAAATATTTTTATTTGTTGAAGAAAAAGATTAAAGTTTTAACCTAATTTACTAAAGAATTTATATACATGTTTATTTACAAAGCTAAATTAGTAATTAATAATAATGATAATAAAAAAATATTTATTTATTTAAGAAAAAGGATGAAAATGTTACAAACCCTAATTTCTACATATTTTAATTTGTTAAGAAAAAGATTTAAAATTGAAAACCTAATTTTACTAAATTAATGGTTTAAAGATTTATTTACAAAAATATTAATGAATTAAATATTAAATAAACATATTTTTAGTTTTGATTTTTCTGTATTTATTTTTATTATGAAAATTATTTTTGTGAAATTAATAAAACAATAAAAAAACAATTAGAAGAATTAAAATTGAAAGGAATTAAAATTAAAAAGAAAGTGCAAACCAGGGGGTGTCAGGCCCCAAAAGGAGGTTTGTTGAAAGCAGTTTGGCCCAACAGATTCCAGGCCCTTTTGACTTTCAATGATCATGTGGGGAGCAGTTGACTAACGCGTATGGTAGGCTGCATGTTATGGCCTTTGGATGAGATTTCATGGCCATGTGGCAAGCCTATCTGTGAAGGCGTATGGTGGACCTTTGAGGGCATACTGCATAGAAACACATTAGAGAAAAAATTATTGAATAAGTGAGGGGACCTGGGAATCGAACCCAGGTCCCAGCGTTTACCAAACGAGTGTCCAACCATCTGAGCTAACGCGCGCTTTTGTTATTATTATGGAACGTGATCATTATAATGGAAGACAAGCGCTAGTGGTGTTAAAACAAAAATCACGCGCGAACATTTGAACCACCTAGTTATGCTTTGACACGCCAGCTTCTTCTTCGCTTGTCCTGAAAAATAAGAAACAGATAGCGGGGGTTTTAAACCCCCACTAACACAGCCATGGAAAAATAGCGATTAGCAGATGGGCCAATATAAATTGGGCGCGAGGTGTGGATTTGCTTCGTTTGGAGGTCACGATTCCAATGGTACCAGTTTGAATGGCCAATTTTTCCATATACAGAAACCCCTAAAATTGGAGCTCTGAAACCCTAGGACACGTCCATGGTGAATTCCTATTTAGGCAGCCATTCTTCAATTGAATGGTACCATTAGCTTCAGAATGTCATTGTTAGTATAAATCCACAGTTAAAAATCATGAATCATGCATGGAAATTAAAACACGATTATGGATAATTTTGAAAGGAAAGCAATTATGTTCTACCAATTCCTTGTGCGTGGAGACTTGGTTTCGATTGCAAAAGCTTCCTGGATCCCTTGGCAATGTATTGGAATGCGTTTGGAGCTTTGAATCGTGCTCTAGATATGAAAACAGTTTCAAGGTTTTTAGCCAAAATTTGCAATGTTGTTCTTGGTTTTCAGCGCAGCCTCCCTGTTTAATGGAATAAGTTTAGGTTATGCATATGTAACTGAATGGAATTAGGTCAAAACCAAGCCCATGGGTTCATGCATTGATGATTTGGAGATTTGATTTTCCATGATATCAATTTCAATCTTTTTGCCATGAAACTATTGCCAATCATGAGAGATATTGCCTTTTTGAATGTGAAACGAAATCCTTAGCACATAATGAATGAATTCTCTGCACAAAAAGATTTGAAAGATATTATTTGATATTTTTTCATATTTAAATTTAATTAAGTGAATTAATAATAATAAAAATTCAAATAATTAATCAAAAATAAGAAAATACATCCCTTTGAGGTCAATGGGTCGTGCATAGCATTTGGGTAATGATTCATGGAAGAAATTGAGGCCCATTAGCAATTTTGAGGTATTTGAATCAAAGTTGACTTTTCAAAATTCCCAAAAATTTCACAACTTCTACAAGGCATATCTTGCTCAATTTTTAAGCTATGATCATGTTCTTGGACATTTTGGAAAGGTCTTGAAGTCCTCTAACCAATGTCTTTGGTCCCATGTAATTTTGATTTACCAATCTCAAGTTATGGTCTTTGACTTAAAGTGCCTTTTTGTTGACTTTTGAAAATGACCTATAATGTTGAAATTGATAACTTTTTGTGAGAGCATTTCTTGGACTTGAAGTGTGAAGATGAGTTGTAGGAAATGTCATTCTATTCAAAATGAGCTTTGGATGGGATTTTTCTGATAAACCATGAAGAAGTTATGCCCTGGTCAATTTGCAGTTGACTTTTTCAACTGTCCAAAAATAGAAACTTTGCATCTTGAGACCTTTTGAGCCATGCTTTGAGAATCATGATCAAGAATTGATCAAATGATGTTTGTGGCTTCAAAATAAGATGTTGACCAAAAATTTGGATTTTTGACTGTCAAATGACCATTTTGCCCCTACAGTTGACTGTGAAGCATTTAGGGTTTTTGACTGTGCAATTTGATGCTGTGAGTCTTGAAACTTGGCATATGGATGCTTGACAATGTATGTGGGCATGTGGGACTTGATTGGACCCTTGAAAACTTCAATTTCTTTGCCAGAACCAAAACCCTAATTTTGACTGTGTTAGGAGGCAATTGGACTGTGCAACCCTTGAGAGCTTTTGAACCTTGATCTTGGCAAATCTTGAAGAATATGGGAGGGCAAATTTTGGGGTACAACAGTTGCCCCTGTTCAATCTTCTTAGACCTGAGGATGTAGATTGGCTGGCGTGCCTTTCGTAATCCAAGGGTAGAAGATGATTGAACACTAGAGTGCCCAGAAATTTGCACTCACATAGTAGAGTATCAGCAGTGTGATAGCGGGAATGGGCTTACAGATGCCATTTGGAGTGAGAGTGGATGGGAGGATGGGCTTATAGATGCCATCTGGAGATATGACGGAACCTTGTCGGGAATGGGCTTATAGATGCCATTTGGAGACTGTCGGTTTGTGGACGGGCTTATAGATGCCATCTGGAGGTGTCGATCGCGTAGGAGATTCCTTAGCGAGAACCTGCATACCTGAAAAAGAAAGATAATTACCTGGCCTGTTACAGGAGTTGATCTTCAAAACTCTTTATGTAGATGTGCCCTGGCTGGATACAGGAATCGAATCTTTAAACTCTTCAGACGTGCCCTGGAAAGATACATGAATCAAGTCCGGAGAATATAGTCGTCAATAGATACACCCTGGCAAGATACAGGAATCGGATCTTCAAACTCTTCAGACATGCCCTGGCGAGATACAGGAATCGAGTCTGGTAATGTTAGTCGTCAACAGATACACCCTGGCAAGATACAGGCATCGGATCCTCAAACTCTTCAAACGCACCCTGGCAAGATATAGGAATCGGGTCTGGTAATGTTAGTCGTCAACAGATACACCCTGGCAAGATACAGGCATCGGATCCTCAAACTCTTCAGACACACCCTGGCAAGATACAGGAATCGGGTCTGGTAATGTTAGTCGTCAACAGATACACCCTGGCAAGATACAGGCATCAGATCCTCAAACTCTTCAGACGCACCCTGGCAAGATACAGGAATCGGGTCTGGTAATGTTGGTCGTCAACAGATACACCCTGGCGAGATACAGGAATCAGATCTTCGAACCCTTCAGACGCACCCTGGCAAGATACAGGAATCAGGTCTGGTAATGTTAGTCGTCAACAGATACACCCTGGCAAGATACAGGCATCGGATCCTCAAACTCTTCAGACGCACCCTGGCAAGATACAAGAATCGGGTTTGGTAATATAGTCGTCAACAGATACACCCTGGCAAGATACAGGCATCGGATCCTCAAACTCTTCAGACGCACCCTGGCAAGATACAGGAATCAGGTCTGGTAATATAGTCGTCAACAGATACACCCTGGCGAGATACAGGAATCGGATCTTCGAACCCTTCAGATGCACCCTGGCAAGATACATGAATCGGGTCTGGTAATGTTAGTCGTCAACAGATACACCCTGGCGAGATACAGGAATCAGATCTTCGAACCCTTCAGACGCACCCTGGCAAGATACAGGAATCGGGTCTGGTAATGTTAGTCGTCAACAGATACACCCTGGCAAGATACAGGCATCGGATCCTCAAACTCTTCAGACGCACCCTGGCAAGATACAGGAATCGGGTCTGGTAATATAGTCGTCAACAGATACACCCTGGCAAGATACAGGAATCGGATCCTTAGTTGCGACCATTGATGGTAATCATCTTTGTACTGACTTTTGCCCTGAAAAGACAAAACGTTAGTTGTATGTGATGCCATGACGTATGACATGCGGGATGTTCTCAGAATAAGTGAGATCGTATGTTCATGATGCGTATATGCATGCTATAATGTATGAAGATGTGTTTATGAATTCTGTTTTCGTCTAGGAAAATAAATCCTTGACGGGTGCCAGGAAGTTAACTCCTGGGCTGATGTTGAAGAATAGTGCTTCTTGTTTCCGCTGGGGGATGGTAGTTGCAAGAATACCGGTAGGAGAAGATGACTCCGTTGGGGAATAAACTTGGCGAATAGATTACTCTGCGGGGGAGAATTACTCTGGCGACTTCACTGGGGAAAATGCTCTGTGGGGAGAGAGGTACTTTGCTGGGAGTAGAATAAGAACTCCGCTGGGGATACCATTGTTGTGCTATGTTGGAAGGTTTGATGAACTTCGCTGGGGGGTAGGAAGAATTCACCGGGGACGATCTTTCCGTGGTTACTGGCTGAGGATAACCCAGTTATAAGCTCTGGCGAGGAAATAACCTTTGAATAAAGCCGGGAGACGCGTTCGTGCTCTGCAGGTGACAAGCTTCCAGCATCTACTGGGGACAAGCTTCCTGCTGGGGAGATGGATTCCATTTTCCTGGGGAACTTCTGGACTGGATTCTCCTGGGGAAATTTTTGAACTGTATTGGGGAAGTGGCTCCGCTGGATGTCTGGTATACTACCGGGGAAGGTTGAGATTTTCTGGGGATAATCCAACTTCCTTAAGGCTGACTGAGTAGGCTAACTCTGCTTGGGGAGTTTGTGTAGGGTTGCCTGATGATGAGCTCATGTAAAACTGCATCCTTGAAAATAGAGAACCTGTGTAGGGTTGACGGATGATGAGCTCGTGTAAAACTGCATCTGAAGTGGAGAAGGAACCGGTGTAGGGTTTACTGATAATGAGTTCGTGTAAAACTGCGTCTAGAGCTGAAAAGGGAAACATGTGTAGGGTTTCTTGATGACGAGTTCGTGTAAAACTGCATCTTTGGAAAGAGAGAACCTGTGTAGGGTTTCTTCGGGATAAGTTCGTGTAAAACTTCTTGGAGGAACCGGGGTAAGGTTACTTCGGGATAAGTCCGTGTAAGACTTCTGGAGGAACCGGGGTAAGGTTACTGCAGGATAAGTTCGTGTAAAACTTCAGGAGGAACCGGGGTAAGGTTACCTTATGATGAGCCCGTGTAAAACTTCATCTGAAAGAAAAGGAACCGGTGTAGGGTTGCCTGAAAACGATCAAGTAGATAATTGTCCTGTTTGGTTTCAGATATTAACCCACGATCAGTCGTTCACAGAATTTTCCTGGCTTGTTACCGGTGTTGATCTGGAACTTGTAAAGGGAGATGGTAATCATCTTTTGATTGACCTTTCCTTGGTACTTTGGTTGACAGAGCAACTGGATGGCCTGGACAACTTATTATTGCCCCTGTTCCTGAGGTGAGGGAAGAAGATACCTGTGGAGGTGCTTGATGACTGCCGATTGACAACTCTTCTTCTAGTAGGCAAGTGACGAGATGTCGGGAGATAGTCGTACGCTTTGATCCCTAATTTTTGCCTGGACCGCCCTTTCGGGTTTTCAGTCCACCGGGATACCCATTTTTGCCCAAGCCGCCTTTTCAGGTTTTCGACTTGCCGGGTGTACAAATTTTTCTTTTTCATCCCTTATTTTTGCCCGAACCCTTTTGGTTCGTCGGGAAGCCCTTATTTTTGCCTAGGCCAGTCGACCTAGCGGGTCTTTGATTATGCGTAGTATTTTTTCGACTATGTCCACGTTTTCAGAGTGTAGGGAGTTGCCCCTGTCAGTAGGGTTGTGTTGTCATACCACCAGAAGATCTTCGTTTGATCGTCCAATGCCCCAAGTGATCCAGATGGAGATTTGCCCCGGGCTGTTTGGCATTTTGAGAGATTCTCCGAATCTTGACTAGATTGCCCCAGATGATGGACAATGCTCATGTCTGCCCCTTGATTGGGAATGCTTTTGTTCATCAGATATTCATCGTGCGAACTTCTATGCTGTTCAAACAAAAAGTCATATGCAAACAAAGTTATGTTAAAAATGCAAAGCTTATGTCTGTCTTGAATTTTTTTTGAAAAGGCATTTTTCATAAACACAAGTGAGTCTTTTGTAAACTGTGATGTCAACTCGTTGTTTTACCGCAAGCCTTAAGGAGTCAGGATACCTTTCGTAACAGTATGCCTTCGAAATAACCCATGCTTCAGCTAGGACTTTTAAAGGTTGTAGCGTGGCCAGGTTCACGGTTTAAGAAACAAAGGATAAAGGCTCGAATTTATTTGTACCCACCCGTTCTTCGTGATGTTCTTCAATCCTAAACTCAGCTGATCGTGCGCTAGACCTTGTTTGAGTCTTTGTCTTGATATACCAATGATGGTTAGGATATTTGACAATTTATTTTGAATAGGCAGTCATTTTTTGTTGAGGGTTTGTAGGACCTCTTCCTTTTTGATTGAGTTATCCCTAAATTTTGCCTGAACTGTTTCTTTTTGTAATTACAGTCAGCGGGATGCCCCAGTTTTGTAAGTCTCCTTCATAGGTTTTGACTTTTTGGGATTTTCATTTATTTTTTGGTAATGACTGCCTGTCCTTATGATTATTCTGAACCATCACTGTCTTTTGTTTTTGGAAGGACTCCTTTGGTGTCATTCGTTGTGCACCTAGATCAACTGAGAGAACTACCCTGCCCCAGGTTATGATTAAGGGTTTTAATTTCGAAAAGAAAACTCCTACTTCTTTGGCTCAAAGGGGTTGACGAGGGATTATCTTCCTTATAACTCCAGTGTTTAGGATTTGAAACAATGCCTGTACCTCATCAGCGGGGTCTGTTCAAAAGCATACTGTAAAGATCGTGGTATCATTTTCGTCATCCTCCCTCAAGAGGCTTAGAATTATTAACCGAGCGTTGATCATCACACAAAAATATGAAAGCAATTTGCAATATAGTGAACACGAATATATTGATTCACAACAGACATGTGCGATGCATTAATAAAATAACAATGTTTGTCATGAATAAATGTTTAAACAATCAAAGAAAAGTACAACTTGAACATTCGAATGAACAAAAGTTTTCTAGTCTCAGGGCTTGTCATTTCAAATGGTGAATCCTGTAGGGATGGCAGGAGCATTCAGCCTGACCCACTTGGGTGAAATCCACTGCCCCTTCATTAATCAGGTCCTGGACTTTGTTCTTCAGAGCCCAGCAGTCGGCAGTGTCATATCCGGGACTATCGGAGTGGTATGCACATCTTCTGTTGGGATGATAGTTAGGAGCAGAGATGTTGGGGTTCCGGGGAGGAGCCTTGAGTGTAATCAGATTCAACCTCATCAGGTGTTGTAGAGCTTGAAACAACGGCATGTTGAGCTGGGTGAATTTCCTCTTGGACCTGCTTGGCTTACTCTGATCAACCTGTTGCTCTGGGCGAGGTTGATGCTGGGCTTGTGAAGTGGTAGAAATTTGGAGAGGTCTATTCTTCACCATACCAGACTCTTGTCCTCTTGGAGGCTGATCAATGACCTGGTCCCTGACTTGGACTGTTTGCTTCATGTTGTATCTCTCTTGGTGAAGCTGGTTGACCATGGTTCTCAACTCTTCTTGCTCCCGAGCCAAGCCTTAGATAAGAGCCATTTGCCCCAGCACTAGAGTTCTCAGCGCATCCACCTCAGCTTGCAGATGTTTCAGCCGTTCGTCCTTATCATCCTCAGCACTGTTCCTGACCAAAGTCCCCATGAGAAGTGTTCTCAGCTCTTCCTGCCCCTTGGATAGATTCAGGAGGATTTCCCCGAACCGAGTCTCTTGAGCATGAAGGTCCTGGTTGTATTGTTGGGAAGCCATTGCTGAAATAAACAGCGAAGAGGGTAAGAGACCTGTCAAAAGGGTACCTGCAATGCAATGATATGTATGATATGCATGCAATGTTTTCAAGGATCTCGCGGGGTAAACAAGAAAAATTGTTAGAATCTGAATCCGGTAGCTTGATTGAAGGAACTTCATGTTGTTGAGAGTCCTTCTTCAAGAGTCAAGGCTCACCATATCGAGTGGGTCATAGCCCCTAACTCGAGTTATCATGTTTTGATCTCCAAACAACTTTGGCTAGAGGAACCTTCTTCAAGTGTCAAAGCTCACCATATCAAGTGGGTCATAGCCTCTGACTCAAGTCATCGTGCTTGGATTTTTGGACCACCTTGGCTAGAGGAAAATAAATCCTCTTTGCCCCTTGCTAGACATCTGGTTTATCATGACCTGCATCACAGACCCTTGAGATCCTTGAAATGGATTAGTCCTTATGCAGGATGTATGCAATGGTATGATGGCATGATGTTATGCTATGCATGGAATAATGTAGGTAAACCCTGTAATGAGTCCCAATTAAGGACTGTAAACAAAACCTGCAACGAACTCATGGGTCAGATAACAAGCATGCAAGTAGTCAAGTATTAAGGCACGCAAGTCACACAGAGAGCCCTTAGAGTTTAGGCCAGCATGGAGTTCAGGTATTACCCTCTTTCAGTTTGTTGGTTAAGACCTGTCCTATCAAAAGTAACCGGGTTCTAGAGGATCCCAATATCATTGACTACCCTCAATCGGTCATAACTCCAGCATCACAATCTTTTCTTGCGGCCAGAACCATCGCGAGAGTTTAGCCTCAATGGGTGTAGCATACTGCTACTGTTCTATAAGCCAAGTTGGGTCATTTAAGGTTCTAAGGTCAGTTGGTGCTTAATGACTCCTTAGAAGACCCATATTCTCCTCGTTGTGACACAAGGGATATCGGTACAGACCAAGGTGCCACACCAACGTAGCCACTGCTTCACCCGTGTCGGTCTACGCCGGACAGGTCCCTCACAGCTTATGCTACCTAAAAGGGTATCCCCAGATCCGGGTTAGGATCTATGAAGCTCCAAGACAAAACCCACAAATAATAAAGCAAACAAAACAATCAATTGAAAACATAAGTGTTATCTAATCCTAAGGTACACCTCACTTTAAAATGGTCCCCAGCAGAGTCGCCAGTTCTGTGATCGGTGGATCTGGAACTGACTGTTTAACGCTGGTTCGCGAAATGTCGCGGTAAGCAAGAGTCGCCACCGTCTTTTATTTTCTCCAACATGGACAGGACAAAAGCACAGCAAAATTCCTTATGAGAATAGTTCTCGGTTCGGGAGGTAGATTTATAGAAAGGGAAGGTGTTAGCACCCTTTCTATCCATGGTTATCCATGGGCTCTTAGGTACTTGCTCATTTGTGTTTTCAAAAGTGTTTGCTTTTCAATGGTGAGTGGGTTTGAAAAAAGTTTCGTTTAAAGTTTCAGATCGACTCTTGTATCAGTCCTCAAGAGTGTTTGAAAAATTGTTTTGAAAGCTTTTTGAAAAGTGTCGGTGTGAAAAGAAGTTTTGATTTGTTTTGAATTAGAGCAAGTATCCATGAGTCATCTACCTACCCTAAGGAATTAGGCTGTGTAAATGTCCTTAAGGTAATGCCATCCCACCATTGAGAGGTAGGTAGCGCCACCGTTGGAGGTGTTCGGGTCAATTCGTTTGTTAGGGACAGTGTGGTCACCAGAACAACAGTAGGATACCTTAGAAGCTACCCCTATGCCATAGATCATGGACATAAGGACTTACTAAAACGTCCTATACTCGACGACCACGTTTCGAGGGGCAAGGCAACAGTGAGGCGTACCCTAAGAGTGATGTGTGAATTTGTGTATTGTTTTCAGTTATGCCATTATCTTTGATCATGCATTTGGTGAGCTACGCTTGTTTTTATTTTTGGCCATACTTCTTTCATGCAAAGTTTAGCAGTTTAAAAGTGCGGAAATTAAAGTGCGGAAAATAAAGTCCTACGCTATTACAAGGCGCGGGTCTATACATCGCCAAATTTAACAAAGACCCGTTTTGGATAAAAATGCGGAAAGTAAAACCTAATTACTATTACAAGGCTTGAGCAATTACATAATATTCATAAAGAAAAATAAGATAAACGCGCGAAAAGGAATTAAGATCGAATATTCGAGGGCGTTGGACCCTTTAAAGATTAAAGGTTAATTAATTATTAAATTAAAGAAAAGAAGTTGTTTTTTGTGGTTTTTGGTATTTATGAAATAAAGAAAAAAATTAAAATTAAAAGAAACCCTAATTCTAAATATTTTTATTTGTTGAAGAAAAAGATTAAAGTTTTAACCTAATTTACTAAAGAATTTATATACATGTTTATTTACAAAGCTAAATTAGTAATTAATAATAATGATAATAAAAAAATATTTATTTATTTAAGAAAAAGGATGAAAATGTTACAAACCCTAATTTCTACATATTTTAATTTGTTAAGAAAAAGATTTAAAATTGAAAACCTAATTTTACTAAATTAATGGTTTAAAGATTTATTTACAAAAATATTAATGAATTAAATATTAAATAAACATATTTTTAGTTTTGATTTTTCTGTATTTATTTTTATTATGAAAATTATTTTTGTGAAATTAATAAAACAATAAAAAAACAATTAGAAGAATTAAAATTGAAAGGAATTAAAATTAAAAAGAAAGTGCAAACCAGGGGGTGTCAGGCCCCAAAAGGAGGTTTGTTGAAAGCAGTTTGGCCCAACAGATTCCAGGCCCTTTTGACTTTCAATGATCATGTGGGGAGCAGTTGACTAACGCGTATGGTAGGCTGCATGTTATGGCCTTTGGATGAGATTTCATGGCCATGTGGCAAGCCTATCTGTGAAGGCGTATGGTGGACCTTTGAGGGCATACTGCATAGAAACACATTAGAGAAAAAATTATTGAATAAGTGAGGGGACCTGGGAATCGAACCCAGGTCCCAGCGTTTACCAAACGAGTGTCCAACCATCTGAGCCAACACGCGCTTTTGTTATTATTATGGAACGTGATCATTATAATGGAAGACAAGCGCTAGTGGTGTTAAAACAAAAATCACGCGCGAACATTTGAACCACCCAGTTATGCTTTGACACGCCAGCTTCTTCTTCGCTTGTCCTCAAAAATAAGAAACAGATAGCGGGGGTTTTAAACCCCCACTAACACAGCCATGGAAAAATAGCGATTAGCAGATGGGCCAATATAAATTGGGCGCGAGGTGTGGATTTGCTTCGTTTGGAGGTCACGATTCCAATGGTACCAGTTTGAATGGCCAATTTTTCCATATACAGAAACCCCTAAAATTGGAGCTCTGAAACCCTAGGACACGTCCATGGTGAATTCCTATTTAGGCAGCCATTCTTCAATTGAATGGTACCATTAGCTTCAGAATGTCATTGTTAGTATAAATCCACAGTTAAAAATCATGAATCATGCATGGAAATTAAAACACGATTATGGATAATTTTGAAAGGAAAGCAATTATGTTCTACCAATTCCTTGTGCGTGGAGACTTGGTTTCGATTGCAAAAGCTTCCTGGATCCCTTGGCAATGTATTGGAATGCGTTTGGAGCTTTGAATCGTGCTATAGATATGAAAACAGTTTCAAGGTTTTTAGCCAAAATTTGCAATGTTGTTCTTGGTTTTCAGCACAGCCTCCCTGTTTAATGGAATAGGTTTAGGTTATGCATATGTAACTGAATGGAATTAGGTCAAAACCAAGCCCATGGGTTCATGCATTGATGATTTGGAGATTTGATTTTCCATGATATCAATTTCAATCTTTTTGCCATGAAACTATTGCCAATCATGAGAGATATTGCCTTTTTGAATGTGAAACGAAATCCTTAGCACATAATGAATGAATTCTCTGCACAAAAAGATTTGAAAGATATTATTTGATATTTTTTCATATTTAAATTTAATTAAGTGAATTAATAATAATAAAAATTCAAATAATTAATCAAAAATAAGAAAATACATCCCTTTGAGGTCAATGGGTCGTGCACAGCCTTTGGGTAATGATTCATGGAAGAAATTGAGGCCCATTAGCAATTTTGAGGTATTTGAATCAAAGTTGACTTTTCAAAATTCCCAAAAATTTCCCAACTTCTACAAGGCATATCTTGCTCAATTTTTAAGCTATGATCATGTTCTTGGACATTTTGGAAAGGTCTTGAAGTCCTCTAACCAATGTCTTTGGTCCCATGTAATTTTGATTTACCAATCTCAAGTTATGGTCTTTGACTTAAAGTGCCTTTTTGTTGACTTTTGAAAATGACCTATAATGTTGAAATTGATAAATTTTTGTGAGAGAATTTCTTGGACTTGAAGTGTGAAGATGAGTTGTAGGAAATGTCATTCTCTTCAAAATGAGCTTTGGATGGGATTTTTCTGATAAACCATGAAGAAGTTATGCCCTGGTCAATTTGCAGTTGACTTTTTCAGCTGTCCAAAAATAGAAACTTTGCATCTTGAGACCTTTTGAGCCATGCTTTGAGAATCATGATCAAGAATTGATCAAATGATGTTTGTGGCTTCAAAATAAGATGTTGACCAAAAATTTGGATTTTTGACTGTCAAATGACCATTTTGCCCCTATAGTTGACTGTGAAGCATTTAGGGTTTTTGACTGTGCAATTTGATGTTGTGAGTCTTGAAACTTGGCATATGGATGCTTGACAATGTATGTGGGCATGTGGGACTTGATTGGACCCTTGAAAACTTCAATTTCTTTGCCAGAACCAAAACCCTAATTTTGACTGTGTTAGGAGGCAATTGGACTGTGCAACCCTTGAGAGCTTTTGAACCTTGATCTTGGCAAATCTTGAAGAATATGGGAGGGCAAATTTTGGGGTACAACAGCCACAAATGGAGCAAGTGGCACGACAACCAATGGTTCTACCCTAGGAAATGCAGGGACCACTGGTTATCCCGGGGGATTCGTCCCACCATCAGGGACACAAACCCATTTCGCCACCCCACTAACTAGACCACCCGGTTTCGATGGTAACAGAACCAGAAATCCCTCTTATGGAATGCCAATGTCTTTTATGGCAGGTTTACACAATTCCACACAAATTCATCACCACAATTAGGGTCTGGATCTGGGGCTAATCAATTTATGACAAATAACCAAGGGTCAGTAGGTTATAGTGCAATGCCTATCTTAACCACAGAAAATCAGTTGGCCTTTAGGCAATTAATGGATGATAGTAACCATAATATGATAGGAGTGTTAGCGCAAACTATGCAAGAGATCTTTGCCCCAATAGTACAAAATGTAACTGTGACAAATAGAGAAAACGCGGATAACATGAGTCAAATAGCAGATTTTTTTGCTCCGCCAGAAAGGCGTAGGCAGAACCAGGCGGGGGTTCGAGCAAACATACCCATCATAGAGCAAATTGCTGATGACCCACCCTATAGACCAGCCAGAGAGGGGGTTAATTTGGGGGCAAGGGTCGAAAGGTTAGGCGCCCCAGTGATTCGAGAAGAACCACAAAGGGGAATTATAGAACCAGGGGAAAGGGTCGAAAGGCTAGAAGCCCCAGAGTTTCGAGAAGAACAACCTAGAGGAGTTGTCATGGTGGGACGAAATCAAGATGCTGATGCAGTCGTTCACAAAATTCGAAACGATAACATCTTGGCAGAAAATAATTTAACCACCATGATAG
Organism: Vicia faba; assembly: GCA_948472305.1. Taxonomy (NCBI): domain Eukaryota; kingdom Viridiplantae; phylum Streptophyta; class Magnoliopsida; order Fabales; family Fabaceae; genus Vicia; species Vicia faba. The sequence goes on along the minus strand of OX451737.1, from coordinate 555,716,706 downwards.
AGAGGATCATGGCCCAAAATGGCCTCAATACAGGAATTAGAAGGCCAAATTATGCCTCTCCTATATTAGATTACATAATGCATACTGATTTACCAAGGGGATATAAGGTCCCTAAGTTTACAAAGTTTGCTGGAGATACCAATGAATCAACAGTCGAACACATAGCCAGGTATCTAACCAAAGCAGGAGATATAGCAAATAATGAAGACCTTAGGATCAAATATTTCCCAAGTTCCCTAACTAAGAACGCTTTCACATGGTTCACCACTTTGCCTCCTGGGTCCATAGATACTTGGGTTCTGTTGGAGAGATTATTCCATGAACAGTTCTACATGGGACAATCTAAAATAAGTCTGAAGGAACTATCCAGTGTCAAAAGGAAGTTTACTGAACCCATAGATGAGTATCTGAATAGGTTCATACTTTTGAAATCTAGATGCTTCACAGTAGTTCCTGAACATGAGTTAGTCGAAATGGCTGTTGGCGGCCTGGATTACTCTATTCGAAAGAAATTAGACACACAATACTTGAGGGACATGGCTCAATTAGCCGATAGGGTTCGACAAGTCGAAAGGCTAAAGGAAGAAAAGGCCCGAGTTTTTAAAAATAACAAGAAAGAAAGGGTCTCCTATGTTGGAGCTGAGGAAGCAGAAGATTATCCCGAATTCGAAGAGGTCGAAATTGATCTCGCTGAATTGAAACAGGCTCCACCTTACTCTTGTAAATTATTAGTTCCCACAAAGGGGAAATGGATTGTTGAAAATGAGAAAAGTGACAAATTCCCAAAGAAGGTGTATACTTTCGATGTAACAAAGTGTGACGAGATTTTTGATTTGCTTGTCAAAGATGGCCAACTCATTGTGCCATCGAATGTCAAAATACCTCCTTTAGATCAAAGAAAGAAGCGAGGATTTTGTAAATATCATAGTTTCCTGGGCCACAAAACCTCATAGTGTTTTCTTTTCAGGGATCTGATTCAAAATGCAATTAAGAATGGCAGATTGAAATTCGCCGACAAACCAAGAATGAAAGTAGATGAAGACCCTTTGGATGTTGCAGACACCAATTACTCTGAGCCTGCATGCATTGTAGAAATCAATATGGTGGAAGCAGATCAAGATGACACTCCATTAGGAGAAAAAAGCACTGAGAATGAGAACTGGGTATTAGTCGAAGTCAACAAGGGGGTCACTGAGGACGTCCACAAGCAACTAGAAGCTTCGATCGAAGCAGTACCTTTGGCTGTTTCGAAAGAGATCCAGGCTACTGAAGGCCAGGAGAACCAAAAGCAAGAATTGAAACAGGTTACTGAAGGCCTGAGGCTAAAACTGGAGAAAGTCCAGATCACAAAGCCACCCTCCCCTCAGAAAGAAATATGGGATACTTTGGGAGAGCCCAGTGGGAAGTTTGACTACTTGGTGAAGTATTCTGCCCCAGAGAGTTCAAAAATCCGAATCGAAGATGTCGAACCTACAGGATGGGGAGATGATGACATAAAGGGGGAGGATATAGATGTCAACATGGTGGATATGGAGAGACCTCGTTCTGAAATGGAGGAGATGGAGAGATATTTAGAAAAAGAGAAATACAAAATGGAGGATAATTATGCTAGGGATGCCAGTCTTAAAGACTACCTCATGTTGTGCCACAAAGGAGATGCCGAAATGATACTATGCCCTAGATGCAGCATCATCTGCAACCAGAGAATTGCTGCAAACTTCGAGAGGAAACAAAGGGCACGAACTGGCATCAACTGGCGCCAGGATAACCAGTTATTCAGGTGTTACCCTAAAGCTGGAGAAAGTTTGTTGGAGTTTTTGGTTCGCTGTTACAAAGGGGCAACCAAATGCCTAGTATGCCCAAGGTGTTCTGCAGTGTACGATCAAAGTATGGCCAGAACCTTCGAAACAATCCCTTTCGCCCCATGCTGGAACCACCAAGAGACTGGTCAGATGGGCCAACGTTTCGATAGAAATTACACTCAACGAAGGCCTGATAGTCCTCATCCCAAAGGCGCACGAAGGGTAACGTTCAAAATTCCTGCTGAAATACCAACAGACAAATGGCTGCAAGTCAGAACTGACAAGGGCAAAGACAAATGGAGAAACAATGAGCGAAACGCACGCCACGCCGTGACATATAGAAGGCAGTTCAACATGGCAAAGAGGGAAGAAGTGAGGTTAGAAAACTACAAAGGAAGAAACCCCATGTCAAGATCACAATGGCGAAGGCAGCAGAGAATTCGAAAGGCTGAAAGGGAAGCTATGGCAAATAAAAGAGCAACTTCGATCAAAAACCAAGGAGAATCAAGCACCAACAAACCTACGACGAATAATCAACCTGAAGACAAACCCCCAGTTAGTAGGAGACTCTTCTCTGAAACACAACCAAATGAATCGAAGGAGTACACACCAGGTCCAGAAGAAGACGAGGATATGCTAACAGACAACTTCGAATCAGAGGGGGAGTCTTCACTCAATATCAATTGCAACGTGGTATCTGTACTACCTTGTGAGTTTGGACAGGAAACTGAAATCGAAGTGTATGAGGAGGATGATACAATAGATCTGATGAAGCATAGGCCAGTGTGTTACTACGTAATGGATAACGGAGCTGTCGAGGAGCAGAATGCTTTTTTCGAGCGCCCAGAGCCAGCTATGAAAAATCATCTGAAGCCATTATTCATTCGGGCAAAGGTTGGTGCCCATGGCGTAAATAAGGTCTTAGTAGATGGGAGCGCTGCAATTAACTTAATACCCCATTTCATGCTGAAAAAGTTAGAAATACGCGAGGGTGACATCAAACCCCACAACATGGTCCTATCCAATTATGAAGGGAAAATAGGTCAAACATTGGGGGTAGTTCAACTGGACTTGACGGTAGGATCGAGTTACAGGCCCACCATGTTCATGGTGATCGAAGCCAAAGCCAACTACAACTTGTTGTTGGGAAGAGAGTGGATCCATGGTGTAGGAGCAGTTCCTTCGTCAATGCATCAGAGGTTGGTTTTATGGAGAGAATATGGGATTGTGGAGAACATCGAAGCGGACCAGAGTTACTTCATGAAAACAGTCAACTTAGTTGACAAGAGAAATTATGACAAACATTTGGCCAAGATTGCTCCCTGTGCCCCTAACGATGAAATCAACAAAACCAGGAATGCACACTATTACATGACCCTTCGCCATGATGGCATGTATTGGGATAGAAGAATAGTCAGTGAAGATGAAGGAGTCGAAGGTACTACGCAAAGACGGCCAGCAGGCTGGGAATTCGACAACCTTGCTCATGATTGAGTCCTCCTTCTTCGAAAGGATTTCGGCCTATATGGCTGAGAACGACTGGAAAGCCGCCTTAGAGGCTGAAATAGATAAATTGGCTGTAGAAGTGAACAAAATAAATGGGGATGATTCGAAAGGCTCACCCTTTGAAGAATACGAAATAGATCAAAGGCTAGATGCCATCTATGATAAAGAACCCTTAGGCTTCGAGAAGGACCCCATAGACTCAGGTGCCAAAATGTTGGCGCAGGATTCGCTCGAAGAAGTGAATTTGGGGGATGAGAACACGAAAAGAATAACCTACATAAGCGTAAAACTTAATCCAGGCCTCAAGCAGGAAGTGATCGAAGTCCTCAAAAGAAACAAAGATTGCTTCGCGTGGGACTATGATGAAATGCCTGGTTTAAAGAGGGAGTTAGTGGAGCATCGACTTCCAATCAAGGATGGCAAGAAGCCCATCAAGCAGACTCCTAGAAGATTCGCACCAGCGGTTCTCACAAAGATCAAAGCTGAGATCGAAAGGTTGTTGCGCTGCAGATTCATCAGAACCACAAGGTATGTCGAATGGTTAGCGAATATAGTGCCTGTTATTAAGAAAAATGGCTCTCTGAGAATTTGCATAGATTTTAGGGATTTAAATACTGCAACCCCTAAAGATGAGTACTCCATGCCTGTGGCAGAAATGTTAATAGACTCTGCTGCAGGATTCGAATATTTAAGTATGTTAGATGGATACTCTGGGTACAATCAGATTTTTATTGCTGAAGAAGATGTTGCCAAGACAACATTTCGTTGCCCAGGAGCCTTAGGCACCTACGAATGGGTAGTGATGCCTTTTGGTTTAAAAAATGTTGGGGCAACTTATCAAAGGGCAATGAATTTGATTTTCCATGATTTCATTGAAACCTTTATGCATGTGTATATTGATGATATAGTCATCAAATCTATATCTACAGAAACCCATTTGCATCACTTGAGCCAATCATTCGAACGAATGAGAAAACATGGCTTAAAAATGAACCCCCTTAAGTGGGCATTTTTTGTGCAGGCTGGAGATTTCCTTGGCTTTGTGGTTCACAAAAAAGGAATCGAGACCAACCAAAATAAGACCAAAGCCATAATGGAGACGAAAGCACCTACATCAAAAAAGGAGTTGCAATCTTTGCTAGGGAAGATTAACTTTCTCAGAAGGTTCATTTCGAATCTAAGTGGAAGAACCCAAGCTTTTTCTCCGTTGCTTCGTTTGAAGCAAGGCCAAGCCTTCGAGTGGAACGAAGCCCATCAGGAGGCATTTGACAAGATAAAAAGATATCTCTCTCAGCCTCCCATCTTGTCTCCACCTTCATGGGGAAAGCCCATGAGATTGTACATATCTGCCTCTGAAGTTAGTATAGGTAGTATGTTAGCGCAAGAGGATAGCAATGGCATCGAAAGAGCCATATACTATTTAAGTAGGGTATTGAATGATGCAGAGACTAGATATAGCAATATAGAAAAGCTATGTCTCTGTTTGTACTTTTCTTGTATGAAACTTAAGTATTATATAAAGCCTGTTGACGTTTATGTTTCATCTCATTTCGATGTTATCAAACACATGCTTTCAAAACCAATAATGCATAGCAGAGTTGGTAAATGGGCTTTAGCCTTAACAGAATATTCTTTGACTTTCATGCCTTTAAGAGCTGTGAAAGGTGAAGTAATTTCTGATTTCATTGTGGACCATTCACTGGTCGAAAAGACTGTCATGGGTTACGTTGAGATGCAACCTTGGAAATTATATTTTGATGGTTCGACCCATAGGGATGGTAGTGGTGTTGGAGTTCTTATAATTTCTCCTGAAGGAATTCCAACAAAATTCAAGTATAAGTTAGATGGTCCTCGTTGTTCGAACAACGAAGCTGAGTACGAAGCGCTTATTATTGGACTTGAAGCTTTGTTGGAATTGGGGGCAACTAGAGTCGAAATTAAAGGAGACTCAGAGTTAGTGGTCAAGCAAATAACAAAGGAGTACAAATGCATAAAGGAAAATCTGATGACATACTTCGTCATAGTTAACAGGCTACTTAGAAAATTTGAATACATGGATATTCAACATATACCAAGAATAGAAAACCAAGAAGCAAATGACTTAGCACAGTTGGCTTCAGGTTATAAAGTTTCTACCAAAAACTTTGAGGACTTGGTCGAATTAAGAGGTAGGGTTATGGCTACTAGATTCATACCATCAGATCTAGAGAATATAAAATTAGGTTATGCTGATAAGCAGGGATTCGAAGTATTAGCCATAGACACCTTATCAGATGCAGATTGGCGAAGTCCACTTGTGAGTTATTTAGCAAATCCAACTTTGAATGTTGATAGGAAGATAAAATATAGAGTGTTATCATATGTCCTCATGGGAAATGAATTGTTCAAAAAGACCCAGGAAGGCGTATTACTGAAATGCCTAGGAGAAAGTGAGGCATACTTAGCATTGTCAGAAGTCCACAATGGGGCATGTGGGGCACATCAAGCAGGTCATAAAATGAAATGGTTGCTATTTAGATATGGCATGTATTGGCCCAGCATGCTCAAAGATTGTATAGACTTTGCCAAAGGGTGTGAAGAGTGCCAGAAGCATGCAGGTATTCAACATGCTCCTGCAAGTGAGTTACATTCGATCATTAAACCATGGCCCTTTAGAGGATGGGCGTTAGATTTAATAGGAGAAATTAACCCTGCTTCGTCTAAAGGACAGAAATATATCTTGGTAGGAATAGATTATTTTACCAAGTGGATAGAAGCAATACCATTAATAGCTGTTGATCAAGAGGCCATTATTGAGTTCATACAGAAACAAATTATCTATAGGTTCGGATTGCCAGAGAGCATAACCACAGACAAAGGTTCTGTGTTTACTGGTAGAAAGATGCAGGAATTTGCTCAGGAGATGGGTTTCAAGTTATTAACATCAATACCATATTATGCTCAAGCAAATGGTCAGGTCGAAGCAGCCAATAAAGTGATAATAGGGTTAATTAAGAAACATGTTGGTAAAAAGCCAAGGAACTGGCACAAGACTTTGGACCAAATACTATGGGCCTGTAGAACATCTCCTAAAGAAGCTACTAACACCACGCCTTTCCAACTAACATTTGGTCATGATGCAGTTCTACCAGTAGAAATTCATCTACAATCAGTTCGAATTCAAAGACAAAACGAGATCCCTTCGGCATTATATTGGGAGATGATGATGAATGAGTTAGTTGAGTTAGATGAAGTTAGATTGCATGCATTAGAAATCCTAATGAGACAAAAGGAAAGGGTAGCCAGGGCATATAACAAAAGGGTGAAAGGAAAAGCATTCACTTTTAATGACTTAGTCTGGAAAGTCATATTGCCCATGGACAAGAAAAATAAAACATTAGGTAAATGGTCACCTCATTGGGAAGGACCTTTTCGAATAGTAAAGATATTTTCAAACAATGCATATGAAATCGAAGAGTTGGCTGATGATAAGCGAATCCTAAAGGTTAATGGGAAATATTTAAAGAAATATAAGCCACGCCTCAGGAGATTCAAATAATAACAACGTGTTGTACCCCAAAATTCGCCCTCCCATATTCTTCAAGTTTTCCAAGAACCATCTTCAAATGGCTCAAGACTACTCAAGGGATTGCACATTCAAACCATCCTCCTAAGCCAGTCAAAATTAGGGTTTTGGTTCGTGCAAGGAAGCTGAGGTTTTCAAGGGCTCAATCAAGTCACATATGCCTATACACATTGTCAAGCATCTACATGCCAAGTTTCAAGGCTCACAAGGTCAAGTTGCATAGTCAAAAACCCTAAAGGCTTCACAATTAACTGTAGGGGCAAAATGGTCATTTGGCAGTCAAAAGTCAAAAATTTTGGTCAACATCTTATTTTGAAGCCACAATCATCATTTGATCAAGTCTTGATCATGATTCCTCAAGCATGGCTCAAAAATCATCAAGATGCAAAAGTTGCTATTTTTGGACAGCTGAAAAGTCAACTGTAACTTGACCAAGGCATAAGTTTTTCATGGTTCATCAGAAAAATCCTATCCAATTCTCATTTTGAAGGGGATTACATTTCCTACAACTCATCTTCACATTCCAAGTCCAAGAAATGCTCTCACAAAAAGTTATCAATTTCAACATTATAGGTCATTTTCAAAAGTCAACAAAAAGGCATTTTAAGTCAAAGACCATAACTTGAGATTGGTAAATCAAAATGACATGGGACCAAAGGCATTGGTTAGAGGACTTCAAGACCTTTCCAAAATGTCCAAGAACATGTTCATATGATCAAAATTGAGCAAGATATGCATTGGAGAAGTTGGGAAATTTTTGTGAAATGGCAAAAGTCAACTATCCTTGAAACTTCAATTTTTGACAAAAGGGCCCACTTTTTTCCACTTGGTTCAGCCTTGTCATACCACCCACATGTCCCATGATTAATTTCAAGATTAAACATTAATTTTTCTATTTTTATTTAATTTTATTGATTTAATTCATTTTAAATCCATAAAATTCAAATAAAAATCAAAAAAATTAATTAAGTGATATCTTGTGGTTTGAATGACCTTGATGAATCATAATACACATACCAAATTCGTGTAAAGTCCATTTCAAGCATGAAATTCAAATTTGAACAAACATGGCAAGTTCCTTTAATGGTGGTTATGGAGAAATCTCAAAACATAATTGCATTGGTTTAAGGCTCCTAATATCACTTGATTGCATTCATACACATATATGCAAGCCTCTCCAATCGAAGACACGACCTAGAAACCTATGAAACGGCATAACCAAATTCAAAAATTTGGAAGAAAAACCATAAACAAAAATCCATATTCCAGCATAATTCAAACACTTTTCTTGCCTCCAACACGTTGCCAGCATTGCCAGGAACCTATTGCAGTCATAAGCAAGTCCTAACACTCAAGAACTCGTGCTACACAGTCACACGGTTCATCATCTTTTTCCATAATCTAAATTCATTTTTTACGCATCATTAACACATTTTGATTACTGCTTTGCATTTCTAACATTGTTATGAAGCTTTTGATATAATTTAATTTGATTATGGTGCCTTAAAATGAAAGTTACCATTAACGAATCCTAGGGTTTCAGAGCTTTTGATTTGGGGCTTTTCACATACTGTAAAATCAGAACATCTAAAACCCATGGTTGAAACCAGCTTGATGAGACGAAAACATTGGACACCTCGCGCCCTTTTTATACAGCTCAGGGGCCTAATCGCTATTTTGGATGCTTGCATTTTGTGGGGGTTTAAAACCCCCGCTATCTTGTTTTTGTTTTGCAGATAAATGAAGACGATGATGAGGTGTCCATGCATGGCTGGCTAATTCAAATAGGCGCGCTCTTTTTTTTGTTTTCCAGCATGTGACTCGTTTATCCCATATAACATTATTTGCTTATTATTATTACAATTGGGACATTTGGTGTAGTGGCAGGGCGAAGGAGATTTGAGCGCTGGGACCTGGGTTCGATTCCCAGGTCCCCCAAATAATTGTTTCATTTTTCTTTTAACATGTTCATGTACAGGCAGTCCAAAGCGTACCACCATGCATCCCACATATCCAACGCGCCATGTGTCCTCAGAAACAGATCCAAAGGCTTGGATTGGACGAGCACCATACTCCTGGTCAACCTACACCATAGGCAATCTCCAAAGTCAAACAAAGCTGGCTTCTTGATGGGCCTGGAATCTGCTTGTACACACCCTCAAATCTGGCCCAAACCCCCTTTGGTTTTGTTATTCTTTTTTTATTTTTCTTTTCTTTTATAATTCCTTTTTAATTATTCTTAGTATTATTTAATTAATTAACATAATTAATATTTTTTTCATAAACATTCAAAAACCAAAAAAATGTAAATATTTTATTAATTTCATTTAGGTAATTATTTTGTAAATAAAATCTAATAAATTGAATTAGTTTAAATTAGGCAACTTTAATCCTTTTCTTAATAACTAAAATAAATTTAGAATTAGGTTTGATTAACTTTTAATTTTAATTCCTTTTATTTTATTTCATTAAAAACATAAAAACACAAAAATATTTTTTTCTTTTAATAAATTAATTAATTAGTAATTAGTTTTAATTTTGATTAATTGCAAAAAAGACAAAAAATTCAATTCTTTTCTAAAAAAGGGTCAACACCCTAAAGACATCCCGATTCGATTCTCTCGCGCTTTAATTTATTTTCATTATATTTATGTAACTGTTTCTGGAAATGTAATAGTTAATTAGGACCTCCTTTATCGCTTTATTTATTTTCTCGCAGTTTATTTTCCAAACGGGTTTGTTTTTTGGCGATGTATAGACCCGCGCCTTGTAATAGCTAGAATTTATCTTTCCGCAATTTATTTTCCGCACCCTTAACTGCTAATATGCCTGCAAGAATGTATGTAAATAAAATCAATCCGTAGCTCACAAATAATATGTACAAAGACAAATAACATGAAAACAACACACAAAGCACATGCCACTTCTAGGGTACGCCTCACTGGTTGCCTCAAACGTGGTCGTCAAGCATAGGGTGTTTTAGAGGTCGCCCTTCCGTCCAAAAGATCCAGTTGCCTCGAAACGGTTGCCTCGGATACAAAGGATCTAGGACATTAGGGTTACTTCTAAGACGTCCTACCATTGCTTCGGTGACCACACTGTCCCGATAATCGAATTGACCCGAACACCTCCAACGACGGTACTACCTACCTCTCAATGGTAGGATAGCACTGTCTAAAGGACTCTTACACAGCCTAATTCCTTAGAGTAGGTAGACGACTCATGGGTACTTGCTCTTTTCAAAACAAAACAAAAACAACTTTTCACACCTTACACTTTCAAAAAGTTTTCAAACAAATTTTTCATACACTCTTGAGGACAAATACAAGAGTTACTCAGAAATCTTTCAAACGAAACTTTTTCAAAACCCACACACACTTGAAAAGCAAACCATTTTGAAAACATAAGAGCAAGTACCTAAGAGCCCGTGGATAACCACAGATAGAAAGGGTGCTAACACCTTCCCTTTCTATAAATCTACCTCCCGAACCGAGAAACATTCTCAATAAGGAATTTTGCTGTGCTTTTGTCCTTTCCATGTTAGAGAACATAAAAGACGGTGGCGACTCTTGCTTACCGCGACATTTCGCGAAACCAGCTTAAAAACAGTCAGTTCTATTTCCACCGATCACAGAACTGGCAACTCTGCTGGGGACATTTAAAAGTGTGGTGTACCTTAGGACTAAGATCACTCTTGTTTTCAATTGCTTGCTTTGTTTGCTTTAATATTGTGGGCCTGTTTTGGAGTTTCATAGATCCTAACCCGGATCTGGGGCACCCTTTTTAGGTAGCAACAAACTGTGAGGGAACTGTGCGGGGTATACCGACATGGTTGAAGCAGTTGCTACGGTGATGTGGCACTTTGGTGAGTACCGGTAACCCTTGAGTCAAGTCAAGGAGAGTACGGGGCCGCCGCGTGGTGTCGTGAAGCATCAACTGACCTTAGAACCTTACTTGAACCATCCTGGCCTCTTTAGGGGTAGTGAGATGACCGACTTTGGTGCAGTCCGAAGTTGGTAGATACTCGATACTACACTCATTGAGGGTTGTTTTCTTGGAATATTTTGGTCGCCAGTCCAGTGGCTAAATCAAAACAATGAACACAGAAAACAACCCAATGATATTGAGCTCCTTAGAACCCAGTTACTTTTGATAGGACAGGTTTTGAGCCCACTAACTTCAAGAGGGTAGTACCTAAACTTCATGCTGGCCTGAAATCTAAGGGCTCTTATGTGTGACTTGTGTGCCTTCAAACTTGAACTACTTGCATACTTGTTATCTGACAACACGAGTTCCTTGCAGGTTTTGTTTATAGTCCTTAATCTGGGCTTATAACATGGTTTACTTACATCACTCCACGCATAGCATAACATCATACCATCATACCATTGCATACATCCTGCATAAGGACTAATCCATTTCAAGGATACCAAGGGTTTGTGATACAGGCCATGATGAATCAAATGTCTAGCAAGGGGAAAAAGGGGATTTATTTTCCTCTCGCCAAGGTTGTCAGAGGCTATGACCCACTCGATATGGTGAGCCTTGACTCTTGAAGAAGGACTCTCAACAAAATGAAGTTCCTTCAATCAAGCTACAAAATTCAAGTTCTAACAATCTTTCTTGTTTACCTCGCGAGATCCTTGAAAACATTGCATGCATATCATACATATCATTGCATTACAGGTACCCTTGTTACAGATCACTTACCTTCTTCGCTGTTTATTTCAGCAATGGCTTCCCAACAAGACAACCAGGGTCTTCATGCTCAAGAGACTCAGTTCAGGGAAATCTTCCTAAACCTATCCAAGGGGCAGGAAGAATTGAGGACACTCCTCATGGGGAGTTTGGCCAGGAAGAGTCCCGAGGATGATAAGGACGAACGACTGAAACATCTGCAAGCTGAGGTGGATGCAATGAGAACCCAAATGCTGGGGAAAATGGCTCTTATCCAAAGCTTAGCTCGGGAGCAAGAGGAGTTGAGAACCATGGTCAACCAGCTTCATCAAGACAGATACAACATGAAGCAAACAGTCCAAGTCAGGGACCAGGTCATTGATCAGCTTCCAAGAGGACAAGAGTCTGGTATGGTGAAAAATAGACCTCTCCAAGTTTCTACCACCTCAAGGGTCCAACAACAACCTCGCCCAGAGCAATGGGTTGATCAGAGTAAGCCCAGAAGGCAATTTACCGAGCTCAACATGCCGCTATATCAAGCCTTGCAACACCTATTGAGATTGAATCTGGTGACCTTGGTAGGACCTCATCCGAGTCCTAAGACTTCTTCACCCAGCTACAATCCTAATGCCAGGTGTGCATACCATTCTAACAGCCCGGGGCATGATACTGATGACTGTTGGAAGTTGAGGTACAAAATCCAAAACCTGATTGACGAAGGAGCATTGGAGTTCACCCAAGATGGTCAGGCTGAGTTCTTCTACAATCCCTCCAAGGTTCACCACCTGAAGTGACAAATCCTGAGACGAGAAGACTCTTTGTTCATTCGAATGTTCAAGTTGTAATTTTCTTTGATTGTTCAAACATTTTATTCATATCAAACGTTGTTATTTCATTAATGCATTACACGTGTCTGTTTTGAAGTAATTATGTTCGCTATGCTTAAAACTGCTTTCATTTTTGTGATGTTCAAACTCTCAATTAATAATTCTAAGCCTCTTGAGGGAGGATGACGAAAACGATACCATGATCTTTACAATATGCTTTTGAACAGACCCCGCTGATGAGGTACAGGCATTGTTTCAATTCCTAAACACTGGAGTTATAAGGAAGATAATCCCTAGTCAACCCCTTTAAGCCAAAGAAGTTGGAGTTTTTCTTTTCAGAAATTAAAACCCTTAATCATAACTTGGGGCAGGGTAGTTCTCTCAGTTGATCCAGGTGCACAACGAACGACATCGAAGAAGTCTTTCCGAATTAAAAGTCATGGATGGTTCAGAATAATCATAACGACAGGCAGTCATTATCTTCCAAAATAAAAGCCCATTAAGTCGAAACCTATGAAGGAGACTTACAAAACTGGGGCATCCCGCTGACTGTAATTTCAAAAGGAAAACAGTTCAGGCAAAAACAAGGATAAACAAAGTCAAAAAAGAAAGAGATCTTACAAACCCTCATCAAAAAAGAAATGACCGTCTGGTCAAAATAAACTGTCAATATCCGAACCATCACCGGTATATCAAAGCAAAGACTCAAACAAGGTCTAACGCACGATCAGCTGAGTTTAGGTTGAAGAACATCACGAAGAACGAGTGGGTACAAATAAAATTTGAGCCTTTATCCTTTGTTTCTTAAACCGTGAACCAGGCCACGTTACAACCCTTAAAAGTCCTAGCTGAAGCATGGGTTACTTCGAAAGCATACTGTTACGAAGGTATCTTGACTCCTTAAGGCTCGCCGTAAAATCTTGAGTTGACATCACAGTTTACAAAAAAAAATTCACTTGTTTTTATACAAAACTACATTTTCAAAAAAAGTCAAGACAGACATACGCTTTGCATTCTTAAAATAATATTGTTTGCATATGACTATTTGTTCAACAGCAGAGAAATTCGCACGAAGAATATCTAGTGAACAAAGGCACTTCCAATCAAGGGGCAGACGTGATCATGGTCTATCATCTGGGGCAGTTAAGTCAAGATTCAGAGAATCTCTCAAATGCCAAATAGCCAGGGGCAAACCTCCCTCTGAATCAACTGGGGCATTGGGCATGAATTCCAGCAACGAATCTCACATGATCAGACATCTTCTGGTAGTATGGCGACACAATGCTACCGACAGTGACAACTCCCTACATCCTGAGAGCACGGACATAGTCGAAAAAAATACTACACATAATCAAAGACCCGCTAGGTCGACCGACCTAGGCAAAAATAAGGGCTTCTCGGCGAACCAAAAGGGTTCGGGCAAAATAAGGGATGAAAAGAAAAATCTGTACACCCGGCAAGTCGAAAACCTGAAAAGGCGGCTTGGGCAAAAAAGGGTATCCCGGTGGACTGAAAACCCGAAAGGGCGGTCCAGGCAAAAGTTAGGGATCAAAGCGTACGACTATGTCCCGTCATCTCGTCACTTGCCTACCAGAAGAAGATTTGTCAATCGGCAGGTATCAAGCACCTCATAGGTCTTCTTCTCCCGCAGAAACTGGGGCAATCAGAATTGTCTAGGCGGTCTAGCTACTCTGTCCTCCGGATACAAGGTAGATTCGGCTGAAGAATGCACCCAAGATACCTCCACTCCCCGCAGAGTTAAGGCAAGATTCAGCAACACTCTCCCCAAGCAGAGTTGGTCTCCCATCGGCCCCGAAAAGGCACAGTATCTCCAGCAAGTCAGCAATACTCTCCCCAAGCAGAGTTAGTCTACTGTCAGCCTTAAGGAAGTCATGTACCCCCAGAAAATCTCAATATTCCCCAGCAGAATATGCAGATGTTCTCAAGCAAGCATCCCCGGCAGTCTTAATATAAGATTGTTCCCCGACGGAATACCAGACGTCCCAGTGGAGCCACTTCCCCAGTACAGTCTCAAAAGTTTCCCCAGGAGAGTTGAATCCATATCCCCAGTAGATTCTGGAAGCTTATCACCTACAGAGTACATACGTCTCTCCCCGGCCATGTCCAAAGGTTATTCTCCACCAGGATCTAACTGGGTTATCCTCAACTAATTACCACGGAAAGATCATCCTCAGCGAAGTTCTTCCTATCCCCCAGCGGAGTTCATCAAAATTCCCCGACATAACTTATCAATGGTACCCCCAGTGGAGTTATCATCAAAGTCTCAGCGAAGTATCTCTTCCCCACAGAGTAATTCCCCGCAGAGTAATTTCTTCAACAAGTTCGTTCCCCAACGGAGTCATCTTCTCCTACCGGTTTATTCTTGCAATCTTCATCCCCAGCGGAAACGAAGAATTCTCTTCAACATCAGCCCAGGATTTAACTCCCGGCATTCGTCAAGGATTTATTTTCCCAGACGAAGATACATTCACAAACATCATGCATTGTCATTGTGATACGGTGGGAGAACTGACTATTGTTTTGCGTTTGTTTTCGCAAATGTTTCGGTTGAGCAAGAGTCGCCACCGACTTTTTATTTTATCCTAAGGAAAGGTTAAAAAGCACAGCAAAAACCTTTGATATGTTTTCTTGGGTTCGGGGAGTAGATTATAGAAAGGGAAGGTATTAGCACCCTTTCTATCCATGGTTATCCATGGGCTCTTAGTTATTTGCTTAGATCAACTTGCCTTATTTTTCAATTGTTTGAAATGGTGCTTTGTGTGTGGGGGTTTGAAAATGTTTTTGAAAAGAAGCCAATGTGGTGGCAACCTTTGTAATGATCCATGTTGGGATGTATACAAAGGTGTATGTCTTTTGAAAAAGGTTTTCATTTGTTTTTGAAAGTTGTTTTTGAAAGTGTTGTGAGATGTGGTTTTAGAAATAGGCAAGTGTTTTATTTTAGCAAGTTTGTTTCAAGTAACTAAGAGGTTATCTACTCCTAAATTTCTCAAAGATCATCGCTATGTTTTAACCCTTTTAATAAGTTTGTTCCACCATTGTATTTGGTGGACAATCTCATGTTAGGATATGAAAGGGACGGGCGCGGGTCATCGTTTTAGACCATAATTGCAATGGTGCCAAGTATCTTTGGGCAATTTTCCTTAAGGGACTTGATCATTTGTTTAGGCAACTTTTTGAAAGTGTTATCGAGGGACTATGATCATTTGATTTGTGTTTGTTTTGCCCAAAGAGACCTAACATGCAATATGACCCAATTTATGGAAGGCAACAAGTGGAATACCCTAGGGGGTGCAAGTGTGATTTGTGTGTCCATTTTCATGCTTGTTTATCTTGAAATTAGGTCAAACTATTTTTGTCGTTTTTCGCATACAAACCCTAATTCTAACATGGTATAATTAGAAAGCAATAAAGTGCGAAAATAAATTTACTAAGCTATTACAACACCATATATGGGAAGGGGGGTACACATGTTCAAATGGGGATTTTGACAAGGAATTTAAACCTAGCTATTACATCAAGATTTGAATTATTTATAAGATAATTTAATTGCACAAATTAAACAAAATAAGAATAAATATGCAAGATGCAAAAATGGTTTTTGTATGTATGAAAAAAAAGTATTTTTATGTGTCAAATAAATAAAATAAAAAGTATTATTTTTTTTGGAGTTTTTTCATGTTTAGGGTTAAACCCTAATTTTATTAAATAAATGTATTAATTATTGAATATGTACAATATTTATTATTTATATACAAAAATAAAATAAAAATGAAGTATATTTGTAAAAAATGTATTTTTAGTGTTAAAATATTAATAAAAATAAAAAGTGTATGTATTTTTGCATTTTTATCCTAAATACATTAATAAATATATATATGTATTATTTACTAAATAGGTATTATATATACAAATTAATAATATTTAATATTTAACAAAAAAAGTATTTTTTTTTATAAAATATTTTCAGAAAGTAAAACAAAATAAAAATGAAAATGAAATGTGTTTATATTTTTTTTTTTGTATTTTAAGTAAAATGTATCTATTTCTTTATTTATATACAAATACTAATTTAAGTAAATAAATTCCTAATAAATAGAAAAATGGTACAAAAAATTATTTTTATTTTCTTTATATTATGATGAAAAATAAATAAGTCAAACCAAAAAGAAAAAGGTCAAAAAATCATTAAAATGAATGAAATGGGCTTAGGGGGTGTAAAACCAAAAACATGGTGCAAATAAGAAATATGGAACAAGCCCAGCCCAATAGACCGTTCTTCAACCTCCAGCCAGAAAACGTTCAAAAAACGCGCGCTTTGCTTACTGATTCAAACATCCTGATTCCTGGCTTTTTAATGAAAACTCATAACATCAAAAATGTTCAGCATCAAGAGACGAATTCAGGGATATAAAGAACTTGTCTTAACTCTCTAAGATGAGGGAGAATTTCCTCTCCCCCAATTTCTGACCTAGCTTTTTATCAATGTTCAGGCTCAAAATTCTTGCAGCACACATAATATAAATGAAATCTAATTATATGGGCATGTTCAGGGCTATGATTGTGACATGTTTCCTTCACAAACCTAAAGCTAACAATGCCTAATAAGAGAGATACGAGTTCATGAACTTACCTGTTCAGTTGAAGTTCTATCTGGCAATGGAGAAGCTTTCAGTGCAAGGTGATGATTGGTATAGCTTCCTTGAGGTCTAGGGATGCTATTCCAAGCTTTACTTTGTCTTGAAAGCTTTTGAATCGTGCTAGAGCACTTCACCTGCAAATCAGAAAAGTGAAAATGGTGGAACTAGTTAGAGGAGTTACAGGTCGTGTTTTAGGTTTTGGTTAGCTTGCATAGATGATAGGGAAGGTGTGTGAACTGGTTTGGGCAAGAAAGCTTGAGGGGAAAGAGAGATGGCACTCAAACTGCAGGCCCTGCCCTGTTCTTGCAGTTTGAAGGTGATTCTGGGAATAGGAGTGTATGAGGGATGTTAGGGTCGTGCTTCAGCTTAGGATCAATGTTTGGAATGTGTTTGATATCTTTTTCTAAGGCCTGGTTCACTGATATGGAAGTTGGTCACTATTATGCAATGTTTCTTATTTCTTAAGTCAAAATGCCAAGTCCTTGTTACAAGCTTATGCAGGCCCCCTAATCATGCTGCAAAGCCTTGTCTTGATCAGTGCAATATGTCTCATAACTTGTGCCTCAGAGATTTCTTTGTACTTCAAAGATATGTGAACTTGACATAAAGCAATCTTTTCAAAAATGGCTAAAGTGCTTTTTCCATTTTAAGGTTAATCTCTTGTGTAATGGTTTAATGAACAAGATAATGCTAAGACACAAGGGTTTTGCATTAAATTATTGAGTGTCAAAGGGTTTTAGGACCTGTAATGTAGCTTAAGCATGCTGAATTCAAAATGGCACCAAAGTATGAACATGTCTTGGCCAAGAACAAAAGTGACTTTTGCCCATTTTGCAAAATTCGATTCTCTCAAGTTATGAGGTTGTTTGATGAGTTCTTGGACATTTTGGAAAGCTTGGAATGTGTACTACAATCCATCTTTGAAATGCAAATTGAAATTCCAAGTGGAAGTGTATGGAAAATGGCCTTGAAGTTAGGTAAAAAACTTGTCCAAAATAGGTCAAATTTTCACTAAGTTAAGAATGGTTTAGTACCCTTGTTCCAAAAATTATAACTTGAGATACAAGCCTATTTTGGGAAAACTTTGTGAATCAAAGTTGTAGATTTTGCAATAGGATACAACTTTCATGTTTTGACTTTTGCTTGAATCCAAATTAATCTTGGTGAGAAAGTGGGGCAAAGATGGGAAAAAATTAGGGTTTTCCATAACTTAGAAAAATTCTAAGTTATGAAAAATTTCCATTTCAAACCCTAATTTGCATTTCTTGATTTCTTGATGAACAAGTTTCATGATTTGGCATGTTTTGATGAAAAATGAATCTTGACTCTTGATTTTGACCAAAAAGTCAAAGTTTGACTTTTCAGTATACAGTCAAAATTGATCAATTGACTGGGAAATTCAACTATCAATCTTGTGTACTTGGGATCTTTTGAACTTGTTGAGCATTTCAAGATAATTCCATGGGGTCCTTGAGTCCATATGTGAGCTTGGTTTGTCATTGGCTAGGTTAAACAGTCAGAAATTGCCTTGTGCAGTCAAAACCCTAAAAATGACCATTTTACCCTTTTGGTGATCTGATCAAATTTCTTGAGGAATTGTGATCCAAACTTGATCAAAAGGTCCATGTGAGTTCATAATGTTGATGTGGGTCAATTTTCATGAGATTTGACTGTCAATTGGTCACAGTTGACTTTTTCCTCAATACAGTTGATTTCTAGGTCAACTGTCCAATTGACTGGGCAAAACTTGGAATCAAGACTTGAAACTTGGTATGGGTAAACTTGGGAGTCCAACATGAAGCATGAAAGTCATCTTAGGCATTTTAGGTCAAAATCTCTTTGTGCAAACACAAACCCTAATTTGGGTCAACAGTGCAAGGAGAAGTCTTGAGCAGAGTAAACCCTAACTGGATCTTGATCTTCAAGGGTCTTGTGATGAGAAAATGTTGAGGAAATGGGAGGGCAAATTTTGGGGTACAACAGTCATACATCCTGATACATGCATATACGCATCATATCATACAATCTCATTTATGTTGAGGACATCATGCATTTCATATATCATGACATTGCATACAACTGATGTTTTGCCTTTTCAGGAAAAAGGTCAATCCAAAGATAATTACTATCAACTGTAGCAATTCCAGATTCGATACCTGTATCTAGCCAGGGCACATCTGTGATCAATCCCGTCGTTATAGACACCCGTCGTTATAGACACCCGTCGTTATAGACACCCGTCAATATAGACACCCGTCGTTATAGACACCCGTCGTTATAGACACCCGTCGTTATAGACACCCGTCGTTATAGACACCCGTCGTTATAGACACCCGTCGTTATAAACACTCGTCGTCATAGACACCCGTCGTCATAGACACCCGTCCTTATAGACACCCGTCTTCGTAGACACCCGTCGTCATAGACACCCGTCGTTATAGACACCCGTCGTCATAGACACCTGTCGTTATAGACACCCGTCGTCATAGACACCCGTCGTTATAGACACCCGTCGTTATAGACACCCGTCGTCATAGACACCCGTCGTCATAGACACCCGTCGTTATAGACACCCGTCGTCATAGACACCCGTCGTCATAGACACCCGTCGTTATAGACACCCGTCATTATAGACACCCGTCGTCATAGACACCCGTCGTTATAGACACTCGTCGTTAAAGACAACCCGTCCTTGAAGACAACCCGTTAAAAGAGACAACTCGTCAAAGAAGACGAAACCTCCTCTGGTTCAGTTAAATCGATCCCTAAAGATTTTTCTGAGATAACCTGTCAGTAGAGACAACCTATCAACCTTTTGAAATTCCAGATTCGATTCCTGTATCTAGCCAGGGCACGTCTGTGAGCGACTGATTGAAGATCAACCCCTGTAACATGCCAGGTAATTATCTTTCTTTCTCAGGTACGCAAGTTCTTGCTAAGGAATCTCTTACGCGATCGACACCTAGATGGCATCTTTAAGCCCATCTCCACAACTATCCAGTACAGTTCCAAATGGCATCTATAAGCCCATTCCCGACAAGGTTCTGTCACATCTCCAGATGGCATCTATAAGCCCATCCTCCTATCCACCATCTCTCCAAATGGCATCTGTAAGCCCATTCCCGACATCACATTGCTGATACTCTACTATGCGAGTGCAAATTTCTGGGCACTTTAGTGTTCAATCATCTTCCACCTTCGGATCACGAAAGGCACGCAAGCCAATCTACATCCTCAGGTCTAAGAAGATTGAACAGGGGCAACTGTTGTACCCCAAAATTTTCCCTCCCATATTCTTCAAGTTTTCCAAGAACCATCTTCAAATGGCTCAAGACTACTCAAGGGATTGCACAGTCAAACCATCCTCCTAAGCCAGTCAAAATTAGGGTTTTGGTTCTTGCAAGGAAGCTGAGGTTTTCAAGGGCTCAATCAAGTCACATATGCCTATACACATTGTCAAGCATCTACATGCCAAGTTTCAAGGCTCACAAGGTCAAGTTGCACAGTCAAAAACCCTAAAGGCTTCACAATTAACTGTAGGGGCAAAATGGTCATTTGGCAGTCAAAAGTCAAAATTTTTGGTCAACATCTTATTTTGAAGCCACAATCATCATTTGATCAAGTCTTGATCATGATTCCTCAAGAATGGCTCAAAAATCATCAAGATGCAAAAGTTGCTATTTTTGGACAGCTGAAAAGTCAACTGTAACTTGACCAAGGCATAACTTTTTCATGGTATATCATAAAAATCCCATCCAATGCTCATTTTGAAGGGGATGACATTTCCTACAACTCATCTTCACATTCCAAGTCCAAGAAATGCTCTCACAAAAAGTTATCAATTTCAACATTATAGGTCATTTTCAAAAGTCAACAAAAAGGCATTTTAAGTCAAAGACCATAACTTGAGATTGGTAAATCAAAATGACATGGGACCAAAGGCATTGGTTAGAGGACTTCAAGACCTTTCCAAAATGTCCAAGAACATGTTCATATGATCAAAATTGAGCAAGATATGCATTGGAGAAGTTGGGAAATTTTTGTGAAATGGCAAAAGTCAACTATCCTTGAAACTTCAATTTTTGACAAAAGGGCCCACTTTTTTCCACTTTGTTCAGCCTTTTCATGCCACCCACGTGTCCCATGATTAATTTCAAGATTAAACATTAATTTTTCTATTTTTATTTAATTTTATTGATTTAATTCATTTTAAATCCATAAAATTCAAATAAAAATCAAAAAAATTAATTAAGTGATATCTTGTGGTTTGAATGACCTTGATGCATCCTAATACACATACCAAATTCGTGTAAAGTCCATTTCAAGCATGAAATTCAAATTTGAACAAACATGGCAAGTTCCTTTAATGGTGGTTATGGAGAAATCTCAAAACATAATTGCATTGGTTTAAGGCTCCTAATGTCACTTGATTGCATTCATACACATATATGCAAGCCTCTCCAATAGAAGACACGGCCTAGAAACCTCTGAAACGACATAACCAAATTCAAAAATTTGGAAGAAAAACCATAAACAAAAATCCATATTCCAGCATAATTCAAACACTTTTCTTGCCTCCAACACGTTGCCAGCATTGCCAGGAACCTATTGCAGTCATAAGCAAGTCCTAACACTCAAGAACTCGTGCTACACAGTCACACGGTTCATCATCTTTTTCCATAATCTAAATTCATTTTTTACGCATCATTAACACATTTTGATTACTGCTTTGCATTTCTAACATTGTTATGAAGCTTTTGATATAATTTAATTTGATTATGGTGCCTTAAAATGAAAGTTACCATTAACGAATCCTAGGGTTTCAGAGCTTTTGATTTGGGGCTTTTCACATACTGTAAAATCAGAACATCTAAAACCCATGGTTGAAACCAGCTTGATGAGACGAAAACATTGGACACCTCGCGCCCTTTTTATACAGCTCAGGGGCCTAATCGCTATTTTGGATGCTTGCATTTTGTGGGGGTTTAAAACCCCCGCTATCTTGTTTTTGTTTTGCAGATAAATGAAGACGATGATGAGGTGTCCATGCATGGCTGGCTAATTCAAATAGGCGCGCTCTTTTTTTTTGTTTTCCAGCATGTGACTCGTTTATCCCATATAACATTATTTGCTTATTATTATTACAATTGGGACATTTGGTGTAGTGGCAGGGCGAAGGAGATATGAGCGCTGGGACCTGGGTTTGATTCCCAGGTCCCCCAAATAATTGTTTCATTTTTCTTTTAACATGTTCATGTACAGGCAGTCCAAAGCGTACCACCATGCATGCCACATATCCAACGCGCCATGTGTCCTCAGAAACAGATCCAAAGACTTGGATTGGACGAGCACCATACTCTTGGTCAACCTACACCATAGGCAATCTCCAAAGTCAAACAAAGCTGGCTTCTTGATGGGCCTGG
The DNA here is from genome assembly GCA_948472305.1 of Vicia faba. Lineage (NCBI taxonomy): Eukaryota > Viridiplantae > Streptophyta > Magnoliopsida > Fabales > Fabaceae > Vicia > Vicia faba. Next base: position 555,694,248 of record OX451737.1, on the reverse strand, counting down.
AATCTGCTTGTACACACCCTCAAATCTGGCCCAAACCCCCTTTGGTTTTGTTATTCTTTTTTTCTTTTTCTTTTCTTTTATAATTCCTTTTTAATTATTCTTAGTATTATTTAATTAATTAACATAATTAATATTTTTTTCATAAAAATTCAAAAACCAAAAAAATGTAAATATTTTATTAATTTCATTTAGGTAATTATTTTGTAAATAAACACTAATAAATTGAATTAGTTTAAATTAGGCAACTTTAATCCTTTTCTTAATAACTAAAATAAATTTAGAATTAGGTTTGATTAACTTTTAATTTTAATTCCTTTTATTTTATTTCATTAAAAACATAAAAACACAAAAATATTTTTTTCTTTTAATAAATTAATTAATTAGTAATTAGTTTTAATTTTGATTAATTGCAAAAAAGACAAAAAATTCAATTCTTTTCTAAAAAAGGGTCAACACCCTAAAGACATCCCGATTCGATTCTCTCGCGCTTTAATTTATTTTCATTATATTTATGTAACTGCTTCTGGAAATGTAATAGTTAATTAGGACCTCCTTTATCGCTTTATTTATTTTCTCGCAGTTTATTTTCCAAACGGGTTTGTTTTTTGGCGATGTATAGACCCGCGCCTTGTAATAGCTAGAATTTATCTTTCCGCAATTTATTTTCCGCACCCTTAACTGCTAATATGCCTGCAAGAATGTATGTAAATAAAATCAATCCGTAGCTCACAAATAATATGTACAAAGACAAATAACATGAAAACAACACACAAAGCACATGCCACTTCTAGGGTACGCCTCACTGGTTGCCTCAAACGTGGTCGTCAAGCATAAGGTGTTTTAGAGGTCGCCCTTCCGTCCAAAAGATCCAGTTGCCTCGAAACGGTTGCCTCGGATACAAAGGATCTAGGACATTAGGGTTACTTCTAAGACGTCCTACCATTGCTTCGGTGACCACACTGTCCCGATAATCGAATTGACCCGAACACCTCCAACGACGGTACTACCTACCTCTCAATGGTAGGATAGCACTGTCTAAAGGACTCTTACACAGCCTAATTCCTTAGAGTAGGTAGACGACTCATGGGTACTTGCTCTTTTCAAAACAAAACAAAAACAACTTTTCACCCCTTACACTTTCAAAAAGTTTTTAAACAAATTTTTCATACACTCTTGAGGAGAGATACAAGAGTTACTCAGAAATCTTTCAAACGAAACTTTTTCAAAACCCACACACACTTGAAAAGCAAACCATTTTGAAAACATAAGAGCAAGTACCTAAGAGCCCGTGGATAACCACAGATAGAAAGGGTGCTAACACCTTCCCTTTCTATAAATCTACCTCCCGAACCGAGAAACATTCTCAATAAGGAATTTTGCTGTGCTTTTGTCCTTTCCATGTTAGAGAACATAAAAGACGGTGGCGACTCTTGCTTACCACGGCATTTCGCGAAACCAGCTTAAAAACAGTCAGTTCCATTTCCACCGATCACACAACGTAATCGAAACATTATAAAGGAATGCCAAAATGGTAAGATAGATTGCCAAAATGGCGTTGTTTGGATATTACAGACCAAAATTCAACCAAGTTTCAAAACTAATTAAATAAACATAGATTTAAAAATAGGCATTGTTCCTCAATCTATTAAAAGTACTCCGAAAAGACTCAAGCCTTTGTTGAGTAAAACGCCTTGCTCCTTCTAGGGTAGCTACTTCTCCCTTAAGTTGTTCAGCTGCTTCCATTTCTGCAAGTCCTTTGTTGAGGAGCTCTTCGAACTGATGACCAACAGTATTGGTTTCATATGCCAATTGTTGTTCTTGAGCCTCCTTAACCTTTTGTTGGAGCTCTTGAATTTGCTTTTCCCAGAGAAGAATAGACTGAGCTCGAGCTTCATAGTCAGTTTTGGCTTACTTTATATGCATGGCTTGATCTTCAGCTTCTTCAGAGAGTTTCAAAGCATGCTCATAGGCGGCATCCATGGCAGTTCGTTTCTCCTGGACCTTTTTAGTAGCAAATTCGTCTTGAAGAAGACACCCAGTTACGTTATCCAACAAAGATTGAAGATCGAATAATATGGTACTGACTGGCAAAGAGCAGGTGGCGAGGTTAACTTGCGTAAGTAGCTCCTTCATGGTATAGCAAGCTATACTATCCTTCTTGAGCACTTCGAACAAGTCCACATCAAGGATTGTTCTCCTAATTCTGTTAAGGAGTACAACTCTATCATCTGAGGGCAATGGATTGTTAGGCGAACTAGTACCAGCCCTAGAAAGAGGAATGTCCCTTTGAGCTAGTTTAGCCTTCATATACCCAATTGGGTCATTTCGTCTTAGGAGAGCTAGCTCCTCTTCAGTCATTTGAGATTGAGACGATTGAGGAAGTTCCATACGCAAGGGAGTCACCTCCATTTCGACTTCCATATGCTCATTGGTCTCCACACCATCGCCTTCACTTGTTTCCTGCTCATTGCCCTCTTCATTATCAACCAGATCCACCACTTCGATGTCATTGTTCTCACTGCTATTGGCATCTGACTCTGTTCCAGCAGTCGAACCATTTTGGGCATCTTCTTCCTCGGATCCTTCCTCTGCAGATTCTTCGTTCTCTTGATCAGAATCAACCTTCTCCTCTTCAGCATGAATGTCCTTTGGGTTCTCTTGAAGGGTTTCGAGAGGAGACTTTTGAAGAGAGGTTTCTGGTAAAATCTCTGCAGATTCATAAAACGTTGCCTCATTCGTATCTTTCAAAGGAGGAGAAGTGCTTTGGTCATCTTGTTGCTCTGAAGCCCCAGTCGGAACCGCCATGTTGGAGGATCCTTTGTTTTGCACCAGGTTACTGGAGTCCCCATGAGGAGAAGAGTTGATGGGAGCAGCAGCCTGAGATGGAGGAGTCGAAGTAACAAGAGTTGGGTTCGAAATGTCCTACAGAGACAAAGAATATTAAGGGCATGCACCAAGGTAATGAATAACTATTTTTGTTAAAGATTCGAGTTCAATTTACCTGTGGATTCTCAGAGGAAAGGTTGCTATCTATATGTTCCAACATTACGTTTGAGGTCGAAGGTGGATTTTTGGATTTAGTTGAGGGAGCAGCATCTCTGGAATCGAGTCCAGAAATGCCAGTTGGTTCAGCGCCTTTGGAAGCTTCTTTCTTCTGCTTCTTCTTCGAAGTAGTTGGTGAATTCCCCCCAGCATTGGGATTCTTCCCAGTAGTGCTTGTTTTTCTTTTCTTCGGAGTGGTTGGTGGGAGTTTGTTAGTCTGAAAAGATTCAAGCATGAGTTAGATCTAAATCATGAACTTCAGTTTATTCGAAACATCAGGGCTAATTGATTACCTGTGGAGTTGGAACAGTTGTCATTACCGGTGTTGTTTTTGTTGCAGTAGTTGTTGTTGGTATGGATAAGGTCACATCATCAGTGGTTTCGACAGATTGTTGGGAGGCACTTCCTTCTTTAGACTTTGAAGCAACGAACTTTATCCTTGAAATTCTGGCTGCAGATACTCAATGTCACGTTCAATGTTATGACACCGTATCTGACTTTCTATAAGACAGTAAATACAAAAAACAGTAAAGAACACAGTCAATTGTTTACCCAGTTCAGTGTGCAACAACACCTACTCTGGGGGCTACCAAGCCAGGGAGGAAATCCACTATAAGAGATATTAATTCAGGAATAAACCAACCAGTTTATCTCCTTCACTTAAGACCTACCCAATGCAACTTCAATCTAAGTACAACTTAAACCTGAGTTCCTACTCACTCCCCCTCAATCACAGCAGTGATACTTAAAACAATTGACTAAAGAATTACTGAAGACACTCTTCAGAACAAACACTTGATTATGCTTCACAGCTTTTTAATCAAGCAACACAAACACTCTTGCTTCACAGCTTTGAGTGATACATAAACCTAACTTGACTTTGCTTCAAAGCTTTAGTCAAGAGACACAAAACACTCTTGCTTTAAAGCTTTGAGTGATACAAAACCCTTACAATTAAAACCTATTCCAAGTCACTTATCACAATGATACTTGCTTGGATTACAATAGTTAAAACTATACAGCTTCTGAATGATCTTCTATCAAAAGGGATAAATTCCAAACAGCAGCCCTGTTGAATATATAGCAGTTGTTGCTTCAGTTAGGGTTTCCACAAAAAGCTAGGGTTAATTCCGTTTGACCTTGAGACTTGGTCACAAGACTTTATCAACCAGGTTAGGGTTGAGCTAGGTTAACCCATAGTTCACGAGAGATTCTGTTCTGGAAAGAATGAGTCATCTTCCTGAAAAATCTCAGAATTAACCAAACTGCATAACTGCTAACTCAGAACAGGATGTCTTAACATTTGTTATGACATCAGAAATCCTGTTTACTGATTTTGGTAAATGTGATCATTTTGCAAAATGCTCAGATACACACTCATAAACAGCAGCACCTGTATGCCATTATTTTTCTGCAAAGGTACCTAATAAACCAGTACCTAATAAACCAGAATGTTATGACATTAGTCATGACATTCACACACTTGGTTTTACCAAAAATACATGCCAATAACTAAACACCTACAAACTTCCCCTTTGGCAGATTTTTGGCTAAAGCCCATAAGCAATCAGAGAATAGATAGCAGCATATAGAATATGACTGCAGAAAAATTATAATGTCTACCAAGAGATTAACACAAAATATCTCCCCCTCTTTAGCCACAAATAGGCCAAAGAGACATGTACTTATAAGGAGATACAGTCATCCCAAATAAAGATAGCAAAAGAAAAACAAACAAAACACTTGCAGCAACTAGAACTAGCAGCCAGTTTGCCATCTCCACTGAACTTTAAGCACTGTCATCAGACTCAGAAGGTTCAGGCTTCTTCCTTTTCTTGTGAGCAATATCAGCATTCTTCTCTTTGTCTGGTGTCTCAACATTCTTAGAGACATCTGGATTTGTTGCAGCATTTGAACTTTCTTGATTTAAAGGAACATAAATTCCAGGAACTAAGTGGTTCTCATTCAGAATTCTTGTAACAATTTTAGCTATTGCTTGAGTGACATAGGCTGAACCTTCCCTATTTGCAATTTCATAGGGAACAGAAGAAGAAGGATGAGAGGGATTACCAGAAGCAGTAGCTTGGGACCTTCCTGCATGCCTTGTTCTCAGCTCTTTGACCTTGGAGGGGTTAGTTTCCATTTCTCTAAGTGGAGCAATCTCCAGGACTTCAGAATCCAGGCAAGATGAGATTGCCCTAGAATCTTGATCAGAGGAAGAGGATGAAATAGTCATATTGGATGATGATGTTTGAGACATTTTGATAGTCTTAGAAAACCAATAGCAGCTAGAGAGAAATTTCTGATTGAGAGACTGGGATTTGATGCGGAGACGAGAGGGGAAGGAGGAAAAAGAGTGTCTATTCAACTTCTCAAAATTTTTGAAGAAAATTGGAAAACATAAGTTTAACCCAATCAAAAAAATCTTAACAAAAAAAAACTCCTTCAACCCTTGTTTTAAGCAAAATTAATTGCTACAATTCCTCATGTTGGCAAATACCCAACTTACCCCTCAAGTTTTCAAATTGATTTGCATCAAGAGCCTTGGTAAAAATGTCAGCCAGCTGTAGCTCAGTGGCAACATGTTCCAATTTAATTGTCTTTTCTTCTACAAGGTCTCTGATAAAGTGATGTCTTATGTCAATATGTTTGGTCCTACTATGCTGAATAAGATTCTTGGAAATGTTGATTGTACTCAGATTGTCACAGTACAATGTCATAACATCTTGTGTGACATTATACTCAGTAAGCATCTGTTTCATCCAGATCATTTGAGAACAACTGCTACCAGCTGCAATGTATTCAGCTTCAGCAGTAGAGAGAGATACACAGTTCTGTTTCTTGCTGAACCAGGAAACCAGATTGTTTCCTAAGAAGAAACATCCACCAGAGGTGCTTTTTCTATCATCAGCACTTCCAGCCCAATCAGCATCACAATAACCAGTCAGAGTTGGTTCACAGCCATGAGAATATAACAAGCCATAGTTGTAGGTTCCACTCACATACTTCAAAATTCTCTTCACTTGGTTGATATGACTGACTTTAGGATCAGCTTGGTATCTTGCACAAACTCCAACTGCAAAAGCAATGTCAGGTCTGCTGGCAGTTAAGTACAACAAACTTCCTATCATGCTTCTGTACAGACTTTGGTCCACCTTAACCCCACTTGAATCTTTGGATAGCTTTAAATGAGTAGGTGCAGGAGTCCTCTTGTGACTGAAATTCTCCATACCAAACTTTTTTACAATGTTCTTTGCATACTTGCTTTGAGACAGAAAGATTGAGTCCTCCATCTGTGAGACTTGCAGTCCAAGAAAATAAGTCAGTTCTCCCATGAGACTCATTTCGAATTCAGCCTGCATCTGGTCAGCAAAATGTTTAACCATATGTTCTGACATTCCTCCAAACACTATGTCATCAACATATATTTGGGCTACCATCAACTTCCCTCCTTCAATTTTGACAAAGAGGGTTTTGTCCAAGCCTCCTTTTCTGTATCCTTTGTCTGAGAGAAATTTTGTTAACCTGTCATACCATGCTCTAGGAGCTTGTTTCAGGCCATATAGAGCTTTTCTCAATTTGTAGACATGATCAGGGTGGTTTGGATCCACAAAGCCTTTAGGCTGTTCCACATAAGCTTCCTCATTCAAGTACCCATTTAGAAAGGCACTTTTCACATCCATCTGAAATAACTTGAACTTCAGAAGACAAGCAATTGACAATAGGAGTCTGATTGATTCCAGCCTGGCTACAGGTGCAAAGGTTTCATCAAAATCAACCCCTTCAACCTGAGTGTATCCTTGAGCAACAAGTCTGGCCTTATTCCTGGTGACAACTCCATCAGCATCTGATTTGTTCTTGAAAATCCATTTTGTGCCAATGATGTTAGTTTCTTCAGGTCTAGGAACTAGCTCCCAAACTTCATGTTGCTTGAATTGGTTCAATTCATCTTGCATTGCTCCAATCCAGTATTCATCAGTTAAAGCTTCCTTGACATTTCTTGGTTCAATTTTAGACACAAAACAAGAGTTTGAGATGATTTCTCTAGATCTTGTAATGACTCCACTGTTGGGATCTCCTATGATGAGCTCTTTTGGATGATCCTTCTGAATTCTGATGGAAGGGATCTTGCTAGCTTCCTTTGATTCAGATTCTGCTGTGGTGGTGTTGGGTAGATCATTCTGTTGAGTTGAAGTCTCAAAGAATGTCTCAACATTACAAGGGACATCTGTTTCCTCATGATAACCATCAATTATGACATTTATTGATTCCATCATGGATTTGGTCCTAGAGTTGAATACCCTATAAGCTCTGCTATTTGAGGAGTAACCTAGAAATATGCCTTCATCACTTTTAGGGTCCAGTTTTCTCCTTTGTTCACGATCTGCCAGAATATAGCATTTGCTGCCAAATACATGGAAGTACTTCACAGTTGGTTTTCTTCCTTTCCAGAGTTCATATATGGTGGATGAGGTTCCCTTTCTCAAGGTGACCCTGTTATGGACATAGCAGGCTGTATTCATAGCTTCAGCCCAAAAACACATAGGAAGTCTTTTGGCATGAATCATTGCTCTGGCAGATTCCTGTATGGTCCTGTTTTTCCTTTCCACAACTCCATTTTGCTGAGGAGTTATGGGAGAAGAAAATTCATGACTAATTCCTTCTGAGGAACAAAACTCATTAAACTTGCTGTTTTCAAATTCCTTGCCATGATCACTTCTGATTCTGACAATACACCCTTCTTTTTCTCTTTGAACTCTTTTGCACAGTTCTTTAAAAACTTCAAATACATCAGATTTTTCCCTAATGAAGTTAATCCAGGTGAATCTGGAAAAATCATCCACAACAACATAGGCATATCTTTTTCCACCAAGACTTTCCACCTGCATTGGTCCCATCAGATCCATATGAAGAAGTTCTAGAACCTTAGAGGTGGTCAGATGTCTTGACTTTGGATGTGACATCCTAGTCTGCTTACCAACCTGACACTCACCATAAACTCTCCCTTCATCAATTTCCAGTCTTGGAATCCCTCTGACTGCCTCCATGGAGATGATCCTTTTCATTCCTCTTAGATGAAGATGGCCAAGTTTCTGGTGCCACAGTTTCACCTCTTTTTCTTCTTTGGCAATAGAACACACAGTGGAGAAATTAGTGTTCTCAGGCTCCCACAAGTAACAGTTGTCTTTAGATCTGACTCCTTTCATTACAACTTCTTGTTTTTCATTAATTACAAGACATTCAGATTTTGAGAAATTGACCTTGAATCCTAGATCACACAATTGACTGATACTAATGAGATTAGCAGTCAGGCCTTTTACCAGTAGTACTTCATTCAGATTTGGAACTCCAGGGCAGTCCAAATTACCAACTCCTTTGATTTCACCTTTAGCACCATCTCCAAAGGTCACAAAACTAGTGGTGTGAGGTTTAACATTATTGAGGAGGTTCTTGATTCTAGACATGTGCTTAGAACACCCACTATCAAAGTACCAGTCTTCCTTTGCAGAGACTCTCAGGGAAGTGTGGGCTATCAGGGCAGTAGCCTTTTTCTTCCATTGAGGAGTATGAGGTACCCTTTTAGACTTAGGTTTGACACCTGGGTTCTGATTAGGGTATCCATGCAATCTGAAGCAGAAAGGCTTTATGTGACCATACCTCCCACAATGATGACATTTCCATCTTTGGTACCTTTTCTTTATATGTCTCTGTTCCTGATGTTGAGAGTTATGTTGAGACATCTGCTTTGACGTTTGTTTATTAGACCTGATCTTCTTGTCTGCACCAGATTTCTTTGCTGCCACAAGTCCTAGTCCAGACTTGTTTCCCACAGTTTGTCCAACCTGAAGGATTTCTTCCAATTTGTCAGTTCCATTTGTCAGCATCTTGACAGATTTGGTCATCTGGTTCAGTTTTGAGTTCAGCATTTGAACTTCCCCTTCTAGATGACTTATAGTTTCAAGATCTGCCCTTTTTTCAGCCTCCAACTTAATGATGAGTTTTGATTGTTTCTCATTTTGCACACAGACTTCAGTACTTCTGATACACAATTTCTTGTAAGTATCATCCAGTTCTTCAAATGTCACTTCCTCATCACTAGTGTCACTTTCAGAGGTACAAACACCAGTTAGTGCAGTAACTAGTTTGGCAGATTCTTCTTCAAAATTACTTTCTGAATCACAGTCAGACCAAGTAACAGTCATTCCTTTCTTTTGTTTCTTAAGAAAGGTAGGACATTCAGCTCGAATATGCCCATATCCTTCACAACCATGACATTGAATTCCTCTGCCTTGATTTCCCTTCTCTTCTGACCTTGGTCTTCTGCTGGAACTGTCAAAGTCAGAGGAGATGTTATGAACATTAGACCTTGACTTTGGATCTATTCTTTTGATGAGTTTGTTGAATTGTCTTCCAATCATGGCTATAGCTTCTAAAATATTTTCTTCTTCATCCTCCTTGTTTTCAACATCAGTGTTGGATACAAGTGCTATGCTCTTGTTCTTCTTGTCACCATTTTCAGTGATCCCCATCTCAAAAGTCTGAAGGGACCCAATGAGTTTATCTACTTTCAACTTGCTGATATCCTGGGCTTCCTCTATAGCAGTTACCTTCATTGCAAATCTTTTAGGCAAGGATCTGAGAATCTTTCTCACCAGTTTTTCTTCTGACATCTTTTCTCCCAATGCTCCTGAGGTGTTGGCAATCTCCAAGATGTTCATGTGAAACTCATGAATGGTTTCATCTTCCATCATTTTTAGATTCTCAAACTTGGTAGTCAACACCTGAAGCCTTGACATTTTTACTTTGGAAGTGCCCTCATGAGTAGTTTTGAGAGTGTCCCAAACTTCCTTGGCCAGTTCATATTGATGTACTAGTCTGAAAATGTTTCTATCAATTCCATTGAACAAGGCATTTAAAGCTTTGGAATTACCCAGGGCTAACTCATCTTCTTCTTTACTCCATTCTTCCTCAGGCTTCAGACTGATTGTCCCATCTTTCTCAGTTATGGTGGGATGGTTCCATCCTTTGTCAGCAGCTCTCCAGGCCTTTTTATCCAGTGATTTTAAGAAGGCAATCATACGAGGTTTTCCAGTAGTCATAATTTGATCCATCAAGAATGGGTGGTCTGTTTCCAAAAACTCCTTCTTTGTCCATAGTGCCAGAAAGTGATATCCCTAGATCTCACCCAGTAATACAGGCAGGGTGCCTGCTCTGATGCCAATTGAAATTCTGGCTGCAGATACTCAATGTCACGTTCAATGTTATGACACCGTATTTGACTTTCTATAAGACAGTAAATACAAAAAACAGTAAAGAACACAGTCAATTGTTTACCCAGTTCAGTGTGCAACAACACCTACTCTGGGGGCTACCAAGCCAGGGAGGAAATCCACTATAAGAGATATTAATTCAGGAATAAACCAACCAGTTTATCTCCTTCACTTAAGACCTACCCAATGCAACTTCAATCTAAGTACAACTTAAACCTGAGTTCCTACTCACTCCCCCTCAATCACAGCAGTGATACTTAAAACAATTGACTAAAGAATTACTGAAGACACTCTTCAGAACAAACACTTGATTATGCTTCACAACTTTTTAATCAAGCAACACAAACACTCTTGCTTCACAGCTTTGAGTGATACATAAACCTAACTTGACTTTTGTGATCGGTGGATCTGGAACTGACTGTTTAACGCTGGTTCGCGAAATGTCGCGGAAGCAAGAGTCGCCACCGTCTTTTATTTTCTCCAAATGGAAAGGACAAAAGCACAGAAAAATTCCTTAAAGAGATTGCTCTCGGTTCGGGAGGTAGGTTATAGAAAGGGAAGGTGTTAGCACCCTTTCTATCCATGGTTATCCATGGGCTCTTAGATACTTGCTCAATGTGTTTTCAAAATGGTTTGTTTGCTTTTCAATGTGGGTTTAAAAAAAGTTTCTTTGAAAAATTTCAGTTCGACTCGTACGTCAGAGTGTTTGAAAAATTTGCTTTGAAAGCTTTTGAAAAGTGTTGGTGTGAAAAGATTTCAGTTTGTTTTGAAGAGAGCAAGTATCCTTGAGAACCTACCTACCCTAAGGAATTCGTCTGTGTAAATGTCCTTTAAAGTAGTGCCATCCCACCATTGAGAGGTAGGTAGCACCACCATTGGAGGTGTTCGGGTCAATTCGAGTTTGTAGGGACATGGTGATCACCAGAGCAATGGGAAGACACCTTAGAAGCTACCCTCATGCCAGGTTCCCGGATCATGAGGACTTACTAAGACATCCTCTACTCGACGATCACCTTTCGAGGCAAGGTAACAGTGAGGCGTACCCTAGGGGTGGTGTGTGCGAATTGTGTGTCGTTTTCATTGGTATTTGTCTTGTCATGTTTGTTGTGATCTACGCTTGATTTTATTATGGTCCATTCATTCTTGCATGCTTGTTTAACAGTTTAAAAGTTGCGAGTCCATAAGCTGGCGACTCTGTAAAAAAAGAATTATGATTAAAACCTATTTAATACTAAATATTTACATGCAATTTATTTATGAAAATAATTAAATAAATAAATATTATATTTTGCCTTTTCTGTTTTTTGTGCATTTTATAATTTGTAAAGAAAAAAATAATTAATTAAAACAACTAAAGAAAAATATAATAGTAATTAAAAATAAAATAAGAAAAAGTATGGAGAAAGCAAACCAGGGGGGTTTCAGGCCCCAGATGGAGGTAAGGGCTCAGCAATTTGGCCCAACAAGCATGGAAGTTCGCTGACTTTTTCAATTCGTGTATTAGTGCATTGACCAGGACTTAACGTGTTCTTCAGATCCATGCCGTTGGTTTAATCTTCAGGGGCACGTGGACCTCTTGATTGTGAGGGAATATGGTGAACCATAGCACTGAAACTACATGGGAATTATTATAGCAAAATAATATGGAAATATGCAAGACCTGGGACTTGAACCCAGGTCATGAAGGTTACCAGCGCTTTCTCCAACCAACTGTGCCAATTCGCGTTTTTGTAATATAATTAACAAACAAATAATATAATAGAAAAACAAGATTAGTACTGGAAAACGCGCGAAATTCAAAAGCAACCAACCAATGCGTGCCACAGACTCATCTTCTTCATCGTGTCTGCCTGAAACAAATTTGTCAAATATTTAACGGGGGTTTTAAACCCCCCCAAAATAGGCTTATTTACAGAATAGCGAATAGGCCACATGTGTATATAAATTAAGCGCGACCATTGCAATCTCTTCGTCCAAGCTCCCTGGTTTTGATAATGGTATTATGACTGGCTAATTTTACAGTACCAAGAAATCCCCAATTCAAAATCTTGCAAACCCTAGAACATGAACATGGTGAAATCGCGTGTATGGCATGAAAATGCAATTAAAGGCATTGGTTAGCATCAGAACATTATGAGGAACAAGAATCCATGAATCAAATGTTAAAAAAATGCTTAAAATATGAAACACGATGATCAATATTTTTCTATACAGTTCATGTTCATTCTACCAATTCTTGGAGTCTGAATGGATGCTAACGATTGGAATCGCTTCTGGGAGCCTTGAGGAAGCCTTTGAAACAAGAATTAAGACCTGAATCCTCTTCTAACCACGTTTTCAGAATTGACTTTTATGGAGAAAATTTCAAATTGGTCCTAGCCTTTTTTGCGCAGCTTTTTGTCTCCTATCATTAGGGTTGTGATCAGGTATTTGTATGGAGGCTATTAGGTTAAGAAACTTGTCAAAAATCTCTTGTAATCATGGTTTTAGATATTTGATTTCCAAGCTTGATTTTCATATCTTTTTCCATGCCCTTTTGTATCAATTAAGATCCAATTAAACCAAATCTTTCCTAATTAACCTATGCACGAAATATCGAGTCTAGAATGTGTACAAAAAGATTTGTTTGGTTCATTTAGATATTTTTCACATATTTAATTGATTTAATTGAATTAATATAAATAAAAATTCAAATAAATAAATAAAAAATGAGAAAATACCTCCCTTTGGGCCAAGTGGTCGTGCATATGCTTAGAATGATGAATCATGGAAGAAAAATGGGCCCATTAGCATTTTTAGGTCATTTGGATCAAAGTTGACTTTTCAAAATATCCAAAAATTTCCCAACTTCCACAAGGCATAACTTGCTCAATTTTTAAGCTTTTCTCATGTTCTTGGACATTTTGGAAAGGTCTTTGAGTCCTATAACCAATGCCTTTGGTCCCATGTCATTTTGATTTACCAATCTCAAGTTATGGCCTTTGACTTAAAGTCTCTTTTTGTTGACTTTTGAAAATGACCTATAATGTTGAAATTGATAACTTTTTGTGAGAGCATTTCTTGGACTTGAAGTATGAAGATGAGTTGTAGGAAATGTCTTTCTCTTCAAAATGAGCTTTGGATGGGATTTTTCTGATAATCCATGTGAAAGTTATGCCCTGGTCAATTTCAGTTGACTTTTTCAGCTGTCCAAATATAGTAACTTTTGCATCTTGATGATTTTCTGAGCCAAAATTTGAGAATCATGATCAAGCATTGATCAAATGATGTTTGTGGCTTCAAAATGATATGTTGACCAAAAATTTGAACTTTTGACTGCCAAATGACCATTTTGCCCCTACAGTTGACTGTAGTGCAATTTAGGGTTTTGACTGTGCAATTTTGAGCTGAATGCCTTGAAACTTGATGTGAGGGTGCTTGACCATATTTGTAGGCATATGAGACTTGATTGGGCCTTTGAAAACTTCATTTTCTTGATCAGAACACAAACCCTAGTTTTGACTGCATAGGAGACCTTTGCCCTGAGCAACCCTTGGGGAATTTTGTGACTTGGCTTGGCAATTTCTTGAAGAATATGGGAGGGCAAATTTTGGGGTACAACAACTTTGCTTCAAAGCTTTAGTCAAGAGACACAAAACACTCTTGCTTCAAAGCTTTGAGTGATACAAAACCCTTACAATTAAAACCTATTCCAAGTCACTTATCACAATGATACTTGCTTGGATTACAATAGTTAAAACTATACAACTTCTGAATGATCTTCTATCAAAAGGGATAAATTCCAAACAGCAGCCCTGTTGAATATATAGCAGCTGTTGCTTCAGTTAGGGTTTCCACAAAAAGCTAGGGTTAATTCCGTTTGACCTTGAGACTTGGTCACAAGACTTTATCAACCAGGTTAGGGTTGAGCTAGGTTAACCCATAGTTCACGAGAGATTCTGTTCTGGAAAGAATGAGTCATCTTCCTGAAAAATCTCAGAATTAACCAAACTGCATAACTGCTAACTCAGAATAGGATGTCTTAACATTTGTTATGACATCAGAAATCCTGTTTACTGATTTTGGTAAATGTGATCATTTTGCAAAATGCTCAGATACACACTCATAAACAGCAGCACCTGTATGCCATTATTTTTCTGCAAAGGTACCTAATAAACCAGTACCTAATAAACCAGAATGTTATGACATTAGTCATGACATTCACACACCTGGTTTTACCAAAAATACATGCCAATAACTAAACACCTACAATCCTGATGGCTGAAAATCGAAACAATTAAGGTAAAAGTTAAAAATGAAGAAAGTAAGAAACATTTGAGATTTCCCCAAGCATTCGCACCTGCGCCTTGATTAGATATAATCGACATGGCAGAAAGGTCATAGCGAAGATGTCCTGGGAAATCATGGAGCCAATGACGAGCCCATGTCACAGTCTCAGATGGCTTTGGTTTCTTTTGAAGGTATTTGAACATTTCTTTGCAAGTGAACCACCAAGGGTATGGAGGAAACCAAGCCAGAGCCAGTTCTGAGGTAGGCAATCTAGGGAATTTAGGTGGATGCATTTCGAGTGCCAACCTATACCTATCCTCAGGTGACAACCCTGAAGGAAGTTTGAGCTTAGAAATTTTTTCTTTAAATTTTTCCTTCAAGGTCTCAGCCGCTTGATGCACAGTGGATTCCAAGTGTGTGGGATCATAAGTGGTTTCGAAATAATTTTGAAAAGCCCTAATCTCTTTGGCGTGAGTGAACATACCTTTCTTGGAGTGTACCTGCACATCGAACGCATCAGTTAGTTTCTGTTGAATGGAGAGGGTATCGAACATATAAGATTGGTAGAACTTAGTCCACCATTCCAGAAAACCCTTCGCTGTGAGGTGTGTGGGTTCAAAGGGTAGTAGTTCAAATTGAGCGAAGCCTTGATATTGTTCCTGTTTTGGCTTCCCTTGCTTTAAAGGTTCGACCAGAAGTGATGGCACTCTCTGTTTGGAACAGAGGTTCAGGGATTAGCTGACACAGGCCAAATTGTCTAGAAACAAAGTTAGGTTGATAGGCAAAGAGGAAGATTTGATTCTTGGAAGGAGTGATTCGTGAGGAAATTAATCTAGGAAGCAAAAAGGCTTTCCATATATCTTGAATTTCTTTACTTTTAACTGCTTCTGAAAGAGACATGGTGAACCATGATGGTCCATGAGTCCTTGAAGCAAAGGGTTCCATGGTCTCTTCAAATTTGTGTCTTTTGGAAAAAATCATGATGTATTTTGAGAAAAGGACTTTGAAGTCATCTTTGTCATCATTCGGGGTCAGTTTTCGCAGCCTGGTACCTTCAATAATTCTATCCGCTACCTCCGGATCTTGTTCAACAACGGTGTCAGCAGTTGATAGTGAGGGTTCAAACATGGCATTAAGCCATAATTGGAGTAACCAGAAGGGGCCAGCTAGAAGGATGTTTTTGGGAGCATGGGATTTCAAACTCGAAACGGCTGATCTTAAGCTTTCGTAAAGATCAACAAGTAACAGTTCGCTCAAACACACCCTCCTATTCTCATGTAAGTCTCTAGCTAGAGGGATGAACCTGCTTGCTACCTGTAAGGACCTACTGCAGAATACGTATCTTGATAACCATAGAGTGAGAAAAGAAATATGTTCCACATCTGACACATTATCTCCTTCAGTGTGGTAATGGCTAATGAATTTGGAAAAACTGGCTAATTTGACTTCGAAGTCAATAATGCTGGAGTGTTCTTCATTATCAGGGATGTAGGTTTCCCCTACCGGTGACAAACCAGCGATGGCTACTATATCGAAAAATGTGGGTGTTATCATTCCTCCAGGGAGATGAAAGGTGTTGTAGGTGCTGTCCCAGAAATATAAGGATGCGAATAACAATGGATGACTATAGGTGAAGCCTGGTTTTGATAACTTAATCAGATTATAGATTCCTAATTCCTCCCATTGCTGGGATTTCTTGGCTTCTACTTTGGTGAGCCAGTTTTGGTAGGCTATGTCAGAGGTGGGGCAGGATCGAAATGGTTTAAAGTTGCTCTTCACATAGTCTAACACAAAGGGATCTTTTGGGGGAACGTTTGGAGTTTCTATAAGATTCGAATCAGAAGACTCGGCTATCTTGGGGATATCCATCTTATTAAATAATGGTTTAAGGTTGTAGCAGACATGGAAGATTTTTCTAGTATCTTTCAAGATTTCAAAAACTGTAAGAGGACCCATTAGAGCAAACCTCTTTCCAGCAGTGTTAGTTGGAATCAATACCTGAGAGGCGTAAAGCATTTCCTTTTCCTTGGAGATTATTTGAGGAATAAGCACAGATTGACCTTGATAAGTACCGACCTTGCTTTCCATAATTGCTCCTGTGTTCTTGCTTTTCTTCTTGGAAGTTTTCTTCAGTTGGGATGATGTTGTTGAAGACATTGTTGAAGATTGTTGGAAGTTTTAGGGTTTTAGTAAGAAGAGAGGAAGAAAAAGTTTCAGAATGTGGAAAAAGAATAAAAGACTACGTTGATTAGTTTTTATAGTGTGGAAGTTTAAACATCCACTAAGTGAGACTAGGATACGTGGGAGTCGTGGGTTGGATTGAGGAGGAGGTGGCGTAAAGGCTGATGTTGGTAATAAGCGTGGTTAATAATAATCATTGTTTTATAACTGCGCCATGCTGTGAAATACTGATTCAAGGCGGTTAAGAAATCCAAGAGGCATCGTGATTGACGTGATTGGGGTCATACACAATAAATGCTATGATTACTCAAAGGTCACATCAAAATCTTGCAAATATATTTAAAATAAGTATTTCTCAAAGGATCGAAATACATATTTTAAAGGGGCATTTTGTTGGCTGAATATTTTGACGATACAGTTCGAAATGAAGCAATATGGATGTTTCGTTGGAATAAAGCAAAATGTTACAGTTCGGAATGGTAGAAGCGGTTCTTCGAACGGACATGTCAAAGCTCGGAGCTTCGAGTGACAGTTGTGAAGATATATTTAAAAGAAGCCTCGAAGTGGTATCGAGACTGTGTCTGTGAAATGAATTCGAAGCGAAGATTGCCAAAACATTTGAAATTCGAACGCGAGCGGGATGTTGGAATTCAAATATATATGCGCTGGAGCGTTTGAAGACGCGTGGAAGCTAGAGAGGAGCAGTGTTCTGCATGTTCTGAACGTGGCAGAATCTTATAGGCAAGACCGTTATGGTCGAAGTAGTATAAATAGAAGTCTTAGTATTAGGATTTCGTGTGTCATATCTATTGTACAAAATTCAGTAAACATTTAAAATACCACATGGCTAGGGAAACGAATGCTCGAACAATGTACGTATGATAACACCAAACATTTATGATTCAGTAAAAATCTTTACCTTTTCCAGTTTACATTCCATTTTCATGTCAATGTCATTCAAATATCTTTTCATTCGAAGTCATTTAAACATTTCTCGCATTTAAACGTTTTTCTTCTATTCGAATCTTTTACATTTCAGAAACTCTTTTACATTTCATGCTTTTATATTCATGCTTTTTACATTAAAGTCTTTATATTTCAAAGTTACTTACTTATTTCTGCATTTAAACATTTCTTTGCAATCGAATCTTTATTCATACAATTCAGTTTCGTATGTTTTTACTTGATCATGTCATTAGATCCTTTCAATATGGTAATCGAAGTGAGTTGAACGTCTATAAAACATTCCAAATACAAATCCTAACTATGAATATCAGTTTTACAATTAGAGTTATCCAAACGACCAATACCCCATAGGATCAATCTAGTCGATCCTGCAAGTTACCAGAGAGATTAAATAACAGTCATTAAGATTATTTGATAGTTTGGAGGACTAGCGGTTGTTTACCAGAAATCACTGTAAATAGACAGTTGCCCAGGGTGGCCGTACGGTGAAACCGCCTATGGATCATCATATTGATAATCGGATTTATTTTCTGCAACATGAATGTAGAGTTCGAAAATTGAAATCCAGATTTTATAAGGGTTGGTCCAGGTATTGAAATTCAGATTCGTTGAGTGATGATTGAAATTGTCATATATTTTTTATTGGTTGTAGGTATGATGCACCCTGATGCTCTCAACAAAGATACTGCATATAAGGATGGTATATCGGGTGTTGGGCAGGTTGATGTTGAGACATTATTTACCAATAAACATGTGTATACTATACGTGAACATACACTCATTAGGCCCGCACAAAGAAACTCCATATGTATGCTTCGTACATGATAAAAAGTGTGTGTGTGTGTGGGGGGGGGGGGGGGGTGTTGAATTCAGATTTCAATCTTCGGACAAAACTCTGAGACAAGATTGCTTTTATAGGGTCCATAATCATCTAAAATATATATAAATAAGCCTCATATGATATTATAACACTCTAACATGAATCAATATTGGTATATTGCATTTATTTACTTAAACACATGAAGCCTACTTTTGATTTTAGGGTCATAAAAGACACCCCTCTTGCTGTTATGAAATTCAAAATGAAGAATCTATTACACTACACTGACAATTGATGAGTGACTAAGATCGACTATCGTTCACCAATGATTCGTAATGAAGGGAAGGTTAACTTTAGTAAACTTGAGTTGAAGACTAATGCATATGTAAGAGTTACGTGGATGCAAAGGCTTGCAAGATCAACCACACATATTTTAAAGATGATGAGACATTCTAAACCATCTTTTGATGATGAAATATTATGTTATATGTGATAATAAATATCTATGCTAAGTTATGTTATTTTAGATTCTCTTTCTAATATTTTTCGTGTATTCTATGTATGTGATAACAAGGGTGTGCTCAAATGTCTATATCCGGACAAACACCTAGAATAATTTTCTTGTGTGTTATGCATATATGATAACATGGGTGATTCCAAATTTCAATATTTGGATAAACCCCTATAACAAATCACTCGTATGCTACATGTATGTGATAACAAGGGTGAATTCAGATTTTAATATCTAGACAAACCTCTAGAACAAATGGCTTATGTGTTTTGTGTATGTGTTAATATGGGCGAATCCAAATTTCAACATTCTTACAAATTCATAGAAAAAATTGCTTGTGTGTTGTGTCTATATGATAACAAAGGGTGAATCCAAATTTTAATATCCAGACACACCCCTAGAACAAATTTCTTGTATGTTCGGTCCATGTGATAACAAATGGTGAATCTGGATTTTAATATTTGGACATATTTTTTAGTGTTGCTTCATGTATTCGTCATACTCCACACAAGTCGGTTGCGATTATGATTGGCTTATTGGAGTCATTGTGATACTTTATCTTCAAATGGACGATGGAAACCATTGCGTCTAGCATTGCCGGGAAAGACCATCCGAGAATTTTGTTGTAAACGATTCCGCAAGGGATTACAAAGAAGCAAACATCCATAGTTCTCTTATTTCTCCCTTCTCCCAAGAAACCCGATAGATCTATACATTTACATGGATGAGTAGATGAATCATTGAATGCTAGGAGACTATGTCCTTCACATGGCTTCAGATTTTTCTTGCTTAAGCCTAATCTGTAAAGATTTTGAGGTATATCAAATTGCATGAACGTCTGTCATCAATGAGGATCCTTGAAACAAAGTGATTAGCTATGACAACATTAACAATTAGTAGAAACGTCGCATTAGGAATTCAGTTCACCTTCTCGTGGCCTTGAAACCCTAAGATTGGTATGCCGTTTTTTTTCCAAAGCATATCTCCATCGATTACATCCACGATGAAGATCATAAGTGATCTTTAGTTGGAGGATTCCAAGATACTTTTGGAAATGAAATCACAAGTTACTCCCTCCATCTTAGTGTGACGGTTATGTAGTTGTTTAGTTATTGGCATGCATTTTTGGTAAAACCAGGTGTGTGAATGTCATGACTGATGTCATAACATTCTAGTTTATTAGGTACTGATTTATTAGGTACCTTTGCAGAAAAATATTGTCATACAGGTGCTGCTGTTTATAAGTGTGTATCTGAGCATTTTGCAAAAAGATCACATTTACCTAAATCAGTAGACAGGTTTTCAGATGTCATAACAAATGTTAAGACATCCTGTTCTGAACTAACAGTTATGCAGTTTGGGTAATTCTGAGCTTTTTCAGGATTATGACTCAGTCTTTCCAGAACAGAAAAATCTCGTGGACTTGGGGTTAACCTAGCTCAACCCTAACCTGGTTGATAAAGTCCTGTGACCTAGTCTTAAGGTCAAACGGAATTAACCCTAGCTTTTTGTGGAAACCCTAACTGAAGATGCAGCTGCTATATATTCAACAGAGCTGCTGTTTTGGAATTAATCCCTTTTTGACAGAAGATCATTTAGAAGCTGTATAGTTTTAACTATTGTAATCCAAGCAATTATCATTGTGATAAGTGACTTGGAATAGGTTTTAATTGTAAGGGTTGTGTATCACTCAAAGCTTTGAAGCAAGAGTGTTTGTATGTCTCTTGACTAAAGCTTTGAAGCAAAGTCAAGTTAGGTTTGTGTATCACTCAAAGCTGTGAAGCAAGAGTGTTTGTTGCTTGATTAAAAAGCTGTGAAGCATAATCAAGTGTATGTTTTGAAGAGTGTCTTCATCAATTCATTAGTCAAATTGTTTTATGTATCACTGCTGTGATTGAGGGGGAGTGAGTAGGAACTCAGGTTTAAGTTGTACTTAGATTGAAGTTGCATTGGGTAGGTCTTAAGTGAAGGAGATAAACTGGTTGGTTTATTCCTGAATTGATACCTCTTATAGTGGATTTCCTCCCTGACTTGGTAGCCCCCAGAGTAGGTGTTGTTGCACACTGAACTGGGTAAACAATTGACTGTGTTCTTTACTGTTTTTGTATTTATTGTCTTATAGAAAGTCAGATACGGTGTCATAACATTGAATGTGACATTGAGTATCTGCAGTCAGAATTTCAATTGGCATCAGAGCAGGCACCCTGCCTGTATTACTGGGTGAGATCTAGGGATATCACTTTCTGGCACTATGGACAAAGAAGGAGTTTTTGGAAACAGACCACCCATTCTGGATGGATCTAATTATGACTACTGGAAACCTCGTATGATTGCCTTCTTAAAATCACTGGACAAAAAGGTCTGGAGAGCTGCTGACAAAGGATGGAACCATCCCACCATAATTGAGAAAGATGGGACAATCAGTCTGAAGCCTGAGGAAGAATGGAGTAAAGAAGAAGATGAGTTAGCCCTGGGTAATTCCAAAGCTTTAAATGCCTTGTTCAATGGAATTGATAGAAACATTTTCAGACTAGTACATCAATATGAACTAGCCAAGGAAGTTTGGGACACTCTCAAAACTACTCATGAGGGCACTTCCAAAGTAAAAATGTCAAGGCTTCAGATGTTGACTACCAAGTTTGAGAATCTAAAAATGATGGAAGATGAAACCATTCATGAGTTTCACATGAACATCTTGGATATTGCCAACACCTCAGGAGCACTGGGAGAAAAGATGTTAGAAGAAAAATTGGTGAGAAAGATTCTCAGATCCTTGCCTAAAAGATTTGCAATGAAGGTAACTGCCATAGAGGAAGCCCAGGACATCAGCAAGTTGAAAGTGGATGAACTTATTGGGTCTCTTCAGACTTTTGAGATGGGGATCACTGAAAATGGTGACAAGAAGAACAAGAGCATAGCACTTGTATCCAACACTGATGTTGAAAACAAGGAGGATGAAGAAGAAAATATTTCAGAAGCTATAGCCATGCTTGGAAGACAGTTCAACAAACTCATCAAAAGAATAGATCCAAAGTCAAGGTCTAATGTTCATAACATTCCCTCTGACATTGACAGTTCCAGCAGAAGACCAAGGTCAGAAGAGAAGGGAAATCAAGGCAGAGGAATTCAATGCCATGGTTGTGAAGGATATGGGCATATTCGAGCTGAATGTCCTACCTTTCTTAAGAAACAAAAGAAAGGAATGACTGTTACTTGGTCTGACTGTGATTCAGAAAGTAATTCTGAAGAAGAATCTGCCAAACTAGTTACTGCTCTAACTGGTGTTTGTACCTCTGAAAGTGACACTAGTGATGAAGAAGTGACATTTGAAGAACTGGCTGATACTTACAAGAAATTGTGTATCAGAAGTGCTGAAGTCTGTGTGCAGAATGAGAAACAATCAAAACTCATCATAAAGCTGGAGGCTGAAAAAAGGGCAAACCTTGAAACTATAAGTCATCTAGAAGGAGAAGTTCAATTGCTGAACTCACAACTGAATCAAATGACCAAATCTGTCAAGATGCTGACTAATGGAACAGACAAATTGGAAGAGATCCTTCAGGTTGGACAAATTATGGGAAACAAATCTGGACTAGGATTTGTGGAAGCAAAGAAATCTGGTACAGATAAGAAGATCAGGCCTGATAAGCAAATGTCAAAACAGATGTCTCAACACAACTCTCAACATCAGGAACAGAGACACATGAAGAAAAGGTACCAAAGATGGAGATGTCATCATTGTGGGAGATATGGTCACATAAAGCCTTTCTGCTTCAGATTGCATGGATACCCTAATCAGAACTCAGGTGTCAAACCTAAGTCTAAAAAGGTACCACATGCTCCTAAATGGAAGAAAAAGGCTACTGCCCTGATAGCCCACACTTCCCTGAGGGTCTCTGCAAAGGAAGACGGGTACTTTGACAGTGGGTGTTCCAGACACATGACTGGAATCAAGAACCTCCTCAATAATGTTAAACCTCACACCACCAGTTTTGTGACCTTTGGAGATGGTGCTAAAGGTGAAATCAAAGGAGTTGGTAATTTGGACTGCCCTGGAGTTCCAAGTCTGAGTGAAGTACTGCTGGTAAAAGGGCTGACTGCTAATCTCATTAGTATCAGTCAATTGTGTGATCTAGGATTCAAGGTCAATTTCTCAAAATCTGAATGTCTTGTAATTAATGAAAAACAAGAAATTATAATGAAAGGAGTCAGATCTAAAGACAACTGTTACTTGTGGGAGCCTGAGAACACTAATTTCTCCTCTGTGTGTTCCATTGCAAAAGAAGAAAAAGAGGTAAAACTGTGGCACCAAAAACTTGGCCATCTTCATCTAAGAGGTATGAAAAGGATTATCTCCATGGAGGCAGTCAGAGGGATTCCAAGACTGCAAATTGATGAAGGAAGAGTTTGTGGTGAATGTCAGGTTGGTAAGCAGACTAGGATGTCACATCCAAAGTCAAGACATCTGACCACCTCTAAGGTTCTAGAACTTCTTCATATGGATCTGATGGGACCAATGCAAGTGGAGAGTCTTGGTGGAAAAAGATATGCCTATGTGGTTGTGGATGATTTTTCCAGATTCACCTGGATTAACTTCATTAGGGAAAAATCTGATGTATTTGGAGTTTTTAGAGAATTGTGCAAAAGAATTCAAAGAGAAAAGGAAGGGTGTATTGTTAGAATCAGAAGTGATCATGGCAAGGAATTTGAAAACAACAAGTTTGATGATTTCTGTTCCTTAGAAGGAATTAGTCATGAATTTTCTTCTCCTATAACTCCTCAGCAAAATGGAGTTGTGGAAAGAAAAAATAGGACCATACAGGAATCTGCCAGAGCAATGATACATGCCAAAAGACTTCCTATGTATTTTTGGGCTGAAGCTATGAATACAGCCTGCTATGTCCATAACAGGGTCACCTTGAGAAAGGGAACCTCATCCACCATATATGAACTCTGGAAAGGAAGAAAACCAACTGTGAAGTACTTCCATGTGTTTGGCAGCAAATGCTATATTCTGGCAGATCGTGAACAAAGAAGAAAACTGGACCCTAAAAGTGATGAAGGCATATTTCTAGGATACTCCTCAAACAACAGAGCTTATAGAGTATTCAATTCCAAGACCAAAGCCATGATGGAATCAATAAATGTCATAATTGATGATTATCATGAGGAAATAGATGTCCCTTGTAATGTTGAGACATTCTTTGAGACTTCAACCCAACAGAATGATCTACCCAACACCACCACAACAGAATCTGAATCAAAGGAAGCTAGCAAGATCCCTTCCATCAGAATTCAGAAGGATCATCCAAAAGAGCTCATCATAGGAGATCCCAACAGTGGAGTCATTACAAGATCTAGAGAAATCATCTCAAACTCTTGTTTTGTGTCCAAAATGGAACCAAGAAATGTCAAGGAAGCTTTAACTGATGAATACTGGATTGGTGCAATGCAAGATGAACTGAACCAATTCAAGCAACATGAAGTTTGGGAACTGGTTCCTAGACCTGAAGGAACTAACATCATTGGCACAAAATGGATTTTCAAGAACAAATCAGATGCTGAAGGAGTTGTCACCAGGAATAAGGCAAGACTTGTTGCTCAAGGATACACTCAGGTTGAAGGGGTTGATTTTGATGAAACCTTTGCACCTGTAGCCAGGCTGGAATCAATCAGACTCCTATTGTCAATTTCTTGTCTTCTGAAGTTCAAGTTATTTCAGATGGATGTGAAAAGTGCCTTTCTAAATGGGTACTTGAATGAGGAAGCTTATGTGGAACAGCCTAAAGGCTTTGTGGATCCAAACCACCCTGATCATGTCTACAAATTGATAAAAGCTCTATATGGCCTGAAACAAGCTCCTAGAGCATGGTATGACAGGTTAACAAAGTTTCTCTCAGACAAAGGATACAGAAAAGGAGGCTTGGACAAAACTCTCTTTGTCAAAACTGAAGGAGGGAAGTTGATGGTTGCCCAAATATATGTTGATGACATAGTGTTTGGAGGAATGTCAGAACCTATGGTTAAACATTTTGCTGACCAGATGCAGGCTGAATTTGAAATGAGTCTCATGGGAGAACTAACTTATTTTCTTGGACTACAAGTCTCACAGATGGAGGACTCAATCTTCCTATCTCAAAGCAAGTATGCTAAGAACATTGTAAAGAAGTTTGGTATGGAGAATGCCAGTCACAAAAGGACTCCTGCTCCTACTCATTTAAAGCTTTCCAAAGATTCAAGTGGGGTTAAGGTGGATCAAAGTCTGTACAGAAGCATGATAGGAAGCTTGTTGTACTTAACAGCCAGCAGACCTGATATTGCTTTTGCAGTTGGAGTCTGTGCAAGATACCAAGCTGATCCTAAAGTCAGTCATATCAATCAAGTGAAGAGAATTTTGAAGTATGTGAGTGGAACTTACAACTATGGGTTGCTATATTCTCATGGCTGTGAACCAACTCTGACTGGTTACTGTGATGCTGATTGGGCTGGTAGTGCTGATGATAGAAAAAGCACCTCTGGAGGATGTTTCTTCTTGGGAAATAATCTGGTTTCCTGGTTCAACAAGAAACAAAATTGTGTGTCTCTCTCTACTGCTGAAGCTGAATACATTGCAGCTGGTAGTAGCTGTTCTCAAATGATCTGGATGAAACAGATGCTTACTGAGTATAATGTCACACAAGATGTTATGACATTGTACTGTGACAATCTGAGTACAATCAACATTTCCAAGAATCCCATTCAGCATAGTAGGACCAAACATATTGACATAAGACATCACTTTATCAGAGACCTTGTAGAAGAGAAGACAATCAAATTGGAACATGTTGCCACTGAGCTACAGCTGGCTGACATTTTTACCAAGGCACTTGATGCAAATCAATTTGAAAATTTGAGGGTTAAGTTGGGTATTTGCCAACATGAGGAATTGTAGCAATTAATTTTGCTTAAAACAAGGATTAAAGGAGTTATGCTTGTTAAGTCTGTTCTGATTGGGTTAAACTTATATTTTCCCATTTCCTTCATTTCTTTTAAGAAGTTGAATAGACACTCCTTTTCTTCCTTCCTCTCTCGTCTTCGCATCAAAACCAAATCTCTCAATCAGAATTTTCTCTCCAGTTGCTATTGGTCTTCTAAGACTATCAAAATGTCTCAAATACCATCATCATCCAATACGATCATTTCGTCCTCTTCCTCTGATCAAGATTCTAGGGCAATCTCATCTTGCCTGGATTCTGAAGTCCTGGAGATCGCTCCTCTTAGAGAAGTGGAAACTAACCCCACCAAGGTCAAAGAGCTGAGAACAAGGCATGCAGGAAGGTCCCAAGCTACTGCCTCTGGTAATCCTTCTCACTCTTCTTCTTCTGTTCCCTCTGAAATTGCAAATAGGGAAGGATCAGCCTATGTTCGTCAAGCAATAGCTAAAATTGTTACAAGAATTCTGAACGAGAACCACTTAGTTCCTGGCATTTCTGTTCCTTTAAATCAAGAAAGTTCAAATGCTGAAACAAATCCAGATGTCTCTAAGGATGTTGAGACATCAGACAAAGAGAAGAATGCTGACATTGCTCACAAGAAAAGGAAGAAGCCCGAACCTTCTGAGTCTGATGACAGTGCTTAAATGTTGGTGGAGTTACTGGTTGGTGGAGTTGCTGTTTCATGGTGGAGCTTGCAAAGTGTGTTCAGTTTTTGCCAGTTTTGTTGCTTTTATTTTTCTGGATGACTGTATAAATTTTAAGAACATGTATCTTTGGCCCATTTGTGGCTAAAGAGGGGGAGATATATTTTGGTAGACTTTATCAGACATTCTATTTTTCTGCAGTCATATTTATTCTGCTGCTATCTATCTCTGATTTCTTAGGGTCTTTAGCCAAAAATCTGCCAAAGGGGGAGTTTGTAGTTGTTTAGTTATTGGCATGCATTTTTGGTAAAACCAGGTGTGTGAATGTCATGACTGATGTCATAACATTCTAGTTTATTAGGTACTGATTTATTAGGTACCTTTGCAGAAAAATATTGTCATACAGGTGCTGCTATTTATAAGTGTGTATCTGAGCATTTTGCAAAAAGATCACATTTACCTAAATCAGTAGACAGGTTTTCAGATGTCATAACAAATGTTAAGACATCCTGTTCTGAACTAACAGTTATGCAGTTTGGGTAATTCTGAGCTTTTTCAGGATTATGACTCAGTCTTTCCAGAACAGAAAAATCTCGTGGACTTGGGGTTAACCTAGCTCAACCCTAACCTGGTTGATAAAGTCCTGTGACCTAGTCTTAAGGTCAAACGGAATTAACCCTAGCTTTTTGTGGAAACCCTAACTGAAGATGCAGCTGCTATATATTCAACAGAGCTGCTGTTTTGGAATTAATCCCTTTTTGACAGAAGATCATTTAGAAGCTGTATAGTTTTAACTATTGTAATCCAAGCAATTATCATTGTGATAAGTGACTTGGAATAGGTTTTAATTGTAAGGGTTGTGTATCACTCAAAGCTTTGAAGCAAGAGTGTTTGTATGTCTCTTGACTAAAGCTTTGAAGCAAAGTCAAGTTAGGTTTGTGTATCACTCAAAGCTGTGAAGCAAGAGTGTTTGTTGCTTGATTAAAAAGCTGTGAAGCATAATCAAGTGTATGTTTTGAAGAGTGTCTTCATCAATTCATTAGTCAAATTGTTTTATGTATCACTGCTGTGATTGAGGGGGAGTGAGTAGGAACTCAGGTTTAAGTTGTACTTAGATTGAAGTTGCATTGGGTAGGTCTTAAGTGAAGGAGATAAACTGGTTGGTTTATTCCTGAATTGATACCTCTTATAGTGGATTTCCTCCCTGGCTTGGTAGCCCCCAGAGTAGGTGTTGTTGCACACTGAACTGGGTAAACAATTGACTGTGTTCTTTACTGTTTTTGTATTTACTGTCTTATAGAAAGTCAGATACGGTGTCATAACATTGAACGTGACATTGAGTATCTGCAGTCAGAATTTCAGGTTACATAAATTATAGTTTGAATCAGAAGAGATCAAATTGTAGAAATTGGTAGGAATAAAAAATTGATCCCCACAAATGATGCCATTGTTCCATTAAAGAACCAAGATTATCAGTGAATTTATGAGTTGGACTCTTGGTGTGGTGGTGCAATCTGTAGTGCAACTGTACATGAGTGGACTTGCAAGATTAACACTCCAACACCCAAACTAGTGAGTGAGCAAAAGGAGTAGAGCGAGTTCTGATGAAAAATCACACCTTAGACTCCAAACATAATAATTTATATACGGTAGACAATAATTGAGCTCAATGGCGAAACCAGAAAAATTATGAAGCCTGAGAAATAACTGAAACAATAACATATTTTTTCCTGATGACTCTGTCCTATAGCTGCATGTTTATAAAATACAAACACAACAATTCAAGAAAAACACTACATTATATATTAAAATAGGATACATTAATATTATATGATAATTGTTACAATGATAGACCTATGCTTGTTTTTAAGATTCCTACATGTATATAGAATAAGGTTTCAATACTTAAACTACTATCAAGATCACTTGAGTTTAAACATGCAGGAACATGGTATATGATATCTTTATGAAATAGAAAAGTAGAGCATAGTTATCGATGGATATGGACATTTGTAATGACGGATGTACCAATCAAGTAGTTGTTGACGAGCTTTCATTGATAACTTTCCATTCCTTTTCTTCTTTAAAAACTCTTTCTTCTGGCTGCCAAGATATCTACTATACTTGCGTAACAACTGCACTTTTAACTCTTGATCTTCACCTTGTGTATCAAAGTTATTTTCATGAACATCGATCTCATTCATCGATGGTGACTCACTTTGACCTTTCAAAAAACCACAACACAAAATGAAATATAACTATTAATGAATCAATTTATAACTATCAAGAAAGAATCTGTAATAACCATGAAATTGTCATTAGCCAAAGATTACAAATTGAGGTAATATGGAATATATGTTATTTGGAATATAACAGAGTAAGTAAAATGCAATACCTAAAGAATGATAATGAAGATCCTCATTACTTTGTAAATGTGTTCATTTATATTACTTGTTCTTTCTATCTATTTCTCAATAATAATATAACCTAACAATGTAGATAATTTTGCAAATGAAACTTTAATCTTAGATTTGAGAATCAATCTGCAAATGACAAGACAATGTACTTATTTTTACAAAGTTATTAATTAAAGGACAATTGTAAAGTTAACCATACTACTAAATTCTAAATGTCAAGGATTTCAAAAGGAATAAAACCTTACAAGAAATGACATTGACACACACAAAAACCCTAGATCCGTGTGAAACTATTTATAACTATATTTGATATCAATATTTTCACATATGTTAATTGACATTTTGATTTTTTTAATTCAATATCACATATGATTTTAACAAAAAATATAAATTTCTTTAGATTATAATTGTGTTTGATAAGAACTTGTGCCTACAAAATATTTTACACCTGTTAAATTTTATTTTATACCATTAATTATATCTATATTTAAGAAAGAATATCAGTTATTTTATAATAGAATATAAATTGTACACTAAGAATCTGCATATTGTTTATCTTTTATCATAATGGTGGTTGAATAATAGTTAAATAAATTGACATGTCTTCTATGGTCTAACAGGGAACAGTTACAATTTCTTTTAGAAAAATTGAATAATATGCTGATAAAAAATGTTATTAATTATAACATTTTATCCAAATGTATAACTGATCGTACTTGATCAGAGTTGGAACGTCACAGCTGATTTGAATTGGATTTGAAGGAGATGGGGGAGTATCTGCAAGGCACTCCGATGACAAAGTGAGGGACAAAATGAACAGGCAAGTAATATATAGGTGTGTATGAAATGAATACCTGACCCTCTTGAAATAGAGGGTATTTATAGTCCCCAACGCTGGGCCAAGGTCTCTTTACTGGGCTGACCAAACAGGCCCAACAAAGGGACTGCCAGGTTCTACGTGGAGTATTGGGGACCTGCACGTGGTCACCTACCTGGATGATGCTCTCCGCAGAATAGGGAGGTGAAGACGCGATCTTCCTGGGACCCTGAGGACTCTGAGATATTCAGAGAGGTTGAGAGTCTGTCCTACGAAGAGTGAGCTCGAGCAGGGCCTAGATTAGGATGTTCTTCGTCTGGGATGTCCCTCGTCGGGGACGCTCTTCGCGGTCACCGGCGGGCACAATTGTATTCGACGACACCCATGATCGGGGCGTGTCGGGGAGTCTAATACTCAGTATGGTATGTTGTAAAGCTTGGATTGGGTCTCGCTGGTAATTGGGCCACGGGCAGGCCCAGTCCAGAACAGTAGCCCCCCAAGTCGCTGCTCCTGGTACGGGAGTTGTGACTTGACTCAAACTCGTTCTTCTGCGAGACTCGCTTGCGCGACACAGGGGCTTTCAACCGGGGAGAACAGGCATCGCCCGATTTGTGATTTTCCCCGTGCGGCGATCGAGGAGCGTTCGAGGAATTTTGTGGGGAGGTGGTGATGCATCAGTTAGACACGTGGTGTGGCTCTTGGAAACCATAATGCCGACCTAGGGAATAGGGCCATCATTGTCTATGCAAGTAGGCGTCGAGGACGGGGACGGTTCGTGGTTCCCCGGTGCGACGTTTCATATTCCACGTCATCTCTATAAATAGGGCTCCAGGGCCCATAGTCCGTTTCACCTCTTTACGCTTCTCACACTTTCTCTGTTTTCACTCTCGTGTGTTTTCATAACGTCGCTGAGACCGCCGCGCCATTTGCCGTTCGATTACTTCCACCACCGTCGCTTTTCAAATCTTCTTCCAAGTAAGTGTCTTCTCCCTTTGATTTCTTGTGTTGTAGGTAGATTTGACAACATTTTAGTAGTAGAATCTTGTGTCTGGGGACAATGCCCGATAGATTTAAGCGCGCTAGGCGCCTGATTCATGGTTGTGCCCGAGATATTCATAAGTTTAGGCATACGGTTCATGATCTTGCCCGCGACACTCATGCGTTTGGCCAGTAGATTCATGAGCCTGGTCGGGAGATTCATCCTTTCGTTAGTACGTAGGCTAGTTTACCCGTAGTATTCTTGTACCGGGCCAGCAAAATTATGAACTTGATCGCGGGATTCATGCTTCGCCCGGGATACTCATGTTATGCTCGCGTCGTTCATGATTGATGCGCGTCTGCCGCTGGGGGTCGGTGTTTGGTCGAGATCCACTTGTTTTCCATTTCTCGTGCGAACGGCCGTAGATTCGATCTAAGTATTGCTTACTTCTCCCTGTCTTTATGGCGGGCAAGCGGATTTGCTGTCGAATTCACCGGTTTCTTGTACTTTGCAGGTAAATGGCCGAGATTCCCGAGTCCTCGGGGTGTAACGACGTCGAAGAACCAAGCACAACAGAGGAAACTATTACCCTGGTTGAATGCGTCGATGATCCCACTCTGGATTGGGTTTGTGCTAAACCTCGGCGGATAACTTCGGTTTATAGCCTCCCCAACAGAAAAGCTTATACCATCGTCGAGTATGGCGGCGATCAAGAGGGATTTCGAAGGAACTTCAAGATTATGCGACCGTCGAGGGATGTTCGCATCTGTTCGGAGTTCATGCAAGATGCGTTTCCTATGTACGAGATCGTCTCCAGAGATCTCGGGCTCCGACTTCCCTTCAATGACTTCCAGGTCGGGGTATTCAACCATCTGAATCTGGCCCCCTCCCAACTCCATCCTAACGCGATTGCCTTTCTTCGGGCATTCGAGCTCACTTGTCGCTTCCTGAGGATTGGGGCGACGATTCCCCTATTCTTCAGGGTTTTTCACTTACAACGACAGTCCTGAGGAGGGAAGCACAATTGGGTGTCCCTTAAGCAGTCGAAGAGACTGTTTAGGATGTACATGGACTCTGTGCGAGATTTTAAAGACAAGTGGTATATATTGCAACCGTCTACCCAGACGGTCTTAGATTCGTTGTTCGAACGCTGAGGGTAATCCCGAGATCGGGCGAATCTCTAGATTTCCCATTCACTGGTGCTCGGGCCATTATGACCATGGTCCTGGGCACTACCACACTCCTACTGGGGGTATGAGTGCTGAGGATGAGGAAGCTTATGGCATCCTGAACAAGTTTGTTGATGGCTTATTTCCTGCTCGTTGGGTCACGAGGGAAGGGGACGACATTCTTGACGAGGATGGCTATCCGACATTCGAGGCGCGTCCGATTAATACCAAGGCGCTCGTCGAGTGCAAATCTTACGGGCAGGCCGTATACCTCTTAGGTTTCTTGATTTGCTCTTATTGTTATTCCTTTTTAATTGCTTTTAATGTACGTAGCTAACCCCAGTTCGCTTCCTTTGTAGGTTACATGGCAGAGCATCATGAAAGGCTGCTGAAGTTAACTCAGGACAAGAAAATCAATAAGAGACTGGTGAGGCCGCAACAGGCCACGCGGATGAGCCCGTCTCCTAATTCGGGCAGGGAAGGATCCAGTGGGTCCTCGGGTTCCCCTGATGCTGAGCACCAATCCGCCCTGGTCAGCAAGAAACGGAGTCGACCAGACGATGGGGTCGAAGTGACTGATGGAGGTGCGGCTGCTCGGGATTTCGGCCTACCACCTTGCTTCGTGGAGAAAGACTTCTTCGAGGGTTTCCCCTTGACCGTGTCTGATAATGAGGCCAACATCATCAAGCGGCTCGATAAGGAAGGTCGGCAGAAACACCTTACTGCCAGTATGGTTGGCGTGGTGAAGATGGCCGAGATGGCGGTGGTCCTCGCAAGGGAAGGATCAGACTCCACGGATCGGGTCAAAGAGCTGGAGTCGGAAAAGGCGGCTCTTGCGGCCAAGTCTCGCAAGTTGAAGGCAGCCCTCGAACGCTCCGAGGAAATGATCTGCGAACAATCTGATTTGCTGTCGGGGGAAAAGGAAAGGGCTGACAGGGTTCTCGAGGAAAGAGATTGCCTTCAGTTTGATAGGGAATGGCTAGAGAGCGACAACCAGCGGTTGTCGAGAGAGATTGAGGACCTGAAAGCCGCTATGTTTCCCGCCGAGGATGAGCCAGAGGGGATGGATTACTTGCGTACACGCTCAGACTTTATTGCTTGCATTCATCTCCTAGAGTCAGATTGCGTTGGCGCTTTGGCCGATGGGTTTGAGGATGCGGTGAGTCAGTTATCCGTGTTAAATCCGGGTTTGAACACCGAAGGGGTTGGAGTTTTATCCCAAATTGTTGACGGCCAGGTTGTGCCTCCCCCCGACTCTCCCGATGTCGACGTCAGCACTCCGGGGACTGATTGATACTTTTCTGGTGTTTGGGTTTGCGTGCCCGTTCATTGTTTTTCTTTTTTGGGGCCTGCGTGCCCGTATTTGTTTTTGAGGCCTGCGTGCCCGTATTATTCTTAGTTTTTTGGCCGTCGTGTCTGGATTTGTAATTTCGAATATCACCGACCGTTGTGGTCGGTACATTATTAATCCTTGTTTATGTTTTCCTTTTTGACAGATGTTTTGTTTGCAATCACCTGATAGTTATTTAGGCATATGCTTGACCGTTATAATGGATTCTTGGTAAAGTTTGTGTTCGAGTGGAGATATTCGTTCGACCCTCGTGACGGTTCAATGCACTTTGAAATGTGTCGAATGTGCGGAGTGGAATCCGCATGTCGGGCGTATGACCGCGATCAGGGTCCTATGCCCGCGGCGTGAACTGCCCATCGCGAGCTGGGTGTTCTTCCATGTGGGTACTTAGACAGTGAAGCTCGATCTAGGTGTCCCTGCCAGGAATTTACGTTCGATTCATTGGGATGAACGACATTATGCCCTCGTTGGTTGGTAGGTCGGGTCCGTACCTCGACTCGCCTACGTGGTCGAGATTTTACCCTTTGTTGACTAAAGGTGAATGTTCGACGGTAAAAGTCCCCAGTTGGTGAGGACTTTAGCTATAATACTGTTTCAGCTTTGCAGCATTCCAGGGTCTTGGCAATGGTTCTCCGTTTAATTGCTCGAGATAATATGCTCTGGTGCCCGTAGCGCCTTGGACGCGATAAGGTCCCTCCTAGTTTGCGTCCAATTTCCCTTCGCGGGAATCTTTCTGGTTTCTTTGCAAGACTAGACTGCCGACTTGGAATTCGCGTCTGATGACCTTTTCGTCGTGGCGTAGGGCTACTAGTTGTTTCAAAATGGCCTCGCGCAGGGCTGCCCCCGATCAGATTTCCTCGACCAGGTCGAGCTCATCCCTTAGGGCCTCGTCGTTCATTTCCTCGTCAAGAGGCCTCTCCATCCGCCTAGAGGGCTCCATGATTTCTACGGGGATGATCGCCTCGGTGCCATAGGTTAGTCGGAACGGGGTCTCACTCGTTGTCGAATGGGGCGTGGTGCGGTAAGCCCACAGGACGCTGTGTAGTTCCTCGACCCACCCCCTTTTTGCTTCGCCCAATCTGCGGCCTCGGCTTGCCCGTTGGTTTGGGGATGCTCGACTGAGGTGAAATGTTGTTTGGTACCGAGTTTGGCGACGAAGCTTCGGAAGCCTTGGTCGGTGAATTGGGTACCGTTATCTGTAATCAGCGCTTGCGGGATTCCAAATCGGGCGAGGACGTTTCGTTTGTAAAAGCGGAGGATGTTATGGGAGGTGATTTTTGCAAGGGCCTCGGCCTCTATCCACTTTGTAAAGTGATCCACGGCCACGATGAGGAACTTGTTTTGGTATGTTCCTTGCACTAATGGTCCAAGGATGTCCATCCCCCACCAGGAAAATGGCCACGGGGATGACAATATATTCAGCTCGTGTGTGTGTGTGTGGGGGGGGGGGGGGGGGGGCGAGATGCATGTTGGCGTGCCTTTGGCACTTGTCGTACCTCTTGACATGATCTTTGGCGTCCTGTTGCATTGTCGTCCAGTAGTACCCCGCTCGTAGAGCCTTCCTCGTTAGGGATTTTCCTCCCATGTGCTGGGCGTTAATACCTTCGTGTATCTCCCGTAAAACCTTGGGGACTGTGGATTCGTCGATGCACTTCAAGAGTGGGATGGAAAATCCCCTGCGATATAGTTTGTGCTCGATCACCACGTAGGAGCACGCTCGTCGTTTGGTCGCGTCTGCTTCTGTTCGTTCTGGGGGGAGTTCCCCTCTTGTTAGGAAGTTGAACACCGGGGTCATCCAGCACGAGCTGTCTCCGATGGCGTTCACCTCAGGTGGAATCGATGTTTTTCGATGCTTGGGCGAGATAGGGATTCTTGTATGACAAATTTGTTTCCTCCTTTCTTTCTCGTGCTCGTGAGCTTCGAAAGTATATCGGCCCTTGTGTTTTGCTCGCGCGGGACGTGCCCAATTTCTGCTCGGTCGAACCTCTTCACGTACTCTTTGACTAAGTCTAGGTATTCGATGAGGGTTTTGTTTTTAGCCTGATACCCTCCTTGGACTTAGGAAGCGACAAGTTGAGAGTCGGTGAAAATTTTACCTCACGGGCGCCTAAGTCCTCAGCCAGTCTTAGTCCCGCGAGCAGGGCCTCGTATTCCGCTTGGTTGTTCGAAGTAGGAAAGGAGAGGGTGAGTGAGTGCTTGATCACCACTCCTTCCTCGTTTTCTAAGAGGATCCCGGCGCCGCTCCCGGACGGGCTGGATGCTCCATCGACGAAGATGATCCACTTGTGCTCTTTTCCTGCGGGGGGATTGTGCACGGTCATCTCTGCGATGAAATCGGCCAAAGCTTGTGCCTTTAGGGCTTTCCTGCTCTCGTATTAGATGTCGAACTCAGAAAGTTCCAAAGACCACTTCAACATTCGACCCGCCATGTCTGGTCGACCCAAAAGCTGTTTTACTGGCTGGTATGTTCGTGTTATGATCGTGTGCGCGAGGAAGTAGTGTCTGAGCCTTCTTGTTGCGTTGACGAGGGCCAATTCTACCTTCTCTATCTGTTGGTATCTGACCTCGGGCCCTTGAAGCTCTTTTCTCGTGAAATAGACGGGTTTTTGTCCGTTGGGCGTCTCGCGAATGAGGGTTGTGCTGACGGCTTCGGCCGAGACGGCCAGGTATAAGAACAAAGGTTCCCCGTCGACTGGTCGTGATAACACGGGCGGTTGAGATAGACTTTGTTTAAGATGGAGCAGCACCCACTCGCATTCCTCGGTCCATTCGAAGGCTGCTTCATTGCGAAGAAGTTTGAAGAAAGGGAGGGCGTGCTTAGCGGATCTCGTAACGAAACAGGATAACGAGGTGAGCATGCCATTCAGGACTTGTATGGATTTCTTTGATGTAGGCGTGGGGAGGTCGGAGAAAGCCCGACATTTGTCGGGGTTAGTTTTGATTCCTCGTTCTGTCAGGTAAAAGCCGAGGAATTTCCCTGCCTTGACCCCGAACGTGCACTTCTCAGGGTTAAATATCATTTTGCATTGCCTTGCTTGAGCAAAGACTTCCCTGAGGTGAGCGGCATGGTCGGTGTCTTCTCAGGATTTGACGTTCATGTTGTCCATGTATACCTCGAGCATATCCCCGATTTGGTTGTGGAATACTTTGTTCATCATCCGTTGATATGTTGCTCCTGCATTTTTCAGACCAAAGGGCATTACGTTGTAGTAATAGTTGCCCAAGCTGGTCATGAAAGCGGTGCAATGCTTGTTGCTTATTGCCATTGGAATTTGGTTATAGCCCGAATAGGCGTTCATAAACGACAGTATTTTATAACCGGCCGAGTTGTCTACCAGCATATCTATGTTAGGTAAAGGAAATGCATCCTTCGGGCATGCCCGGTTAAGATCGGTATAATCAACACACATTCACCACTTTCCATTATTTTTCTTGACAAGTACAATATTTGACAGCCAGGTTAAATACCGGGCTTCAGAAATAAAATTTTCCTCTAGGAGGTCTTTTATAGCTTTTTCAGCAGTCTTCTTTTTCTCCGGAGACTGCCTACGTCTACGTTGTACTACTGCCCTAGCGGCGAGATCTATGGTGAGACGGTGACAAGAGACCTCAGGGTCGAGTCCGGGCATCTCCACAGCGCTCCACGTGAACAGGTCCGCATTCTCGCGCAAGCAAGCTTTAATTTGCTTCCTTGCTAAGTCGGGGAGTCCGGTGCCAACCTTCACTCCTCTGCTTGGGTCCTCGCCGAGGGGGACGAGTTCGAAGTCCCCGTCCGGAATTGGTCG
Source organism: Vicia faba (assembly GCA_948472305.1). NCBI lineage: Eukaryota > Viridiplantae > Streptophyta > Magnoliopsida > Fabales > Fabaceae > Vicia > Vicia faba. The sequence goes on along the minus strand of OX451737.1, from coordinate 555,657,052 downwards.
GAGGGGGACTTTCTCGCTGCTAGAAGGCTCATCCTGGTCGAAGCGGGTGTCCAGGGATATTGAGTTGACCTTTAGAGGGGTTCTCTGCTCTTCTTCCTTGACGGACTCTGTCCTCTGAGGCTCTGGTCATGTTGCCGCAGCTCTCTTGGTGGGCCTTGTACTGGTGTCCACCGTATCGCGTCCCTTGGAAGCCGCGTTAAAACACCTTCGGGCTGCTGCTAGATCCCCTTGGATGGTGGCGACCCGTGCCCTCTTGGTGTAGAACTTCATTTTTAGGTGAATGGTAGAGGGTACTGCGGTCAGCTCTGCCAATATCGGCCTTCCCATAATTCAGTTGTAGAGGGACGGGTAATCGATGATGAGGAAGCGCACCTTGACTTGTCTCGTTGCCGTATCCTCGCCTAACGTGACCATGAGCTCGATGTATCCCCAAGGCTTGGAAGTTGAGCCGTTAAAGCCCTGCAGTTCTGACCCCACGTAAGGTGAGAGGTGAGAGTCGTCGAGCTGCAGGGTTCGAAATAGTTTGTTGTACATTACGTCGACGAAACTCCCTTCATCGGCGAGGACGCGGTGTACGTAAAAGTTGGCCATTCTCTCTCTTATCAGTAGAAGAATGACTGAATTGGGGGCCCCTCCGGGGAGCTCATCGAGATAGAAGGTGATAGGTTCCGACCTGCCCTTCACCTTTTCAAAAGTCACCGTTTTAGGGGGGGCCGTGTCGACTAACTCTTCCAGCTTCCTCTTAGCTGAATTGATGGCCAGGTCATTGAACCCTCCACCATTGATGTAATGGAGGAGGGAAAGTGTTCCCACCTGTTGTGCATCGACAGCGATTCTTGGATGTGGTCAGGGACGTAGAAGTCCTCGGGTCTTGTGACGGAGAAGGTGGTTTGGATGAGAACCGACTCGTCAGATGGTCGGGCATCCTCCTCTGCTTCCCTCGTCTCGCGGGCGTTGTGACGAGGAGTGTCGTTTCGCGGGTACTGGGCGAGTCTACCCCCTTTTATGAGGGTCTCGATGGCGTCTTTGAGATGGACACAGTCTTCAGTCAGATGGCCATGGCTCCGGTGGTACTGACAGTATTTGTTCCTGTCCACCCCGGGTTTGGCAGGAGCTGGTCGGGGACGTTTGACTCCGCCATCTTTGAAGTCCGTACTCGCACACTCTGCTAAGATGCGCTCGTGGGAAGCCGTTAGCGGAGTGTATTCTGTGAAACGTCCCGAAGGCCCCCTATGCTCTCGGGTGTCCCGGGGTTTGTCGTCTTTTCTTTTTTCCCCGGTTCGTCGAGGAGGGACGGTATCCTGGCGCGGATTTTTGCTGGATCCGCGATTCCTGGGGTCTTGGGCTCTGTTGGATGCTTCCCTCTCCTCATAGTCTGTGTAGGCCCTGGCCTTCTCGAGGAGAGCATCAAACGTTCGGGGTGGTTCGACGCCCACGACTTTTCTGAATTCTGTGCCGGGGAGGAGGCCCCTCTCCAGCAGGTATCTCTTCATATGGTCCATGCAGGGGACCTGGATGGCTTCTCGGTTGAAGCGGTTGATGAATTCTCTCAAGGTCTCATCGTGCTTCTGGATGATGGCCTCGAGCGCCACTTCGGTCTTCGGATGTCGCCGCGACGTAGTGAATGAGCTGATGAACTGGTTCTTCAAGTTTCGCCACGAGGTGATTGACCCTGGGGCGAGACCCTTGTACCAGTCCATAACTGCTTTCCTCAGGGTCGTGGGGAACAACCGACATTTGATTGGTCCCTCGACATTGTGATAGTGCAACATGGCCTCGAACCCGTGTATGTGGTCGACCAGCTCGGCGACGCTGTTATATTCTTTTAAGTGGGGAGGCTTTTCCATGCCCGGGGGAATGGGCGCCTCCATGATAGCTTGTGACAAGGGACCGCGCGGGTCATCCTCGCCACTCTGTTCCGGGGAGCTGGACGGGGATCTGATGAATTGTCGGTCACGATGGCCCTGGTCGTGCGGGACGTTCCTCGAGCGATGTGACCGTTGATAGATTCCTCCGCATCTGTCCCTGGGAGGTCTTCGTTATTTACGTGAGGGACCATGGTCGAACCTTTCTGCTTCGATGATTGGTTCCCTCTCCAAGAGGGGTCGTCGCCCGACTGGTCGAGGCGACGGGCTTCGAGAGAAATCCCGGTCCTGTCTCTGCGGGGGAGATCGGGTACGTTCCTCCGTTCTTCTAGGAGGAGAGGAATGAGGCCTCCTGTGTCTTCTAGGGGGCTTTCGGTCGTCCTTAAGTGCTCTCAATCTTTCCCCCTGGGCAAAGATGAGATAGTTTGTCTGGTTAATTGCCGCGAATAGTACCCTGGTCGTGGCGTCTGCCCCGGCGGGGACAGGGACCTCATGGAATTGGACGGTTGGATCCTCTTCAAGCCGAGGAGGGACTGATGAAGATGAAGACGTGGATTTGTCCCGGTAGTTAGAGGGCCCAGGGACAGTGCCTCCGGGGAGTATGTTATGGCCGGTGATGCCGGTGTTGTCGGGGCCGCCATTTTTGTCGGTGATGTTGTTGTTAGCTTCAACGACGCGAACGTTCTGGTTGTCCTGAGTCTGGTCAGCCATGACGGTCGAGGATGGTTTTAGCTTTGGTCTTTGTAATTTTGTAAGATGGGGAAGCTTAGTTTCCCAAAGACGGCGCCACTGGTCGTATCTAATCAGAGTTGGATCGTCACAGCTGGTTTGAACTGGATTTGAAGGAGATGAGAGGGGGGGTACCTGCAAGGCACTCCGATGACAAAGTGAGGAACGGAATGAGCAGGAAAGTAGTATATAGGTGTGTATAAGATGAATACTTGACCCTCTTGAAATAGAGGGTATTTATAGCCCCCAGCGCTGGGCCAAGGTCCCTTTACTGGGCTGACCAAACAGGCCCAACAAAGGGACTGCCAGGTTCTACGTGGAGTAGTGGGGACTTGCACGTGGTCCCCTACCTGGATGATGCTCCTTGCAGAATAGGGAGGTGAAGACGCGATCTTCCCGGGACCCTGAGGACTCCGAGATATCCGGAGAGGTTGAGAGTCTGCCCTACGAGAAGTGAGCTCGAACAGGGCCTAGATTGGGATGTTCTTCGTCTGGGACGTCCCTCGTCGGGGACGCTCTTTGCGGTCACCGACAGGCACAATTGTATTCAACGACACCCATGATCGGGGCGTGTCGGGGAGTCTAATACTCAGCATGGTATGTTGTAAAGCTTGGATTGGGCATTGCTGGTAATTGGGCCACGGGCAGGCCTAGTCCAGAACAATAACAAATAATAAAGTTTTCCGATTGATTCATTTTATAAGGGTGTGTTTGTTTTAAGTTATGAAATAATATTTAATAGAATTATATTTTCAAAAATTTTATTCTTTAAGAATAATATTTATATTCATGTGTTTGATTAAAAACAAAATTTCCTAAATTTTTTTACACATTTTATTTATTTTAAAATTATAAAAAATAAATATTAATGTGAATATCAGTGGTTAATTGTAGTTAGTTAATTTTATTTTTATGGAAATATTGGATTTCCAACTTTTAGACATGAGAATAAATATGAGAAAAATCACGTGTAAAATAATTCCCGAGAATAAAATGTATCTGAAAACAAATTTAAAAAATGTACAACCAATATAAAATTATTGTATTTTCCACGTCACATTTCCAAAAATATATTTTTATCCGTGAAACAAACACATCCTACTAAATGTAGGATAATAATTTCATATCAAGTGTGCTTACAAAGAATTCTCTTTTTATTGGTTAAGATGAACATATATAATCAAATATTTATAATTAATATATAGAGTTAAATATGTTTGTAGTCCTCTTAAATATCTCATAATTCACTTTTAGTCTTTTAAGTTTTTTTAAAGAATTGTCCTCCTAAAATTTGTATCAACACTTTTAGTCCCTCCTGCAACTTAGCGACAAAATTAGCGACTGTTTGTTAATTAGTGGCTGCTTTAGAAGGAAGGACCCTAAATATGGATGAAAAATTTTAAGAGGACAATTCTTTGAAGGACTAAAAGTGAAATATGAAATATTTAAGAGGACCACAAAAATATTTAATCCTAATATATATATATATATATATATATATATATATATATATATATATATATATATATATATATATATATATATATATATATATATATATATAGACGTTTGGATTTAAAAAATCGAATGATCAAAGAAACTGATGTCAACGGATCTTCTCTCTCTCTCTCTCTATATATATATAAGAAATTACAACTGTCAAAACAATTTCATCTGATCCATGCATCATCACCATTACATCCCTGTTATTTTTTACATCCTACCACCAACGTTGAGGTTTTTCGGTCACAAGTGAGGTGCCCGTTCTTTGTCTCTGAATTCTTCTAATGACTTCGCCATCTTGGATGTCCCGTCTAACCATCAGATCAACTCTCTCTTAAGACGCTCTATGGAATGAATGTTCCAAATTTTCATTTTAATTGAGGGTTTGATAGCTGAGAAATAAATATACCCATCTCTTTTGAAAATTATTTTAGATGTCATGATGAAAAAATTAGAGAGAAATTGAGAAGATGTGTGAAGAATGATGGAGAAATGAAGTATTATTTATAGAAAACATACATACACTCATGCACAACATAATATGAATCCTCTTCATAAACATTGCATGTACACACCATTTGATATGGCTCCTAGGCAATGCATGCACCATCTCATATGATGTCTAGGTACATTTTTAGGTGCATGCGCCATATGAGATGCCATGTCCATTTATTCTATTTCTGAAATCTAGTTATTTGCGTAATTTATTTGTAAAAATGGTTACTAATGTATTTTAATTTTAAAACATGGTTATGACGATTTTTTTCGATATAAAACAAAAAATCAATGGGGAATAGACCTCACTCTAACAAACAAGTGAAGAACCACATGCGATAAAGCTCCAAGATTTCTAATCCCCTTTCCTAGGTTGATTATTTAAATCCTTATTCTTGGTTTCAAGATTGGTACCCGATGCTTCTCTTACTTCTATCCTTCTTCCTCTTTAAATCGGTTAGATTCGTGTAAGAGTCGTTATGTTTCATTTCGTCTTCAATCAAAATTGTTGTTCCTTTGCCTTGGCTAGGTTTTTGTGTGTCTCGTTTTTTGTTCTCCTCTGGTAGAATTCTTTATGTTTGTATCTTGGCCGTTTGTTATTCTCTCCTCCTTGATATCTGGTCTTTCTGCATGATTCAACCCCCATGGAGAACAAAAAATGATGGATAAAGGAAAAATGACCAAACTCTTGTATGAATATGGCTTATTGTAATACGGTGGCAGAACCGACTGTTAATACTGGTTTGCATTTTTTGTTTGCAAATGTCGCGGTAAGCAAGAGTCACCACCGACTTTTCTTTTATCCAATCAGGAAAGGGTGAAAAGAACAGAAAAATACCTTTTTTCGAAATTTCTGAGTACGGGGGGGGGGGGGGGGGGGGGGGGGGGGGGGGGTAGATTATGGAAAGGGAAGGTGTTAGCACCCTTTCCATCCGTAGTTTAATCTAGGATTTTTTTTATTTATCGTCTTTTGCGGGTTTTTTTGGCTATGTAATTAATCCCTACCCCGAAGCCTTGTAATAGCGTAGGTTTATTTTCTCGCATTTTAATTTTCGCAAATATTAACTGTTTAGATGTATGTTAATAGGATTGTATGACAAGATTGCATGATAATTTAAAATGGCTAGAAAACCCTAATGTGCAAAGATAATAACTGAAATCAAATCACTCGCACATGTGCACTCCTAGGGTATACTCTCACTTTGGTTGCCTTCGGTAAACGATCATTAAGTATAGGGTGTCTTAGTGGTTTCCCTCCTGTCTAACAAAGATCAAAAGTCCCGTTCGGAAATGTTGCCTCGAAAATGTCGCCTCGGAAATGTTACCTCGAATATGATATTAAGACTTTAGGGTTATTACTAAGACGTCCTAACATTGCTTTAGTGATCGTACGTCCCTTACGAATTGACCCTTACAACTCCAACGATGGTGCTACCTATTTCTTAATAGTAGGATAGCGCTGTCTAAAGGAAACGAGAACAAAAACAATCTTTTTCGAGTAGGTAGATGCTAGTAGGTACTTGCTCAAATAATTTTTTTTCACACTTACACTTTTCAAAACAATTTTTAAAACAACTTCGTCACACCTTTGAGGACTGATACAAAGGTTATCACGAAGTCAAAAAAGATAAGCAAGTACCTAAGAGCCCATGGAAAACCATGGATAGAAAGGGTGCTAACACCTTCCCTTTCTATAATTTACCCCCCGTACTCAGAGACATCTCAAAAAAGGATTTTTTCCGTACTTTTTTCCTTTCCGGTTGGATGAAATAAAAGTCGATGGCGACTCTTGCTTACCGCGACATTTTGCAAACACACAACGCAAAACGAAAACCAGCATTTCAAACAGTCAGTTCTGCCACCGTATTAAAGAACTGGCGACTCTGCTGGGGAGTTAATAAGTGGGGTATACCTTAGGATCTAGTTCATCATGATTTCTTCTCTTGATTGTTTTGTTTGCTTTACTTTTAAGGGTTTTGTTTAGGAGTTACTATAGATCCTAACCCAGATCTGGGGACACCTTTTAGGTAAGTAGCAATAAACTGTGAGGGAACTGTACAGCGTAGACCGATACGGTTGAAGCAGTAGCTACATTGATGTGGCATATTAGTTGGTACCGGTATCCCTTGTGGAGAAACGAGGAGAATACAGGGCCGCTGCGTGGTGTCGTTAAGCATCAACTGACTTAGAACCTTTAATCGACCAACTTGGCCATTAGAAAGTAGTGAGATAGCCGGCCACGGTGTAAAGCTGAGAACTGGTTGATACTCGATGCTACACTCATTGAGACCATACTCTTGAGAGAGTTCCGGCCGTAAGAAAAGATTGTGTGAGCTGAAACCATGACCAATGGAGGATGGTCAGTGATATTGAGAACCTCTAGAACCCGATTACTTTTGCTAGGACAGGTTGAAACCAACTGAACTTCAAGAGGGTATTACCTTTGACCTCATGCAAGCCTTAAACTTAAGGGCTTTGTGTGACTTGTTTGCCTTTTCCATGCCTGTTATCTGTTATACCTGTTATTTTTTATCATGACATCATGCATCATAACATGGCATTCATACTTCATTATACTAACCATTTCAAAGACCAAGGGAATTTATCTTTGTTCTGTTTTGCAGATTATGGCTTCCGTGCGCAGAAATACCATCCGAGTTAACTTTGTGAAAATACCTGCTCAACTTAAAGAGTTAGCCTCAAAAGTTTATGAGACTTCTATGTTCATTAAGAGACATGGTCAGCTTCTTAGCCTGGTCACCTCAAATCTTGATGAGCAGATGATGAGTGTACTGTTCCAGTTCTTCGATCCTGTGCATCATTGCTTCACCTTTCCATATTACCAACTGGTTCCCACTTTGGAAGAGTTCTCTCACTTATTGGGCATATCCATACTTGAACAGGTACCCTTCACAGGTATGGAAGAGGTTCCTAGACCAGAAGACATTTCCTCATCTCTGCATCTGAAACGGGCTGATGTAGTATCCAATTGGGAAACACGAAGCGGGGTCGAAGGTTTTCTAGCCAAATTTATGATAGATCAGGCTCAGCTATTTTGGGATAATTTGGATTTTCAAGCTTTTGAAGATGTCTTGGCTCTCCTTATCTATGGTTTGGTTCTCTTCCCGAATCTAGATTCCTTTATAGATGTGAATGCTGTCAAGATTTTCCTTTCTCGCAATCCCGTGCCTACTCTACTGGGTGATATCTTACATGCCCTCTACACTCGTACTGTGCGAAGAAGAGGGACTCTTATGTGTTGCATGTCGTTGCTATCGAGGTGGTTTATTTCGCACCTCCCTAAGTCTGTGCTGAAGAACGAAGAAGGTTTGGGATGGTCCTACAGAATAATGTCACTTGCCCATACAGACATTCTTTGGTGTTCCCGGGCTATGGAAGACACTACTGTTATTGATCGTTATGAGGGATGCCCTAATGTCCCATTGCTTGGAATCAGAGTAGGTATAACCTACAATCCTTGTCTAGCGTTGCGATAATTTGGTCGTTCTCGGAGAGATGGTCCCCATGAGCTACTTCTTGAGGATATTGCATTTAACTACAAGGAAGACGTTGAGGAGCATCGCCGGAGGTTTATACGAGCTTGGGGCATGGTGAACAGATCTGACCCCCAAGAGCTGGGACCAAGGACTTCCCTTCCTATGTAGCCTTACCTCCAATGGGTCCGAGCTCGTTCCCAGAAGCTTGGGATGCCCTTTGAAGACGTATTGCCAGTGATTGTGGAACCCACTAATGAAGAAGGCGTTCCTTACACAATTCTTTATCCTTACATGCCCACTGATCTTGGGGAGTTACAGAGGTCTTGGATTCAGCTGAAAGAGGAGAGGGATACTTACCGGGAGAAGTACCATGAGCAAGAAAGGAAGATTTTGAAGCTCACCAGGAAGCTCGAGGAAGAAAGAGTGATCAATGACTACATCAGCACAAAGAGGAAGCGTCCATGGGACTTTTGATTTTGATTTTTCTAGTTTAGATTTGTTTTCCATTTACTTCTTTGTAACGCCTTAAAGGCATTGTTGAACCTTTTACAATTTAATCTAATAAAGTTTGTTTATTTTTGGTTTGCAAATTTAAATCTCCCAAAGTCTTTGAAATCATTACACGCACATCCCATTATCATGCACACCATTACAGGTACCATTACAGGTTTCTCATCTGCTTCGCTGTTTATTTTAGCAGAAATGTCTTCTGATTAAGCCATCAAAGATCTTCAGGCACATAACGCCCAATTCCAACAGATGTTCTTAAGTTTAGCTAAAGGCAAGAGGATTTGAAGATCCTGATTCTGAAAGAGAAGAAGAAGAAGAAGAAGGTTGGTATTCTGAACATGGGTAGAAGATTCCGAGAAAGGATAAGACAATCACCTAATCTGACCTCCCCATCCAAGGACGGGGAGAACCAAGAAAGGGTAAAGGACCCTAGTCCTGAAGTTTCTGATACAGATTATGATGATGAGCAATATCCCCCTGCTGAGGATAGGTACAAGCAGCTAGAAGACCGTCTGAGTGCTATGGAGATTCAGAAGATCCCTGGTTTGGATTTCGGAGAGCTGGGACTGGTATCGGGAGTGGTGATCCCTCATAAGTTCAAAGCTCCGGTTTTTGCCAAGTACGATGGAGTATCCTGTCCAAAACTCCATCTTCGCTCGTACGTCAGAAAAATCCAACCCCACACTGCTGATAGAAATTTGTGGGTACACTTATTTCAAGATAGTCTGTCAGGGACTCAGCTTGAATGGTTTTATCAGTTGGAAAGAGCCAGTGTCCGAAACTGGGAAGACCTTGCTGCTGCTTTTTACAGGTAGTATTAGTATAATGCCGACCTTGCTCCCACTCGTACTCAGCTCCAGGGTATGTCTATGGGTGCAAGTGAAGGTTTTAAGGATTATGCTCAGAAGTGGAGAGACTTGGATGGAAGAGTCCAACCCCTTTGTTTGATAGGGAGTTGGTTGACGTGTTTCTAGGGATGCTATCTGGTCTATTTTTCAATCATTTGATCGTTAGTTAGTCATCTGGGTTCACTGAGTTGATTTTGACTGGAGAGAGAGTAGAAGCTGGCATTCGAAGTGGTAAAATACAGAAGGATGTTTCATCAAGTGTAGTAAAGAAGCCTTTCACCGGTAAGAAGGAAGCTAGTGAAGTCTACGGTCCGAGGGGCCAAAGCAGACCTGAACACCGTCAAATGATAAAATGCTGTAGTGATATCGAGACCCGCAGTTGCTCCCCAACGCAACAATCAGCAAAGGGTGGAAAGACCATAACGGTAGTTTATCCGCATCAAGATGACTTTGGCTGAAGTCTTGCCTCATCTGTTAAAGTCCAACTTGGCAACCTTGAAAGAGGCTCCAAAGAATCCCAACACTGCTTCTCCCAGATACAATCCTAATACCAGCTGCGCCTATCACCCTGAAAATCCAGGTCATGGTACAAACGATTGATGGGCTCTTAGGAATAAAGTGCAAGATTTGTTGGAAGCTAAAGAGATTGAGTTTGATGCTCCCGAAAAGCCCAACGTTATAACTGCTCCTATGTCCAAGCATGGCCGTGGAGTCAATGCTGTGGACACCGATTTGTTTGTAACCTCTGTGGAAGAGATCTCTACTCCTTTGATGACGATTAAGAAGAATTTGTTGTTGGCCGGTTTATTTCTGGGTTGTGGTGAAGGTTGCCCCATATGTTCAATTCTACCTTCCGATTGCTGTTTATTGAAGTCAGGTGTTCAGCGCCTGATGGATAATAAGGAAATTTTGTTTGAGAAGACTATGATTCCGTTTGAAGATGTTGCCATTATCACCATTTCCGACAACCCTTCCAAGGTTTCCTCGAGAAAACCTGTTAGGGTTACATCCGTTCCAAGAATTGCTCCGTTAATAATCACCGCTCCGGGTCCCATCCCATATACCTCAGATAAAGCTATCCCATGGCATTACAGTGCTGATGTATATTACCATGGTGTTAAACAAGATTTGAGGGCTGAAGAGGCCGATATGGACATCAATAATATTGTTGGGACAAGCAAGGTCACCAGAAGTGGAAGACTCTTTTCTCCCGAGATTTCCCCTCCGACTGTTCACAAACCTGTTTCCATTCCGTCTGTTATTACACCAACTACTGTCTCGGTTCCTACTCCAGTTATCACCCTTGTCGCTGAGCCATCTGGGACTCGGGGCAAAGAAATCATAGGTGAGCCTACCCGGACGGAGGCACCTAAGAAGATCATTGTAGAAACCTCGAAACAAGAGACAGAAGAAATTTTGAAGATTATCAAGAAGAGCGACTACAGCGTAGTCGAGCAGCTGGGGCAGACCCCGTCAAAAATCTCCATGTTGTCCTTGTTGTTGTATTCTGAAGCCCATGCAAAGGCTTTAATTGCATTCCTCAAGACTGCGCATGTGCCGCAGAAAACTCCAGCCGATCAGTTCAAAGATTGTGTGGCTAGCCTAACTGCTGACAATGGGTTAGGATTTTCAAATGCAAATCTGACTGCTAAGGGGAGAAATCATAATAACGCTCTGCACGTCTTGATCGAGTGCAGGGGCACTACTATGGCTCATGTACTGGTGGATACCGGGTCCTCATTGAATGTTCTGCCAAAGAAAGCATTAGACCGTCTGGACTGTGAAGGTTTGATTCTAAAGCCGAGCAATATTGTGGTTAGGGCTTTCGACGGGTCAAAGAGAATGGTGCACGGGGAGGTGGACATCCCTATTAAAGTTGGCTCTCAGAATTTTGCATCCACCTTCTATGTGATGGATATTCGACCATCATATTCTTGTTTGCTGGGTCGTCCTTGGATCCATAGGGTTAGGGCGGTTACCTCTACGCTCCATCAAATGCCGAAATACCCGGTGTGATACGGTGGGAGAGAACTAACTATTTTTGGAATGCTGGTCTGCGTTTTGCGTTTGTTTTTGCAAAATGTCACGGTAAGCAATAGTCGCCACCGACTTTTATTTTATCCAACAAGGAAAGGAAAAAAGCACAAAAAAATTCCTTTTTTGAGATGTTTCTCGGGTTCGGGGGGTAGATTATAGAAAGGGAAGGTGTTAGCACCCTTTCTATCCGTGGTTATCCACGGGCTCTTAGGTACTTGCTCATATTGTTTTCAAAATTTGCTTTCTTTGTGTTTGTGGGTTTGAGAAAGTTTTTGTTTGAAAGGTGTAAGTGTGAAAAGTTTTTGTTTTTTGAAAGAGCAAGTACTTAAGAACCATCTACCTACTCGAAAAAGGAATCGTTCTATGCTATCTTCCTTTAGACAATGCCATCCCACTATTGATGAGTAGGTAGCATCGTCGTTGGAGTTTTAAGGGTCAATTCGATTTTAGGGACTTATGGTCACTAAAGCAACGTTAGGACGCCTTAGCGGTAACCCTAATGTCTTAGATCATTTTATCTGAGGCGACTGTTTCGAGGCAACTATGATCTTTGGACAAGAGGGCGACCTCTAAAACTTCCTATACTCAATGACCGCGTACGAAGGCAACCAAGTGGGGTGTACCCTAAGAGTGCGCATGTGCGAGTGTGTCGTTTTCAGTTAATTTTGTCTTTGTACATGTTAATGGTGATCTAAGTTAATTTTAGGTTTAAACATTCATTCTTGTCATGCATACCTATTATCAAACATCTAACAATTATAAATTGCGGAAAATAAATTGCATAAATTAAATTACAAGGCGTCGGGTATTTACATCGCCAAAAGCAACCCTTTAAAAATTAAATGCGGAAAATAAATAAAGCGATAAAAATAGTCCTCATTATCTATTACATTCCGGGAACAAATACAATATTGAATAAAATGGATCGCGTGCGGGAAAATTAAATCGGGCGCAAGTTTTAGGGTTTTGACCCTTTAATTATTAAAGAAAAGATTTTTTGGTTATTTTGTAATTAAGAAAGAAATTAAACTAAGTTAATTATTAAATTAATAAATAAGTTAATTAATTAATGAAAATAAATATTTTTTGGATTTTTTGTGTTATTTAAAGAAAGAAATAAAATTGATCAATGTTAATAAAAACCTAATTAAGTCTAATTGATTTTAATTATTGAAAAATATATTAAAGTTATTCCTAATTAATGGCCTAAATTAATTAAATTAATATTTGTTAATAAAAATAAAATACTGAAATTTAATTTAATAAAGAGAAAAAATATTTTTTTGGTTTTGATTTTATTAAGAAAAAGATTTGATTGGTTAGTTAATAATAAAAATAATAACAATAAACAATTAAAATAAAATAAAAAAAGAAATAGAAAGAGTTAGGGGTGTGGGCCTGATTTGGAGGTTTGGAATAGCAATTCAAAGGCCCAATAGGCGCTGGCCTGGCTGACTTTTTGGATCCCTTGTGCGCCCTTTGACTTGGTCCCATGGTGGACGTCCATCTCTTGGACCTCAGATCTGGCCTAAGGCCATCTGTCCATTGAAGATATGGAGGCGCATTGTATGCTACGCACATGGATCTACACCTGATTACATGAAGAGAAAAAATAACAAAGCATATGGGGGACCTGGGATCGAACCCAGGTCCTATTGGTATTTGCAACGCTTGCTTCGCCACTAGGCCATCACGCTTCATCTGTTAATATATTAAACAATAATGCTAATATGCCAAAACAAAGATTATTGGTCAGAAATAAAAAAAAGTGCGCGAAAGTTTGAATGGTCCAATCAGAGGGAGACACGTTCGTCGTCCCTGACCTTCAAACCCTGTAAATTTACCTGTGGATTTAGATCCGCAGCTAAATTCGTAGGTCAATCCCAAAATTAAATCTAGGCCATAAAAACCCTTCCCAAGACCATGGTTGTGTTCGTCCTTCTCTTTCGGTCATGTCCATGGCCATCAATGGAGCTAATTTTGCCTGTAAAAGAAATGCCCAAAAAACAAACCACAAAACCCTAGATTCGGCTATGGGGTTACAGTCTATATAAATGAAATCAAGTATTGCCAAAAGTTCAGAAATCTCATAAGCATCACAAATATGTCCATGATTTGCCAGAATGATGCAAAAATAGAGAGTTACGATTTTGAGAACAGGGCCAAGAAACGTGATACTTACAGTGCGTTTTGATGCGTATGAGAGCTTGCTTTGGATTGCAGAAGGTTGAGTAGACACCCAACAATCGATTGACGTTGAGTTTTGCTTCTGTAAACGCCTCTAAGTGTGATTTCAGTTTTGCACTTTTCACCACTTTTTCCAAGTTTTGTTTTCAGTGTTCTTGTAGCCTCTAACCTAGTTTTCGTGTGCTTTGACTTGTATATGTATGATAGAATGTACTAGGTTAACATTTGTGGATTGAATCTTTGCACATCAATGCCATGGGATTTAATTTGATTCACCATTGAAAACTTGCCAATTTTGTCAAAAACTCAATCTTTTTGCACATGGAATGCTTGATACGAGTTTGATGCTGACCATGATGATGATTAAGTCCTGAAAATAGCAAAAGATCTCATGTAATCAAGTTTTGGGATTTTATTTGATTTAATTTGATTTAAAATGAAATAATTCAATAAAAAATCAAATAAAATAATAAAATTGATAAATGGACACAAGGCTGAAGCTAGGACACGTGTGCAATGTGGCAAGTTCAAATCAAGTGGAAAAGAATGGGCCCATTTGACAAAATTTGAAGTTTTGGGGATAGTTGACTTTTGGCAATTTTGCAAAAATGCCCAACTTCAACAATGCATAACTTCTTCAATTTTGAACTTTTGGAAGTGTTCTTGGACTTTTTAGAAAGCTTGAGATGTCCTATAACCAACCCTTTTTGTCTCATCTCATTTTGATATTCCATTCTAAAGTTATAAGCTTTGGAAAAAAAGGTGTTTTTGTTGACTTTCAAAAATGACCTATAATGTCCAAATTTGTAACTTCTTGTGAGTGCATTTTCTGATCTTGGGGTGTGAAGATGGATTGTAGGAAATTGAATCCTATTCAAAATGAGCTTTGTATGGGTCATTTATCATAAAGTATGATAAAGTTATGCTTGGTCAAAGTTGAGTTGGCTTTTCCTGCAAAACCCTAATTTAGCAACTTTTGAGTCTTGATGAATTTTGAGCAATCCTTGATGAATCATGATAAAACCTTGATAAAATGATTAAATATCCTTCAAAATGAGAATGTTGACAAAAAATCTTGAAGTTTGACTGTTTATAGGTCACAATTGACTTTTGCCCTAGCATAGTCGATTTTTGGACCCTTTGAGCAATTGATTGAGCAAACTTCCTCTACAAGGCTTGAAATTTGACATGGATGACCTTGAGAACATATTAGGACATTGGGGAGAACTTAAGGTCATTTGGACTCAAATATCTTGATGCAACACAAAACCCTAGTTTGGGGTTGACTGCCTTAGGAGATAGCTTGACTGTCCAACTCTTGAGCAATCTTGAGCCACTTGGAGATTTTCCTTGCAATGTTGGGAGAAATATGAGAGGGAAAATTTTGGGGTGAAACAGCCGCCCCTGTTCAATCTTCTTAAACCTGAGGATATAGGTTGGCTTTCGGGCCTTTCGTGATCCAAAGGTGGAAGATGATTGAACACTAGAGTGCCCAGAAATTTGCACTCGCGTGAAGTGGTATTAGCCCGGTGATGTTGGGAATGGGATTACAGATACCATTTGGAGATTGTTGATAGGAGGCCTGAACTTCAACTGGAATAAGAATCAGGGAGATCTTAACATCGATCTGACTGAACCAGAGAAGGTCTTGGATTAACTTTGACTGGATAAGAATCAGAAAAATCTTAGAATCGATTTAACTGAACCGGACGAAAGTCCTGGAATATCTTCAACTGGAATAAGAATCAGGGAGATCTTAGCGTCGATCTTACTGAACCAGAGAAGGTCTTGGATTAACTTTGACTAGATAAGAATCAGAAAAATCTTAGAATCGATTTAACTGAACCAGACGAAAGTCTTGGAATATCTTCCACTGGAATAAGAATCAGGGAGATCTCAGCGTCGATCTGACTGAACCAGAGAAGGTCTTGGATTAACTTTGACTGGATAAGAATCAAAAAAATATTAGAATCGATTTAACTGAACCAGACGAAAGTCTTGGAATATCTTCAACTGGAATAAGAATCAGGGAGATCTTAGCGTCGAGCTGACTGAACCAGAGAATGTCTTGGATTGACTTTGGCTGGATAAGAATCAGAAAAATCTTAGAATCGATTTAACTGAACCAGACGAAAGTCTTGGAATATCTTCAACTGGAATAAGAATCAGGGAGATCTTAGCGTCGATCTGACTGAACCAGAGAAGGCCTTGAATTAACTTTGACTGGATAAGAATCAGAAAAATCTTGGAATCGATTTAACTGAACCAGACGAAAGTCTTGGAATATCTTCAACTGGAATAAGAATCAGGGAGATCTTAGCGTCGATCTGACTGAACCAGAGAAGGTCTTGGATTAACTTTGACTGGATAAGAATCAGAAAAATCTTAGAATCGATTTAACTGAACCAGACGAAAGTCTTGGAATATCTTCAACTGGAATAAGAATCAGGGAGATCTTAGCGTCGATCTGACTGAACCAGAGAAGGTCTTGGATTAACTTTGACTAGATAAGAATCAGAAAAATCTTAGAATCGATTTAACTGAACTAGACGAAAGTCTTGGAATATCTTCAACTGGAATAAGAATCAGGGAGATCTTAGTGTCGATCTGACTGAACCAGAGAATGTCTTGGATTGACTTTGGCTGGATAAGAATCAGAAAAATCTTAGAATCGATTTAACTGAACCAGACGAAAGTCTTGGAATATCTTTAACTGGAATAAGAATCAGGGAGATTTTAGCGTCGATCTGACTGAACCAGAGAAGGCCTTGAATTAACTTTGACTGGATAAGAATCAGAAAAATCTTGGAATCGATTTAACTGAACCAGACGAAAGTCTTGGAATATCTTCAACTGGAATAAGAATCAGGGAGATCTTAGCGTCGATCTGACTGAACCAGAGAAGGTCTTGGATTAACTTTGACTGGATAAGAATCAGAAAAATCTTAGAATCGATTTAACTGAACTGGAAGAAAGTCCTGGAATATCTTCAACTGGAATAAGAATCAGGGAGATCTTAGCGTCGATCTGACTGAACCAGAGAAGGTCTTGGATTAACTTTGACTAGATAAGAATCAGAAAAATCTTAGAATCGATTTAACTGAACCAGACGAAAGTCTTGGAATATCTTCAACTGGAATAAGAATCAGGGAGATCTTAGCGTCGATCTGACTGAACCAGAGAATGCCTTGGATTGACTTTGGCTGGATAAGAATCAGAAAAATCTTAGAATCGATTTAACTGAACCAGACGAAAGTCTTGGAATATCTTCAACTGGAATAAGAATCAGGGAGATCTTAGCGTCGATCTGACTGAACCAGAGAAGGCCTTGAATTAACTTTGACTGGATAAGAATCAGAAAAATCTTGGAATCGATTTAACTGAACCAGACGAAAGTCTTGGAATATCTTCAACTGGAATATGAATCAGGGAGATCTTAGCGTCGATCTGACTGAACCAGAGAAGGTCTTGGATTAACTTTGACTGGATATGAATCAGAAAAATCTTAGAATCGATTTAACTGAACCAGACGAAAGTCTTGGAATATCTTTTTGAGGAATCCGCTGAAACGCCCCTCCATAGATGTAGTTTTTTAAGGGGACTACCAGGTCATATAAGTAGTCAATGGTGTTTACTGATTCATCTTTCCCTGAGAAGGTAAAGAGTCAGTCATATGCAATGTCATAATGTATGAAATGCATGATATATATCAAGCAATGATGCTCTCGAAATAAATGAGATTGTGTGGTATGATGCGTATATGCATGTATCATGATGTATGGAAATGTAATGTTTCTAGCTGGGGAAGATAAATCCCGGATAGCTGCTGAAAAATAGAGCTGGATTCTTCGTTTCCGCTGGGGATGGCGAACGAAGAGAATAAACCTGCAGGAGAGGATGACTCTGTTGGGGGAATAAACCGATGAGGAGATTACTCTGTGGGGAAGAGATGTTTTGCTGAAGATTCCACTGATAAATTCCGTCGGGATGAATTATCATCGTTGGTGATATTGAATCCTATTGGGGATTGGATTCCTGTTTGTGAAAGGAAAGGACTCCGCTGGGGATGATCTTCGGTTGCGACTTCTCTGGGAATAACCTTTTAGACTCTTATGGGGATAATCCTTTGAGTTCTGCTGGGAATGATCCTTTGAACTCGGCTGGGGAGATTTATTTTTATACTCCACTGGGGATAAACTTCCAGAGTCTATTGGAGATGATTTTCCCAACTCCGTTGGGGAAGCTTTTTCAGACTGCGCTGGGAAAATTTTAACTCCACTAGGGATATCTTGTACCCTGCCGGGGAGCATTCTTATACTCCATTGGGGAATATTAAGACTGCCGGGGATATCAAGCCTTTTCAGTGCTGATGGTAGATGAACTCTGCTTGGGGAGCATATTCCCGATTCATTCACAGTTGCAAGTCTCAGCTGGGGAGAGCTATCATTACTGTCTTACTCTGCAGGGAGTGAAGATATCTTAGCCATATTCTTCAGCTGAATCTACCTTTGTACCTGGTGGACAGGGCAACCGTACAGTTCGGACAATTGCCCCTGTTTCTGATATTACCAGTAATCGTCTTTTGTTTCGCATGTAAATATTCATGAGCACCAATTAATGTCAAATGCATATATCAAAAATGAACATTGGACGTTCTTTGCAAATCAAAATAGATAAATAAAAACAGTTTGAAATTTCTTTGAAAATGAATTGTATTGATTTTGAAGTTTGACCTGTAAATAGGCGTTTTTGTACAAGAGGCTGACGTCCTAGTAAGAGAACGCCGCCGAGCAGATAGAATTTACACAAATTGTGAAAAACAAAACAGCTATGTGAACAACCCCACTGGGTTCCAACTCTGCTATTGCCTTTATGTCCTCGAGCATCTCATCATTTTGCTACTTGGTTGAAGGTAGATCAGATTGATTAGTGTCGTCCGAGCTTGATAGTCGATACCGAAGTCTGGATGCAAGGTGATCCAATGAGACATAGTGTTACGCTTCGATCCCTAATTTTTGCCTGGACCGCCCTTTCGGGTTTTCAGTCCACCGGGATACCCTTTTTTGCACAAGCCGCCTGTTGTACCCCAAAATTTGCCCTCCTCTTTTTCACAAGAAATCACAGCTTCGGGCTTTTCCTGATCTTTCAGACTGGCTCAAGAATCGGTCAAACAGACTTTTCCCGTCAGTCAGACAAAATTTAGGGTTTTCATTGATTTTAAAGCAGTTCAAGCAGATTGCTAAGGCTTGGATGAGTTGGCTCAGGTTTTAATCAGGCGGACGCTTCTTTGACATTTAATCAAGAATTAGGGTTTGGTGCACGCATTCTCAGAAAGAATTAAGTCTACGTTCCTTCTCAAATTACTCTGAGATATGAGTTGAGGCAGTTGATTTAAGAACTTGCAGTGTTTGATTTAATCAGTAAAAGGAAAGGTCATTTGGGCATTTGTTGTGATTGACTGTGCATTGCTATGGCTAATTGAGACACCGGGTTTATTATTGATTGAGGCTAAGACCACAGTGTTTATTATTTGTTTATTTATTCCAAGTTAGAATAATTGGGATTTATTTCCATTTATTATAATTTAAGAATTATAAATAATTAAATAAACATTTGAAGAAGAATTAAAAAAGGATGTTTATTCATTTTGAATTGTTTGTTACAGATATTACTTAAATACTGTGAATTCATTTACAGTTATTTACATTAATATTATTACAAATAATTAAAATTGAAATAAAACTATGTCCTAAATGTCTTGAAATCTTCATCTTCTACTGCTACTCATCCGTTGCTCAATTTTTTTTATCTGCAAAACATAGAAAAAAAGAAGTCAAAAGCAGATAAAAGAAACAGACAGTTAATTTAAAAGTTCATCATTAAAAGTAACTGGCCGGAATCAGTTTGTTTGCCCTCTCTGCAAATCACAAGATTTATCTTGGTTCACAAAGAGGGATAGAAATGGTGTTTGCAAATAAAATGTGAAATGCACAAAAGCTACCATACTGCATTGTCAAAAATACTGCATTGTCAAACCAATTGCCCATTTCAAAAATTCCAAACAGCATGTACAAGTATAAAGGCAAACTGAATTACAATTTCAAACTAAGCCAAAGTTGTCAAAATTGTCCAAGGATATCAAGATATCAACAAATCCAAAAGGGTGTCAACCAAGTACACACAATATGCAGGAAAGCAGGAATTATGCAGAGGAAAACAATATTGCAAGCATATTCAAATCATCACTTTCCTAGGCCAGTTTACTTTTTCAGAAAGAAGACAAATTTAAGCAATAAAATGCTTTTCTTTAATCTGGAGAGAGAAAGAGAGAGGAAGGCAGCTTACAGTACAACAGGCTAGAGGCTAAACAAAAGATATAAACATGATGTATCAGAACACATAGAGGAAAGAGGCATAACACATACAGCAGAGGATATCATAAAGCGTGAAAACCTCAAGCCTTGCAAACCTGTTCAAGCATTGGAATCCAAACTAAAACCAAATTCAAAAAGAACGAATATACATAAAATATATCAGCTCCTGCCTTTCAAAAAGGCCAAGACCCTGTAAGATAAAAGGCAGCATTTTAGAGCCTTTAAAAAAGAAGAGAAAAAAAGCCTAAAAACTGTAAAACACAAACTGATCTCAAACCACAAGCCACAAATCTCCAAAAGCCTTAACCCGCCTCATCCTGCATAACCTGTTTCAAACCAGAAGTGCACAAGCATACAACAAGCTCAAGCCTGTACCAATAAACCTCAAAAACCTGTGTGAAACACAAACTCACAACCTGCCAAACCTCTCAACCAGCTCAAGCCTGTACCAACAAACCCCTGCTAACCTGTATCAAGCCTTTCAAGGACTGAAAACTACATAAGCCTTTATCCAAACCAATTCCAACCAAACCCTAAACCCTCAGAGATAACCTCATCATAGGGTTAGCAAACTAAGTCAAAGATATCAAAAATCGTCCAACACCAACATATCCAAGAAAACACTCAGATTCCAAACATCATAATCATACAGGGCTAGCATACAAGCATCTCAGGGGCAAGTAAAAGAGAGGAAAAGAAGTGAAACAGATGAAGCCAAGCAACTCAGATTCAATCAATCCAAACGAGCTCTCAGAACTGTAAAGTTCATCCTCAAGCAACGAAACCAACATTTCAACAACCATACGAAGCAAACAGAAGAGAGAAAGAAGTGTCAAAGCTAGGGTTTTCAGTACCTTCATCATCAAACCAAAAAGCAAATACAAAATACCGGGAAGAGCAAACTCGCGCATCACGTTCCTCCGCCC
The DNA here is from genome assembly GCA_948472305.1 of Vicia faba. Classification (NCBI taxonomy): domain Eukaryota; kingdom Viridiplantae; phylum Streptophyta; class Magnoliopsida; order Fabales; family Fabaceae; genus Vicia; species Vicia faba. The sequence continues at coordinate 555,636,081 of OX451737.1, read as the reverse complement.
TTGGCCGCCCGAAGCGCCTCCGAATCCAGCTCTCGCCTCCTCTCCAGGTCACGATCCCTCCAAAGGTAGTATTTCTACTGTTTTTTCTCATACCTCATGCAAACAATGGCAACATAATAATCAAGACACAGATAATAACACACAGAATCAGAACACGAAACTAAAACATGCAAGATATGAAGCACGAAACCCTAACGCGTTGAGACATAAATCTACCTTTTTTTATCATTGCTTGAGTAAACGCGAGGAGATGACGGACGGTGGTGCTGGTTGGCTTTGGGCGAAGAGGAATGATTATTCAGAATCCATGGCGTGAGAAGAAGAAGAGGACAACGAAGCAAATGGAGAAACAGAGCCGCTCTCAAGCTGTAACCCTAGTCTGAGGCAAATGACACAAAATAACAAAACCCTAAACAATGTTGTGGAACGCTTGGGCCGGTTCGCCCTACCAAATCCCTAAAGCCCATTTAATTCCTGGCGTGCACCCCCCATTTCCCCTTTTGCTTCTGATTCATTTGTTTTTGTTTGGGCCAGAATAATTCCATTAAAGCCCATTCCCTTTTATATATAAACTAACTGTTTTTTTTACTTATCATTTTATTTTGCTTTTATAATTTAAACTAACCTAATTTAATTTGGTTTGTAATAATACCTTAATTCTTTTACACAAAACTTTCTTTTATTATATTTGAAAATATATATAGGTATTAGATTTTTTTTTTTTAGGTTTAAACTATTTTTTCTTTAGACCCTTTTTTTAATTAAAAACTTTTGTATAGAAATTAAAATATAAATAATAATTTTTCAAACTTAAAACATTTTTTTCTTTTAACTAAATTCTTGTACATAAAATACTAACTAAAAATATATACAAACATTAATTCATAAAAAATAGATTTTCTTAAAATATGTTCTTTTCTTTTATTGAAATCTTTTGTTTGTACATAATCTACAAAAATACAAAAAGATAAATAAATACTTAATTTTACATTAAGTTAACATTTCACTTATAAATATTCACCTACACTTACACAAATACATTGATACATTTACATTCGCTTGTCTTTTTACATTGCTACACATTACATTTTACATTGCGATTGATTCGATTTGGTTGTAAATTATTTGGATACTACTCTCCTAATAAGTCTCACCCCCCATTTGTAAATAGTTGTACCCCCATCCCCGGATACTCATTTGTAATAGTTTAGGACTTTAAATTCCCGCAATTTATCGCTTTCGAATTATGCCATGATAGATCTAGGGTTGTATGTAAATAAAATCAAACGCTAGATAACCTAACACAAAGATAAATGCATGACAATCAACACACAATCACACTTGCACCCCTAGGGTAATCCCACTCGTTGCCTTCCAAAATGGGCCATGCTTGCACGTTGAGTATCTTTGGCAAAACAAAACAATTCAAATGATTATAAGTCCCTCGATGACGCTTTCGAAAGTTGCCTAAAAAATGATCAAGTCCCTTCAAGCAAATTGCCAAAGATACTCGGCACCATTGCATTCATGGTCCATACGATGACCCGCGCCTGTCCCGTTAACATCCTAATGCAAGATTGTCCACCAAATACAATGGTGGAACAAAATTGTTAAAAGGGTTAAAACATGAGAAAAACCTTTGAGTAAATTTAGGGGTAGACAACTCTTAGTTACTTGATCAACTTGCAAAACACACTTGCCTACTTTTCAAAACCACAAACACAATTTCCAAACAAACTTTCAAAAACATTTGAAACATCTTTTCGAAAAGATACACACTTTTGTAAAACATTCAAGTAAAGAATTGTTACAACGGTTGCCTAGACAAGGCCTCTTTTTTAAAACATTTTCAAACACACACACCACCATTTCAAGCAATCGAAAATCAAGGCAAGTGATCTAAACCAAGTAACTAAGAGCCCATGGATAACCATGGATGAAAAGGGTGCTAATACCTTCCCTTTTCATAATCTACCCCCCGAACCCACGAAACATCTCAAAAGGTTTTTCCTGTGCTTTTTAACCTTTCCTTTAGGATACAATAAAAAGTAGGTGGCGACTCTTGCTAAATCGAACAAGTGCGAAAACAATCGCAAAACCTCAAGTCAGTTCTCCCACCGTATCACAGAACTGGCGACTATGCTGGGGAACCATTTAAAAGTGGGGTTACCTTAGGGTTTTAGATCACCCTCTTGCATGATTAATTGTTTGCTTTGATTGCTTTACCTTTGTGGTTCTCTTGTTTGGGCTTGAAATCCTACACCCAGATTTGGGAAACATTCATAGATAGCAATACATTGTGGAAACTGTGCAGGGTATACCGACACGGTTGAAGCAATAGCTATATTAGTGCGACATATTTGTGAGTACCGGTAACCCTTGAGTTCAATCAAGGAGAGTACGGGGCCGCTGAGTGATGTCACTAAGCACTAATGACCTAGAACCTTACTTGACCATCTTGGCCTTTTATTAGGGGTAGTGAGATGACCGGCTTTGGTGCAGTCCGAAGTTGGTAGATACTCGATACTACACTCATTGAGGGTTGTTTTCTTGGAATATTTTGGTCGCTAGTTAAGTGGCTAAACCAAAACAATGAACATGGAAAACAATCTAATGATATTGAGCTCCTTAGAACCCGGTTACTATTCATAGGACAGGTTTTTGAGCCAACTACACTCAAGAGGGTACTTACCTATGAAACCTCATACAAGCCTGAAACTAGGGTTTTGTGTGAATTGCTTGTACATGTGTTTGTGCATACATCATAATATAGCATCATATGCATCCACTAACCATTTCAAGGGTTTGGATCTTCATCTTTGTTCTTGTTTTGTAGGTCATGGAAATTCCTCGCAGAAAAACTATCCAAGTCAACCTTGTGAGGATCCCTCCTCAGCTCAAGGAGCTCACATCCAGAATTCCAGAAAGCTCTCCCTTCAATGAAAGACACGGTAGACTGCTCAGCCTAGTCAACACCAGCATTGAAGAAGACATGATGAAGGTGTTGTTCCAGTTCTTTGACCCCCTTCACCACTGTTTCACATTCCCCGACTACCAATTGGTGCCTACTTTGGAGGAATTTTCTCAACTCCTGAGAATTCCTATTCTTAATCAACTACCTTTCAACGGTACGGAAAAAGAACCAAGGCCTGAAGATGTTGCTCAAGCACTACACTTGCAACCATCTGACATCAAGAGGCACTGGGAAACTAGAAGTAGTGTCAAAGGCTTCTTGGCAAAATTCTTGTTTGAGAAGGCACAAGAGTGTTGGAATTCCTTGGATCTACAAGCTTTTGAAGAAATTGTGGCACTTCTCATTTATGGGTTAGTCTTGTTCCCAAATCCTGACCAGCTTATAGATGTCAACGCCGTCAAGATCTTCTTATCCAGGAATCCCATACCTACATTGCTTGGGGACATCCTCCACTCATTTTACACACGAACAATGAGAAAGAGAGGTGTTCTCATGTGTTGTACTCCCCTCCTCGCAAGGTGGTTTATTTCGCACCTTCCACAATCTGTTTTGAAGAATGACCAAGGCTTAATGTGGTCACAACGGTTGATGACCCTCACGCACTCTGATGTACATTGGTGTTCTCGGTCCAGAGAAAATGTCATCATCGTCGATCGTTGTGGTGAGTTCCCTAATGTTCCATTACTTGGCATTAGAGGAGGCATTACCTACAACCCTTGTCTAGCTTTGAGATAATTTGGATATGCACGGAGGGACGGCCCTCATGACATGCTGATTCCTGACCTGGTTTTTGACTTCGACAACGATGCGCAAGGACTTCGCCAAAGATTCATCAGAGCTTGGAGGATGCCTAACAAGGTAGATACTAAGACACTGGGGCATAAGAACTCCATCCCTCTTGAGCCTTACCTCAAGTGGGTACGAACCTGAGCCCAGAGTCTTATGATGCCTTACCCGCACATTCTCCCCTTGATCAAAGAGCCTGTTAAGGAAGGAGAGGTTCCATACACCATCCTATACCCTGACATGCCAACATCATGGGAGGAGATGCAGAAGAGTTGGATCCAACTCAGGGAAGAGAGGGATACTTTTGAAGCCAGCTTCTACGCCAGTGAGAAGAAGGTTTTAGAGCTCACCCGCCGACTCCATGAGGAGGAGACCCTCAACACCTACATCGTGCTGAAGAGAATGCGCAACGTCTTTTTACCTTAATACGTTTTTGTAATATTTGGCCCATGGGGCATTTATGTACTGACAAATTTCTTCTTATTAATATGACGTGTGTTCTTTGTGTTTGCAACAACTTTGAATTTCTAAATCCTTGAATACATTGCATGAATAAACATATCATTCATCATGTGCATAAACAGGTCTCCACACCAGGTTTCCTTATCTTTCTGCTGTTTATTTCAGTAAGATGGATCTCGAACAGACGGTCAAAGATCTACAGTCTCAAAACTCACAGTTTCAACATCTTCTAATGACCTTGGTGTTGTACCCCAAAATTTGCCCTCGCATTTTTCCACAAGAAATCTCAGCTTCAGGCGTTTCCTGATTTTTCAAACTGGCTCAAGAATCGGACAAACAGACTTTTCTCGTCAGTCAAACAAAAATTAGGGTTTTACTGGTTTTCATGGCTCTAGAACAGTTCACACAGTTGGCTTAGGGTTTTGGTTAATTTTGACTCAATTGCGATCAGGCAAATGTTCGTTGGCATTTAATCAGGAATTAAGGTTTTATGGGCATATTCTCAGAAAGATTAAAATTCCACAGCACTTTGCAAGATATTCCGAGATTCGGGTTGAATTCGCATTGTTTTAATTTAATCAGTAAAAGAGGCAGTTGGTTTGAATTCACGTTGTTTTGTTTGAGCCAGTCAAAAGAAATACGCAGTTTGGATTTACAGTGTTTGTTGAAAATCAGTGAAGAGGGAATGCGCCTGTTTGGTTTGTTTCGGTTAACTGTCATTTTGCTTTGGAGATACCAGGTTTAACTGATCAGTGTGCTAAAGCATTGTTTATTTATTTATTATTCTAAATTAAATGATTGAAATTTATTTTTCAATTATTTTAATTCAAAGAGTTTTAAATAATAAATAAACAATAAAGAGAAAACAGAATTAAATTGGATAATGGAAACTTTTATTTATCTTTAAATTAACTGTACAATTGATGTTTGGAATTTAATTACGAACATTGGTTTTACATTGATTTAAATTTAAATAAAAAGAAAACTATCCTATTTATCCCTAAATTCTTCATTCTTCACTTCGCTCCGGTGCTCCATTTTTCATCTGCAAAAAGAAAAGAGAAAAGTCAAATAACAGTTGAATTGAATTGAAAAGGCAGATAAAATTGCAGTCATCATTAAAGGCCACTGATGGGGATCAGTTAACCCTCTCTGCAAATCACGGGATTGCTCCCGGTTCACAAAGAGGGACGAGTTTTATTTGCTAAAATATGAATGCACAAAAGCCAAGTTGCATAATCCAAAGTGTCAAACTGCATAAATTCAAAGTCTCAAACTCCAAGTTCAAACCCAACTAAAAATCAAAGTACAACTTTCTGCCAAAAAAATACAAAGCATACTGTCACAAAGATATCAAGCTGGCCAAAGAAGATATGCAAAGAAAATGGGATATGCAAACAACTACATTTTCATCATTTCCCCATGTGACCCTTTCAGAAAAGTACAGTATGAAACATAGTTTAATATTTAACTGTACAGAGAGAGAAAGAGAAGAGATAAGGAGCAGGTTTTTTAGGCTTTAGGCAGGCATAGATAGAAAGAAAACATATAAAACAAAGGATGAGCACAATGGATAAAGAGAGCCTGCTGAACCTGTCAAGCAGGACAGGACAAAATAACCAAAAGCATATACCAGCCAGGCACAGGACCTGCTAAAGGACCCTACTGGAAAACAGAAGCCTTAACAAAAAAGGTTGTCAAACTAGTTCAAAACCACCAGCCCTGCCTAAAGCAAAAAAAAATATACAGAACCACTGCATAAAACCTACAGAAACAAATAAACTCTCCATCTGCTATGAACCCACAAGCCTAACAACAAACCATCAAACACCTCCCAAACTCAGAACCTGCTGCCTCAAGTTTAAACAGCATAAACTGCATACACCAAACCTGTAAGCATAACCTGCAATGGCCTGATAAACCATAACTGTCAAAACCAAAACCAACAAAAAAGGAAAATATACAAACCTGCATTAACCCAAGAAGCCAGGATACCAGTTCAGAAAACCCCAAAGCATCATACCTGCTAAGCATTTTGAAACCTGCCTCAGCCTCATCCTGCCTAAGACCATCATAACCCAAACCTGCTAAAACATGAAGCAAGCCTAAAGCCACCTTACTGTTACAGCCTTAAACCAGTTAAGCCTGAAGCACAAACCTGCCTGAACCATACAAAAACCTGCCTACTGTCAAGCACATAACCTGCATTGGCTCAAACCTGCTAAGGCCATCAAACAAGAGACCAAAGCCATACCAGCATATACCCTCAAGCCCTCAGTAAGAAAAAAAAGCATCATTGAGCAAAAACAAACATCAAAGCATACTAATTTCCAAACCCACGAGTCCCTCAGAATCCCAGATTCATCATTAGGCAACAAGGAAGAGGCATAAGCAAGAAGAATAAGGCAACACAAGAAGGCAAGTGCAGGGCAACTGTAAGAGAAGAGGAAAAGAAGCATTCAACACAGGCAAGCCTCAGAAAGTCCTCATCACGGGCATCAATCTCAGAAGGCCATTCAAGGCAAAGTACCAAGGCAACAAATATTCTAAAGCATACCAAGCTCAGAGGCCATAGAAATAAGGTAAGACAGGCGATACAAGAAGAAGAAGAATAAAAGATATCATGCAAAAGGGTTTTCAAATGTCATCCTGAAACCCTAAAGAGCATTAAAGAAGACAAACCGGAATTGCTACAAGTTCATCATCATCGCGCAAATCTTCCTCCACCGTCGAGCCTCCTAAGCATCTCCATTTTCTCCCTCTTCTCAGTCAAGGTAAAATATCTCCTTCTTCATCCTCGTTACATAAACCAAGTCAATAAACTTAATCAAATAAAGACAGGAAATCACAAGCACGCAAGAACTAAAAGAAACCCTAACAAAATAAAGAAGTGAATGGTACCTTAGATCGAGTGCCCTAATACTGCCGTTAGAGGGAGGAAAGTATGATGATGCTGGTGGCTCTGTGGTGGAGGGTACCGCTCAGGAAGATGAAGAAGAATACGTGAACGAAACCTCCATGAACGCGCCGCTGTACAAACCCTAAAGTCTGAAGACAAAAATCTCAAACCCTAAAAATTGTTTTGAATCCAAACGTGGGCCTTGCCCGTCTCTGCATGCCTAAGCCCAAATCATTGTTCCAATTCACGCCTCCCTCTCTTTGAGCCCATTTCTAACCTATTCCAAACCTTTTTATTTACCATCATATACAAATTAACATAAATCCTTTTCTTTTATACTTAAAAATATTTTTTAATACAATCTATTTGTTTTCTAACTTAACATGTTCTTTATAATATTATATTAATACTAAAACATATAAAAACACTTTTTTATCTAAAAATATCTAATTTAAATTTTATTTGTACATAATAAGTAAATATACATTTTGCATAGTTTAATTAATTAAAAATACTTTTGTACATAACAATATAAAAATACATTTCTTTTTTAATATACATAATTCAATTCTTGACATTTAATACTTTTTGTATATAATAAACAATGATACATTTTATACATAATCTAATTAGAATTTAAGGCATTTGATTAAAACATTTCTTTTTGTGCATATTAAAAGAAATACGAGATCAATAATTAAATAAACGTTTAATCTTTCTTTAGGTCAAAACAAATACCTTAATGCACATTAATTTCATATTGTCGCACATGTAAATAATCACTTACACAATACATCTCATACTTACACGATACATTCACATCGCCCCTATACACATTTGTTTATCTTATATTTGTATATTCGTTATTTACATTTGATCGCAAATTCGATTTGGTTGTAACTTATTGGATACTATAAGTCTCATCCCCATTTGTGAATCTTGTACCCCCACTCCCGGATACTATTTTGTAATAGCGTAGATTTTACATTTTCGCAATTTACCGCTTTCAATTATGCCATGATTAGACCTAGGGTTTGCATGTACATAAAATCAAACGCTAGATAACCTAATACAAGACAAATACATGAAATCAATACACAATCACACTTGCACCCTCTAGGGTAATCCCACATGTTGCCTTCCAAAATGGGCCATGCTTGCACGTCGAGTTTCTTTGGCAAAACGAATTCAAAATGATCATAGTCCCTCGATAATACTTTCAAAAATGTTGCCCAAACAAATGATCAAGTCCCTCAAAGCAAATTGCCAAAGACACTTGGCACCATTGCATTCATGGTCCGTACGATGACCCACGCCCGTCCCGAATAAACTTCCTAAACGCAAGATTGTCCACCAAATTCAATGGTGGAACAAAATTGTTAAAAAGAGGTTAAAACATAACAAAAACCTTTGAGTACAATAGGGTAGACAAAACTCTTAGTTACTTGAGATCGACTTGCAAAAACACTTGCCTTCTTTTCAAAAACCACAATCCACAACACTTTCAAAACAAACTCTCAAAACATTTTGAAACATCTTTTCGAAAAGATACACACCTTTGTAAAACATTCGAGTAAAGAATTGTTACAAGGCTAGCCTAAGACAAGGCATCTTCTTCCAAAACATTTTCAAAAAAAACACTCACACACACACCATTTTCAAGCAATCAAAAATCAAGGCAAGTGATCTAAAAAACCAAGTAACTAAGAGCCCATGGATAACCATGGATGAAGAGGGTGCTAATACCTTCCCTTTTCATAATCTACCCCCCGAACCCACGAAATATCTCAAAAGGTTTTTGCTGTGCTTTTTTAACCTTTCCTTTAGGATAAAATAAAAAGTCGGTGGCGACTCTTGCTCAACCGCACAAGTGCGAATACGAACGCAAAACACTAGTCAGTTCTCCCACCGTATCACAGAACTGGCGACTCTGCTGGGGAATGATACTCAAAGTGGGGTTACCTTAGGGTTTAGATCACCTATGTTTTCAATTGATTGCTTTGTTTGCTTTTACATTTGTGGGCTTTGTATCGGAGTTTCATAGATCCTAACCCGGACCTGGGGGAAACCTTTTTAGGTAGCATAATCTGCGAGGGACCTGTCCGGGGTATACCGACATGGGTGAAGCAGTGGCTACGTTGGTGTGGCGTCTTGGTCTGTACCGATATCCCTCGTGTTGAAACGGGGAGAATATGGGTCTTCCAAGGAGTCATTAAGCACCAACCGACCTTAGAACCTTAAATTGACCCAACTTGGCCATTAGAACAGTAGCAGTATGCTACACTCATTGAGGCTAAACTCTCGCGATGGTTCCGGCCGCGAGAAAAGGTTGCGATGTTGGAGTTATGACCGATTGAGGGTAGCCAATGATTTGAGATCCTCTAGAACCCGGTTACTTTTGATAGGACAGGTTTTAACCAACGAACTGAAAGAGGGTAGAACCTGAACCCCATGCAAGCCTAAACCTAAGGACTTGTTTGCTTTGTATGAATATGTTTGCCTGTATATACACTCACTTGCTTGTGCATACATGTACATAACATCATAACATCATACCATAGCATTTTCAATAACCATTTCAAGGATCTCGAGGGTTCTTTTGATGCAGGGTTACGTTGAACCAGACATCTACCAAGGGGCAAGGGGTTTCCTCCTCTAAACCAAGTTCTCCAGTCAAAGATCAAGTGCAACAACTTGAATCAGTGGCTATGACCCACTCGACATGGTGAGCTTGATTCTCGTGGAGAGACATCCATCGATACAAAGTTCTCCAGTCAAAGATCAAGTACAACAACTTGAATCAGTGGCTATGACCCACTCGATATGGTGAGCTTGATTCTCGTGGAAGGACATCCACCGATACAAAGCTCTCCAATCAAAGTTCAAGAACAACAACTTGAATCAGTGGCTATGACCCACTCGACATGGTGAGCTTGATTCTCGTGGAAGGACGTCCACCGGTACAGAGATCTCCAATCCAAGAGTAGAGTTCAACCTCTAACATTTTCTTGTGTTTACCCCAAGAGATCCTTGAAAGCATGCATCCACATATCATGCATTGCATTTTGACAATCTTTCCTTTTTCAGGTTTCCTTACTCTCCTGCTGTTTATTTCAGCAAGAGATGGCTCTAGAAAGGTCTGTCAAAGACATCCAAGACCAGACTGCTCAGCTGCAGGAGGTGTTCCTGAACTTGTCTCTGGGGCAAGAAGAGATGAAAGCTCTCCTCACAAAGGGTTTGGAGAATTCCAACAATGCCAGGAGCGACCAGCTGGCGGAACTACAGTTTAATCTGACAACACTGAGGACCCAAGTGATGGGACAGTTGGTGGGCCAGATGGCTCTCATCCAAGACCTATCCCAAAGACAAGAGGAACTCAGAGTTCTTGTCCGCCAACTGCTTCCAAACAACCAACTGGGGCAAACATATGAGGTCGAAGAGCAAGTCACCGCTCAGCCTCCATCCATTCAAGAAGACAAGGGGAAAGCTCCTTTGCTCGCTTCAGGGTCACAAGCCCATCAACAACCTCTCCAGCGTCAACGGGGCAATCGGCGTAAGCAAGAAAAGTCGGGAAGACAGTTTACGGAAACTGAAATACCATCGTTCTTCATACTGAAGCGCCTGTTGGAGGTCAACTTACTTACTGTAAAGGACCCTCCTCAGAAGCCCAATACCTCATCTCCTCACTATCATCCCGACGCATTCTGTGTTTACCACTCCTACAGCCCGGGACACGACACCAACGACTGTTGGGCCTTGAAGAACAAGATTCAAGATTTGATCGACATTGGGGTGCTGGAATTCATGCCAGACGGCGAGATGAAGATCTTCCGTTAAAGGGTTCTCCACTTGAAGTGACGAAGCTCGAGCTGAAAGACTTTTGCTTCTTTTTGAATTTTCAAAGTTGTAATTTCTTTTGCTGTCAAACAATTATCTGTTGATGTTAAACTCTGTTTTCATTAATGCATTGCATATGTTTGTCTTGAATTCATCCATTCGTTTTCACTACTCTTATGCTTTTCTTTATGATATTTGACTCTTGATAAAAAGCTGTAAGCCTTTAGAGGGAGGATGACGAAACAATACCATAATCTTATACAGTATGCTTTTGAACAGACCTTGCTGATGATGTACAGGCATTTCTTTCAATTCCCAAACACTGGAGTTATAAGGAAGTTAGTCCCTAGTCAACCCCTTCGAGCCAAAGAAGTAGGAGTTTTCTGTTCTAAACAATCCAAACCTTTGATATAAACCTGGGGCAGGGTAGTATCTCAGTTAATTCAAAAGAAAGTGCGCATTGGAGTCGCAAACTCTCAGTTCGTAACACAACGAACGACGTCGAAAAAAAGAAAGCATTCCTTTGGAATCAAAAGACAAGTGTGGTTCCCTATCACATAGACAGTCAATCTCTCAAAAGAGAAAAGCCCACCGAGCCAAAACCTATAAAGGAGGCTTAAGAAAGCTGGGGCATCCCGCTGACAGTAATCCCGAAAAACGGTAACAGTCAGGCAAAAGTTAGGGATAACAAATCAAAATCAAAATAGTGAGGTCATTACAAAATCCTCAACAACATGAAAGTGTTGAAAAACAAAAAGGAGATGATGACAGTCTCCCCAAAATTCAAACTGGTGAACCATTGCCCAAAAGTCGTTCCAAACTCAAAACAGAGTATGACGCAGTTAACTGAGCTTAGGTTGAAGGACATCACGAAGAGCGGGTGGGTACAAATATACTTTGAGCCTTTATCCTTTGTTTCTTAAACCGTGAACCAAGCCACGTTACAACCCTTCAAAAGTCCTAATTGAAGCATGGGTTAGTTCGAAAGCATACTGTTACAAAAGGTATCCTGACTCCTGTAGGGCTTTGCTCTAAATCTTGTGTTAACTTGTCTTATGAAAAGTTTTCTGCTAAAAATGCATTTTTCAAAACTTCGAGACAAACATAAACTTTGCATTATTCGAATATCACTGTCTGCATTTGACCTTTTTGTTTGATAGCGAAGAAATTCATACAGCGAATGTTCGGAGGAACGAAAACTCTCTCAGTAAGTCAAAATCACTTCAAGAAGATAACACTTCCATCAAATCCCCTTATCAACAAGGGGCATGACATGTCACAATTCAATTAACCTGGGGCAGTCCAGTCAAGGTCCAACAGATCTTTCAAAGTTCAGTTAACCTGGGGCAGTCCAGTCAAGATTTCAAGAAATCTCTCAATATGCAGAGTAATCTGATTCAAGATTCCTTCATCACCACTTGGGGCATTCGAATGTCAAAAGTGTTCAACAAATCAATCATTACATTTCCAGATTCGACTCCTGTATCCAGCCAGGGCATATCTGTTGACCACATTTCCAGACTCGATTCCTGTATCTAGCCAGGGCACGTCTGAAGAGTTTGAAGATTCGATTCCTGTATCCAGCCAGGGCATATCTATCAACTATCACCTTTCCAGATTCGATTCCTGTATCCAGCCAGGGCATGTCTGAAGAATTCCATATCAGCACCTGTAACAACCCAGGAAAACATCTGTAAACGACCGATTATAGACCAACACCTGTAATAAGCCAGGAATTTATCTACATCACCACTTGGGGCATTCGAATGTCAAAAGTGTTCAAAACCCGATTCACTTTTACACAAGCTCATCTTCAGGAAACCCTACACCGGTTCCTCTTCAAGACTTCTGAAAACAGTTTACGGATTCTTCCCAACAACGGATGTTAATCTACCAACTTGTTCAGACTCTTCTCAACCGTTGAAAACAGTTTATGGACGCTTCCCAACAATGGACGCGGCTCCATTGCTGATTCAACTTCAAGACTTCTGAAAACAGTTTATGGATTCTTCCCAACAACGGATGTTAATCTATCAGCTTGTTCAAATGCAACCTTTGAAATTAGTTTACGGACGCTTCCCAACAACGGACGCGGCTCCATTGCTGATTCAACTCCAAGACTTCTGAAAACAGTTTATGGATTCTTCCCAACAACGGATGTTAATCTATCAGCTTGTTCAGATGCAACCTTTGAAATTAGTTTACGGACGCTTCCCAACAACGGATGCTGCTCTATTGCTGATTCAACTTCAAGATTTCTGAAAACAGTTCACGGGTTCTCCAAGTAAACGGATGTTAACCTATCACTTGTTCAGATTCTTCTTCAAGACTTCTGAAAACAGTTTATGGATTCTTCCCAACAACGAATGTTAATCTATCAGCTTATTCAGATGCAACCTTTGAAATTAGTTTACGGACGCTTCCCAACAACGGATGCGGCTCTATTGCTTATTCAATCTCAAGATTTCTGAAAACAGTTCACGGGTTCTCCAAGTAACGGATTTTAACCTATCGCTTGTTCAAATTCTTCTCAAGCTAACTCCACTCAGAGTCAAGCTTCATTATCCCCAGCAAAGCTAAAACTTCAAATTATCAATCCCCAGCGGAGCCAGACCATTGAACCTTCTCCCCACAGAGCTTTGGAGAGGGCAAATCTTGAGTTCCCCAGTGAAGTCGCCAGAGTTACTTCCCACCGAGCTGAAGATTCTCAATCTTACCTCCCCAGCATGAGCCTATTAGATTGGAACTCCCCAGTAGAGGTCATCAGGAGTTCTCTTCCCCAGCAACAGCCAAGGAATTATTTTCCCGGCAGCAGTCAAGATGCTTTTATCTTCGGCCATCTCAGATTCATTTATCCTCAGCATTAGCTCATAAGCTTACATGCGCATTCATCACATTCATGTCATAAACATTGATGTCACATACATTGCATCATGCATCATGACATTGCGTACAACTAACCCTTTACTTTTTCAGGTAAGATCAGTCGACAGACAAAGATCACCTCCCGAGATTCATCCAGAAATAGTTCAGATGTGACCCAGACACGGCGACATTCCAGATCCATTCAGACGCATCATCAGGAAACCCTACACCGGTTCCTCTTCAAGACTTCTGAAAATAGTTCACGGATTCTTCCCAACAACGGATGTTAATCTACCAACTTGTTCAGACTCTTCTCAACTTTTGAAAATAGTTTACGGACGCTTCCCAACAACGGATGCCGCTCTATTGCTTATTCAATCTCGGATAGTTTACAGATTCTCCAGACATGGACGTCAATCTGTTGCTTTTTTAGACCTCCCAATTCAGAGATGCTCCAAAGCATGGATGCCCTTCTGATACTTGTCCACTCACCATTGACATACAGTTCAACCTGTCCAGATGGCATCTATAAGCCCATCCTCCTACCAGCAGTCACCAAATGGCATCTTTAAGCCCATTATCAGATGGCATCTCTAAGCCCATCCCCCGACAAGATTCTATCGCATCAGATGGCATCTTTAAGCCCATCACCAAATGGCATCTTTAAGCCCATTCACCTCTACCATCACATCGCCGAGTGCAAATTTTCTGGGCACTTTAGTGTCCAATCTTCTTTTACCTTCAAGTCGCGAAAGGCAAACTTGCCAATCTAACTCTTCAGGTCCAAGAAGATTGAACAGGGGCAACTGTTGTACCCCAAAATTTGCCCTCGCATTTTTCCACAAGAAATCTCAGCTTCAGGCGTTTCCTGATTTTTCAAACTGGCTCAAGAATCGGATAAACAGACTTTTCTCGTCAGTCAAACAAAAATTAGGGTTTTACTGGTTTTCATGGCTCTAGAACAGTTCACACAGTTGGCTTAGGGTTTTGGTTAATTTTGACTCAATTGCGATCAGGCAAATGTTCGTTGGCATTTAATCAGGAATTAAGGTTTTATGGGCATGTTCTCAGAAAGATTAAAATTCCACAGCACTTTGCAAGATATTCCGAGATTCGGGTTGAATTCGCATTGTTTTGATTTAATCAGTAAAAGAGGCAGTTGGTTTGAATTCACGTTGTTTTGTTTGAGCCAGTCAAAAGAAATACGCAGTTTGGATTTACAGTGTTTGTTGAAAATCAGTGAAGAGGGAATGCGCCTGTTTGGTTTGTTTCGGTTAACTGTCATTTTGCTTTGGAGATACCAGGTTTAACTGATCAGTGTGCTAAAGCATTGTTTATTTATTTATTATTCTAAATTAAATGATTGAAATTTATTTTTCAATTATTTTAATTCAAAGAGTTTTAAATAATAAATAAACAATAAAGAGAAAACAGAATTAAATTGGATAATGGAAACTTTTATTTATCTTTAAATTAACTGTACAATTGATGTTTGGAATTTAATTACGAACATTGGTTTTACATTGATTTAAATTTAAATAAAAAGAAAACTATCCTATTTATCCCTAAATTCTTCATTCTTCACTTCGCTCCGGTGCTCCATTTTTCATCTGCAAAAAGAAAAGAGAAAAGTCAAATAACAGTTGAATTGAATTGAAAAGGCAGATAAAATTGCAGTCATCATTAAAGGCCACTGATGGGGATCAGTTAACCCTCTCTGCAAATCACGGGATTGCTCCCGGTTCACAAAGAGGGACGAGTTTTATTTGCTAAAATATGAATGCACAAAAGCCAAGTTGCATAATCCAAAGTGTCAAACTGCATAAATTCAAAGTCTCAAACTCCAAGTTCAAACCCAACTAAAAATCAAAGTACAACTTTCTGCCAAAAAAATACAAAGCATACTGTCACAAAGATATCAAGCTGGCCAAAGAAGATATGCAAAGAAAATGGGATATGCAAACAACTACATTTTCATCATTTCCCCATGTGACCCTTTCAGAAAAGTACAGTATGAAACATAGTTTAATATTTAACTGTACAGAGAGAGAAAGAGAAGAGATAAGGAGCAGGTTTTTTAGGCTTTAGGCAGGCATAGATAGAAAGAAAACATATAAAACAAAGGATGAGCACAATGGATAAAGAGAGCCTGCTGAACCTGTCAAGCAGGACAGGACAAAATAACCAAAAGCATATACCAGCCAGGCACAGGACCTGCTAAAGGACCCTACTGGAAAACAGAAGCCTTAACAAAAAAGGTTGTCAAACTAGTTCAAAACCACCAGCCCTGCCTAAAGCAAAAAAAAATATACAGAACCACTGCATAAAACCTACAGAAACAAATAAACTCTCCATCTGCTATGAACCCACAAGCCTAACAACAAACCATCAAACACCTCCCAAACTCAGAACCTGCTGCCTCAAGTTTAAACAGCATAAACTGCATACACCAAACCTGTAAGCATAACCTGCAATGGCCTGATAAACCATAACTGTCAAAACCAAAACCAACAAAAAAGGAAAATATACAAACCTGCATTAACCCAAGAAGCCAGGATACCAGTTCAGAAAACCCCAAAGCATCATACCTGCTAAGCATTTTGAAACCTGCCTCAGCCTCATCCTGCCTAAGACCATCATAACCCAAACCTGCTAAAACATGAAGCAAGCCTAAAGCCACCTTACTGTTACAGCCTTAAACCAGTTAAGCCTGAAGCACAAACCTGCCTGAACCATACAAAAACCTGCCTACTGTCAAGCACATAACCTGCATTGGCTCAAACCTACTAAGGCCATCAAACAAGAGACCAAAGCCATACCAGCATATACCCTCAAGCCCTCAGTAATAAAAAAAAGCATCATTGAGCAAAAACAAACATCAAAGCATACTAATTTCCAAACCCACGAGTCCCTCAGAATCCCAGATTCATCATTAGGCAACAAGGAAGAGGCATAAGCAAGAAGAATAAGGCAACACAAGAAGGCAAGTGCAGGGCAACTGTAAGAGAAGAGGAAAAGAAGCATTCAACACAGGCAAGCCTCAGAAAGTCCTCATCACGGGCATCAATCTCAAAAGGCCATTCAAGGCAAAGTACCAAGGCAACAAATATTCTAAAGCATACCAAGCTCAGAGGCCATAGAAATAAGGTAAGACAGGCGATACAAGAAGAAGAAGAATAAAAGATATCATGCAAAAGGGTTTTCAAATGTCATCCTGAAACCCTAAAGAGCATTAAAGAAGACAAACCAGAATTGCTACAAGTTCATCATCATCGCGCAAATCTTCCTCCACCGTCGAGCCTCCTAAGCATCTCCATTTTCTCCCTCTTCTCAGTCAAGGTAAAATATCTCCTTCTTCATCCTCGTTACATAAACCAAGTCAATAAACTTAATCAAATAAAGACAGGAAATCACAAGCACGCAAGAATTAAAAGAAACCCTAACAAAATAAAGAAGTGAATGGTACCTTAGATCGAGTGCCCTAATACTGCCGTTAGAGGGAGGAAAGTATGATGATGCTGGTGGCTCTGTGGTGGAGGGTACCGCTCAGGAAGATGAAGAAGAATACGTGAACGAAACCTCCATGAACGCGCCGCTGTACAAACCCTAAAGTCTGAAGACAAAAATCTCAAACCCTAAAAATTGTTTTGAATCCAAACGTGGGCCTTGCCCGTCTCTGCATGCCTAAGCCCAAATCATTGTTCCAATTCACGCCTCCCTCTCTTTGAGCCCATTTCTAACCTATTCCAAACCTTTTTATTTACCATCATATACAAATTAACATAAATCCTTTTCTTTTATACTTAAAAATATTTTTTAATACAATCTATTTGTTTTCTAACTTAACATGTTCTTTATAATATTATATTAATACTAAAACATATAAAAACACTTTTTTATCTAAAAATATCTAATTTAAATTTTATTTGTACATAATAAGTAAATATACATTTTGCATAGTTTAATTAATTAAAAATACTTTTGTACATAACAATATAAAAATACATTTCTTTTTTAATATACATAATTCAATTCTTGACATTTAATACTTTTTGTATATAATAAACAATGATACATTTTATACATAATCTAATTAGAATTTAAGGCATTTGATTAAAACATTTCTTTTTGTGCATATTAAAAGAAATACGAGATCAATAATTAAATAAACGTTTAATCTTTCTTTAGGTCAAAACAAATACCTTAATGCACATTAATTTCATATTGTCGCACATGTAAATAATCACTTACACAATACATCTCATACTTACACGATACATTCACATCGCCCCTATACACATTTGTTTATCTTATATTTGTATATTCGTTATTTACATTTGATCGCAAATTCGATTTGGTTGTAACTTATTGGATACTATAAGTCTCATCCCCATTTGTGAATCTTGTACCCCCACTCCCGGATACTATTTTGTAATAGCGTAGATTTTACATTTTCGCAATTTACCGCTTTCAATTATGCCATGATTAGACCTAGGGTTTGCATGTACATAAAATCAAACGCTAGATAACCTAATACAAGACAAATACATGAAATCAATACACAATCACACTTGCACCCTCTAGGGTAATCCCACATGTTGCCTTCCAAAATGGGCCATGCTTGCACGTCGAGTTTCTTTGGCAAAACGAATTCAAAATGATCATAGTCCCTCGATAATACTTTCAAAAATGTTGCCCAAACAAATGATCAAGTCCCTCAAAGCAAATTGCCAAAGACACTTGGCACCATTGCATTCATGGTCCGTACGATGACCCACGCCCGTCCCGAATAAACTTCCTAAACGCAAGATTGTCCACCAAATTCAATGGTGGAACAAAATTGTTAAAAAGAGGTTAAAACATAACAAAAACCTTTGAGTACAATAGGGTAGACAAAACTCTTAGTTACTTGAGATCGACTTGCAAAAACACTTGCCTTCTTTTCAAAAACCACAATCCACAACACTTTCAAAACAAACTCTCAAAACATTTTGAAACATCTTTTCGAAAAGATACACACCTTTGTAAAACATTCGAGTAAAGAATTGTTACAAGGCTAGCCTAAGACAAGGCATCTTCTTCCAAAACATTTTCAAAAAAAACACTCACACACACACCATTTTCAAGCAATCAAAAATCAAGGCAAGTGATCTAAAAAACCAAGTAACTAAGAGCCCATGGATAACCATGGATGAAGAGGGTGCTAATACCTTCCCTTTTCATAATCTACCCCCCGAACCCACGAAATATCTCAAAAGGTTTTTGCTGTGCTTTTTTAACCTTTCCTTTAGGATAAAATAAAAAGTCGGTGGCGACTCTTGCTCAACCGCACAAGTGCGAATACGAACGCAAAACACTAGTCAGTTCTCCCACCGTATCACACTTGGCAAAGGGTCAGGAGGATCTAAAGGTATTGCTCGGGAACAAAGAGCAAGAGAAAGTGAAAAAGAAGAAGAAAAGGATCGGGGTGGCTACCCTGGGAAGAAGGTTTGAGAACGAAGCCAGAAGAGTTCTTGAATTTCCCTCTGCGTCTGAAGAGGGAACCAGTAAAGGAAAAGGGGCTGCGTTACCGTCTGAGTCTGAAGCTGAAGAGGAAGAGGCTGAAGAAGAGGAAGACTACTCGGAGCAACAATACCCGCCCGCCGACGATAAATACAAAAACTTGGAGGACAGGCTGGCAGCTATGGAGCTGCAGAGAGTTCCCGGCTTAGATTTCGAAGATTTGGGATTAATTGCTGGAATTGTAATCCCCCCGAAGTTTAAAGTGCCAATTTTTGCAAAATATGACGGGCTGTCTTGCCCGAAGATGCACCTAAGGTCGTATGTCCGAAGAATCCAACCTCATACTTCCGACAGAAATCTTTGGGTACACTTTTTTCAAGATAGCCTGTCTGGCACTCAGCTAGACTGGTTTTACAAGCTGGAAAGGTCAGAGATACACAGTTGGGAGGATCTGGCAGCTACTTTTTATCGCCAATATCAGTATAACTCTGACTTGGCGCCAACCCGTACTCAGCTACAGAGTATGGGGATGGCCTCAGGTGAGGGATTCAAGGAATACGCCCAGAAGTGGCGCGATTTGGCCGGGAGAGTGCAGCCACCGCTTTCTGATAGAGAACTAGTGGATATGTTCCTAGGGACCCTATCTGGCCCGTTCTTCAACCACTTAATCGGGAGCTCTTCCGCAGGGTTTACCGAATTAATTCTGACTGGCGAACGAGTGGAAGCCGGTATCAAGAATGGGAAGATTCAGAAGGATGCCTCTACATCTACAACTGTTAAGAAATCATTTCCGGCGAAGAAGGAAACGGCTGTTGTGTACTCTCAGAGAGGAGTGGGAAGAACTGAGCGCCGACCGACTGTGGGGGCCGTGATGATCCAAAATTCATCAAATGATCGGCCTCATGACAATCAATCCAGACCAAATCAGCAACAGGTAGAGCGGCCACAACGGCAGTTCACCCGTATCAATATGACACCTGCGCAAGTTCTTCCACATTTGTTGAAATTGAATCTGACTGGTTTAAAGGAGGAACCGAAAAACCCTAACACCACATCTCCATACTATCATGCCAATGCCAAGTGTGCCTACCATTCTGATAGCGCCAGACATGACACCAACAATTGTTGGGCGCTAAAGAATAAAATTCAAGACTTGATAAATGCGAAAGAGGTTGAGTTCGATGCTCCAGAGAAGCCAAACGTAATATCCGCTCCGATGCCGAAGCATGGTCGCAATGTCCATGCTATCGAAGAAGATCTGTATGTTGCTACTGTTGATGATCTGGTAACTCCACTGCTAACAATCAAGTTGAATCTGTTGAAGGCTGGGATCTTCCCAGGATGTAAAGAAGACTGCTACTGTTGTTCCTGCCTACCAATCGACCGTCCATTGCTGAAGATAGGCATCCAACGCCTAATGGACAACCAACAAATTCTTTTCGAAAAGATTCCTGTTACTCCAACCCCTATCGAAGATGTTTCAATAATCACCATTTCCACCAATCTTTCCAAGGTCCCCAAAAAGCCTGTTAAGATTACATCCGCTACGAAGATTGTTCCTCTGAAAATAACCATGCCTGGGCCCGTCCCCTACAAATATGACAAATCAATACCGTGGAATTATGGTGGAGAAATATACTACCACGGTGTTAAATAAGTTGAGATCACTGAAGAGAGCTCTGAAGAAGAAAATGCCGA
The DNA here is from genome assembly GCA_948472305.1 of Vicia faba. Lineage (NCBI taxonomy): Eukaryota > Viridiplantae > Streptophyta > Magnoliopsida > Fabales > Fabaceae > Vicia > Vicia faba. The sequence goes on along the minus strand of OX451737.1, from coordinate 555,615,058 downwards.
CATTGGAAACATTGCCGGTACGAGCAAGATTACCCGAAGTGGGAGAATTTTCTCTCCAGAGATTGCCCCTCCAAAGGCAATCTTTGGACCCTCAGCTGCTACCAAGATTACTCCTGCACCAATAGAACTTTCCGCAAGAACTCCATTGATTGAAGAAGTTGTTATTCCTGTGGTTGTCCCTCCTACTTCTGCTGATAAGGGGAAAGGGATCCAAGATGAGCTCGTCAGGACGAGGGCTCAGCCATCGGTCATCCCCAAAACCTCTAAGAAAGAAGTGGAGGAGATTCTGAAAATAATTAAGAAGAGTGATTTTGATGTGGTAGAACAACTGGGGCAAACCCCCTCGAAAATTTCAATGTTGGCCCTGCTTCTTTGTTCAGAGGCTCATGCCAAAGCCCTGATAAAGTTTTTGAAGACGGCCCATGTTCCACAAGAAACCTCAGCCGATCAATTTCAAAACTGTGTGGCCAGCCTGACTGCCGACAACGGTCTGGGTTTCTCTGACGCCGACCTGACTCCTAAGGGCAGAAATCACAATGATGCATTGCATGTTTCGGTTGAATGCCGAGGGACCACTCTCGCCCATGTCCTGGTCGACACTGGTTCTTCTCTAGATGTGCTGCCCAAGAAAGCTCTGGACCGGCTGGATTGTGAGGGCTTGGAGCTGAAGCCAAGTGTGATCGGTGGAAATAGAACTGACTGTTTTTTAGCTGGTTTCGCGAAATGTCGCGGTAAGCAAGAGTCGCCACCGTCTTTTATGTTCTCCAACATGGAAAGGACAAAAGCACAGCAAAATTCCTTATTGAGAATAGTTCTCGGTTCGGGAGGTAGATTTATAGAAAGGGAAGGTGTTAGCACCCTTTCTATCCATGGTTATCCATGGGCTCTTAGATACTTGCTCTTATGTTTTCAAAATGTTTGCTTTTCAAAATGTGAGTGGGTTTGAAAAAGTTTCTTTGAAAGATTTCTGAATAACTCTTGTATCTGTCCTCAAGAGTGTTTGAAAAATTTGTTTTGAAAGTTTTTTGAAAGTGTAGGGTGTGAAAAGTATTTTTGTTTGTTTTTGAAAAGAGCAAGTATCTATGAGTCATCTACCTACCCTAAGGAATTAAGCTGTGTAAGTGTCCTTTAGATAGTGCTATCCCACCATTGAGAGGTAGGTAGCACCATCGTTGGAGGTGTTCGGGTCAATTCGATTTTAGGGACAGTGTGGTCACCGAAGCAACAGTAGGACACCTTAGAAGCTACCCTTATGTCCTTGATCCTTTTTTAATCCGAGGCAACCGTTTCGAGGCAACTGTTTCGAGGAAACTATTTCGAGGCAACTGTTTCGAGGCAACTGTTTCGAGGCAACTAGATCATGGACATAAGGACCGCTAAGACGTCCTATACTTGACGACCACGTTTCGAAGGCAACAAGTGAGGCGTACCCTAGAAGTGGTGTGTGTATTTGTGTGTTGTATTCAGTTAATGTTTGTCTTGTTAATTAGTGAGCTACGAGTTGTTTTTATTTACATACATTCTTTCATGCAAGTTTAGCAGTTAAGGGGTGCGGAAAGTAAATTGCGGAAACATAAATCCTACGCTATTACAAGGCGCGGGTCTATACATCGCCAAAAATTACAAAGACCCGTTTTTTAGTAAATAAGTACGGAAATTAAATAAAGCGATAAACCTATTTAACTATTACATTCTTGAAGGCAATTACATAATAATCAAATAAAGTAAATGCGCGCGAATAAATTAATCGGGAATGTCTAAGGGTGTTGACCCTTTTTTTTAGAAAAGAAATTAATTTTTTTGTCTTTTTTGTAATTAAAATGAAATTAAAGCTAATTAATGACTAATTAATTAATTTAATTAAAAAAGAAATATTTTTTTGTTTTTATGTTTTTATGAAATGAAATAAAATTAAAAGTTAACTTTACCTAATTCTAGATCTATTTTAATTATTTAAGAAAGGAATTAAAATTGCCTAATTAAACTATTTTGGTTAATATTTATTTACAAAATAAAATAATAATAATAATAATGTTAATTCTATTTTTTTGATTTTTTTATGAAAATGTGTTAATTATGCTAATTATTAAAAAAATAAAATAAGGCAAATAAATAAAAGAAAAGAAAATGACAAAACAAAATAAAATAAGAAAAAAGTAAATAAACCCAAGGGGGTGAGATGACCTTCATGGAGGTTTTCTGAAGTAATTCTGGCCCAACAACAAGAAGCCTTATTTGACTTTTTTCGGTTGCCTACGCATGCGCTGACTCCAGAGCATAGTACTCTTGCGTTTTGGGCCTTTAGATCTGCCTCCAATGACACTTGGCTTGTTGGATGGGTGAGGCTTATGGTGGAAACTACTTGAGAAACTGCACAAGAACGCGTTAACAAAAATGATATGAGAATTATGGGGGACCTGGGAAGAACTTACAGCGCGGTATGAGCCTCAGGACTTGGCAAAGGTTGCTTTAGCCACGTGCTTGTTTTGATCTGAAGATGCTCGCAACTCTCACTTTTTGAATAATTTTTGGTTTTGCTCTTGGCCGTTTCTGCACACCCCTCCTTTTTGAATGAGGTTGGGAAGGCTTGTATATATAGTAATGTAAAGTGTATCAATAAGAATAATGGTCATTAAGCTTATGCAATTATGTTCTTGATTTCCTCCATAACCAACATTGAACCATTTGCCATATTTGTGAAATTTTGAATTTTTATGCCCATAATAGGCCATGCACGAATTTGGAATGTGTTTTAAGGTGTATCAAAGCTAATCATCACAAAATATATCCCTCCATTAATTTCTTTGATTTTTATTTGAATTTTAAAGATTTAAAATAAATTAAATCAAATAAAATTAAATAAAAATGAAAAAAATTAATTTAAAATCTTAAAATAAATTGTGGGACACGTGGGAGGCATGGACAAGCTGAACCAAGTGGAAAAAGTGGGGCCCTTTTGTCAAAAATGAAGTTTCAAGGATAATTGACTTTGGCCATTTCACAAAAATTTCCCAACTTCTCCAATGCATATCTTGCTCAATTTTGAAGCTATGAACATTTTCTTGGACATTTTGGAAAGGTCTTGAAGTCCTCTAACCAATTTCTTTGGTACCATGTCATTTTGATTTACCAATCTCAAGTTATGGTCTTTGACTCAAAGTGCCTTTTTGTTGACTTTTGAAAATGACCTATAATGTTGAAATTGATAACTTTTTGTGAGAGCATTTCTTGGACTTGGAATGTGAAGATAAGTTGTAGGAAATGTCTTCCCCTTCAAGATGAGCATTGGATGGGATTTTTCTGATGAACCATGAAAAAGTTATGCCTTGGTCAAGTTACAGTTGACTTTTCAGCTGTCCAAAAATAGAAACTTTTGCATCTTGAGACTTTTTGAGCCATGCTTGTGGAATCATGATCAAGAATTGATCAAATGATGATTGTGGCTTCAAAATAAGATGTTGACCAAATTTTTTGACTTTTGACTGTCAAATGACCATTTTGCCCCTGCAGTTGCCTGTGAAGCAATTAGGGCTTTTGACTGTGCAACTTGACCTTGTGAGCCTTGAAACTTGACATATGGATGCTTGACAATGTATATGAGCATATGGGACTTGATTGAGCCCTTGAAAACCTCAACTTCCTTGCAAGAACCAAAACCCTAGTTTCAGCTGGCTTAGGAGGCCTTTGAATTGTGCAATCCTTGATCCATTTGAGATGATGCTTGCCAAAACTTTGAAGAATATGGAAGGGCAAATTTTGGGGTACAACAGTTGCCCCTGTTCAATCTTCTTAGACCTGAGGATGTAGATTGGCTTGTGTGCCTTTCGTGATCCGAGGGTGGAAGATGATTGAACACTAGAGTGCCCAGAAATTTGCACTCACATAGTAGAGTATCAGCAGTGTGATGGCGGGAATGGGCTTACAGATGCCATTTGGAGAGATGATGGATAGGAGGATGGGCTTATAGATGCCATCCGGAAGTGTGACAGAACCTTGTCGGGAATGGGCTTATAGATGCCATTTGGAAGTGTGACAAATAGTTGAATCTGAATAAGAAATAGAATAGCTTCTGTGGTTGGAGCATTTCCAAGTTATATCTGAAAGGAAATCTGGAATAAGTATCAGAACGTCGCCATGCCTGGGTCACATCTAAACTATATCTAGAAGGAATCTCTGAATAAACAATAGAACAACATCCGTGGTTGGAGCATTTCCAAGTTATCTCTGAAAGGAAATCTGGAATAAGTATCAAAACGTCGCCATGCCTGGGTCACATCTGAACTATATCTAGAAGGAATCTCTGAATAAACAATAGAACAGCATCCGTGGTTGGAGCATTTCCAAGTTATATCTGAAAGAAAATCTGGAATAAGTATCAGAACGTCGCCATGCCTGGGTCACATCTGAACTATATCTAGAAGGAATCTCTGAATAAACAATAGAACAGCATCCGTGGTTGGAGCATTTCCAAGTTATATCTGAAAGGAAATCTGGAATAAGTATCAGAACTTCGCCATGCCTGGGTCACATCTTAACTATATCTAGAAGGAATCTCTGAATAAACAATAGAACAGCTTCCGTGGTTGGAGCATTTCCAAGTTATCTTTGAAAGGAAATCTGGAATAAGTATCAGAACGTCGCCATGCCTGGGTCACATCTGAACTATATCTAGAAGGAATCTCTAAATAAACAATAGAACAACATCCGTGGTTGGAGCATTTCCAAGTTATATCTGAAAGGAAATTTGGAATAAGTATCAGAACGTCGCCATGCCTGGGTCACATCTGAACTATATCTAGAAGGAATCTCTGAATAAACAATAGAACATCATCTGTGGTTGGAGCATTTCCAAGTTATCTCTGAAAGGAAATCTGGAATAAGTATCAGAACGTCGCCATGCCTGGGTCACATATGAACTATATCTAGAAGGAATCTCTAAATAAACAATAGAACAGCATTCGTGGTTGGAGCATTTCCAAGTTATATCTTTAATCTTTTTAACGTAGACATGCCCTGGCCGGATACAGGTATCGAGTCCACAATCAATCGCTCACAGACATGCCCTGGCAGGATACAGGAATCGAATCTGGAATTGCGATAGTTGATAGTAATCATCTTTGTATTGACCTTTCCTGAAAAGGTAAAACATCAGTTGTATGCAATATCATGATACATGAACTGTATGATTTCAAGATGTCCTCAAAAATAAATGAGATTTGTGCTGTATGATGCATATGCATGCTATAGTGTATGAAGATGTAATGTTTATGAATGTATTTTCGTCTCGGAAAATAAATCTTTGACGAATGCCGTGAGCTTAATCCTGGGCTGATGTTAAAGATGGTTCTTCGCTTCCGTTGGGGAAGATGGTTGCAAGAATAAACCGGTAGGAGGAGATGACTCCATTGGGGAAGAAACTTTAGAGAGATTATTCTGTGGGGGAAATTACTCTAGCGACTTCACTGGGGAAAATACTTTGTGGGAAGGGAGGTTCTTTGCTGAGGGTTGAACGAGAACTCCGCTGGGGGATACCATTGTTGAGTTTGTTGGAAGGTTTGATGAACTTCGCTGGGGATAGGAAGACTTCGCCGGGGACGATCTTTCCGTTGTAAATAGCCGAGGATAACCCAGTTATAAGCTCTGGTGAGGAATAACCTTCTGAACAGAGACGGGGAGAGATACGCTCCGCAAAGGATAAGCTTCCAGAATCTACTGGGGATAAGCTTCCTACTGGGGAGATGGATTCAACTCTTCTGGGGAGACCTTGGACTGTACTGGGGAGTGGCTCCGCTGGATGTCTAGATTCCGCCGGGGAACAATCTTATATCAAGACTGCCGGGGATGCTTGTTGAGGAATAACTGTATGTTCCGCTGGGGAATGTTGAGATTTTATGGGGATACCCAACTTCTTAAGGCTGATCATAGGATAACTCTGCTTGTGGAGAGTATCGCTGACTTGCTGGAGATGCTGTGCCTTTTCAGGGCTGGCTCTGCTCAGGGAAGAGTATTGCTGAACCTCATCTCGCTCTGTGGGGAGTTAGGGTATCTTGGTCATATTCTTCAGTCGAACCTACCTTAGCACCTTGGTGGTCAGAGCAACTAGATCGCTTAAACGACTCATTATTGCCCCTGTTTCTGCGGGAGAAGGCACCTGTGGGGGTAATTGACAAATCTTCTGGTAGACAGGTGACGAGATGCCAGGACATAGTCGTACGCTTTAATCCCTAACTTTTGCCTGGACCGCCCTTTCGGGTTTTCAGTCCACCGGGATACCCATTTTTGCCTAAGCCGCCTTTTCAGGTTTCCGACTTGTCGGGTGTACAGAGATTTTTATTTTCATCCCTTATTTTTGCCCGAACCCTTTTGGTTCGCCGGGAAGCCCTTATTTTTGCCTAGGTATGTCAACCTAGCGGGTCTTTGATTATGCGTAGTATTTTTTCCGACTATGTCCATGCTCAGGATGTAGGGAGGTGCCCCTGTCAGTAGTGTTGCGTTATCATACCACCAGAAGATCTTCGTTTGATCGTCCAATGCCCCAAGTGATCCAGATGGAGATTTGCCCCAAGCTGGTTGGCCTTTCGAGAGATTCTCCGAATCTTGACTGGACTGCCCCAAATGATGGACACTAATCATGCCATGCCCCTTGATTGGAGGTGCTTTTCACTTGAGGTGACTCTTTTATTGAGAAGACCTTTGTTCATCGGACATTCGTCGTGCAAAGTTCTCTACTGTTCGAACAAATAGTCATATGCAAACGATGTCATTTTAAGAATGCAAAAGCTTATGTCTGTCTTGAAGTTTTTTGAAAGAGCATTTTTTTCATAAAAACAAGCAAATTTTGTAAAAAATGTGATGTCAACTCGTTATTTTACCGCAAGCCTTAAGGAGTCAGGATACCTTTCGTAACAGTATGCTTTCGAACTAACCCATGCTTCAGCTAGGACTTTTGAGGGTTATAACGTGGCCTGGTTCACGGTTTAAGAAACAAAGGATAAAGGCTCAAATTTTTATTTGTACCCACCCGCTCTTCGTGATGTTCTTCAATCCTAAACTCAGCTAATCGTGCGTTAGACCTTGTTTGAGTCTTTGCCCTGATATACCGGTGATGGTTCGGATGTTGACAATTTATTTGGAATAGGCAGCCATTTCCTTTTGTTGTTGAGGGTTTGTAGGACCTCTTTCTTTTTGATTTTGTTTATCCCCGTTTTTTGCCTGAACTGTTTCTTTTTTTGATTACAGTCAGCGGGATACCCCAGTTTTTGTAAGTCTCCTTCATAGGTTTTGACTTATTGGGCTTTTATTTTGATAGATAATGACTGCCTGTCTTTATGATTATTCGGAACCATCATTGTCTTTTGTTTCAGAAGGACTTCTTTTGATGCCATTCGTTGTGCATTTGGATCAGCTGAGAGGACTACCCTGCCCCAGGTTATGATTAAGGGTTTTAATTTTTGAAAAGAAGAACTCCTACTTCTTTGGCTCAAAGGGGTTGACGAGGGATTATCTTCCTTATAACTCCAGTGTTTAGGAATTGAAACAATGCATGTACCTCATCAGCGGGGTCTGTTCAAAAGCATATTGTAAAAGTCGTGGTATCGTTTTCGTCATCCTCCCTCAAGAGGCTTCGAATTATTAACCGAGCATTGAACATCAAAAAATGAACAGTTTGAATATAGCGAATGCGAATATATTGATTCAAAACAGACATGTGCGATGCATTAATGAAATAACAACGTTTGACATGACTAAATGTTTAAACAGTCAAAGAAAAATACAGCTTGAACATTCGAATGAACAAAAGTTTTCTAGTTTGAATTAGTCACTTCAAGTGGTGAATCTTGCAGGGATAGTAGAAGAACTCAGCCTGGCCATCTTGGGTGAATTCCACAGCTCCTTCATCAATCAGGTCCTGGATCTTGTTCTTCAAGGTCCAACAGTCATCTGTAGCATGCCCCGGGCTGTCAGAATGATAAGCGCAGCGGGCGTTGGGGTTATACCTTGAAGGTGTCCTGTTGGGATTCTTAGGAGGGTCCCTTAGAGTTACCAAATTCAACCTCAACAGTTGTTGTAAAGCTTGAGGCAGCGACACGTTGAGCTTGGTGAATTGCCTTTTGGGCTTGTCTGGCTGAAGCTGGTGAGGTTGATGCTGAATTTGTGACGCTGAAGCCATTTAAGGAGCTCTTCCCTTGTCTTCTTGTCTCAAAGGTGGTTGGATGATGGCTGGCTCTTCAACCTTAGATGTTTGCCCCAGTTGGTTACCCCGAAGCAGTTGGTTGACGAGAACCCTGAGCTCTTCTTGTCTTTGAGCTAAGTCTTGAATGAGAGCCATCTGGCCCATCAACTGTCCCATCATCTGGATCTTCATGGTTGCCAACTCAATTTGTAGCCCTTCCAGCTGATCGTTCCTGATGCCCCCTGCATTCCCTAGGACCAAGTTCCTTGTGAGGAGAGCCTTTATTTATTCTTGCCCTTGGGATAGGTTCAAGAACATTTCTTGCAGTTGGGCGTTTTGAGCCCGGAGATCTTGGTTGTCCGGTTGGAAAGCCATTGCTGAAATAAACAGCGAAGGAGATGAGTGTCCTGTAAAAGGGTACCTGTAATGCAATGACATGTATGTATGCATGCGATGTTTTCAAGAATCTCGCGGGGTAAACAAGAAAATTTGTTAGAATTTGAATTTGTAGCTTGATTGAAGGAACTGCATATTATTGAGAGTCCTTCTTCAAGAGTCAAGGCTCACCATATCCAGTGGGTCATAGCCCCTGACAACCTTGGCTAGAGGAAAATAAATCCCCTTTGCCCCTTGCTAGGCATTTTGGTTCGTCATGACCTGCATCACAAACCCTTGAGATCCTTGAAACGGATTAGTCCTTATGTAGGATGTATGCAATGGTATGATGTTATGTTATGCATGGGGTGATGTAAGTAAACCCTGTTGTAAGTCCAGATTAAGGACTATAAACAAGACCTGCAAGAAACTCAAGTGTCAGATAACAAGCATGCAAGTAGTCAAGTTTGAAGGCACACAAGTCACACAAGACAACCCTTAGAGTTCAGGCCAGCATGAAGTTTAGGATACTACCCTCTTGAAGTTTCGTTGGTTAAGACCTGTCCTACCAAAAGTAACCGGGTTCTAGAGGATCCCAATATCACCGACTACCCTCAATCGGTCATAACTCCAGTGTCGCAATCTTTTCTTGCGTCCAGAACCATCGCGAGAGTTTAGCCTCAATGAGTGTAGCATACTGCTACTGTTCTATTGGCCAAGTTGGGTCATTTAAGGTTCTAAGGTCGGTTGGTGCTTAATGACTCCTCAGAAGACCCATATTCTCCTCGTTGCAACACAAGGGTTATCGGTACAGACCAAGGTGCCACACCAACGTAGCCACTGCTTCACCCGTGTCGGTCTACGCCGGACAGGTCCCTCACAGCTTATGCTACCTAAAAGGGTATCCCCAGATCCTGGTTAGGATCTATGAAACTCCGATGCAAATCCCACAAATATAAAGCAATCAAAGCAAAGCAATTGAAAACATAAGTATGATCTAATCCTAAGGTACACCTCACTTTTATATATCCCCAGCAGAGTCGCCAGTTCTGTGATCGGTGGAAATAGAACTGACTGTTTTTTAGCTGGTTTCGCGAAATGTCGCGGTAAGCAAGAGTCGCCACCGTCTTTTATGTTCTCCAACATGGAAAGGACAAAAGCACAGCAAAATTCCTTATTGAGAATAGTTCTCGGTTCAGGAGGTAGATTTATAGAAAGGGAAGGTGTTAGCACCCTTTCTATCCATGGTTATCCATGGGCTCTTAGATACTTGCTCTTATGTTTTCAAAATGTTTGCTTTTCAAAATGTGAGTGGGTTTGAAAAAGTTTCTTTGAAAGATTTCTGAATAACTCTTGTATCTGTCCTCAAGAGTGTTTGAAAAATTTGTTTTGAAAGTTTTTTGAAGGTGTAGGGTGTGAAAAGTATTTTTGTTTGTTTTTGAAAAGAGCAAGTATCTATAAGTCATCTACCTACCCTAAGGAATTAAGCTGTGTAAGTGTCCTTTAGATAGTGCTATCCCACCATTGAGAGGTAGGTAGCACCATCGTTGGAGGTGTTTGGGTCAATTCGATTTTAGGGACAGTGTGGTCACCGAAGCAACAGTAGGACACCTTAGAAGCTACCCTTATGTCCTTGATCCTTTTTTAATCCGAGGCAACCGTTTCGAGGCAACTGTTCCGAGGCAACTATTTCGAGGCAACTGTTTCGAGGCAACTGTTTCGAGGCAACTGGATCATGGAAATAAGGACCGCTAAGACGTCCTATACTTGACGACCACGTTTCGAAGGCAACAAGTGAGGCGTACCCTAGAAGTGGTGTGTGTATTTGTGTGTTGTATTCAGTTAATGTTTGTCTTGTTAATTAGTGAGCTACGAGTTGTTTTTATTTACATACATTCTTTCATGCAAGTTTAGCAGTTAAGGGGTGCGGAAAGTAAATTGCGGAAACATAAATCCTACGCTATTACAAGGCGCGGGTCTATACATCGCCAAAAATTACAAAGACCCGTTTTTTAGTAAATAAGTACGGAAATTAAATAAAGCGATAAACCTATTTAACTATTACATTCTTGAAGGCAATTACATAATAATCAAATAAAGTAAATGCGCGCGAATAAATTAATCGGGAATGTCTAAGGGTGTTGACCCTTTTTTTTAGAAAAGAAATTGATTTTTTTGTCTTTTTTGTAATTAAAATGAAATTAAAGCTAATTAATGACTAATTAATTAATTTAATTAAAAAAGAAATATTTTTTTTGTTTTTATGTTTTTATGAAATGAAATAAAATTAAAAGTTAACTTTACCTAATTCTAGATCTATTTTAATTATTTAAGAAAGGAATTAAAATTGCCTAATTAAACTATTTTGGTTAATATTTATTTACAAAATAAAATAATAATAATAATAATGTTAATTCTATTTTTTTGATTTTTTTATGAAAATGTGTTAATTATGCTAATTATTAAAAAAAAAATAAGGCAAATAAATAAAAGAAAAGAAAATGACAAAACAAAATAAAATAAGAAAAAAGTAAATAAACCCAAGGGGGGTGAGATGGCCTTCATGGAGGTTTTCTGAAGTAATTCTGGCCCAACAACAAGAAGCCTTATTTGACTTTTTTCGGTTGCCTACGCATGCGCTGACTCCAGAGCATAGTACTCTTGCGTTTTGGGCCTTTAGATCTGCCTCCAATGACACTTGGCTTGTTGGATGGGTGAGGCTTATGGTGGAAACTACTTGAGAAACTGCACAAGAACGCGTTAACAAAAATGATATGAGAATTATGGGGGACCTGGGAAGAACTTACAGCGCGGTATGAGCCTCAGGACTTGGCAAAGGTTGCTTTAGCCACGTGCTTGTTTTGATCTGAAGATGCTCGCAACTCTCACTTTTTGAATAATTTTTGGTTTTGCTCTTGGCCGTTTCTGCACACCCCTCCTTTTTGAATGAGGTTGGGAAGGCTTGTATATATAGTAATGTAAAGTGTATCAATAAGAATAATGGTCATTAAGCTTATGCAATTATGTTCTTGATTTCCTCCATAACCAACATTGAACCATTTGCCATATTTGTGAAATTTTGAATTTTTATGCCCATAATAGGCCATGCACGAATTTGGAATGTGTTTTAAGGTGTATCAAAGCTAATCATCACAAAATATATCCCTCCATTAATTTCTTTGATTTTTATTTGAATTTTAAAGATTTAAAATAAATTAAATCAAATAAAATTAAATAAAAATGAAAAAATTAATTTTAAATCTTAAAATAAATTGTGGGACACGTGGGAGGCATGGACAAGCTGAACCAAGTGGAAAAAGTGGGGCCCTTTTGTCAAAAATGAAGTTTCAAGGATAATTGACTTTGGCCATTTCACAAAAATTTCCCAACTTATCCAATGCATATCTTACTCAATTTTGAAGCTATAAACATTTTCTTGGACATTTTGGAAAGGTCTTGAAGTCCTCTAACCAATGTCTTTGGTCCCATGTCATTTTGATTTACCAATCGCAAGTTATGGTCTTTGACTCAAAGTGCCTTTTTGTTGACTTTTGAAAATGACCTATAATGTTGAAATTGATAACCTTTTGTGAGAGCATTTCTTGGACTTGGAATGTGAAGATGAGTTGTAGGAAATGTCTTCCCCTTCAAGATGAGCATTGGATGGGATTTTTCTGATGAACCATGAAAAAGTTATGCCTTGGTCAAGTTACAGTTGACTTTTCAGCTGTCCAAAAATAGAAACTTTTGCATCTTGAGACTTTTTGAGCCATGCTTGTGGAATCATGATCAAGAATTGATCAAATGATGATTGTGGCTTCAAAATAAGATGTTGACCAAAAATTTTGACTTTTGACTGTCAAATGACCATTTTGCCCCTGCAGTTGCCTGTGAAGCAATTAGGGCTTTTGACTGTGCAACTTGACCTTGTGAGCCTTGAAACTTGACATATGGATGCTTGACAATGTATATGAGCATATGGGACTTGATTGAGCCCTTGAAAACCTCAACTTCCTTGCAAGAACCAAAACCCTAGTTTCAGCTGGCTTAGGAGGCCTTTGAATTGTGCAATCCTTGATCCATTTGAGATGATGCTTGCCAAAACTTTGAAGAATATGGGAGGGCAAATTTTGGGGTACAACACCAAGTAATATTATCGTTAGAGCTTTTGATGGTTCAAAGAGAATGGTCCATGGGGAAGTTGATATTCCCATCAAGGTGGGCACTGAGGTGTTTAAGTCTACTTTCTATGTGATGGACATCCGTCCATCATACTCTTGCTTGCTGGGAAGACCATGGATTCACCACGCTGGGGCAGTCACCTCCTCCTTACATCAGATGCTGAAGTATACCGTCAAGGGAAAGATCATAACTGTACACGGTGAAGAGGAATATATGATCAGCCATCTGAACTCCTTTCGATATGTGGAGGTAGAAGGCGAGTTCATTGAAACACCCTTTCAGCACTTCGAAGAGGTCTCTCCCGAGGTAGCGGCAGCAAAGACAGTAGCTGAGGTACCAAAGCAGGTGGCCAGGATGGCATCTCTGAAAGACGCACAGGCTGCAATGAAGGAAGGAAGGAGCTCAACATGGGGACAGTTACCCGATTTCCCCGACAAGACAGACAAATTTGGTTTGGGGTTCACCGCGGCGGGGCAGAAGGCCATGCGCCGTTCCAGAATTGAAAAGACACCCGTCAAGATTTCTCCTCATAGAATCAACGCTTTGGAAGACGAAGAAGAAGAGGGTAACTTTGAAGAGTGGATCTTCCCAACCATTGAAGGGGGACTGCACAACTGGGATGCGAAAGACTTCGTGCCCATTACTTTTATTCATCAGTAAGTTTTATCTTTGAACAATTTTCAGTTTTTATGGTCTGTAATAACTGATACAATTCGCACACTACTTTTTCACCTCATGCCTTGCCCGGGGCATGTAGGTCCATTTGTAAGGGTTTTTGATTCTCTTCATAATCATATGCCATGTTTAATGAATCATTGGACGTTTTTCATTTATAAACTGCTGTGTTCATTTTCTTTCCTTTTGCATTTTTGTTTGTTGAAAGGATGGCTATCCCTTACACACACCCACACTCACAAATGCAGGTACCCATCCACTCTGGATTCTGTGGGCGACTATTCTGCCGTATCCTTCGACAACTCTGAAGATTTGGTCAATCAAGCTGAATACGAAGATGACGAAGATTGTGAGGTACCAGGAGAGTTAGCCAGACTTCTACAACAAGAAGAAAGGGCCATCTTACCTCATGAAGAGTTGTTGTAAACTGTCAACTTGGGAACAGAGGAAGATAGGAAGGAAGTACAAGTGGGTGCCAATCTGGAACCAAGTGTTAAAGAACGCCTAATACAGCTGTTGAATGAAAACGTTGAAATCTTCGCCTGGTCATATGAAGACATGCCAGGACTAGACACAGATATCGTGGTTCATCGTCTCCCCACAAGAGAAGATTGTCCACCAATCAAGCAAAAGGTCCGCCGAATGAGACCTGACATGTCAGAAAAGATTAAGGCCGAAGTAATGAAGCAGTTCAATGCAGGCTTTCTGGCTGTTACATCCTATCCACAATGGGTTGCTAACATCGTGCCAGTACCTAAAAAAGATGGCAAGGTCAGAATGTGCGTAGACTATCGGGATTTGAACAGGGCTAGCCCTAAAGATGATTTTCCGCTACCGCATATCGACATTTTGATTGACAACACAGCTCAGCACAAGGTGTTTTCCTTCATGGATGGATTCTCGGGCTACAACCAGATCAAAATGGCCCCAGAGGACATGGAGAAAACTACCTTTGTTACACAATGGGGTACCTTCTGCTACAAGGTGATGCCGTTCGGACTGAAGAACGCAGGAGCAACTTATCAACGCGCCATGGTAGCTTTGTTTCATGATATGATACTGTTTACCTTGGGATTTGGTAAACAACCGCTGATCCTCCAAATGGTTACTTATTTGGTTACTCGCAGGATCGATCAGATTGATCCTATGGACATAGGTTGATTTTGAAGTTTAATTAGTGTGGATAAGGCTTTGAGTAAATTGGTTAAAGTAAATTGCATAAAGGAAAAGGCTTGGTAAAATAAACAAGGCTGGAATGTAAAGGTTCGACAGGAATCTTAAAGGGAAAAGCATGTAAAATACTGAAAAAGTAAATGACTTGAATTGATTAAATTGGTGTTTCACACATACATTTCTCAACAATTCGTTCGCTCACACTGGGTACTTGAATCTAAATGAGTGACTATGTATCTATTGTGAACACACGCGAGAAACTACACGTCTACTCCTATTTATACAAAAACATTCCAAGTAACCGTCGGGCAGTTACACTGCTTCGAGATCAAGCCACTTGTCACGTTCTCCATGCTCGACGCCCCAGATCCTTGCACGTTCGCACGTAGTAACTGCTGGAAACCGTTTTCCCTCCAAAGCTTTGAATTTCAAACTGCTCCACTCTGGACCATCGAACACGTTCGTCAAGAGACGTCTTCGACGAAACTCCTTCGACGTCGAAGGCAATCAGCCTCCTTCCTTGGAAGAAATCTTCTAAGTATTTGGCCATCTTTCGACGGTCACTTCGACAGGCTTAGCCAGTCGAAAGCATCTTTCAGCTTTTAATGGCTGTCATCAATTGAAACAAAGGTGTCGAATTTAGGAGCCAACAAATTGCCCCCCAAGAATGCCTTATTTCGACTCTTGAAAGAAAAAGGCATTCTTTGAAAACGCCATTCGACACCTGTTTGTCCATGCTGAGTCACAAGTTAACTTGTGCACTTTTTGTTGCTTTTTACCAACTATTGTCAATCCCAAGAAACCATCATTGATTTGATCCTAGGACGTCACTGTCAGTACGGCGTGCAGAACCAAAACATCACTTCATAATTTGTCATTATAACAAATTCAAAAAACGAGGACGCACGCTGCGTCTCTCTGTTTCTGCAGAAACGGCCAAAACAACAGGATGCTGCCACGCGTCCCACTACTCCCTGCAGCATTAAATGACATTTAATGCCCTCGTTATTGGGAATTTCTCCCACTACTATAAATAGTAGTGAACATCCCATTGTGGGACTTTTCACGCAAACAATCTCTCAAACTTCCTTGCTTCCTTGCAAATTTGTTTCTCTTTGCAGAAAAACTCTTCCCTTTCCAACTTCATCTTCATCCTCAACAATGGCTTCTGCTTCAACTGCCCCCAAGACTAACGCATCAATTGAACAAATTGCTAGGCCCAAGGTTTTTGTAACCGCTCCGGTAGTGAACGCTACAGGGAAACGAAGGGTCCCTGAACCATCTGATATCTCTGTCCGCGACGCTTACTCGCGTCACTTGATGATTCCGGTTGGATACTCCAACCAAATCTTCGCCATGGCTGGACCCATGAACCCCAGCATCTCTGAAGCTCTGAAGATCAAGAGCTACTTTCCCATTGTCGAGAAACTCAAGCCAGTAGCTTGTGCTAAGAAGGATCCAGAAGACAACGAAGACCCCACACACGAGAAGATTGACCTTCGTTTCTTCAACAGAAGTGTTAGAGTTTTTAGGTCTTGCCCTAATCTCACCCAGGACTACGTTTCTTGGCTAACAAAGCTGGAAAAACATCAAACTCCAATCTGGAAGGAGATGGGCATCTTTGACCTAATAATGCTGTCGAAGACAGGTTTAAGCTACTCCCCAGAGATGCTTATAGCTTCAATGCTGTTCTGGGATAACTCTCACTTCACCTTTCACCTTCCATGTGGGATGTTAACTCCCACACTCTTCGACGTAGCAGCCATCACTGGCCTTCGACCAACCGGAGATTACTTCGACCCGGAAGAGATGTCGGAGGACCAAATTGGCTTTTCTGAGACGAAGCCAACATTCACCACCTTTATCAACCACTTTCATGACAAGTCGACAGACACAGTGTCCGACGTTGAACACATAGCGTTTCTAGCCTTATGGCTAACTCGCTTCGTGTTCTGTTCGAAGTCCCTGCAAGTGACCAAGAAGATGGTCACCCTGGCCACCCAACTGCATCACCGTCAGAACATCTGTCTGGCGGAACTAATTCTGGCCAGTCTTTATGACTCCATCAGCAATGGGGTTACTCTTTTGAAGCATATCGAAGATAGGAACAGTCTGCTACTCGCTGGGCCTTTCTGGTTACTTCAACTGTGGCTTAACGCCACTTTCGAGTCTTTCTTACCCAAGAAGGCTCCGATAAATGAACAAGCCTCAGCGATAGCTAACAGACGTATCGAAGGGATTAGGCTGGCTCTACTGACGCCTGTGGAAGATGGGCTAGAGTTCCAACAAACCTTCACTAACTTCGTGCTGATGTTCGCTCGAAGGAAGGAATTCGTTTCGACTATGGCTCCATTTGCTCAGCGAAAGGTGGGGCCAGCTTGGTTCACAAGGCCACATCCCAAGGAATCGAGTGGTCCCAATGTTGATGAGCACACCATACTGTGGGAGGCATTCCTTACTCCAAGGATTATGCCTCTTCGATTTAAAAGTTCTAAGACTCATCTGAGTCTGCTGGCCTATCAACCAAACCTGGTATCTCGCCAGTTTGGTATCATCCAAACCCTGCCTTCTCCCATTTTCCAAAAAGAGAAGTCAATGTTGTACTTCTGCAACGATTATACAGAAGATGCTGCTACCAAGCATATTGGAAGATATGCTGGTCGAACCATCCTCTCGCTGCTGTTCAACTACCAGCTTAACTTCCTTTGTTCGCCATCTTTTGAAGAATGGTGGAGAAGCTATTACGCTGAGTACTTCTTCGACGAGAGGGACTTCACAGCAGAGTTGCAGAAGTCTTTTGTCCTCGTATTTGACAAAGTAAAGAAATGTAAGTTCATACTCTCACATTACTTTTTATCTTTCTTTTCGACTGTTAGCTTGTTAACTTTCCCTTTCGCTTTCAGTTGTTCGAAAACCTTTGGTCAAGAAGGCTCCAGGGGGCCCACAAGGAGGAGTCCCTTCGACCAAACCTCCACCGCCGGCGAAGACTATAGCGCCGGCGAAGACAACAGGCAACCAACAGGGGGAAGGCTCTTCGATGAGGCCTCCTGCATCGGTAACCAGATTTTCTTCATTTGCAATCTGGCTTTCGATTTTTTATTTTCGAAGTAATTATTCAATCGAATTCCTATTGGTTTTACAGGCCCCTTCGCCCAAGAAAAGGGCAACCTTGGTGATCGAATCGGGGAGTGACGACGACAGCGACGCCCCTCCTACTCCCTTAAAGAGGAGAAAGTTAACGAAGGACGCTTCTGTTCCTACTCCAGCTCCTGAAGGTCGAACCGTCAGAATAAAGGTTGGTGCAAGAAAGCCTAGGCCACCTGCAGTGGTCATCGAAGAACCAACTGAGGAGGAACTGAACGCTCTAGTTAACAATCCTGTCGAAAGTGATAATTCCAGCCCTGGGGCTGAAGCCAATCCACAGGTAATCTATTGACCCTTCTTGTAACTTAGGCATAAATACCAGTATTGATTATATCTCTTTCGACATCCGAAGATTTGTCTTCTTCCTCTTTTTCAGGAAACTACTGGAAGTTCCCCACCAAGGACTTCAGAAACTCTGGAATCTGCTGACCTTAGCAGGCCTCAGGTGCAAGATTTGGGTAATGACGAAGCCCACACTGAGCATGAGGCCAATGCTGAAACAGTGGAGAAGACAACTGAAGAACCTATGGCGGTTCCTGTGGTGGTCTTGTCGTCAGAAGAGAATCCTGAGGGAAGAGACCAAGATAATGGCGAAAAGAGTCAAGATGCTGTCGACGAAGAGCATGAAGGTGGTACTGGCGAAGAACACCAGGATGACGCCAGCGAAGAACCAAAGAATGATGCTGGTACCGCCTCAGTTCGAGTCGAAGAACAACCAAACGAGGCACTCAGCATTCAACAGCCTCCAGTCCAAGATAATGCTATGGCAAGGGTCACCTCCTCAAAGCATAGGTCGAAGGAAGACCTGGAAATCTTGAAGCGAACTGACCCTATCAGCTACCTCAATGCAATCGTTGAGAGTAAGAGTTCTTCCGACACCAGTCAGGAAATTCCTACTTTGTCGGGGAAATCTACTGAGACTTCTCCTCTTGATGATGCATTGGCGAAGGTCAAGGCCCAGTTCTTCAAGAGAGATTTAATGAAGGCTTTAGAGGGGGACCCCACTGCTCCATCTTGCTTAAAGGAGGTTTTGAATGCTGTTGATTTCGATGCTGTAGCCCCAGAAATCTCGGACTTAATCATGGAATTACATTCTATGATTGACCAAGTCTCAGCGGATTACCGGCGCCAACGAACTTTCAACAGTCAGCTCGAAACGCTGCATGGCAGGAGCCTATCTGCGTGGACTGCTGTCACAAGTTCGACTTCTCGAATTGCCGAGTTGTCGAAGCAGAAAGCGTCTGCACAGGAAAGGTTCGATGCTATTGAGCGAGAGAATGTCTCCTTCAGAGCACAAATTGCAGAAATAGAGGCGAAGATAAACGCCAACACTGTGCTCCAAGGGGAAATTCTTTCGACCATCCCAGATGCTGAGAGCCAGACTGAGGTTAAGCAAGGCCTGGAGTTCGCTGAGAGGGCCCAAAGCCTCGATGCTCAAATTGCCAAACTGGAGCAAGAGAAATCTTGGTGCAAGAAGAGGTTGGATTTGCAGCATGCTAAGTATCTTCGACTGAAGAATTCTCTTTCTTTTTGATTCTCTTTTGTAATCATCTATTGTAATCGCTTTCGACAACAATTGCCATTTTGGCAGAGATTAATAAAAATTTCCATTTTGGCATTTCTATGGTTAATTTAATTTATTATTTTATTTTTATCTCTTGAAGTATAGGCTTATATTTTTTCAAATATTTACCATTTACTCTCAAGAGCCTTTTATCACCACTTATCTCTTCGACTTCATAGGCTCCACCAGAAAAAGTTTGGATAACTCTGAAGGGTCCTTCCCATTTGGGTGACCACTTCCCCATGCTTCGATCCCGTCGATCCATGGGAAGAATTACCTTCCAAACTAAATCTTCAGGCAAAAATGCCTTAGGTTTTACCTTTCTATTATAAGAGTCTTCGACTCTTTTCTTCTGAAGCCTGAGCAAGTCGAGAGCGTGTAATCTCTCTTCGTCTAAATCTACCAATTCATCTAACATCATGTTCCAATAAACCTCAGAAGGAATATCATAATGCCTCTGAACTCTTGCAGATTGAAGACAAATTTCTGCTGGCAATACTGCGTCATGGCCAAAAGTTAGCCTATATGGTGTTGTACCAGTGGCTTCTTTTGGGGACGTTCGACAAGCCCATAAAATCTGGTCTAACGTCTTATGCCAATTCTTTGGTTTCTTCCCAACATGCTTCTTTATCAAGCCAATTACCACTTTGTTAGCTGCTTCGACTTGACCATTCGCCTGTGCATAGTAAGGCGTGGATGTTAGGAGTTTGAAACCTGTTTCCTGAGCAAATTCCTGCATCTTTCGACCAGTGAAAACTGAACCTTGATCAGTTGTTATTGTCTCAGGGATTCCATACCTAAAAATAATGTTCTTTTGAATGAATTCAATGACATTTTCTTGGTCTACATTGACTAAAGGGACTGCTTCGATCCACTTAGTAAAATAATCAATGCCTACCAATATGTATTTCTGGCTCTTTGATGATGCTGGTCGAATCTCTCCAATAAGATCCAACGCCCATCCTCGAAAGGGCCAAGGCTTCACTATCGAGTGAAGTTCGCTTGCTGGTACATGCTGGATGCCTGTATGAACTTGACACTCTTGGCAACCTTTGGCGAACTCAACACAATCTTTCAGCATAGTGGGCCAATATAGTCCTTGTCGAAACAACAACCATTTCATCTTATGGCCTGCTTGGTGAGCCCCACATGCCCCAGCATGCGTAGTCGAAAGGGCTATGTATGCTTCAGTTTCACTTAAACATTTCAGCAACACCCCTTCAGGCGTCTTCTTGAATAACTCATTACCCATGAGTACAAAACTCAACGCCCTGTATTTTGTCTTTCGTTCTGTCGACGCTCCTGGATTTTGAAGATAGTCCACTATGGGTTTCCTCCAATCCTGGTCTGACAAGTTATCAATGAACGAAATCTCGAAGTTTGAGTGATCAGCATATCCTAACCTTGTTGATTCCAAGTCTGTTGGTGATAGACAAGTTGCTCTTATCTTCTCTCGAACTTCGATTGCTCTTTGTAATCTCGTCTTTGAAATTTTATACCCAGATGCAATCTGTGCCAAGTCATTGGCTATTTGATTTTCGACTCTGGGTATGTGTCGAATATTGACACTTTCAAATTGTTTCAATAAACGATTTGCAATCACAAAGTACATAATGAGATTCTCTCTTATGCATTTATACTCCTTTGTGACTTGCTTGATGACTAACTCTGAGTCTCCCATTATTTCGACTCGAGTTGCCCCCAATTCCAACAATATTTCAAGGCCAGTAATTAGAGCTTCATACTCAGCCTCATTGTTCGAACAAGAACCTTCGATTTGGTACTTGAATGTTGTTGGAATTTTATCTGGAGAAATAAGTAAGACTCCTACTCCTGTTCCATTTTTATGGCTGGAACCATCGAAGTAGAATTTCCAAGGTTCTATCTCCACATAATTAATATTCTCGACTTGAATAGAGTGGTCGACTATGAAGTCTGCAACCACTTGTCCTTTTACTGCCTTAAGAGGCATAAAGGTCAAGGAGTATTCAGTCAATGCTAATGCCCACTTGCCAATTCGACTATGCAAGATAGGTTTCGACAACATATATTTGAAAACATCAAAATGAGACGAAACATAAACATCAACTGGTTTTATATATTGTTTGAGCTTTGTACAAGAAAAATACAGACATAGACACAATTTCTCAACTTCGCTATATCTAGTTTCTGCATCATTCAAAACTCGACTGAGATAATAAATGGGTCTTTCGACTCCATTCTCATCCTCTTGGGCTAACATACTTCCCAGAGTTTTATCAGATGCAGCTATGTACAATCTCATGCTCCTATTGCTACAAGGAGGCACCAAGATAGGTGGCTTAGTGAGGTACCCTTTGATTTTGTCGAAGGCTTCTTGTTGCTCCTGCCCCCATTCGAACCCCTCCTTATTCAGTCGAAGTAAGGGTGAAAAGGCCTGAGCTTTCCCACTTAGGTTAGATATAAACCTTCTCAAGAAATTTATCTTGCCTAAGAGAGATTGCAACTCCTTCTTATTCGATGGCGCTTTCGCTTCCAAAATTGCCTTCGTCTTGTTCTGATTGATTTCGATCCCTTTCTTGTGGACAACGAAGCCCAAGAAATCTCCAGCTTTTACACAGAACGCACACTTCAAAGGGTTCATCTTCAGACCATGTTCTCTCATTCTTTCGAACGATTGTCGAAGGTGGTCAATGTGACTCTTCCTGGAAACAGATTTTATAACAATATCGTCAATATAAACTTGCATAAACGTGTTAATAAAATCATGGAAGATAGTATTCATTGCTCGCTGGTACGTTGCCCCAGCATTCTTTAGGCCAAAAGGCATCACTACCCATTCGTAAGTGCCTAAGGCCCCAGGACATCGAAAAGCTGTTTTCGACACATCCTCTTCAGCAATGAATATTTGATTATATCCTGAATAACCATCGAGCATACTCAGGTATTCGTAGCCAGCGGCAGAATCGACTAGCATTTCCGCCACAGGCATAGGATATTCATCTTTGGGGGTGGCAGCATTCAGATCTCTGAAATCTATGCACACCCTTAACGTGCCATTTTTCTTAATTACTGGCACAATATTTGCAATCCATTCGACATACCTTGTAACACGGATGAATTTGCATTTCAGAAGTCTTTCGACCTCCGTTTTGATCTTCGACAAAATTTCTGGAGCGAAGCGTCTTGGATTTTGCTTGATTGGCTTCTTTCCAGGTTTGATTGGCAACTGAAGTTCTACCAATCCTCTGTCGAGACCAGGCATTTCGTCATAATCCCATGCGAAACAGTCTTTAAACTCTTTCAGCAATTGGATTACTTCCAACCTAAGTTCTGGATCAATTCTGGCGCTGATGTAGGTTGGCCTATTCTCTGATCCTTCACCTAAGTTGATTTCTTCTAAAGGGTCTTGTGCTAACATCTTAATGTTGTTCGCCAAGGGATCCTTTTCGAAGCCCAGAGGCTCATCGTCATAGATCGCGTCGAGCCTCTGTTCCTGCATTCCTTCTGTCGAGATGTCAGGAGGTTCTGGGTCAAAATCTTTTCCAGGACCTATATCTGGTGGCTCTGGGTCGAAATCTTTTCCAGGACCTATATCTGGTGGCTCTGGGTCGAAATCTTTTCCAGGACCTGCAGAAGGTAGCACTTGGTCATTGGCCTTGGTGGCCATATATTTTACTTCGGCTTCGAGAGCCGTTATCATCTTGGTTTCAGCCACATAGGCCGAAATTCGCTTCAGAGATTGTGACTCAGTCATTATCACTGAATTCACTTCCCCAACCAGTTGGTTGGATACCAGTTAGCCCACTGAATTCTATGTGTGACACGTCCTCTCTGTCCCATTGGAAACCATGCTCAGGATGCAGGTATAGGGAACAAAAGGTGTTTGGCGCTGGCGCCATGTCGAAATCAGGGGCTGGACATGGCCCTATGTGAGCCAAGTTTTTGTCGAAATCTGTTACACCCAAGTGGTTTACTTCGCCAAGGTAGTAACTCTGATCAGCCTCTATGTTTTCGACCAACCCATCTGGGCGCCATAGAAGCAGTCTTTGATGCATCGATGAAGGCACAGCACCTACACCATGTATCCACTCACGACCTAACAAAAGGTTGTAGTTAGGTTTGGCTGAAATGACCATGAACATTGTTGGTCGGAGGATCGACCCAACTTTTATGTCGAGCTGGATCACTCCCATGGTGGTCCCAATGCCTCCCTCATAGTTGGACAGGACCATATTGTGAGGTTTTATTTCTTCATCCCTTTTGCCAATCTTTATTAGCACAGAATGAGGGATAATATTGATAGTGGCCCCACAGTCGACCAATATCTTGTTCACAGTGGTCTCTTCGAGCTTGGCCCTTATGAACAAAGGTTTGAGGTGATTCTTCATCGCCTCTGTGGGTGGCTCGAAGAAGCCATTTTGTTCTTCTGTAGTGCCATTGTTCATGACAAAATAGCACACTGGCCTGTGTCTGGCCATTTCTTGTTCCATCTCCCAGTCACTGGTTTCGACTTCTACTTGTCGATTGAATTCCCTAGGCAGCATTGAAACAACGTTCACCATTATATCCAGGGTATCATCGGACTCAGCATCATCTTCGTCTTCGACTTCGCTCTGGTTAGGCCAAACTAGCCTGTTGGTAACTGGTTCTCTCTCAAGAGGCTTTCTTTGTTTCCTTTGAGGCACATTCGAACTAGTTTCAGCCTTAGGTTCATTTGCAGCCTCTCTTTCAGCTTTTCGCCTTCTTTGATACCTCCTCCATTGGGATCTCGACATAGGATTTTTTCCTTTGTAGTTGCTGGACACTTGAGCAACTTTGGGTGCAGCAACTTGAGGATCTTTCTTCTGGATTAAAGAGGAACCTCTTGGCACTTCGAAAGAATGCCATTTCTCTTCACTTGGCCTTTTCCGGCCAGATGTTTTGTACCAAGTGTCTACTGGTACATTTGTTGGAGGCCTAAAGGTCGAAGGCCTCTTGTCTTGATTAGAACCCCTTCTGGGATCATGTCGAAGGTCAGAATTCTCCCTTCTCTTGTTTGCTGCCCTCACTCCTTGTATGTGTTCAGCAGCTTTTTTATCAAAGATAGAACTGCATCTTGGACACAGCATAACCTCTGATTTCTTCTTCTGGCATCTTTGTAAAAAATCTGCCAAGTTTTCGTTCTCCTTAGGGAAAGCCGTTTTATTCGCCTGCTCTTGCCTTATGGCTTCTTCTGAAGCTTTAGGGTCAGAAAGTTCAACCATGTTGATGTTCATGGTATCCTTAGTAGCAAGAGTTAGTTGTTTCATTTGTGTTTCCAGTTTCTCCGTCTGGCCTTGAACAGTGACCAAGTGGGAACTGGGCTTTGGTCCAGTTGTTTGTACTGCAGCAGCCTTCGACTTTGGATCTTCGACCGCTTTCTGGACAGCCTCAATTGTCTTCCTGGATAAGTTTCCAGAAAAACTGCCAAAGATTGGCATGTTGATGTGGTCCTTAGAGACTTCGACCATGTTAATGCCTGGCTTCTTCGACTGGATCTTGGTAGCCTCTATCATGTTCACCTCAGAGGGTTCTGCATAGTGGGCTTCAGCCTTCATTGGATTGGAGTCGACAGCCATGGGGGATTTGTCAGCAAACTTTAATCTCCCTTCCTCAATAGCGTCTTGGACAAGATTCCTGAAAAGAAAACATTGAGAAGTTTTATGGCCCAAAAAATTATGATATTTGCAAAAACCTCTCTTCTTTCTTTGATCAAGAGGAGGCACTTTTACCCCAGGGGGTACTATCATTTGGCCATCTTTAACTAGCAAGTCGAATATTTCATCACATTTTGTGATGTCAAAACTATAAGTCTTTTTTGGGAACCTATCATTGGTCTTGTCTGGACCAATGGGATTTTTCCCATTTGAGGGGACTAACTGTTTACAAGAGTATGGAGGCCCTTGTTTCAGTTCTGCTAAATCGACTTCTCCTTCCTCGACAGCTAAAGTATCGTCGAAGGATTCTAGCTCTTCGTCATCCATCTCAACGTAAGCTATTCTCTCTCGCTTGTGAGTTTTTGTTGCCTTAGCTTTTTCAGCTTTAAGGCGTTCGACTTGTCGAACTCTATCGGCCAGTTGGGCCATGTCTCTTAGGTACTGGGTATCTAGCTTCTTCCTAATGGAATAGTCTAAACCACCTGCGGCCATTTCGACCAGCTCGTGTTCTGGCACTTGTGTAAAACATCTCGCCTTAAGCAACCTAAACCTATTTAGATATTCGTCTATAGGTTCAGTGAAACGTCTCTTAACACTCGCCAGTTCTTTCAGGCTTATCTTGGTTTGCCCCATATAGAATTGTTCATGGAACAATCTTTCCAATTGGGTCCAATAGTGGATCGAATTGGGGGGGAGAGTTGTAAACCAAGTAAAAGCATTCTTGGTTAAGGAACTTGGGAAGTATTTGATCCTTAGGTTTTCATTATTTGAAATGTCTCCTGCTTCGATCAAATACCTAGCCACATGTTCGACAGTAGATTCTGTCGTGTCCCCAGAGAACTTAGTAAATTTGGGGACTTTGGTTCTAGGGGGTAAGTCAGTTTGTAACACATATTCTGACAATGGAGATGTAAAGTTGGGCCTTCGAAAGCCCATGTTCATTCCATTCTGAGTCATGATCCTTTCGATCATGGTTGCCAGATTGTTTTCCAACCCCATGTTTTGGTATTGGACATGCTGAACCACCTCGTCAGCATTTTGGTTTCTGTTAACTAACCTAACCTCTGGGGCTATTACCCTAGGTTCTTCGACAGGTTGTTCTACAGGCTGTTGGGCCTGATTAATGGTGGTTTCCTCCTCCACAAATATCCCCTGATTTCCTCTTATTTGCGCCCTTTGGGGCTGTCGAATGGGTGGGGGTACTCCAAAGAAGTCAGCCAAACGCGTCATTTGCGCTGTAACTTGCTGGTTCGACTGAGTAGTATTTTGTATTAGAGGATTTAGCACTGTACTCAAAGTTTGTGCCAACATTTGCACCATATCATGGTTGCTTTCGTCCATCTGTTGCCTCAAGACTGCTGTCGAGGCATTTGTAAGGCCATGGGCTACTTGGGCCGTTCCTCCTAAGAGTTGGGTCCTATTTCTATTCGCCATGCCTACTCCAGAGCCTTGGAGTGGCGAAGTGGCACTCACGAAAGGTTCTGAATAAGTGGACGCAGCATTCGTTAGGCTTGCCAATTCAGAAGTTGGCATACCATAGAATGGAATAAATCCTGGGGGAACCACTGGCCTTGGGCCAGTATTTCCCCTTGGAGGGGGAGTTCCCAAAGTCATTCTGGGGCCTGCAAACGAAGTCGTTGGCCCCGTGGTTGTGACTGACACCGCTGGTATCGAACCAGCATTCGTCACTTCGCTAACGGTCATATTAACCGTTGCTCCCACACTTGTTTGTGGGATTTCATTGTTGTTTGGCGGATT
This sequence comes from Vicia faba, assembly GCA_948472305.1. Taxonomy (NCBI): domain Eukaryota; kingdom Viridiplantae; phylum Streptophyta; class Magnoliopsida; order Fabales; family Fabaceae; genus Vicia; species Vicia faba. The sequence continues at coordinate 555,588,357 of OX451737.1, read as the reverse complement.
CGCCATTTCTTCCCCTCTTCTGGCAGTATTATTATCGTTGGTGTATATTCTACCACTCCTCAATAACATGCAACTCGAAAAGATGAGATTTTTCAACAATCAACACACAGTCCCACCGGGTGTGCCAATTTGTTTACCTTGGGATTTGGTAAACAACCGCTGATCCTCCAAATGGTTACTTATTTGGTTACTCGCAGGATCGATCAGATTGATCCTATGGACATAGGTTGATTTTGAAGTTTAATTAGTGTGGATAAGGCTTTGAGTAAATTGGTTAAAGTAAATTGCATAAAGGAAAAGGCTTGGTAAAATAAACAAGGCTGGAATGTAAAGGTTCGACAGGAATCTTAAAGGGAAAAGCATGTAAAATACTGAAAAAGTAAATGACTTGAATTGATTAAATTGGTGTTTCACACATACATTTCTCAACAATTCGTTCGCTCACACTGGGTACTTGAATCTAAATGAGTGACTATGTATCTATTGTGAACACACGCGAGAAACTACACGCCTACTCCTATTTATACAAAAACATTCCAAGTAACCGTCGGGCAGTTACACTGCTTCGAGATCAAGCCACTTGTCACGTTCTCCATGCTCGACGCCCCAGATCCTTGCACGTTCGCACGTAGTAACTGCTGGAAACCGTTTTCCCTCCAAAGCTTTGAATTTCAAACTGCTCCACTCTGGACCATCGAACACGTTCGTCAAGAGACGTCTTCGACGAAACTCCTTCGACGTCGAAGGCAATCAGCCTCCTTCCTTGGAAGAAATCTTCTAAGTATTTGGCCATCTTTCGACGGTCACTTCGACAGGCTTAGCCAGTCGAAAGCATCTTTCAGCTTTTAATGGCTGTCATCAATTGAAACAAAGGTGTCGAATTTAGGAGCCAACAGATACATCATGAGATTGAGGTTTACGTAGACGATATGATAGCTCGATCACAAACAGAGGAGGAGCACCTTGAACATTTGCAGAAGCTGTTTGCCAGGTTGAAAGAGTACAAACTCAGGCTGAATCCAAACAAGTGCACTTTTGGAGTGAGGTCTGGTAAACTTCTGGGATTTATTGTCAGCAACAAGGGTATTGAAGTCGATCCAGCAAAAGTAAAAGCTATACGAGAAATGCCTGCTCCTCGTACTGAAAAGGAGGTTAGAGGGTTCTTGGGGCACTTAAACTATATTGCCAGATTCATCTCTCATCTGACGTCTACCTGTGAGCCAATTTTCAAACTATTGAAGAAAGATCAGGTAGTTGAATGGAATGACGATTGCCAAGCTGCTTTTGAGAAGATCAAGGAATATTTGTTAGAACCTCCTATTTTGATGCCACCCGTCGAAGGAAGACCGTTGATCATGTATTTGACCGTGTTGGATAACTCAATGGGGTGCGTACTGGGCCAGCATGACGAGTCTGGTCGAAAAGAGCATGCCATTTATTACCTTAGCAAAAAGTTTACCGACTGTGAGACTCGATATTCACTGCTCGAGAAAACTTGCTGCGCTTTGGTATGGGCTGCTCGTCGACTAAGGCAGTATATGTTGACTCATACCACTCTGTTGATTTCCAAAATGGATCCAATCAAGTACATCTTCGAAAAGCCGGCTCTATCCAGAAGAATCGCTAGATGGCAGATGATCCTAAATGAGTATGACATCCAGTACACTACCCAAAAAGCTATAAAAGGGAGTGTACTAGCTGACCATCTAGCGCATCAAGCTATCGAAGACTACCAATCCATGAGATTCGACTTCCCGAACGAGGACATCATGACTTTGGACAACATTGAAGGTAACAGACCGTATGACGGACCTGAAAATGGATCCCGATGGACCCTGTACTTTGATGGTGCTTCAAATGCACTTGGAAACGGTATCGGTGCGGTACTCATTTCCCCGGAAGGTTGCCACACACCTTTCACGGCCCGACTTTGCTTCAGCTGTACCAACAACATGGCTGAATATGAAGCTTGCATTTTTGGTCTCAAGGCTGCTATAGACTTGGGGATCAAATCTTTGATCGTATTTGGGGACTCGGCTTTGGTTATCAGTCAAGTCAAAGGAGAGTGGGACACCAAACATCCCAATCTTATCCCATACAAAGAACATGTTCTGACATTGCTGTCTCATTTCGAGAAAATCACCTTCGAGCATTTCCCGCGAGAAGAGAATCAGTTAGCAGATGCTCTAGCTACAATGTCTTCCATGTTTAAACTCAACTGGGATAACGAAGCTCCCCAAATCACCATCGAGCGAATGGATGAACCTGCGCATTGTCATGAGATTAATACCGAAGAAGTAGTGGAACAACCCTGGTTTCACGAAATCAAAAGGTATATACAGACTAGAGAATATCCAGAAGGAGTTTCCGTAAATGACAAGAAGTTCCTAAGGAAATTTGCTGCCAAGTTCTTCCTGAGCAACAGCATTCTCTATAAGCGCAACCATGATTGTGTTCTACTCCGATGTGTGGACAAAGCTGAAGCGGAGTTGATCATGACCGATATCCACAGTGGCACCTTCAGTACCCACTTGAGCGGACATACGATGGCCAAGAAGATTCTAAGGGCAGGCTATTACTGGTCTACCATGGAAGCTGACTGCCATCAACATTCTCGTACCTGCCATAAATGCCAAATCTACGCCGATAAGGTGCACATTCCTCCTATTCCTCTCAACGTTCTGACAGCTCCTTGGCCATTCGCAATGTGGGGCATTGACATGATTGGAGAGATCAAGCCCACAGCGTCCAATGGACATCGCTTCATCCTGGTGGCCATCGACTATTTCACCAAATGGGTCGAAGCAGCTTCCTCCGCCTCTGTTACAAAAAATGTGGTTGCCCGCTTCATCAAGCAAAACCTCATATGCCGGTACGGTGTTCCCGACAGGATCATCACGGACAACGGTACAAATCTGAATAATACTATGATCACCGCTCTATGTGAACAGTTCAAGATTTATCATCACAATTCATCTCCCTATCGGCCGAAGATGAACGATGTTGTTGAAGCTGCAAACAAAAACATCAAGAAGATCATTCAGAAAATGACAGTCACCTACAAAGACTGGCATGAGATGTTACCGTTTGCTCTGCATGGATACCGTACCACGACACGAACTTCAACCGGGGCAACCCCATTTTCTTTGGTATATGGCATGGAAGTTCAGATTCCTTCTTTAAGGATTATGAAGGACTCTGGTTTGAGTGAAGACGATTGGATTCAGACCCGACTTGATCAACTCAATTTGATCGACGAGAAGCGACTCACTACTGTTTGCCATGGTCAGACGTACCAAAAACGGATGATCAAGGCTTTCAACAAGAAAGTCAGACGTCAAGTATACCAAGTCGGAGATCTCGTAATCAAGCGGATTAGCTTGCCGCAAAGTGATCCCAGGGGCAAATGGACTCCTACTTACGAAGGACCATTTGTGATCAAAAGCATATTTTCTGGTGGTGCAATGACTCTGACCACCATGGATGGTGACGAATTGCCACACCCTGCGAACGCAAACATAGTCAAAAGATACTACGCATAAAACACCCGACAAGTCGAAAACCCGAAAGGGCGACTTGGGCAAAAATGGGCATCCCGGTGAACCGAAAACCCGAAAGGGCGGTTCAGGCAAAAGTTAGGGAATTAAAGCGTACGACTATGTCTCATCGGATCACTCTAGAGAACCATCTCTTCATCAACAAGCTCCGAGCTTCTGATCAATCCAGTCATCGGCGGATGAAGCAGCGAATGGGCGGATATTCAGAGTTGTGAAGGCTATAAGCAGAATGGGAATCCCATAGAATTGTTTCACATAGCCATCTTTCTTTTGTATAAAATTTTCAATTTTTTACGACGACACCCTCTTACTAGGATGCCTGTCTCCTTTGTACAAAGATACTCCTAAAAAGTTAATACAAACACTTTTCCAAATACAGAAATCTGCTCTATCTCCTTTTTTTCTTACACGTATGTTTAATTTGAGAAACGTCCAATGTTTTGTTAAATAGGCATATGCATTTGAACATAATCATTTTCTTACAAATCAGGAAAGATGATTGCTGATAGGTTAAAGGTACAGATAAATATCTTGATGCCCTTTCAGAAGGAATCCCCAGCGGAGTTGAACTCCAAATCCAGAACTTAATTCCCCAAACAGAGTTAGACTTTAGGATCCTCAGCAGAACAGAAGCTTCCTCAAAGCTGATTTCCCCAGCCAGAGAGCCTTCCAGAACTTGGTTCCCCTCAGAGTTAAGTTTCAGCATCCCTAGTGAAGTCAAAGCTGTTAACCCCCAGCGAAGCTAAAACTTTCAACTATCAATCCCCAGCGGAACCAGACTAGTGAACCCTCTCCCACAGAGATACTTCCTACCATACTGAAGATTCTCAGTCATACCTCTCCAGCTTAAGTCTCCCAGATTCTGAACTCCCCAGTAGATATCGTCAGAATTACAAATCACCAAGGGTTTCCAATCCCCAGCAGTGGCCCTGAAATCCCTCAATCATTGAAGACCTTGCTCCCCAAGCAATCAGTAATCAACAAGGATGTTCAAAGATTTCCAATCCCCAACATTTGTCAAGGATTTATTCTCCAAAATAAATTACATTTCAAATTTCAAATTCCTTCATCACCTGCTGAAAGCTACGATCACCGACAGAATAACGGACAATTGAAGCTCCTAAAAATCTGTGCCTTAACAAAATGAAGATTCTCATCCTTAAAACCTCAGAAGATTGGTATACTCCCAGTTTCTGACTCTTAACAGAATGAAGATTCTCATCCTTAAAACCTCAGAAGATTGGTATACTCCCAGTTTCTGACTCTTAACAGAATGAAGATTCTCATCCTTAAAACCTCAGAAGATTGGTATACTCCCAGTTTCTGACTCTTAACAGAATGAAGATTCTCATCCTTAAAACCTCAGAAGATTGGTATACTCCCAGTTTCTGACCCTTAACAGAATGAAGACTCTCATCCTTGAAACCCCAGTAGATTGGCATACACCCAAGCTCCTGATATTCCTAACAGAATGAAGATTCTCATTCTCAAAGTGGAAGACAACCCAAATTCCTGATATTCCCAACAGAATGAAGATTCTCATTCTCAAAGTGGAAGACAACCTGAATTCCTGATATTCCCAACAAAATGAAGATTCTCGTTCTCAAAGTGGCATACAACCCAAGCTCCTGATTCCCCCCAACGGAGGTCCCAGGACTTTTCATGATCAATAATCAAAATATTCTTGCAACCCCCTGCAGCAGTCAAGGATTCGCTTTCCCCGACAGCAGTCAAGAAGCTATTATCTCCGGCCATCCAGGATTCATCTATCCTCAGCAAGACAACTCATCAGCTTACATGCGCAATCATTACATTCATGTCATAAACATTGATATAACATGTATTGCATCATACATTTCATGCAACATAACATTGTGTTTTAGCTAACATTTTACCCATTTCAGGATAAGATTATTTAGCTTCAATTTCAACGACATGCAGTTCAACAATCACTTCCAGATGGCATCTTTAAGCCCATCCTCCTCCAAACACTTCCAGATGGCATCTTTAAGCCCATCACCAAATGGAATCTTTAAGCCCATTCCCTCTACCATCACATCACCGAGTGCAAATTTTTTGGGCACTCTAGTGTCCAATCTCCTTTTACCTTCGAGTCGCGAACAACAAACTTGCCAATCTAACTCTTCAGGTTCAAGAAGATTGAACAGGGGAAACTGTTGTACCCCAAAATTTGCCCTCCTCTTTTTCACAAGAAATCACAGCTTCGGGCTTTTCCTGATCTTTCAGACTGGCTCAAGAATCGGTCAAACAGACTTTTCCCATCAGTCAGACAAAATTTAGGGTTTTCATTGATTTTAAAGCAGTTCAAGCAGATTGCTAAGGCTTGGATGAGTTGGCTCAGGTTTTAATCAGGCAGACGCTTCTTTGACATTTAATCAAGAATCAGGGTTTGGTGCGCGCATTCTCAGAAAGAATTAAGTCTACGTTCCTTCTCAAATTACTCTGAGATATGAGTTGAGGCAGTTGATTTAAGAACTTGCAGTGTTTGATTTAATCAGTAAAAGGAAAGTTCATTTGGGCATTTGTTGTGATTGACTGTGCATTGCTATGGCTAATTGAGACACCGGGTTTATTATTGATTGAGGCTAAGACCACAGTGTTTATTATTTGTTTATTTATTCCAAGTTAGAATAATTGGGATTTATTTCCATTTATTATAATTTAAGAATTATAAATAATTAAATAAACATTTGAAGAAGAATTAAAAAAGGATGTTTATTCATTTTGAATTGTTTGTTACAGATATTACTTAAATACTGTGAATTCATTTACAGTTATTTACATTAATATTATTACAAATAATTAAAATTGAAATAAAACTATGTCCTGAATGTCTTGAAATCTTCATCTTCTACTGCTACTCACCCGTTGCTCAATTATTTTTTATCTGCAAAACAAAGAAAAAAAGAAGTCAAAAGCAGATAAAAGAAACAGACAGTTAATTTAAAAGTTCATCATTAAAAGTAACTGGCCGGAATCAGTTTGTTTGCCCTCTCTGCAAATCACAAGATTTCTCTTGGTTCACAAAGAGGGATAGAAATGGTGTTTGCAAATAAAATGTGAAATGCACAAAAGCTACCATACTGCATTGTCAAAAATACTGCATTGTCAAACCAATTGCCCATTTCAAAAATTCCAAACAGCATGTACAAGTATAAAGGCAAACTGAATTACAATTTCAAACTAAGCCAAAGTTGTCAAAATTGTCCAAGGATATCAAGATATCAACAAATCCAAAAGGGTGTCAACCAAGTACACACAATATGCAGGAAAGCAGGAATTATGCAGAGGAAAACAATATTGCAAGCATATTCAAATCATCACTTTCCTAGGCCAGTTTACTTTTTCAGAAAGAAGACAAATTTAAGCAATAAAATGCTTTTCTTTAATCTGGAGAGAGAAAGAGAGAGGAAGGCAGCTTACAGTACAGCAGGCTAGAGGCTAAACAAAAGATATAAACAGGATGTATCAGAACACATAGAGGAAAGAGGCAGAACACATACAGCAGAGGATATCATAAAGCGTGAAAACCTCAAGCCTTGCAAACCTGTTCAAGCATTGGAATCCAAACTAAAACCAAATTCAAAAAGAACGAATATACATAAAATATATCAGCTCCTGCCTTTCAAAAAGGCCAAGACCCTGTAAGATAAAAGGCAGCATTTTAGAGCCTTTAAAAAAGAAGAAAAAAAAGCCTAAAAACTGTCAAACACAAACTGATCTCAAACCACAAGCCACAAATATCCAAAAGCCTTAACCCGCCTCATCCTGCATAACCTGTTTCAAACCAGAAGTGCACAAGCATACAACAAGCTCAAGCCTGTACCAATAAACCTCAAAAACCTGTGTGAAACACAAACTCACAACCTGCCAAACCTCTCAACCAGCTCAAGCCTGTACCAACAAACCCCTACTAACCTGTATCAAGCCTTTCAAGGACTGAAAACTGCATAAGCCTTTATCCAAACCAATTCCAACCAAACCCTAAACCCTCAGAGATAACCTCATCATAGGGTTAGCAAACTAAGTCAAAGATATCAAAAATCGTCCAGCACCAACATATCCAAGAAAACACTCAGATTCCAAACATCATAATCATACAGGGCTAGCATACAAGCATCTCAGGGGCAAGTAAAAGAGAGGAAAAGAAGTGAAACAGATGAAGCCAAGCAACTCAGATTCAATCAAGCCAAACGAGCTCTCAGAACTGTAAAGTTCATCCTCAAGCAACGAAACCAACATTTCAACTAGCATACGAAGCAAACAGAAGAGAGAAAGAAGTGTCAAAGCTAGGGTTTTCAGTACCTTCATCATCAAACCAAAAAGAAAATACAAAATACCGGGAAGAGCAAACTCGCGCATCACGTTCCTCCGCCTTTGGCCGCCCGAAGCGCCTCCCAATCCAACTCTCTCCTCCTCTCCAGGTCACGATCCCTCCAAAGGTAGTATTTCTACTCTTTTTTCTCATACCTCATGCAAACAATGGCAACATAATAATCAAGACACAGATAATAACACACATAATCAGAACACGAAACTAAAACATGCAAGATATGAAGCACGAAACCCTAACGCGTTGAGACAGAAATCTACCTTTTTTTTTATCATTGCTTGAGTAAACGCGAGGAGATGACAGACGGTGGCATTGGTTGGCTTTGGACGAAGAGGAATGATTATTCAGAATCCATGGCGTGAGAAGAAGAACATGACAACGAAGCAAATGGAGAAACGGCGCCGCTCTCAAGCTGTAACCCTAGTCTGAGGCAAATGACACAAAATAACAAAACCCTAAACAATGTTGTGGAACGCTTGGGCCGGTTCGCCCTACCAAATCCCTAAAGCCCATTTAATCCCTGGCGTGCACCCCCCATTTCTCCTTTTGCTTCTGATTCATTTGTTTTTGTTTGGGCCAGAATAATTCCATTAAAGCCCATTCCCTTTTATATATAAACTAACTGTTTTATTTTGCTTTTATAATTTAAACTAACCTAATTTAATTTGGTTTGTAATAATACCTTAATTCTTTTACACAAAACTTTCTTTTATTATATTTGAAAATATATATAGGTATTAGATTTTTTTTTTAGGTTTAAACTATTTTTTCTTTAGACCCTTTTTTTAATTAAAAACTTTTGTATAGAAATTAAAATATAAATAATAATTTTTCAAACTTAAAACATTTTTTTCTTTTAACTAAATTCTTGTACATAAAATACTAACTAAAAATATATAGAAACATTAATTCATAAAAAATAGGTTTTCTTAAAATATGTTCTTTTCTTTTATTGAAATCTTTTGTTTGTACATAATCCACAAAAATACAAAAAGATAAATAAATACTTAATTTTACATTAAGTTAACATTTCACTTATAAATATTCACATACACTTACACAAATACATTGATACATTTACATTCGCTTGTCTTTTTACATTGCTACACATTACATTTTACATTGCGATTGATTCGATTTGGTTATAAATTATTTGGATACTACTCTCCTAATAAGTCTCATCCCCCATTTGTAAATAGTTGTACCCCCATCCCCGGATACTCATTTGTAATAGTTTAGGACTTTAAATTCCCGCAATTTATCGCTTTCGAATTATGCCATGATAGATCTAGGGTTGTATGTAAATAAAATCAAACGCTAGATAACCTAACACAAAGATAAATGCATGACAATCAACACACAATCACACTTGCACCCCTAGGGTAATCCCACTCGTTGCCTTCCAAAATGGGCCATGCTTGCACATTGAGTATCTTTGGCAAAACAAAACAATTCAAATGATTATAAGTCCCTCGATGACGCTTTCGAAAGTTGCCTAAAAAATGATCAAGTCCCTTCAAGCAAATTGCCAAAGATACTCGGCACCATTGCATTCATGGTCCATACGATGACCCGCGCCTGTCCCGTTAACATCCTAACGCAAGATTGTCCACCAAATACAATGGTGGAACAAAATTGTTAAAAGGGTTAAAACATGAGAAAAACCTTTGAGTAAATTTAGGGGTAGACAACTCTTAGTTACTTGATCAACTTGCAAAACACACTTGCCTACTTTTCAAAACCACAAACACAATTTCCAAACAAACTTTCAAAAACATTTAAAACATCTTTTCGAAAAGATACACACTTTTGTAAAACATTCGAGTAAAGAATTGTTACAACGGTTGCCTAGACAAGGCCTCTTTTTTAAAACATTTTCAAACACACACACCACCATTTCAAGCAATCGAAAATCAAGGCAAGTGATCTAAACCAAGTAACTAAGAGCCCATGGATAACCATGGATGAAAAGGGTGCTAATACCTTCCCTTTTCATAATCTACCCCCCGAACCCACGAAACATCTCAAAAGGTTTTTCTTGTGCTTTTTAACCTTTCCTTTAGGATAAAATAAAAAGTCGGTGGCGACTCTTGCTAAACCGAACAAGTGCGAAAACAATCACAAAACCTCAAGTCAGTTCTCCCACCGTATCACACCGCCTTTTCAGGTTTTTGACTTGCCGGGTGTACATATTTTTTCATTTTCATTCCTTATTTTTGCCCAAACCCTTTTGGTTCACCGGGAAGCCCTTATTTTTGCCTAGGCCAGTCAACCTAGCGGGTCTTTGATCATGCGTAGTATCTTTTCACTATGTCTGCATTGACGGGGTGAGGAAGGTCGTCACCATCCATGGTGGTTAGAATCATAGCTCCTCCTGAGAAAGTGTTCTTAACCACAAATGGCCCTTCGTAAGTAGGGGTCCATTTGCCCCTGGGATCACCTTGAGGTAAGATAATGTGCTTGATTACCAGATCCCCAACTTGATACTCTTGTCGTCTAACTTTCTTGTTAAATGCCTTGATCATCCGTTTTTGATACGTCTGACCATGATAGATAGAAGTAAGCCTTTTTTCGTCGATTAAGTTCAGCTGATCAAGCCGGGTATGAATCCAGTCATCTTCGCTCAAACATGCATCCTTCATAATTCGAAGAGAGGGTATCTGAACTTCAATGGGCAAAACTGCCTCCATGCCATATACCAAGGAATAGGGTGTTGCCCCTGTTGACATCCGCGCTGAGGTGCAGTATCCATGAAGAGCAAATGGTAACATCTCGTGCCAGTCTTTGTATGTCACCGTCATCTTCTGCACAATCTTCTTAATGTTCTTATTAGCCGCTTCTACAGCCCCATTCATCTTCGGCCGGTAGGGAGAAGAGTTGTGATGTTGTATCTTGAACTGCTTGCAGAGCTTAGTGATCATCTTATTGTTGAGATTGGTACCATTGTCCGTAATGATCCTCTCTGGTACACCATATCGACAGATCAGGTTGTGCCGAATGAACTGTGCCACGACGTTCTTGGTTGCTGTAGCAAAGGAAGCTGCTTCAACCCACTTTGTAAAGTAATTGATCGCTACCAGGATGAAACAATGCCCGTTGGATGCCGTAGGTCTGATCTCGCCGATCATATCAATGCCCCACATTGCAAAAGGCCAAGGTGCCATCAAGACGTTTAGATGAACTGGAGGTATGTGCACCTTATCAGCATAGACTTGGCACTTGTGACATGTCCGAGAATGCTGATAACAGTCGGCTTCCATAGTGGACCAAAAATATCCTGCCCGTAGGATTTTCTTTTCCATGGTGTGTCCACTGGAACGAGTTCCGAAGGTACCTTCATGTAACTCTGTCATGATCTTTTCTGCTTCGTTCTTATCCACACATCGCAGTAAGGTCGAATCATGGTTACGCTTGTAAAGAATGCCATTGCTGATGAAGAACTTCGCCGCGAACATCCTCAGAAACTTTTTGTCATTAACAGATGCACCCTCAGGGTATTCTTGAGCCTCAAGGTACCTCTTCACCTCATGAAAATAGGGTTTATCTACTACCTCTTCAGTCTCAATATCACAGCAATGTGCAGGTTCGTCCAATCTTTCAATGATAATCCGGGGAGCCTCGTTGTCCCAATTGACTTTGAACATAGAACACATCGTAGCCAGCGCATCCGCCAACTGATTCTCCTCTCTAGGGAAGTGTTCAAAGGTTATCTCCTCAAAGTGGGGAAGCAATGTCAACACATACTCCTTGTAAGGAATAAGATTTGGGTGTTTCGTATCCCACTCGCCTTTGATCTGACTGATCACGAGAGCGGAATCTCCGAAGACACTTAGAAACTTAATCCTTAGGTCAATTGCAGCTCGAAGACCCATGATGCACGCTTCATACTCCGCCATATTGTTGGTGCAGTTGAAACATAGTCGGGTGGTGAATGGAGTATGAGAGCCTTTAGGAGATATGATCACGACGCCAATGCCATTGCCCAAAGCGTTTGAAGCTCCATCAAAGTACATAGACCATCGAGATCCTTCCTCAGGTCCTTCATCTAGTCCAGGCGTCTCACAGTCAGTCACTACCATGATATTCTCATCCGGAAATTCAAAGTTCATAGACTGGTAATCATCCACTGCCTGATGTGCCAAATGGTCTACCACCACACTTCCCTTAATTGCCTTTTGGGTCGTGTATTATATGTCGTACTCAGTCAAGATCATCTGCCATCTTGCTATTCTTCCGGACAAGGCAGGCTTCTCGAAGATATACTTGATTGGATCCATCTTCGATATCAATAAAGTAGTGTGAGTCAGCATATACTGTCTCAGTCGGCGAGCAGCCCATGCCAAAGCACAACAAGTCTTCTCGAGCAGTGAGTATCGGGTCTCACAGTCGGTAAAATTTTTGCTAAGGTAATAAATAGCATGCTCTTTTCGGCCAGACTCGTCATGCTGCCCCAGCACACACCCCATTGAGTTATCGAGTACTGTCAAGTATAAGATCAAAGGTCTCCCTTCGACTGGAGGCATCAGAATATATGGCTCTTGGAGATATTCTTTGATCTTTTCAAAAGCGGTCTGGCATTCGTCGTTCCAACGTACTACTTGATCTTTCTTCAGTATCTTGAAGATTGGCCCACAAGTAGCTGTCATGTGTGAGATGAATCGGGCATTATAGTTCAAACGTCCCAGAAAGCCTCTGACTTCTTTCTCTGTTTGGGGAGCTGGCATCTCTTGTATAGCTTTCACCTTGGCAGGATCCACTTGAATACCTTTATCGCTTACAACGAAACCCAACAGCTTACCAGATCTCACCCCGAAGGTGCACTTGTTCGGGTTTAACCTCAGCTTGTACAATTTCAACCTGTCAAATAACTTCTGCAGATGGTCAAGGTGTTCTTCCTCGGTCTGGGACCTTGCAATCATATCATCGACATATACTTCAATCTCATGATGGATCATGTCATGAAACAAAGCAACCATGGCACACTGATACGTTTCCCCAGCATTTTTCAATCCAAAAGGCATGACCTTATAGCAATAGGTACCCCATTGAGTAACAAAGGTTGTCTTCTCCATGTCTTCGGGAGCCATTTTAATCTGATTATAACCGGAGAAACCATCCATAAAGGAAAATACCTTATGCTGAGCAGTGTTGTCAACCAGGACTTTAATATGAGGTAGAGGGAAATCATCCTTGGGGCTCGCCCTGTTCAGATCCCTATAGTCAACACACTTTTGAACCTTACCATCCTTCTTCGGTACAGGAACCACGTTGGCCACCCACTGTGGGTAAGAAGTAACTGCTAGAAAACAGGCGTCAAACAGTTTCATAACTTCAGCCTTGATTTTCTCAGACATCTCTGGGCGCATTCGGCAAACCTTCTGTTTCATTGGAGGACAGTCTTCCTTAGTAGGCAGGCGGTGAACCACAATATCGGTATCCAACCCAGGCATATCTTCATAAGACCAGGCAAAGATCTCAATGTAGTCTCGCAGCATCTGAATCAACCGTTGCTTCACATTGGCTTCCAGATTTGCACCGATCTTGACCTCTTTCTTGTCTATATCTGTACCCAGATTTACTGATTCCACGGGTTCTTCGTGCGGCTGAATAGCCCTTTCTTCTTGGAGTAGCAGTCTTGCAAGTTCAACAGGCACTTCGCAATCATCTTCACCTTCGTATTCGGCTAAGTTGATCAGACTTTTGAAGTTATAACTGGCAGTAGCAGAGTCGTTACCAGTGAGATCCAGAGTGGATGTAGACCTGTATATGTGAGTGTGTGTAAAATAGCTGTTTTGCAATATATAATAAAAGAAAAACAAGGAGCGCAAAATTTGAAATGCAAGAAATGTCCAATGCTTTTATTAATGATATATGTAGATGACACACACAAAGCCCTCACAAATGAAGCCACGGTGCCTCGGGTAAGACACCGGGCCATAAAGTTTAAAACATTGTCGGTTACAAATTCAAAACAAAAAGTCTCATTATTGGGTAACAAAAGAAATAGGGATGAAGTCCTTTGTTGTCCAGTTGCTTAGTCCACCGTCGGTCGTTGGGTAGATCCAACTGTCGAACTCAGACTCTTCAACATCGTCTTCAATGGCATTCACTCCTGAGTTGCTGATGAATAAGGGATGTCTTCTGATCCGTGTATTCCGAACAGCCTTTTGAGCTTCTGCAGTGAAACCCAAACCAAACTTGTTAGTCTTTTGTGCAAAATCAGGGAGTTGTCCCCAATTTGCACACCCACCTTTCTCAACAACAGCCCGGGCATCCTTGAAGGAAGCCATCTTCATAGGAGAATCTTCAACAACAGTCTCAGTTGATGCCAGTGTCTGGGGAACCTCTTCAAAATGTTGAAACGAGGTCTCAATGAACTCCCCATCCATCTCTACATATCGAAAAGAGTTGAGGTGGCTCACCATGTACTCCTCCTCTCCTTGTACTGTAACAATCTTCCCTTTGACCGGGTACTTCAGCTTCTGGTGGAGCGTAGATGTCACTGCCCCAACTTTGTGGATCCATGGACGACCCAGCAAGCAAGAATAAGATGGCCGGATGTCCATCACATAGAATGTAGAGGTGAAAACCTGAGAACCAGCCTTAATCGGAATATCCACTTCTCCGTGTACCATCCTCTTAGACCCGTCAAAGGCCCTGACGACAATGTTGCTTGGTTTCAGCTCCAACCCTTCATAGTCCAACCGGTCTAGAGCTTTCTTAGGCAAAATGTTCAATGAGGAACCAATATCCACCAATACATGAGCAAGAGTAGTGCCCTGCATTCAATGGAGACATGCAGGGCATCGTTGTGATTCTTCCCCTTAACAGTCAAATTGGCGTCAGAGAAACCTAACCCATTATCAGTAGTCAGACTAGCCACGCAATCTTTAAACTGATCAACTGATGTTTCTTATGGTACATGTGCAGTCTTCAGGAATGCAATCAGAGCCTTGACATGGGCCTCTAAGCATAGCAACAATGACAACATGGAGATTTTGGATGGGGTCTTCCCCAGCTGCTCGACTACATTGTAGTCGCTCTTTTTGATGATCCTTAAAATCTCTTCCATCTATTGTCTAGAAGCTTCTACAGTAATCGCCTTCGGTGCCTCCGTCTGGGCAGGCTCACTGGTGATCCCTTTGCCTCGAGTGTCATATGACTCGGCGACAGGGGTAAGAATAGGAACTTGAACAGGAATAGTAGCAGGTACACTGGAAGGTGTAATAACAACAGGTTTCCAGGCAGTTGGTGGAGAGATATCAGGGGAGAAAAGTCTTTCGCTGCGGGTGACTTTAGCAGGTCCAACAATATTGTTGACGTTAGTATCAGCATCCAAATCTTGTTTAACTCTGTGAAAATAAACATCAACCCCGTAGTGCCAAGGGACAGCTTTATCAGATGTATAGGGGATAGGCCCTGGAACAGTGATGATCAATGGTGTGATTCTTGGAACAGATGTAATTCTAACAGGCTTTCTCGTGGGAGCCTTGGAAGAATTGTCAAAAATGGTGATTATAGCAACTTCTTCAATATGAGTTAAAGGAACAACAGTCTTCTCAAACAGAATTTCTTTACTATCCATCAGGCGTTGGACACCTGATTTCAAAAGATGGCAACTGATTGGTAGGGCAGAACACATACGGCAACCTTCATCACAACCCGGAAATAAACCGACTGACAAAAGATTCTTCTTCACAGTCATCAAGGGAGTAGCAATATCTTTCACAGAAACCACAAACGAGTCTTCCTCTACAGCATTCACTCCATGCTTGGGCATAGGAGCAGTCACAACATTAGGTCTTTCGGGCGCCTCGAACTCAATCTCCTTAGCATCAATTAAGTCCTGTATCTTGTTCTTCAAAGCCCAACAATCATCTGTTTCATGCCCCGGGCTATCAGAGTGAAAAGCACAGCGGGCGTTAGGGTTGTACTTCGGTGATGCAGTGTTGGGATTCTGCGGGGCCTCCCTTGGAGTCACCAAGTTGGTTTTCAATAACTGTGGCAGAATCTGAGATAAAGTCATGTTGAGCTGAGTGAGTTGTCTTCGAGGTCTCTCGGCCTTTGACTGATTGTTGCGCTGAGGAGCACCAGCAGGTCTTGAAATAACCACCGCATTAACAGCTTGGCGGTGTTCAGGTCTATTCTGGCTTTTCGAACTGTAGACAACACTGGACTCTTTCTTAAAATGCCTCTTCTTGGTGCTTGACGAAGCACCCTTCTGTATTTTACCAGACTTAATACCAGCCTCAATCCTTTCACTGATCATAATTAGCTCTTTAAACCTAGATGAAGAACTTCCGATCAGATGGTTAAAAAACGGACCAGACAAGGTCCCCAGAAACATATCAACTAGCTCCCTATCAGCCAAGGGTGGTTGCACTCTTCCAGCGAGATCCCTCCACTTCTGAGCATAATCTTTGAAACCCTCGCTCGTTCCCATAGACATACCATGGAGTTGGGTACGCGTAGGAGTGAGGTCGGCATTGTATTGGTACTTCCTGTAGAAAGCAGCAGCCAAATCTTCCCAACTACGGATACTAGCTCCTTCGAGCTGGTAAAACCATTCAAGCCGAGTCCCTGAGAGACTGACTTTAAAGAAGTGGATCCATAGGTTCTTATCACCGGTGTACGGCTGAATCTTCCTTACATATGACCGGAGGTGCAGCTTCGGACAAGAAACTCCGTCATACCTAGCAAAGGCTGGTGCTTTGAATTTGTGGGGAATCACCACCCCTGATGATAGACCTACATCACCAAAGTCCAGACCAGGCACTTTCTGAACTTCCATCGCACTCAACCGGTCTTCCAGTTTCTTGTATCTATCCTCAGCCGGAGGATACTGGTCTTCTTCGAAGTTCGTCTCGTTGTCTGAAACTACAGGGCTAGGAGCCCTCCTTTCTTCCTGACTATCTTTCCCTCCAGATGAGGTGGTCAAATCAACTTCATCTCGTAGACTGTTTCCAAACCTGTGACCTGTGTTAAACAGGACTGTCCTCTTCTTCTTCTTCTTCTTCTCTTTCAGAATCAGGGTCTTCAGATCTTGCTGACCCTTAGCTAGATTCATGAACAGCTCTTGGAATTGGGCATTTTGAGCCTGCAGAGCCTTGATTGCTTGCTCAGTTGATGGTTCGGAAGACATGATGCTGAAATAAACAGCGAATAAGATAAGAGACCTGTAAGGGTACCTGTTATGAAGTGCATGGGATGAAATGCGTATGATATGATTTCAAAGACATCGAGAGATTCAAATTCGTAAACAAGAAATGAAACACACTTTTATTAGATAAACTTGAAATTCAAATTGTTCAACAGATGCCCTTAAGGCGTTACAAGAAAGGAAATACTGAAAAGTAAATAAAAACTGGAAAGGAAATAAGCAAAGGACAATCAGTGCTCCCATGGTCGCTTCTTGTCGGTGCGGACATAGTCATTGAGGATCCGCTTGTTCTCCAGCTGTCTTGTCAACTTCTGAATCTTCTGCTCTTGCTCGTTAAACTTTTCTCGGTAAGCATCCCGCTCTTCTCTCAGCTGCATCCAAGACCTTTTCAGTGCCCCAATGTCAGTGGGCATATGAGGATGGAGGATGGTCGGAAGAACCCCTTCTTCATTAGGAACTTCAACAATAATAGGCAGGACGGCTTCATACGGCATACCCAGCTTTTGGGCACGGATACGAACCCATCTGAGATATGGCTCCATCGAAAGAGAAGTCTTTGGACCCAGTTCATGTGGATCAGATTTGTGAACTCTATCCCAAGCCCTTATGAACATGCGGCGTTGCTCGTCACTACCCCCTTGAAAATCAAAGATGATACTAGGCATTAGCAGCTCATGAGGTCCTTCCCTTTTGGCTCGCCCAAACTGACGTAAGGCCAAGCATGGATTGTAAGTAATTCCTCCATTGGTTCCTATCAGTGGATCATTGGGGTATTCCCCACAGCGATCAATGATAACCACCTCGTCCATACCCTTGATAGTCCAGATGATGTCATTGTGAGAGAGAGAGAGAGACATAACCCTATAAGCCCAGCCCATGCCTTCTTTGTTCTTCAAAACTGACTTGGGAAGGTGAGAAATAAACCACCTTGCCAACAATGGAGCACAGCTGTGATACGGTGGGAAGAGAACTGACTGTTTTTGGAATGCTGGTTCGCGTTTTGCGTTTGTTTTCGCAAAATTTCGCGGTAAGCAAGAGTCGCCACCGTCTTTTATTTTATCCAACAAGGAAAGGAAAAAAGCACAGAAAAATTCCTTTTTCGATATATTTCTCGGGTTCGGGGGGTAGATTATAGAAAGGGAAGGTGTTAGCACCCTTTCTATCCGTGGTTATCCACGGGCTCTTAGTACTTGCTCAAAGTGTTTTCAAAATTTGCTTTTCTTTGTGTTTGTGGGTTTGAAAAGAGTTTTTTGTTTGAAAGGTGTAAGTGCGAAAAGTTTTGTTTTGTTTTAAAAGGAGCAAGTACTTAAGAACCATCTACCTACTCGAAAAAGGAATCAATCTGTACTAATGTCCTTTAGACAATGCTATCCCACTATTGATGAGTAGGTAGCATCGCCGTTGGAGTTTTAAGGGTCAATTCGATTAAGGGACGTGTGGTCACTAAAGCAATGTTAGGACGCCTTAGCGGTAACCCTAATGTCTTAGATCATTTTTCCGAGGCAACCGTTTCGAGGCAACTATGATCTTTGGACCAGAGGGCGATCTCTAAAACTTCCTATACTCAATGACCACGTTCGAAGGCAACCAAGCGAGGTGTACCCTAAGAGTGCGCATGTGCGAGTGTGTTGTTTTCCAGTTATTTTTATCTTTGTACATGTCATGGGTGAGCTACGTTGATTTTAGGTTAAAGATTTGATCTTGTCATGCATTCCCTATTATCAAACATCTAACAGTTTATAATTTGTGGAAATTAAATTGCGGGAATTAAATCTAACTATTACAAGGCGTCGGGTATTTACATCGCCAAAAACAACCCTTGAAATTAAAATGCGGAAAGTAAAATAAAGCGATAAAATAATTTAAAGTCCTATTAAACTATTACATTCTGGGAAACAATTACATCAATATGATAAATGGATCGCATGCGAGAAATTAAATCGGGCGCATTCTAGGGTTTTGACCCTTTTTTGAAAGAAAGAATTTTTTTGTTTATTTTGGTTAAAAGGAAATTAAATTAAGTTAATTGAACAAATAAATAAATTAATTAAAAAAGATATTTTTTTGGATTTTTGATATTTAAAGGAATAAAAACAAATTGATTAAAGTTATTAAAAACCTAAATATCTACATTAATTTTAATTATTGCAAAAGTATTAAAAGTTATACCTAATTAACACTAAATTAATTAAATTAATTTATTTACAAAAATAAAATACTGAAATTAATTTTAATAAATAAAATATTTTTTGTGTTTTTGATTTTATGAGAAAAATATTTTAATTGGTTAGTGATTAATTAATAAAAATAATAACAATGAAATAAATAAAGAGAGAAATAGAAAAAAGAAATAACCAAAGGGGGGGTTTTGGGCCCAAGAGGAGGTTTGTTCAGCAATTCAGAGGCCCAAACGTGCAAGCCTGCATTGACCTTCCTTGATTCCCTGTGGCACGTTGACCTGGTCTTATGATAGTCATCACCTTTGGGCCATCAGATTTGGCCTGGAGGCCATCTGGAAGATGATCAGGTGATGGTGTATGATGTGCTGCGCCTTGGATGTTGCATGGGATGACCTGAAGAAAAATATTACAAATGCATTAGGGGACCTGGGATTCGAACCCAGGTCCCATTGGATTTTGTACTAGCGCCCTTACCAACTCAACCAGCGTGCTTAATTGTTAGTGGAATAAGTAAAGAATATTATATGTGAAACAACAACAATATGCCAGAAAAAATAAAAAGAAGCGCGAATATTTGAATGGCTCAATGGGATGGGGACACGTTTTCGTCCATGTCCTCATAATTATACAGGGATTACCTGCGGATTTAAATCTGCAGCAAAAGGCGTAGGTTGAATCCAAAATCCTTCTCAGGCCATATAAATGAAGGGTGATGCCATGGATGAACTCGTCTCTTCATCCCGGTCTCAGCCATGTCCATGAATAAGCCTAATTTTACCTGCATCAAAAACCCCTAAAAAAGACCTAGGAAACCCTACAATGACATTTTCAATTATAGCACAGATAAATGCAATCAAATAATATGGAAAGCATGGAAATTGTTTGGTGATTGCAAATATGTCCTTAGTTTCTTGTAATGATGCGTAAATCTTGAAACACGAAAGCAAGTTCAGAGGGAGGTCGTATGTCACTTACAGTGCATTTTA
This sequence comes from Vicia faba, assembly GCA_948472305.1. Classification (NCBI taxonomy): domain Eukaryota; kingdom Viridiplantae; phylum Streptophyta; class Magnoliopsida; order Fabales; family Fabaceae; genus Vicia; species Vicia faba. Next base: position 555,568,120 of record OX451737.1, on the reverse strand, counting down.
GGAGGAGAATGGCTTTACTTTTGATTGCTACAGACTCAATGGATGTCCAGCAAGAGAATAGCGTTGAGATTTTGTGTTGAATTGGCCTCCAAGATTGATTTCAAATTCAAGCTTTTTTCAAGTTTTTTTTTCAAGTTTGGTTTTGATGTTTATGCAGCCTCTAGGTTCTGAAACTCGTGCCTCTCACTTGTATATCTATCAAGCAATGCATTAGGTCAAGTTTTGGGCTTTGAATCTTTGTGCATTGATGCTTGAAGATGTGATTTGATTCACCATTAAAAAGCTTCCAAATTTGTCCAAAACCAATATTTTGTGCATGGTATGGCTTGATACGAGTTTGACCATGTCCATAATGATAATTAAGACCTGTATCAATCAAAAAGATACCAAGTTATCAATATTTAGATTTTACTTGGATTTAAATTGATTTAAAATGAATTAATTCAATAAAAATCAAATAAAATAGAAACATAAATAAATGGACACAAGACTGAAGATAGGACACGTGTGTAGTGTGACAAGATCAAATCAAGTGGAAAAAAGTGGGGCCCTTTGACAAAATTTGAAGTTTTAGGGATAGTTGACTTTTGGCAATTTTTGAAAAATGCCCAACTTCAACAATGCATAACTTCTTCAATTTTAAACTTTTGGAAGTGTTATTGGACTTTTTAGAAAAATTGAGATGTCCTCTAACCAACCCTTTTGGTCTCATCTAATTTTGATATTCTATGCTCAAGTTATAAGCTTTGTAAAAAAAGGTGTTTTTGTTGACTTTCAAAAATGACCTATAATGTCCAAATTTGTAACTTTTTGTGAGTGCATTTCTTGATCTTGGGGTGTGAAGATGGATTGTAGGAAATTTAATCCTATTCAAAATTAGCTTTGGATGGGTCATTTCTGATAAAGTATGAGAAAGTTATGCTTGGTCAAAGTTGAGTTGACTTTTCCTACAAAACCCTAATTTAGCAACTTTTGAATCTTGATGAATTTTGAGAAATCCTTGATGAATTATGATCAACCCTTGATCAAATGATGAATTATCCTTCAAAATGAGAATGTTGACAAAAAATCTTGAGGTTTGACTGTTCATAGGTCACAGTTGACTTTTGCCCTAGCACAGTCGATTTTTGGACCTCTTGAGCAATTGACTGACCAAACTTCCTCTGCAAGGCTTGAAATTTGACATGGATGAACTTGAGACCATATTAGGACATTGGGGAGAACTTTAGGTCATTTGGATGTGATGACCTTGATGCAACACAAAACCCTAATTTGAGGTTGACTGCCTTAGGAGATGATTTGACTGTCCAACTCTTGAGCAATCTTAAGCAACTTGGAGATTCTTCTTGAAATGTCTTGAGAAATATGGGAGGGCAAATTTTGGGGTACAACAACTGCCCCTGTTCAATTTTCTTAAACCTGAGGATATAGATTGGCTTTCGGGCCTTTCGTGATCCGAAGGTGGAAGATGATTGAACACTAGAGTGCCCAGAAATTTGCACTCGTATGAAGTGGTATCAGTCTTGTGATGTCGGGAATGGGCTTAAAGATGCCATTTGGAGATTGTTGAAAGGAGGTCTTCGACTTCAACTGGAATATGAATCAGGGAGATCTTATCGGCGACCTAACTGAACCAGAGGAGGTCTTGGATTGACTTTGACTGAATCGACATCAGAAAAATCATTAGGAATCGATTTAACTGGACCAGACAAAGTCTTGGAGTAACTCTGACTGGATCAGGAAAATCTTTAGGAATCGATTTAACTGGACCAGAGGAGGTCTTGTCTTCTTTGACTGGATTGGCATCAGGAAAATCTTTAGGAATCGATTTAACTGGACCAGAGGAGGTCTTGTCTTCTTTGACTGGATTGGCATCAGAAAAATCTTTAGGAATCGATTTAACTGGACCAGAGGAGGTCTTATCTTCTTTGAATGGATTGGCATCAGAAAAACCTTTAGGAATCTATTTAACTTGACAAGAGAAGGCCTTTGAATGGATCGGCATCAGAAAAATCTTTAGGAATCGATTTAATTGGACCAGGCAAGGTCTTGGAATCTTCAACTGGATCGGCATCAGAAAAATCTTTAGGAATCGATTTAACTGGACCAGAGAAGGCCTTTGACTGGATCGGCATCAGAAAAATATTTAGGAATCGATTTAACTAGACCAGACAAGGTCTTGGGATAACTTCAATTGGATCGGCATCAGAAAAATCTTTAGGAATCGATTTAACTGGACCAGAGAAGGTCTTCCATATAGTTGAGAATTTAACTGCATCTTTCCTGAAAAGCAAAGGTCAGTCATATGCAATGCATGATATAAATCAAGCAATGATGTTCTCAACATAAATGAGATGGTATGGTATGATGCGTATATGCATGTATCATGATGTATGGAAATCTAGTGTTTTAGCTGGGGAAAATAAATCCCGGATAGCTGCTGGAGAATAGAGTTGAATTCTTCGTTTCCGCTGGGGATGGTGAACGAAGGTGATTGCGAGAATAAACCTGCAGGAGAAGATAAATCTGTTGGGGAATAAACTTATGAGGAGATTACTCTGTGGGGAAGAGATACTCTACTGAGGATTTTAACGACAAACTCCGCTGGGGATTTCGCTGATAAACTCCGCTGGGGATTTAAATGATAAACCCCGTTGGGGATTCCGCTGATAAACTTCGCTGGGGATTTAAATGATAAACTCCGCTGGGGATTCCACTGATAAACTCCGCTGGGGATGGATTGCCGTTGCTGGTGATAGTGAATCTGTTAAGGATTGAATTCCTGCTCGTGAAAGGAAAGAACTTTGTTGGGGATGATCTTTCAGTTGCAATTTGCTGGGGATAACCCTTTAGACTCTTATGGGGATAACCTTCTGAATTCTGCTGGGAATGATCTTTTGAACTCGGCTGGGGAGATTTATTTTTGTACTCCTCCAGGGATAAGCTTCCAGAGTCTACTGGGGGGTGATGATTCAACTCCGTTGGAGAAGCTTTTCAGACTACGCTGGGGAAATATTGACTCCACTGGGGGGTATCTTGTATTCTGCCAGGGAACATTCTTATACTTTGCCGGGGAATATCCTTATACTTCGTTGGGGAATATTAAGACTGTCGGGGATATCAAGCCTGTTTAGGGCTGATGGTAGATTAACTCTGCTTGGGGAGAGCATTGTTGATTCGTTCATAGTTGCAAGTCTCAGCTAGGGGAGAGCTACCATTACTGTCTTACTCTGGGGGAGTGAAGGTATCCTGGTCATATTCTTCAACTGAATTTACCTTGTACCTGGTGGACAGAGAAACTATATAGTTCAAACAATTCTTCTTTGCCCCTGTTTCTGATATTACCAGTAATTCATCTTTTGTTTCGCATGTAAATATTTATGAGCAGCAATTAATGCCAAATGCATATATCAAAAATGAATATTGGACGTTCTTTGCAAAACAAAACAGATAAAGGAAAAACAGTTTTAAATTTCTTTGGAAATGATTTGTATTGATTTTGAAGTTTGGCCTGTAAATAGGCGTTTTTGTACAAGGGGCTGACGTCCTAGTAAGAGAACACCGCCGAATAATAGAATTTACACAATTTGTGAAAAAACCAAACAAAACAGATATGAGAATAATCCCACTGGGTTCCAACTCTGCTATTGCCTTTATGTCTTCGAGCATCTCATCACTTTGCTACTAGTTGAAGATGAATCAGATTGATTAGTGCCGTCCGAGCTTGATATTCGATACCGAAGTCTGGATGCAAGGTGATCCAATGCGACAGTGTTAGGCTTTGATCCCTAATTTTTGCTTGGACCGCCCTTTCGGGTTTTCAGTCCACCGGGATACCCTTTTTTTCCCAAGCCGCCTTTTCAGGTTTTCGACTTGCCGGGTGTACAGATTTTTTTCATTTTCATCCCTTATTTTTGCCCGAACCCTTTTGGTTCGCCGGGAAGCCCTTATTTTGGCCTAGGCCAATCAACCTAGCGGGTCTTTGATTATGCGTAGTATCTTTTCACTATGTCTGCATTGATGGGGTGAGGAAGGTCGTCACCATCCATGGTGGTTAGAATCATAGCTCCTCCTGAGAAAATGTTCTTAACCACAAATGGCCCTTCGTAAGTAGGGGTCCATTTGCCCCTGGGATCACCTTGAGGTAATATGATGCGCTTGATGACCAGGTCCCCAACTTGATACTCTTGTCGTCTAACTTTCTTGTTAAATGCCTTGATCATCCGTTTTTGATACGTCTGACCATGATAAATAGCAGTAAGTCTCCTTTCATCGATTAGGTTCAGTTGATCAAGCCGGGTCTGAATCCAGTCATCTTCACTCAAACCTGCATCCTTCATGATCCGAAGAGAGGGTATCTGAACTTCAATGGGTAAGACAACCTCCATACCATATACCAAGGAGTAGGGTGTTTCCCCTGTTGATGTCCGCGCTGAGGTACGGTACCCATGAAGAGCAAATGGTAACATCTCGTGCCAATCTTTGTATGTCACTGTCATCTTCTGCACAATATTCTTAATGTTCTTATTAGCCGCTTCAACAGCCCCATTCATCTTCGGCCGGTAGGGAGAAGAGTTGTGATGCTGTATCTTGAATTGCTCGCAGAGCTCGGTGATCATCTTATTGTTGATATTGGTACCATTGTCCGTAATGATCCTCTCTGGTACACCGTATCGACAGATCAGGTTGTGCCGAATAAACCGTGCCACGACGTTCTTGGTTACGGTAGCAAAGGAAGCTGTTTCAACCCACTTCGTAAAGTAATCAATCGCTACCAAAATGAAACGATGCCCGTTAGATGCCGTAGGTCTGATCTCGCCGATCATATCAATGCCCCACATTGCAAAAGGCCAAGGTGCCGTCAAGATGTTCAGAGGTACTGGAGGTATGTGCACCTTATCAGCATAGACTTGGCACTTGTGACATGTCTGAGAATGCTGATAACAGTCAGCTTCCATTGTGGACCAATAATATCCTGCCCGTAGGATTTTCTTTACCATGGTGTGTCCACTGGAATGAGTCCTGAAAGTACCTTCATGTAACTCCGCCATGATCCTTTCTGCTTCATTCTTATCCATACAACGCAGTAAGGTCGAATCATGGTTACGTTTGTAAAGGATATCATTGCTGATGAAGAACTTCGCTGCGAACCTCCTCAGAAACTTCTTGTCATTAACAGATGCACCTGGTGTACTCCTGAGCCTCAAGGTATCTCTTCACCTCATGAAACCAGGGTTTATCTGCTACCTCCTCAGTCTCAATATCACAACAATGTGCGGGTTCGTCTAGTCTTTCAATGATAATCCGGGGAGTCTCGTTGTCCCAATTGACCTTGAACATAGAAGACATCGTAGCCAGCGCGTCCGCCAACTGATTCTCCTCTCTAGGGAAGTGTTCAAAGGTTATCTCCTCGAAATGGGGAAGCAACGTCAGTACATACTCTTTGTAAGGAATAAGATTTGGGTGTTTCGTATCCATCTCGCCTTTGATCTGACTGATCACGAGAGCGGAATCTCCGAAGACACTTAGAAACTTAATCCTTAGGTCAATTGCTACTCGAAGACCCATGATGCACGCTTCATACTCCGCCATGTTGTTGGTGCAGTTGAAGCATAGTCGGGCAGTAAACGGAGTATGAGAGCCTTTAGGAGATATGATCACGGCGCCAATGCCATTATCCAAATCGTTTGAAGCTCCATCAAAGTACATAGACCATTGGGATCCTTCCTCAGGTCCTTCATCCGGTCCAGGTGTCTCACAATCAGTTACCAACATGATATTCTCGTCCGGGAATTCAAAGTTCATAGACTGGTAATCATTCACTGCCTGATGTGCCAAATGGTCTGCCAACACACTTCCCTTAATTGCCTTTTGGGTCGTATACTGGATGTCATACTCAGTCAAGATCATCTGCCATCTTGCTATTCTTCTGGACAAGGCAGGCTTTTCGAAGATATACTTGATTGGATCCATCTTTGATGTCAATAGAGTAGTGTGAGTCAGCATATACTGTCTCAGTCGGCGAGCAGCCCATGCCAAAGCGCAACAAGTTTTATCGAGCAACGAGTATCGGGTCTCATAGTCGGTAAACTTTTTGCTAAGGTAGTAAATTGCATGCTCTTTTCGTCCAGACTCGTCATGCTGCCCCAACACATACCCCATTGAGTTGTCGAGTACTGTCAAGTATAAGATCATAGGTCTCCCTTCAACTGGTGGCATCAGGATAGGTGGCTCTTGGAGATACTCTTTGACCCTTTCGAAAGCGGCCTGGCATTCATCGTTCCAACATACCACTTGATCTTTCTTCAGTAGCTTGAAGATTGGCTCACAAGTAGCGGTTAGGTGCAAGATGAATCGGGCAATGTAGTTCAGTCGTCCCAGAAAGCCTCTGACTTCTTTCTCTGTTCTGGGAGCTGGCATCTCCTGTATAACCTTCACTTTTGAAGGATCCACTTGAATACCTTTGTCGCTCACAACGAAACCCAGTAGCTTACCAGATCTTACCCCGAAGGTGCACTTGTTCGGGTTTAATCTCAGCTTGTACAATTTCAACCTGTCAAATAGCTTCTGCAGATGGTCAAGGTGTTCTTCCTCAGTTTGGGATCTTGCAATCATATCGTCGACGTATACTTCAATCTCATGATGGATCATGTCATGAAACAAAGCAACCATGGCACGCTGATACGTTGCCCCGTCATTTTTTAATCCAAAAGGCATGACCTTGTAGCAAAAGGTACCCCATTGAGTAACAAAGGTTGTCTTCTCCATGTCTTCGGGAGCCATTTTAATCTGATTATAACCGGAGAAACCATCCATGAAGGAGAAAACCTTATGCTGAGCAGTATTGTCAACCAGAACGCCGATATGAGGTAGAGGGAAATCATCCTTGGGGCTCGCCCTATTCAAATCCCTGTAGTCAACACACATTCGAACCTTACCATCCTTCTTCGGTACAGGAACCACATTGGCCACCCACTGAGGGTAAGAAGTAACTGCTAGAAAACCGGCGTCAAACTGTTTCATAACCTCAGCCTTGATTTTCTCAGACATCTCTGGGCGCATTCGGCGGACCTTCTGTTTTATTGGAGGACAGTCTTCCTTGGTAGGCAGGCGATGAACCACGATATCAGTATCCAACCCAGGCATATCTTCATAAGACCAGGCAAAGATCTCAACATAGTCACGCAGCATCTGAATCAATCGTTGCTTCACACTAAGCTCCAGATTGGCACCTATCTTGACCTCTTTCTTGTCCTCGTCTGTACCCAGATTCACTGATTCCACCGGCTCTTCGTGCGGCTGAATAGCCCTCTCTTCTTGAAGTAACAGTCTTGCAAGTTCACCAGGCACTTCGCAATCATCTTCACCTTCGTCTTCGGATAAGTTGATCGGATTTTCAAAGTCATAACTGGAAGTAGCAGAGTCGTTACCAATGGGATCCAGAGTGGATGTAAACTGGGTAACAAAAGAAATAGGGATGAAGTCCTTTGCTGTCCAGTTGCTTGGTCCACCGTCGGTCGTAGGATAGATCCAGCTATCGAATTTAGAATCTTCTACATCGTCTTCAATGGCATTCACTCCCGAGTTGCTGATGAACACGGGAGGTCTTCCGATCCGTGCATTCTGAACAGCCCTTTGAGCTTCTTTCTCAACAACAGCCCGGGCATCTTTAAAGGAATCCATCTTCATAGGAGAATCTTCAGCAACAGTCTCAGCTGACGCCAGTGTTTGGGGAACCTCTTCAAAATGTTGAAACGGGGTCTCAATGAACTCCCCATCCATCTCTACATATCGGAAAGAGTTGAGGTGGCTCACCATGTACTCTTCCTCTCCTTGCACTGTCACAATCTTCCCTTTGACCGGGTACTTCAGTTTCTGGTGAAGCGTTGAGGTTACGGCCCCAGCTTTGTGGATCCATGGATGACCCAACAAACAAGAATAAGATGGCCGAATGTCCATCACATAGAATGTAGAGTTGAAAACCTGAGAGCCAACCTTGATCTGGATATCAACTTCTCCATGCACCATCCTCTTAGACCCATCAAAGGCCCTAACAACAATGTTACTTGGTTTCAGCTCCAAACCTTCACAGTCCAACCGGTCTAGAGCTTTCTTCGGCAAAACGTTCAATGAGGAACCAGTATCCACCAATACATGCGCAAGAGTAGTGCCCCTGCATTCAATGGAGACATGCAGGGCATCGTTGTGATTCTTCCCTTTAGCAGTCAAGTCGGTGTCAGAGAAACCCAACCCATTATCAGCAGTTAAATTGGCCACGCAATCTGTGAACTGATCAGCTGATGTCTCTTGTGACACGTGGGAAGTCTTCAAGAAGGTAATCAGGGCCTTGGCATGGGCCTCTGAGCACAGCAACAGTGACAACATAGAAATCTTGGACGGGGTTTGCCCCAGCTGTTCAACTACATTGTAGTCACTCTTTTTGATAATCTTCAGAATCTCTTCCATCTCTTGTCTAGAAGCTTCAACAATAATTGTCTTGGGTGCCTCCGTCTGGGCAGGCTCACTGGTGATCCCTTTTCCCCGAGCGTCAGATGACTCGGTGACAGGGGTGAGAATAGGAACTTGAACAGGAATAGCAGCAGGTACACTGGCAGGTGTAATAACAACGGGTTTTCGGGCAGTTGGCGGAGAGATATCTGGTGAGAAAAGTCTTCCGCTGCGGGTGACTTTAGCAGGTCCAACAATATTGCTGACGTCAGTATCAGCATCCAACTCTTGCTTAACTCCATGAAAATAAACATCAGCCCCATAATGCCAAGGGACAGCTTTATCAGAGGTATAGGGGATGGGCCCCATAACAGTGATGATCACAGGTGCGATTCTTAGAACAAATGTAATTCTAACAGGCTTCCTCGAGGGGGCCTTGGAAGAATTGTCGAAAATGGTGATAATGGAAACTTCTTCAGTATGGACTACGGGAACAACAGTCTTCTCAAACATAATTTCTTTACTATCCATCAGGTGTTGGACACCTGATTTCAAAAGTGGGCAACCGGTTGGTAGAACAGAACACATACGACAACCTTCGTCACATCCCGGAAATAAACCAGCTAGCAAAAGGTTCTTCTTCACAGTCATCAAAGGGGTAACAATATCATTCACAGAAACCACAAACGAGTCTTCGTCAATAGCATTCACTCCATGCTTGGGCATAGGAGCAGTCACAACATCGGGCCTTTCGGGCGCCTCGAACTCAATCTCCTTCGCATCGATCAAGTCTTGTATCTTATTCTTCAAAGTCCAACAATCATCTGTATTATGCCCCGGGCCATCAGAGTGATAAGCGCAGCGGGCATTAGGGTTATACTTCGGTGACGTTGTATTCGGATTCTTCGGGGCTTCCCTTGGAATCAACAGATTGGTCTTCAGCAATTGTGGCAGAATCTGAGATAAGGTCATGTTGAGACGGGTGAATTGCCTTCGAGGTCTCTCGTCCTTTTTTTGATTGTTGTGCTGAGGAGCACCAGCAGGTTTTGAAATTACAACCGCATTAACAGCTTGGCGGCGTTCAGGTCTACTTTGGCTTCTCGAACTGTAGACAACATTGGACTCTTTCTTAAAAGGCTTCTTCTCGGTGCTTGATGAGGCACCCTTCTGTATCTTACCAGCCTTAATACCAGCCTCAATCCTTTCACCGATCAAAATTAGCTCTGTAAACCCAGACGAAGAACTCCCAATCAGATGGTTGAAAAATGGACCAGACAAGGTCCCCAGAAACATATCCACAAGCTCTCGATCAGCCAAGGGTGGTTGTACTCTTCCGGCGAGGTCCCTCCACTTCTGAGCATAATCTTTGAAACCTTCTCCTGTTCCCATTGACATACCTTGGAGTTGGGTACGCGTAGGAGCGAGGTCGGAATTGTATTGATACTGCCTGTAGAAAGCAGTAGCCAAATCTTCCCAACTGTGGATACTGGCTCCCTCTAACTGATAAAACCACTCAAGCTGAGTCCCTGAGAGACTGTCTTGAAAGAAGTGGATCCATAAGTTCTTATCAGCGGTGTACGACTGAATCTTCCTTACATATGACCAGAGGTGCATCTTCAGACAAGAAACTCCGTCATACTTAGCAAAGGCTGGTGCCTTGAACTTGTGGGGAATCACCACCCCAGATGATAGACCCAAATCACCAAAATCCAGACCAGGCACTTTCTGAACTTCCATAGCACTCAACCGGTCTTCCAGTTGCTTGTACCTATCCTCGGCATGAGGATACTGGTCTTCATCGAAGTCCGTCTCGTTGTCGGAGACTACAGGGCTAGGAGCCCTCCTTTCTTCCTGACTATCTTTCCCTCCAGATGAGGTAGTCAAATCAACTTCATTCTGTAGCCTGTTTCCAAACCTGTGACCTGTGTTAAACAGGATTGTCCTCTTCTTCTTCTTCTTCTTCTCTTTCAGAATCAAGGTCTTCAGGTCTTGCTGACCCTTATCTAGATTCATGAACAGTTCTTGGAATTGGGCATTCTGGGCCTGGAGGGCCTTGATAGCTTGCTCAGTTGAAGGTTCAGCAGACATGATGAGTGCTGAAATAAACAACGAAGAAGATAAGAGACTTGTAACGGTACCTGTTATGAAGTGCATGGGATGAAATGTGTATGACATGATTTCAAAGACAATCGAGAGATTCAAATTTGTAAACCAGAAAGGAAACACACTTTATTAGATAAACTTTAAAATTCAAATTGTTCAACTGGTGCCATTAAGGCGTTACATGAAAGGAAATACTGAAAAGTAAATAAAAACTGGAAAGGAAATCATCAAAGGCCAATCAGTGCTCCCATGGTCTCTTCTTGTCGGTGTGGACATAGTCATTAAGAATACGCTCATTCTCCAGCTGTCTAGTCAACTTCTGGATCTTCTGCTCTTGCTCGTTGAACTTCTCTCGGTAAGAATCCTGTTCCTCCCTCAGCTGCATCCAAGACCTTTTCAGTGCCCCAATGTCAGTGGGCATATGAGGATGGAGGATGGTTGGAAGAACCCCTTCTTCATTAGCAACTTCAACAATGATAGGCCGGACGGCTTCATAAGGCATACCCAGCTTTTGGGCACGGATACGGACCCATCTGAGATATGGCTCCATTGGAAGAGAAGTCTTTGGGCGCAGCTCGTGTGGATCAGATTGGTGAACTCTATCCCAAGCCCTTATGAATCTACAACGTTGCTCGTCGCTATCCCCTTGAAAATCAAAGATGATACTAGGCATTAGCAGCTCATGAGGTCCTTCTCTTCGGGCTCTCCCAAACTGACGTAAGGCTAAGCACGGATTGTAAGAAATTCCCCCACAGGTTCCTATCAGTGGAACATTGGGGTACTCCTCACAACGATCAATGATAGTCACCTCGTCCATACCCTTGAGAGTCCAGATGATGTCATTATGAGATAGAGACATAACCCTATAAGCCCAGCCCATTCCTTCTTTGTTCTTCAATACTGACTTGGGGAGGTGCGAAATAAACCACCTCGACAATAATGGAGCACAACACATCAAGGTTCCCCGCTTTCGGGCAGTACAGGCATAGAGCTGATGAAGGATGTCACCCAAGAGAGTGGGCACAGGATTACGAGAGATGAAGATTTTCACCGCATTCACATCAACAAAGGAGTTAGGATTCGGAAACAATACCAAGCCATATATCAAAAGAGCCAGAATATCCTCGAATGCCTTGAAGTCTAGACTATCCCATAAATAGTTAGCCTTACCAACCAAGAACTTAGTCAGAAATCCCTTTGCTCCACTTCTAGTCTCCCAATTAGCCATTACCTCTTCCTTTGTCATATGAAGGGCTACAGCAATCTCTTCGGGCCTAAGAATATTTTCCCAACCAGTAAACGGGCCAGCTCCAGAACAGAGATGCCGAGCAGCTCAGAGAACTCTTCTAGGGTGGGAACCAACTGGTAGTCCTGAAAAGTAAAGCAATGGTACAGCGGACCATAGAACTGGACTAGGACACTCATCATCTGCTCGTCCAATTTGGAGGTGACCAAACTGAGAAGGCAACCATGCCTCCTGAGGAAGGAAGTAGTATCAGGCATCTTTGCAACCAAATCTTTAAGCAAGGTGGGAACCTGGACAAAGTTGATCCGGATGGTATTTCTACGCATGGGCATCATGATGACCTACAAAACAGAACAAAGGTGAATCCCTCCTGTCTTTGAAATAGGTTAGTCCAATGCAAGATTTATGCAATGTTATGATGTCATGATGGAAAGCACACCACAAGTATCCACAAATAGCAAACATGGTAAAGGCACACAAGTCACACAGAGAGCCCTTAGATTTCAGGCTGGCAAGGAGATTAAGTACTACCCTCTTTCAGTTCAGTTGGTTTAAACCTGTCCTAAAAATAGTAACCGGGTTCTAGAGGATCTCAATATCACTGACTACCCTCAATCAGTCATAATTTCAGTTTAGCAACCTTTTCTTGCGGCCGGAATCATCGCGAGAGTTTAGTCTCAATGAGTGTAGCATACTGCTACTGTTCTATGGCCAAGTTGGTCAATTCAAAGGTTCTAAGGTCAGTTGGTGCTTAATGATCCCTTAGATGATCCATATTCTCCTTGTTCCAACACAAGGGATATGGGTACAATCTAAAGTGCACACCAACGTAGCTACTGCTTTAACTGTATTGGTCTACGCTGTACAGTTCCCTCACAGTTTATTGCTACTTACCTAAAGGGTATCCCTCAGATCCGGGTTAGGATCTATAGTAACTCTGATACAAGCCCACAAATATAAAGCATGCAAAGCAAACAATTGAAAACACAATGATCAAAATTTAGATTTTATTTGGATTTAAATTGATTTAAAATGAATTAATTCAATAAAAATAAAATAAAATAGAAAAATTAATAAATGGACACAAGACTGAAGATAGGACACATGTGTAGTGTTACAAGATCAAATCAAGTGGAAAAAAGTGGGCCCCTTTGACAAAATTTGAAGTTTTGGGGATAGTTGACTTTTGGCAATTTTGGAAAAATGCCCAACTTCAACAATGCATAACTTCTTCAATTTTGAACTTTTGGAAGTGTTCTTGGACTTTTTAGAAATATTGAGATGTCCTCTAACCAACCATTTTGGTATCATCTAATTTTGATATTCTATGCTCAAGTTATAAGCTTTGGTAAAAAAGGTGTTTTTGTTGACTTTCAAAAATGACCTATAATGTCCAAATTTGTAACTTTTTGTGAGTGCATTTCTTGATCTTGGGGTGTGAATATGGATTGTAGGAAATTGCATCCTATTAAAAATGAGCTTTGGATGGGTCATTTATCATAAAGTATGAGAAAGTTATGCTTGGTCAAAGTTGAGTTGACTTTTCCTACAAAACCCTAATTTAGCAACTTTTGAATCTTGATGAATTTTGAGCAATCCTTGATGAATCATGATCAACCCTTGATCAAATGATGAATTATTTTTCAAAATTAGAATGTTGACAAAAAATCTTAAGGTTTGACTGTTCATAGGTCACAGTTGACTTTTGCCCTAACACAGTCGATTTTTGGACTTCTTGAGCAATTGACTGACCAAACTTCCTCTGCAAGGATTGAAATTTGACATGGATGAACTTGATACCATATTAGGAAATTGGGGAGCACTTTAGGTCATTTTGATGTGAGGACCTTGATGCAACACAAAACCCTAATTTGAGGTTGACTGCCTTAGGAGATGATTTAACTGTCCAACTCTTGAGCAATCTTGAGCAACTTGGAGATTCTTCTTGCAATGTCTTGAGAAATATGGGAGGGCAAATTTTGGGGTACAACAACAGCACATCAAGGTTCCCCGCTTTTGAGCAGTACGGGCATAAAGCTGATGAAGAATGTCACCCAAGAGAGTGGGTACAGGATTACGAGAGATGAAGATTTTTATCGCATTCACATCAACAAAGGAGTCAGAGTTCGAAAACAATACCAAGCCATATATCAAAAGAGCCAAAATATCTTTGAATTCCTGGAGGTCTAGACTATCCCAGAAATGATTAGCCTTACTGTGATACGATGGGAGAACTGACTTGGGTTTTGCGTTTGTTTTCGCACTTGTTCGGTTTAGCAAGAGTCGCCACCGACTTTTTATTTTATCCTAAGGAAAGGTCAAAAAGCACAGGAAAGACCTTTGAGATGTTTTCTTGGGTTCGGGGAGTAAATTATGAAAAGGGAAGGTGCTAGAACCCTTTTCATCCATGGTTATCCATGGGCTCTTAGTTACTTGTTTTAGATCACTTGCCTTTGCTTTTCAATTGTTTGAAATGGTGCTTTGTGTGTGTGGTTTTGAAAATGTTTTGAAAAAGATGCCTTGTCTAGGCAACCATTGTAATGACTCTTGTTTGAGTATATGCAAAGGTGTGTGTCTTTTTGAAAAGATGTTTCAAGGTTTTTGAAAGTTTGTTTTGAAATTGTGTGGAGATGTGTGTTTGAAAAATGGCAAGGATATTTTTGCAAGTTTGATCAAGTAACCAAGAGCTATCTACCCTAAATTTCTCAAAGATCTTTCTCATGTTTTAACCTTTTTAACAGTGTTGTTTCACCATTGTATTTGGTGAACAACCTTGTGTTAGGATGTTAACGGGACGGGTGCGGGTCATCGTATACAATCATTGAAGGCAACTTGTGAGACGCTCTAGCAATTTTGTAAGGGACGAGATCGTTTTATCGAAGGCAATATCGAGGGTCATCGAGGGACTACGATCTTTGTTTATCGAAGGGACATTTGCTAGAGTGTCTCATACTCGAGGGACATGATTGCATTTTTCCGAGGCAACAAGCGAGGTTACCCTAGAGGTGCAAGTGTGAATTGTGTATTGATTTTCATGCATTTATCTTGGTGTTAGGTTATCTAGCAGTTGATTTTGAATCTTCGCATACAAACCCTAATTACTATACAGTATATGAAAAGCGATAAATTGCGGGAATTTGAAGTCTAAGCTATTACAAATAAGTATCCGGGGATGGGGGTACAAATGTTTACAAATGGGGATGAGTCTTGTCAGAATAGTAGTGTCCAAATATTGTGTTACAAACAAATCGAATCGTCGCATTCTCAATATAAAAATATAGCAAGGTATAAGAATAAAAGAGAATCAAAAAGTATTGTATGATGCATATGATTATTTACCAATGATTAAAATGTTAACCTAATGCCAATTAAGTATTTTTATTATTTTTGTATTTTTGTTAGTGTTATATAAACAAAAAAAAGGTTTTAAAGAGAAAACTATTTAACTTAGAAAAATTCTATTTTTTATGTACTTTTGTTAATGTTTTACATAAAAGGTTTAACTAAACAAAAAAAGGTTTTAACACAAGAAAATTATTTAAACTTAATAAACCTAATATTTATGTATTTCAAGTGTGATAAAAAGTACTGTTAATAAAATTTTAATATGAAAAATTAATATATTATTTTTATTTAACAAGAAAGAATTAGGAATTAAGTTAAAAAGGGAAATAAAGTGATAATAAAAAAAGGTATTAGTTTGTATGTAAAAAAAAGTTAAATGGGCTTTGAAGAACATGTTGGGCCCAAAATAAAATTAAAAGGGGACAATAGGGGGGTGTAGCGCCAGAATTGAAATTGGGCTTAAGGGTTTTGTGCGTGGAGCAGGCCCAAATGGATTTTGACAAAGTTTTTGTTAGGGTTTCAGTTCGCTTATCTCAGAATTAGGTTTTCTTGGTTTGGAACGGCGCCGCTCTCCATCTTCTTCTTCGCCTCTTCATCCTTCTCGATCAGAACCACTGATGTCTTCCATGCCTGGGTACTGGACGCCACCTCCAATCTCTCCTCTCTTCACGGTTGCTCAAGGTGATGATTCGAAAAGGGTAACGATTTTCTCTTCAAATGCGTTTTAGGGTTTTTTGTTCTTTGTATGATTAAAATTTTACATGTTCTGATCTTTGTGTCATTTTGTGTTTATGATACGAGATTGTAGAAAAAGGAAGGAGGAGAACGATACCTTGGGGTTTTGCTTTGGGAGAGGAGATGGAGGGTTTGGACGGCGGCGCTTCTCAGGTGGCCAAGGCGGGGAGGCTGTGATGGTGATGCTAACTTCCTGGTATTTGTATCTTTCTCATTCGTTTTGTGATGAAAATGTTTCTGAAAACCCTAGGATATTTCACTTCTGCATCTTCTCCTCCCTTTGGATTTTGTTGACTTTTTCAATGATGATGATATTATTTCTGGTATGCTTTTGCTTCTGAGAGTGTTATTGTTAAGTTGATTTGTGGTTTGAAGTTTCTGTAATGAACTCTTGTTCTGAGATTCTTTGTTTACTAGCTTCTGACTTTCTTCCTCTCTGAATGCTTGCTTTGTTCTGATGGTGAGCTTTGTTCTGGTTTGGATTTGTTGACTCTTTCTGATGCCTTTCGATGATGAATTAGTTCTGAGATTCTGCTATTGTTGTTCTTTTCACCTCTAACTCTTTCCTCTCTTTTGGGCTTGGCTGGTTTTGCCTATGATGAACCCAGTTCTGAGGCGCTTGTTAGTGTTGTTTTGATACTTGGACTTGCTTGAGTTTTGTTGGATTGAAGGCAAGTTGTTGAGTTTTGGCTTGAGTGACTTGTTGGGTTTGCTTTAGGCAGGCTACTGATTACAGGCTTCAAGGCTTCTAGAGGTTTGCTATGCTTGTTATGCTTGGCTTGAGGCAGGCTTGTTGTGCAGGCAGGCTTCTGGATACTGAGTTTGTTCAGGTTTTAGGTAGGCTGGAGCTTATGCAGGCTTGGAGGAAAACAGGCCTCAAGGCTTGCTTTTTGGTTACAGGCTTGTTGATATTTTTGTTGTTTTGGAGGTTTTATGCAGGTTGTATGTTTGTGTAGTTTTTGACAGGCTTGAAACAGGTTTGGAGATTTGTTTCTGTTTTTTTTGTAACTGGTACAGGCAGGCCTGAAGGTTCTAACAGGTTTGTGAGTTTTGCTTGCTTGAAGGCAGGTTTGGAACTGAACAAGCTTTTAGGCTTGTTGTTCAGGCAGGCTTGAGGTTTTATGCAGGTTTGAAACTGAACAAGCTTTTTTTTGGCTTGTTGTTCAGGCAGGCTTGAGGTTTTATGCAGGTTTTGGTGTTTACAATTTTTGTGGTTTCCTCTTTTTTTTTCTCCTCCTGTTCTATCTTTTTGTGTTCTATATTTTGTGTTCTATTTATCTATCTTCTAAGCCTGCCCAAAAACTGTAAGCCTGCTTACTTTACTTCTCTTTCTCTCTCTCTCCAGAAAAGCATATTTTATTGCTTAGAATATCTTTTGTTCTGAAAAGGTTGTGGCTAGAAAATGATGAAAAAGTGCTTTTACAAGCTTGCTTGCAATTTGATTTTCCTCTACATATTTTCTTATCTTCCATATTTTATGCATTGCCTTTTGTGTACTTGTATGCAGCTTTTTCTGTTTTAGTTGACAGTTTGACAGCTTCTTTGACAGCTTCTTTGACAGTTTTGAACTTGTGACTTAGTTTGCTTAGTTTGAAACTTATTCATCTTAGTTTGTCATTGCAATTTGGTTTGGCATTTCAGTAGCTTGTTCAGTTTGACATTGCAATTTGTTTGGATTTGTGCAGCTTGGTGAATTTTATATGCTTGCAAACATTTAATTTTACTTTTCCTCTTTGTGAACCAAGAAGAGAAATCTTCTTGCGATTTGCAAAGAGGACGAGCAAAATATGATGAAAACCCAAAATAATCTGATTCCGGCCAACAACCTTTAATGATGAACTTTTATTTATCTGTCTGAGAATGCCTTTTTTAATTCATCTGTACTGATTTCTTTTTCTTTCTTTGCAGGTAAATACCAGTTGGGGCAAGGGAAGCAGCAGTAGAAGATGAAGACTTCAAGAGGCTTAGAAGATAGTTTTATTTTATTTTTAATCATTGTAATAAACATTATCGTAAATACTGTAAATAAATTTACTGTATTCAAATAACACTTGTAACAACAATTGAAAATGAATAAAAAATCTTTTGTCAGATAATTCTTTATTTCTTCTGCATTTGTTTATTTAATTATTTAAATTTCTTGAATTATAATAATTGGAAATGCATCCCAATAATTGTAACTCAGATAATATAAATAATCAACAAACGTCGCAGTCTCACAGCCTCGCATTAACCAACAATAAGCCCGACATTCCAAATAGCCATATGTATTGCACAGTTAAACAAAAAAACATCCATACGCCTTTTACCTCACTGATCAAACTAAAACTTCAAACTTTCAATCAGAAGCCTCAGCTTTTATCCCATATGTTTAGGCTTTGAGAAATAAACGGCAATCTTGAACAAGCATCAAAGCAGTGTGACAGTCAAATGAAATGTTGTGGATTCCAATTCTTTTGAGAACGCGCGTGCAAACCCTAATTATGGATTTATTGTCAAAGAAACGTCTGCTTGATCAAACCCTGAGCCAAACTCAACCAAATCAATAGAAACCCTAATAATCTGCTTGGACTGATTCAAAACCAATGGAAACCCTAATTTTGGATAGACTGATAAGAAAAGTCTGTTTGACAGATTCTTGAGCCAATTTGAAAAATCAGGAAAAGCCCGGAGCTGTGATTTCTTGTGAAAAAGAAGAGGGAAAATTTTGGGGTACAACAGTTGCCCCTGTTCAATCTTCTTGAACCTGAAGAGTTAGATCGGCAAGTTTGCCGTTCGCGACTAGAAGGTAAAAGGAGATTGGACACTAGAGTGCCCAAAAAATTTGCACTCGTCAAAGCGTAGTTTGAGGGAATGGGCTTAAAGATGCCATTTGGAGATGGGCTTAAAGATGCCATCTGGAGATGTGACAGAATCTTGTCGGGGGATGGGCTTAGAGATGCCATCTGGAAATTGTTGGTAGGAGGATGGGCTTATAGATGCCATCTGAAGGTGATTGTATGAACTGTATGTCGTTGGTGAGTGGGTGAGTATCAGAAAGGTATCCATGTTTGGAACATCTCTGAACTGGGGATCTAAATAAGCAATGAATTGACATCCATGTTTGGAATCATCCGTAAACTGTTTTCAGTAGTTGAGGAGTTGAATAAGCAATAGATCGGCATCCATGTTGGGAAACATCCGTAAACTGTTTTCAAAAGTCTTGGAATCTGAACAAGCGATAGGTTAACACCCGTATCTGGAGAACCCGTAAACTGTTTTCAGAGGTCTTGGAATCTAAACAAGCGATAGGTTAACATCCGTATCTGGAGAACCCGTAAACTGTTTTCAGAGGTCTTGGAATTGAGAAGGAACCGGTGTAGGGTTGCCTGATGATGAGCCCGTGTAAAACTGCATCTTGGAAAGAAGGAACCTGTGTAGGGTTGCCTAATGATGAGTCCGTGTAAAACTGCATCTGGAATTTGAGAAGGAACTGGTGTAGGGTTGCCTAATGATGAGTCCGTGTAAAACTGCATCTTGGAAAGAAGGAACCTGTGTAGGGTTGCCTAATGATGAGTCCGTGTAAAACTGCATCTGGAATTTGAGAAGAAACCGGTGTAGGGTTGCCTAATGATGAGTCCGTGTAAAACTGCATCTGGAATTTGAGAAGGAACCGGTGTAGGGTTGCCTAATGATGATCAAGTAGATAGTTGTCCTGGTTTGTTACAGATGTTAATCCTTTTGCTGAAAAAGGTAAATTGTTAGTTGAAACACAAAGTTATGTTGCATGAAATGTATGATGCAATGAACTGTATTTCATCAATGTTTATGATATATGAATGTCATGGTTATGTATGCAAGCTGAATAGCCGTCTTGCTGAGGAAGATAAAATCCGGATAGCTGGAGATAATGGATTCTTTGACTGCTGCCGGGGAAAGTGAATCCTTGACAGCTGAGAAATCCTTGTTGACTGCTGACTGCTTGGGGAACAAGGAAAGCTTTGAAAATCTCTACTGGGAAGCTTAAAACCTGGAAGGCTTATGCTGGAAAAAATGGGACTGAAAATCTTCAATCTGTTAGGAAGTATCTCTGTGGGGAGAATGATCATTATTCTGAATGAGTGACAGAATGGAAACCGTGTCTGGAGCGTATCTGGACTGTATCTGTAGTTGAGGTTCGTATGAGAAGCAGAATGACTTCCGTGTCTGGAGTGTATCTGAAACTGTAACTGGGATCTGAATGAGTGACGAAATGGCTACCGTGTCTGGAGCGTATCTGGACTGTATCTTGGAGTTGAGATCTGTATGAGTAGCAGAATGACTTCCGTATCTGGAGTGTATCTGAAACTGTAACTGGGATCTGAATGAGTGACAGAATGGCTACCGTGTCTGGAGCGTATCTGGACTGTATCTTGGAGTTGAGATCTGTATGAGTAGCAGAATGACTTTCGTATCTGGAGTGTATCTGAAACTGTAACTGGGATCTGAATGAGTGACAGAATGGCAACCGTGTCTGGAGCGTATCTGAAACTGAATCTTGGAGTTGAGATCTGTATGAGTAGCAGAATGACTTCCGTATCTGGAGTGTATCTGAAACTGTAACTGGGATCTGAAAGAGTGACAGAATGGCAACCGTGTCTGGAGCGTATCTGAAATGTATCTTGGAGTTGAGTTTTGTATGAGTAGCAGAATGACTTCCGTATCTGGAGTGTATCTGAAACTGTAACTGGGATCTGAATGAGTGACAGAATGGCTACCGTGTCTGGAGCGTATCTGGACTGTATCTTGGAGTTGAGATTTGTATGAGTAGCAGAATGACTTCCGTATCTGGAGTGTATCTGAAACTGTAACTGGGATCTGAATGAGTGACAGAATGGCAACCGTGTCTGGAGCGTATCTGGACTGTATCTTCCAACAGGTGATGAAGGAATTTTTGATGTTGATCGTAACTTCTAGCAGGTGATGAAGGAAATTTTGAATGACCTTGAGTTCCAACAGGTGATGAAGGAATTTTTGATGTTGATCGTAACTTCCAGCAGGTGATGAAGGAAATTTTGAACGACCTTGAGTTCCAACAGGTGATGAAGGAATTTTTGATGTTGATCGTAACTTCCAGCAGGTGATGAAGGAAATTTTTGAACGACCTTGAGATTGACATTCAAATGCTCCAAGTGATGATGAGAGAGACTTGCCCCAAGTTATCCTGCAATTGAGTGATTTCTTGAAGTCTTGACTGGACTGCCCAGGTTAACTTTGAAAGATTTGTTGAAACCTTGACTGGACTGCCTCAGGTTAAATGGACTTTGAAAGATTTGTTGAAATCTTGACTGGACTGCCTCAGATTTGTTGGACAATACCAAACCAAGTCTCTTTTTGTTGACGGGAGATTTTTTGCAATGGGAGTTTCATCCCACTTGAAGTGATTTTACTCACCGAGAGAGCTTTCGTTCCTCCGAACATTCACTATATGAATTTATTCGCTGTTAAACAAGTAAACCATGTGCAAACAACGACATTCAAATAATGAAAAGTTTATGCCTGTCTCGAAGTTTTGAAAAATGCGTTTTTTAGCAGAAAACTTTTTATAAGACAAATTCAACACAAGATTTTAGGGCAAAGCCTTACAGGAGTCAGGATACCTTTTGTAACAGTATGCTTTCGAACTAACCCATGCTTCAATTAGGACTTTTGAAGGGTTGTAATGTGGCTTGGTTCACGGTTTAAGAAACAAAGGATAAAGGCTCAAAGTATATTTGTTCCCACCCGCTCTTCGTGATGTTCTTCAATCCTAAACTCAGTTAATTGTGCATTTGAACTCCAAATGAGTCTGGAACGACGTTTTTGGTGATGGTTCTGACAAGTTGGATTTTGGAAGGCAGTCATCATCTTTTTTTTTTGCAACATTTTTCATGTTTATTGAGGGTTTATAATGACCTCTTTCTTTTGATTCGTTATCCCTAACTTTTGCCTGACTGTTCCTGTTTTCGAGATTACAGTCAGCGGGATGCCCCAGCTTTCTTAAGCCTCCTTTGTAGGTTTTGGCTCAATGGGCTTTTCTCTTTTGAGAGATAATGACTGCCTGTGAGGTAAGGAACCATCACTGTCTTTTGGTTCCAAAGGAATGTTTTTTTTTTGATGTCATTCGTTGTATTACGAACTGAGAGTTTGCGACTTCAATGCGCATCTCTCTTTGAATTAACTGAGAGACTATCCTGCCCCAGGTTTAAATCAAAGGTTTCAATTTGTTTAGAACAGAAAACTCCTACTTCTTTGGCTCGAAGGGGTTGACTAGGGATTATCTTCCTTATAACTCCAGTGTTTAGGATTTGAAAGAAACGCCTGTACATCGTCAGCAAGGTCTGTTCAAAAGCATACTGTATGAGATTACGGTATTGTTTCGTCATCCTCCCTCTAAAGGCTTGTAGCTTTTTATCAAGAGTTAAATATCATAAAGAAAGCATAAGAATAGTGAAAACGAATGGATGAATTCAAGACAAACATATGCAATGCATTAATGAAACAAAGTTTGACATCAACAGATAATTGTTTGAATTACAAAAGAAATTACAACTTGAAAATTCAAATGGAACAAAAGTCTCTCAGTTCGAGCTTTGTCATTTCAAATGGAAAACCCTTAACGGAAGATTTTCATCTCGCCATCCGGCATGAATTTCAACACCCCGTTGTCAATCAAGTCTTGGATCTTGTTCTTCAAAGCCCAACAGTCATCGGTGTCATGTCCAGGACTATAGGAGTGGTATACACAAAATGCGTCAGGGTGATAGCTAGGAGCAGAGGTATTGGGCTTCCGAATAGGATCCCTTAAAGCAGTCAGATTGACCTCCAACAAGCGTTCCAGTATTAGAGATGAGGGTATGTCAGTCTCAGTGAACTGTCTTCCAGACGTATTTTGCTTACGCTGATTACCCCGTTGACGCTGACGAGGTTGTTGATGGGCTTGTGACCCTGAAGCAAGTAGAGGAGCTTTTCCCTTGTCTTCTTGTCTCAAAGGGGATTGAATGATGACTTGATCTTCAACCTTAGATGTTTCCCCCACTTGGTTGTCCCGAAGAAGTTTGTTGACGAGAACCCTGAGCTCCTCTTGTCTTTGAGCCAAGTCCTGGATGAGAGCCATCTGGCCCACCAGTTGTCCCATCATCTGGATCCTCATTGCGGTTAGCTCAAACTGTAGTTCTTCCAACTGATCACTCCTGTCATTGCTTGAATTCCCCAAGACCATGCCCCTTGTGAGGAGAGCTTTCACTTCTTCTTGCCCCCGGGACAGGTTCAAGAACATTTCTTGAAGTTGAGCATTTTGATCCTGGATATCTTTGACAGTCCTCTCTAGAGCCATCTCTACTGAAATAAACAGTAGGAGAATAAGGAAACCTGAAAAGGAAAAACTGTTATGATGCAATGCATGATATGTGGATGTAATGTTTTCAAGGATCTCTTGGGGTAAACACAAGAAAATGTTATAGATTGAACTTTGATCAACATCTTTGATTGGAGAACTTTGTATCGTTGGATGTCTTTCCACGAGAATCAAGCTCACCATGTCAAGTGGGTCATAGCCCCCGATTCAAGTTGTTGCGCTTGATCTTTGATGGCATTTGTTTAGAGGAGAACCCTCTTGCCCTCTGGTAGACGTCTGATTCAACGTGACCCTGCATCAAAAGACCCTCGAGATCCTTGAAATGGTTATTGAAAATGCTATGGTATGATGTTATGATGTTATGTACATGTATGAAAAAGTAAGCAAGTGTATATACAGACAATCATATTCACACAGAACAAACAAGTCCTTAGGTTTAGGCTTGCATTGGGTTTGTCGGTAAGTACCCTCTTGAAGTTAGTTGGCTCATCCTGTCCTAAAATAGAAACCGGGTTCTAAGGAGCTCAGTATCATTGGACTATTTTCTGTGTTCATTGTTTTGGTTTAGCCACTTAACTGGCGACCAAAATATCCCAAGAAAATAATCCTCAATGAGTGTAGTATCTAGTATCTACCAACTTCGGACTGCACCAAAGTCGGTCATCTCACTACCCCTAAAAAGGCCAAGATGGTCAAGTAAGGTTCTAAGAGTTCGTTAGTGCTTCGTGACATTGCTCAGCGGCCCCGTATTCTCCTTGACTACTCAAGGGCTACCGGTACTCACAAATATGTCACACTAACATAGCTACTGTTTCAACCATGTCGGTATACCCCGCACAGTTCCCTCACAGTTTATTGCTATTTACCTAAAAAGGTACCCCCAAATCCGGGTGTAGGATTTATAGCAAACCCAAACAAGGAACCCAAAAAGTAAAGCAATCAAAGCAATCAAAGCAAGCATATAAAGGTGATCTAAAACCCTAAGGTAACCCCACTTTTAGAAATAATCCCCAGCAGAGTCTCCAGTTCTGTGATACGGTGGGAGAACTGACTTGGGTTTTGCGTTTGTTTTTGCACTTGTTCGGTTTAGCAAGAGTCGCCACCGACTTTTTATTTTATCCTAAGGAAAGGTCAAAAAGCACAGGAAAGACCTTTGAGATGTTTTCTTGGGTTCGGGGAGTAGATTATGAAAAGGGAAGGTGCTAGCACCCTTTTCATCCATGGTTATCCATGGGCTCTTAGTTACTTGTTTTAGATCACTTGCCTTTGCTTTTCAATTGTTTGAAATGGTGCTTTGTGTGTGTGGTTTTGAAAATGTTTTGAAAAAGATGCCTTGTCTAGGCAACCATTGTAATGACTCTTGTTTGAGTATATGCAAAGGTGTGTGTCTTTTTGAAAAGATGTTTCAAGGTTTTTGAAAGTTTGTTTTGAAATTGTGTGGAGATGTGTGTTTGAAAAATGGCAAGGATATTTTTGCAAGTTTGATCAAGTAACCAAGAGCTATCTACCCTAAATTTCTCAAAGATCTTTCTCATGTTTTAACCTTTTTAACAATGTTGTTTCACCATTGTATTTGGTGAACAACCTTGTGTTAGGATGTTAACGGGACGGGCGCGGGTCATCGTATACAATCATTGAAGGCAACTTGTGAGACGCTCTAGCAATTTTGTAAGGGACGAGATCGTTTTATCGAAGGCAACATTGAGGGTCATCGAGGGACTACGATCTTTGTTTATCGAAGGGACATTTGCTAGAGTGTCTCATACTCGAGGGACATGATTGCACTTTTCCGAGGCAACAAGCGAGGTTACCCTAGAGGTGCAAGTGTGAATTGTGTATTGATTTTCATGCATTTATCTTGGTGTTAGGTTATCTAGCGGTTGATTTTGAATCTTCGCATACAAACCCTAATTACTATACAATATATAAAAAGCGATAAATTGCGGGAATTTGAAGTCTAAGCTATTACAAATAAGTATCCGAGGATGGGGGTACAAATGTTTACAAATGGGGATGAGTCTTGTCAGAATAGTAGTGTCCAAATATTGTGTTACAACCAAATCGAATCGTCGCATTCTCAATATAAAAATATAGCAAGGTATAAGAATAAAAGAGAATCAAAAAGTATTGTATGATGCATATGATTATTTACCAATGATTAAAATGTTAACCTAATGCCAATTAAGTATTTTTATTATTTTTGTATTTTTGTTAGTGTTATATAAACAAAAAAAGGTTTTAAAGAGAAAACTATTTAACATAGAAAAATTCTATTTTTTATGTACTTTTGTTAATGTTTTACATAAAAGGTTTAATTAAACAAAAAAAAGGTTTTAACACAAGAAAATTATTTAAACTTAATAAACCTAATATTTATGTATTTCAAGTGTGATAAAAAGTACTGTTAATAAAATTTTAATATGAAAAATTAATATATTATTTTTATTTAACAAGAAAGAATTAGGAATTAAGTTAAAAAGGGAAATAAAGTGATAATAAAAAAAGGTATTAGTTTGTATGTAAAAAAAAAGTTAAATGGGCTTTGAAGAACATGTTGGGCCCAAAATAAAATTAAAAGGGGACAATAGGGGGGTGTAGCGCCAGAATTGAAATTGGGCTTAAGGGTTTTGTGCGTGGAGCAGGCCCAAATGGATTTTGACAAAGTTTTTGTTAGGGTTTCAGTTCGCTTATCTCAGAATTAGGTTTGCTTGGTTTGGAACGGCGCCGCTCTCCATCTTCTTCTTCGCCTCTTCATCCTTCTCGATCAGAACCACGGATGCCTTCCATGCCTGGCTACTGGACGCCACCTCCAATCTCTCCTCTCTTCACAGTTTCTCAAGGCGATGATTCGAAATGGGTAACGATTTTCTCTTCAAATGCGTTTTAGGGTTTTTTGTTCTTTGCATGATTAAAATTTTACATGTTCTGATCTTTGTGTCATTTTGTGTTTATGATACGAGATTGTAGAAAAAGGAAGGAGGAGAACGATACCTTGGGGTTTTGCTTTGGGAGAGGAGACTGAGGGTTTGGACGGCGGCGCTTCTCAGGTGGCCAAGGCGGGGAGGCTGTGATGGTGATGCTAGCTTCCTGGTATTTGTATCTTTCTCCTTCGTTTTGTGATGAAAATGTTTCTGAAAACCCTAGGATATTTCACTTCTGCATCTTCTCCTCCCTTTGGATTTTGTTGACTTTTTCAATGATGATGATCTTATTTCTGGTATGCTTTTGCTTCTGAGAGTGTTATTGTTAAGTTGATTTGTGGTTTCAAGTTTCTGTAATGAACTCTTGTTCTGAGATTCTTTGTTTACTAGCTTCTGACTTTCTTCCTCTCTGAATGCTTGCTTTGTTCTGATGGTGAGCTTTGTTCTGGTTTGGATTTGTTGACTCTTTCTGATACCTTTCGATAATGAATTAGTTCTGAGATTCTTCTATTGTTGTTCTTTTCACCTCTAACTCTTTCCTCTCTTTTGGGCTTGGCTGGTTTTGCCTATGATGAACCCAGTTCTGAGGCGCTTGTTAGTGTTGTTTTGATACTTGGACTTGCTTGAGTTTTGTTGGATTAAAGGCAAGTTGCTGAGTTTTGGCTTGAGTGACTTGTTGGGTTTGCTTTAGGCAGGCTACTGATTACAGGCTTCAAGGCTTCTAGAGGTTTGATATGCTTGTTATGCTTGGCTTGAGGCAGGCTTGTTGTGCAGGCAGGCTTCTGGATACTGAGTTTGTTCAGGTTTTAGGTAGGCTGGAGCTTATGCAGGCTTGGAGGAAAACAGGCCTCAAGGCTTGCTTTTTGGTTACAGGCTTGTTGATATTTTTGTTGTTTTGGAGGTTTTATGCAGGTTGTATGTTTGTGTAGTTTTTGACAGGCTTGAAACAGGTTTGGAGATTTGTTTCTGTTTTTTTTGTAACTGGTACAGGCAGGCCTGAAGGTTCTAACAGGTTTGTGAGTTTTGCTTGCTTGAAGGCAGGTTTGGAACTGAACAAGCTTTTAGGCTTGTTGTTCAGGCAGGCTTGAGGTTTTATGCAGGTTTGAAACTGAACAAGCTTTTTTTTGGCTTGTTGTTCAGGCAGGCTTGAGGTTTTATGCAGGTTTTGGTGTTTACAGTTTTTGTGGTTTCCTCTTTTTTTTTCTCCTCCTGTTCTATCTTTTTGTGTTCTATATTTTGTGTTCTATTTATCTATCTTCTAAGCCTGCCCAAAAACTGTAAGCCTGCTTACTTTACTTCTCTTTCTCTCTCTCCAGAAAAGCATATTTTATTGCTTAGAATATCTTTTGTTCTGAAAAGGTTGTGGCTAGAAAATGATGAAAAAGTGCTTTTACAAGCTTGCTTGCAATTTGATTTTCCTCTGCATATTTTCTTATCTTCCAGATTTTATGCATTGCCTTTTGTGTACTTGTATGCAGCTTTTTCTGTTTTAGTTGACAGTTTGACAGCTTCTTTGACAGTTTTGAACTTGTGACTTAGTTTGCTTAGTTTGAAACTTATTCAGCTTAGTTTGTCATTGCAATTTGGTTTGGCATTTCAGTAGCTTGTTCAGTTTGACATTGCAATTTGTTTGGATTTGTGCAGCTTGGTGAATTTTATATGCTTGCAAACATTTAATTTTACTTTTCCTCTTTGTGAACCAAGAAGAGAAATCTTCTTGCGATTTGCAAAGAGGACGAGCAAAATATGATGAAAACCCAAAATAATCTGATTCCGGCCAACAACCTTTAATGATGAACTTTTATTTATCTGTCTGAGAATGCCTTTTTTAATTCATCTGTACTGATTTCTTTTTCTGTCTTTGCAGGTAAATACCAGTTGGGGCAAGGGAAGCAGCAGTAGAAGATGAAGACTTCAAGAGGCTTAGAAGATAGTTTTATTTTATTTTTAATCATTGTAATAAACATTATCGTAAATACTGTAAATAAATTTACTGTATTCAAATAACACTTGTAACAACAATTGAAAATGAATAAAAAATCTTTTGTCAGATAATTCTTTATTTCTTCTGCATTTGTTTATTTAATTATTTAAATTTCTTGAATTATAATAATTGGAAATGCATCCCAATAATTGTAACTCAGATAATATAAATAATCAACAAACGTCGCAGTCTCACAGCCTCGCATTAACCAACAATAAGCCCGACATTCCAAATAGCCATATGTATTGCACAGTTAAACAAACAAACGTCCATACGCCTTTTACCTCACTGATCAAACTAAAACTTCAAACTTTCAATCAGAAGCCTCAGCTTTTATCCCATATGTTTAGGCTTTGAGAAATAAACGGCAATCTTGAACAAGCATCAAAGCAGTGTGACAATCAAATGAAATGTTGTGGATTCCAATTCTTTTGAGAACGCGCGTGCAAACCCTAATTATGGATTTATTGTCAAAGAAACGTCTGCTTGATCAAACCCTGAGCCAAACTCAACCAAATCAATAGAAACCCTAATAATCTGCTTGGACTGATTCAAAACCAATGGAAACCCTAATTTTGGATAGACTGATAAGAAAAGTCTGTTTGACAGATTCTTGAGCCAATCTGAAAAATCAGGAAAAGCCCGGAGATGTGATTTCTTGTGAAAAAGAAGAGGGCAAATTTTGGGGTACAACAGTTGCCCCTGTTCAATCTTCTTGAACCTGAAGAGTTAGATCGGCAAGTTTGCCGTTCGCGACTAGAAGGTAAAAGGAGATTGGACACTAGAGTCCCCAAAAAATTTGCACTCGTCAAAGCGTAGTTTGAGGGAATGGGCTTAAAGATGCCATTTGGAGATGGGCTTAAAGATGCCATCTGGAGATGTGACAGAATCTTGTCGGGGGATGGGCTTAGAGATGCCATCTGGAAATTGTTGGTAGGAGGATGGGCTTATAGATGCCATCTGAAGGTGATTGTATGAACTGTATGTCGTTGGTGAGTGGGTGAGTATCAGAAAGGTATCCATGTTTGGAACATCTCTGAACTGGGGATCTGAATAAGCAATGAATTGACATCCATGTTTGGAATCATCCGTAAACTGTTTTCAGTAGTTGAGGAGTTGAATAAGCAATAGATCGGCATCCATGTTGGGAAACATCCGTAAACTGTTTTCAAAAGTCTTGGAATCTGAACAAGCGATAGGTTAACACCCATATCTGGAGAACCCGTAAACTGTTTTCAGAGGTCTTGGAATCTGAACAAGCGATAGGTTAACATCCGTATCTGGAGAACCCGTAAACTGTTTTCAGAGGTCTTGGAATTGAGAAGGAACCGGTGTAGGGTTGCCTGATGATGAGCCCGTGTAAAACTGCATCTTGGAAAGAAGGAACCTGTGTAGGGTTGCCTAATGATGAGTCCGTGTAAAACTGCATCTGGAATTTGAGAAGGAACCGGTGTAGGGTTGCCTAATGATGAGTCCGTGTAAAACTGCATCTTGGAAAGAAGGAACCTGTGTAGGGTTGCCTAATGATGAGTCTGTGTAAAACTGCATCTGGAATTTGAGAAGAAACCGGTGTAGGGTTGCCTAATGATGAGTCCGTGTAAAACTGCATCTGGAATTTGAGAAGGAACCGGTGTAGGGTTGCCTAATGATGATCAAGTAGATAGTTGTCCTGGTTTGTTACAGATGTTAATCCTTTTGCTGAAAAAGGTAAATTGTTAGTTGAAACACAAAGTTATGTTGCATGAAATGTATGATGCAATGAACTGTATTTCATCAATGTTTATGATATATGAATGTCATGGTTATGTATGCAAGCTGAATAGCCGTCTTGCTGAGGAAGATAAAATCCGGATAGCTGGAGATAATGGATTCTTTGACTGCTGCCGGGGAAAGTGAATCCTTGACTGCTGAGAAATCCTTGTTGACTGCTGACTGCTTGGGGAACAAGGAAAGCTTTGAAAATCTCTACTGGGAAGCTTAAAACCTGGAAGGCTTATGCTGGAAAAAATGGGACTGAAAATCTTCAATCTGTTAGGAAGTATCTCTGTGGGGAGAATGATCATTATTCTGAATGAGTGACAGAATGGAAACCGTGTCTGGAGCGTATCTGGACTGTATCTGTAGTTGAGGTTCGTATGAGAAGCAGAATGACTTCCGTGTCTGGAGTGTATCTGAAACTGTAACTGGGATCTGAATGAGTGACGAAATGGATACCGTGTCTGGAGCGTATCTGGACTGTATCTTGGAGTTGAGATCTGTATGAGTAGCAGAATGACTTCCGTATCTGGAGTGTATCTGAAACTGTAACTGGGACCTGAATGAGTGACAGAATGGCTACCGTGTCTGGAGCGTATCTGGACTGTATCTTGGAGTTGAGATCTGTATGAGTAGCAGAATGACTTTCGTATCTGGAGTGTATCTGAAACTGTAACTGGGATCTGAATGAGTGACAGAATGGCAACCGTGTCTGGAGCGTATCTGAAACTGAATCTTGGAGTTGAGATCTGTATGAGTAGCAGAATGACTTTCGTATCTGGAGTGTATCTGAAACTGTAACTGGGATCTGAAAGAGTGACAGAATGGCAATCGTGTCTGGAGCGTATCTGAAATGTATCTTGGAGTTGAGATTTGTATGAGTAGCAGAATGACTTCCGTATCTGGAGTGTATCTGAAACTGTAACTGGGATCTGAATGAGTGACAGAATGGCTACCGTGTCTGGAGCGTATCTGGACTGTATCTTGGAGTTGAGATCTGTATGAGTAGCAGAATGACTTTCGTATCTGGAGTGTATCTGAAACTGTAACTGGGATCTGAATGAGTGACAGAATGGCAACCGTGTCTGGAGCGTATCTGGACTTTATCTTCCAACAGGTGATGAAGGAATTTTTGATGTTGATCGTAACTTCCAGCAGGTGATGAAGGAAATTTTGAACGACCTTGAGTTCCAACAGGTGATGAAGGAATTTTTGATGTTGATCGTAACTTCCAGCAGGTGATGAAGGAAATTTTGAACGACCTTGAGTTCCAACAGGTGATGAAGGAATTTTTGATGTTGATCGTAACTTCCAGCAGGTGATGAAGGAAATTTTTGAACGACCTTGAGATTGACATTTGAATGCCCCAAGTGATGATGAGAGAGACTTACCCCAAGTTATCCTGCAATTGAGTGATTTCTTGAAGTCTTGACTGGACTGCCCCAGGTTAACTTTGAAAGATTTGTTGAAACCTTGACTGGACTGCCTCAGGTTAAATGGACTTTGAAAGATTTGTTGAAATCTTGACTGGACTGCCTCAGATTTGTTGGACAATACCAAACCAAGTCTCTTTTTGTTGACGGGAGATTTTTTGCAATGGGAGTATCATCCCACTTGAAGTGATTTTACTCACCGAGAGAGCTTTCGTTCCTCCGAACATTCATTGTATGAATTTCTTCGCTGTTAAACAAGTAAACCATGCGCAAACAACGACATTCAAATAATGCAAATTTTATGCCTGTCTCGAAGTTTTGAAAAATGCGTTTTTTAGCAGAAAACTTTTTATAAGACAAATTCAACACAAGATTTTAAGGCAAAGCCTTACAGGAGTCAGGATACCTTTTGTAACAGTATGCTTTCGAACTAACCCATGCTTCAATTAGGACTTTTGAAGGGTTGTAATGTGGCTTGGTTCACGGTTTAAGAAACAAAGGATAAAGGCTCAAAGTATATTTGTTCCCACCCGCTCTTCGTGATGTTCTTCAATCCTAAACTCAGTTAATTGTGCATTTGAACTCCAAATGAGTCTGGAACGACGTTTTTGGTGATGGTTCTGACAAGTTGGATTTTGGAAGGCAGACATCATCTTTGTTTTTGCAACATTTTTCATGTTTATTGAGGGTTTATAATGACCTCTTTCTTTTGATTCGTTATCCCTAACTTTTGCTTGACTGTTCCTGTTTTCGAGATTATAGTCAGCGGGATGCCCCAACTTTCTTAAGCCTCCTTTGTAGGTTTTGGCTCAATTGGATTTTCTCTTTTGAGAGATAATGACTGCCTGTGGGGTAAGGAACCATCACTGTCTTTTGGTTCCAAAGGAATGTTTTTTTTTTGATGTCATTCGTTGTATTACGAACTGAGAGTTTGCGACTTCAATGCGCATCTCTTTTTGAATTAACTGAGAGACTACCCTGCCCCAGGTTTAAATCAAAGGTTTCAATTTGTTTAGAACAGAAAACTCCTACTTCTTTGGCTCTAAGGGGTTGACTAGGGATTATCTTCCTTATAACTCCAGTGTTTAGGATTTGAAAGAAACGCCTGTACATCGTCAGCAAGGTCTGTTCAAAAGCATACTGTATGAGATTACGGTATTGTTTCATCATCCTTCCTCTAAAGGCTTGTAGCTTTTTATCAAGAGTTAAATATCATAAAGAAAGCATAAGAATAGTGAAAACGAATGGATGAATTCAAGACAAACATATGCAATGTGTGATCGGTGGATCTGGAACTGACTGTTTTAAAGCTGGTTCGCGAAATGTCGCGGAAGCAAGAGTCGCCACCGTCTTTTATTTTCTCCAAATGGAAAGGACAAAAGCACAGAAAAATTCCTTAAAGAGATTGCTCTCGGTTCGGGAGGTAGGTTATAGAAAGGGAAGGTGTTAGCACCCTTTCTATCCATGGTTATCCATGGGCTCTTAGATACTTGCTCAATGTGTTTTCAAAATATTTGCTTGCTTTTCAATGTGGGTTTAAAAAAAGTTTCTTTGAAAAATTTCAGTTCGACTCGTACGTCAGAGTGTTTGAAAAGTTTGCTTTGAAAGCTTTTGAAAAGTGTTGGTGTGAAAAGATTTTTGTTTGTTTTGAAGTTAGAGCAAGTATCCTTGAGAACCTACCTACCCTAAGGAATTCGTCTGTGTAAAAGTCCTTTAAAGTAGTGCCATCCCACCATTGAGAGGTAGGTAGCACCACCGTTGGAGTTGTTCGGGTCAATTCGATTTTTAGGGACATGGTGATCACCAGAGCAATGGGAAGACACCTTAGAAGCTACCCTCATGCCAGGTTCCCGGATCATGAGGACCTACTAAGACGTCCTCTACTCGACGACCACCTTTCGAAAGGCAACAGTGAGGCGTACCCTAGGGGTGGTGTGTGCGAATTGTGTGTCACGTTTCAGTTATTTGTCTTGTCATGTTAAAGTGATCTACGCGTTTGTTTTTATTTAGACATTCATTCTTGCATGCAATATTTAACAGTTAACAAGTTGCGGGAAAATAAATCTACAACTATTACAAATGGCGCGGGTCCACATCGCCAAAATTTCCAGAACCCGATTTGACGGAAAATAAATAAAGCGAATAAATAAAAGTGCGAGAAATTTAAATTACAATGCTTTGGGAGAGATACAAAATTATAATAAATGACATAAAATAAATATGCACAATTAAATTAAAACAATGGGCGTTGGACCCTTTTACAAAAAAATATTTAAAGTTAATGAATTAATTAAGGAGGAATTAAAATTAAAGATTTAAAAGGAATGCTTTTTTTTTGGTATTTTTGTATTTTAGATTTAAGGAAAAAAAAGAAAAATTAATTAGAATTGAAATGAGATGCTAAACCCTAGTTCTAATGTTTTTTAAGTTTATTGCGAAAAATATTGAAATTTGACCTAATTTAAATCTAATTTATTTATGTACAAATTCAATTATAAAAAAAAAAAATAAATAAATAAATAAATAATTATTACGGTGGAAAAAAAAGGGTAAAATATGAAAAGGAATCAAAATTGCTAATTAACCTAATTCTATATTTTGGATTTTTAATTGTTAAAAAGAATGAAATTATAACCTAATTAAAACTAAGTTTATTTACATATAAAATTTAATTATAGAAAATAAATAAAATAAATATTATTAAAAAGGACAGTAAGAAGAATAAAAATTAAACCTAGTTCTATTTTTTTGTATTTTTTAATTATGAAAAATATTTAGTAAACCTAAATTAAAACTAAATAATCACAAGCATTTATTTATGAAAATAATTATAATATTAATGTTTATTATTTTTAGTCTTTTTCTGATTTTTTTGAATGTTTTTATATTTTTTGTAAAAGAATTAGTTAATTAAATTGAGATGACAAATTAAATAAAATTGCAATTAAAAAAAATAAGATATAAACATAAATAAAAAAAATGCAAACCAGGGGGGGGGTAGTCCCAATTCAGGAGGTAAGGCCTTAGCATTTCAGGCCCATTAAGCCTGAGTCCATTGACTTTTGGAATTCTGTATGATGCTTTGACTAGGGTTCAGCGTATTCATCCATCTTATGCCTTTGGATTGATTCCCAGGAGGACGTGTAATGCTTGGATTGTGATGGTACATGGTGAACCATAGCATGGAGCCTGCAATTGAATACATAATAAAAAGCAATATTAAGATAACGTAGACCTGGGGTTCGAACCCAGGTCAAGAGCTTTGCCAGTCTTCATGCTTGCCACCTGATCCATTTGCACGTTGTTAATATAAAATAAACAAACAAATATAATATGGGAAAACAACCGGTGTTTATGAATTCGCGCGCACAAATTCAAACGGACCAATCGTTCCTTGCCACGACTCCATCTTCCTCATTCTCTTTTTTATTTTCTGAAACATAAAAGTATTAGGCAACGGTTTTGACACCGTTGCAGAAAATGGCATATGAGAAAATAGCGACTAGGCCAGGAGGCCACATAAATTGTTCGCGATGACTGGTTTTTGTTCGTTGGGACATGCTGGTTTGAATAGTCATGGTTTCATGGATCAATTTTGCTTGGTTTCAGAAACCCCAATTCCAAGCTTCTTGAACCCTAAAAAATGCTAATGGTGATTTCACGTAGGGCGCGTAAAAACACAATCAAATAGTTAGGTTAGCATCAGGACATCATAATGAATATAAATCAATGAACAAAAAGTGCAAAATATGCATGAATCCTGATACACGATGGTCAATTTTTCTTGATGCAGTTCATGCTTGATATACCAATTCGTGGAGTTCTGAAGGATGACTGTGGTCGGAATCTGATCAGGGACCTTCAAGGAAGCTGATGGTATAGTTTTTAGGGCTTGAATAGACCTCTAACCACGTTTTCAGATTTGAGTTTTTAAGGAAAAACTTTCAATGTGCAATAGCTTGTTTGGGCGCAGCTTAGAGTGTAAGGCCATTAGGGTTATGATTCTGAATATGTATAGAGGCTTTTAGGTCAAAAATATCAATCAAATCTTCTTCATTCAATGGTTTTTGCAAATTGATTTTTCAAGATTTTTTCATATCTTTTTTCATGGTTTTTGGTTCAATCATGCTCAAATCTCATCAAAACTTGCCTAATTGGGATATGCACGTGATATTGAGAATAAACATGCATGAAAAGATTTTTTTAGGTCAAGTTTGATATTTTTCATGTATTTAATTAATTTAAATGAATTAATATTAATATAAATTCAAATAAATGATTAAAAAATGAGAAGATACTTCCCTTTGGGCCTAATGGTCGTGCATAGGCTTGGCATGAAGAAACTTGGAAGAAAAATGGGCCCAATAGCAAATTTAGGCCTTTCGCATCAATGTTGACTTTTCAAAATTCCTAAAAATTTCCCAACTTCCACAAGGCATAACTTGGTCAATTTTTAAGATTTTCACATGTTCTTGGACATTTTGGAAAGGTCTTTGAGTCCTTTAACCAATGCCTTTGGTCCCATGTCATTTTGATTTACCAATCTCAAGTTATGGCCTTTGACTTAAAGTCCCTTTTTGTTGACTTTTGAAAATGACCTATAATGTAGAACTTGATAACTTTTTGTGAGAGCATTTCTTGGACTTGGAATATGAAGATGAGTTGTAGGAAATGTCTTTCTCTTCAAAATGAGCTTTGGATGGAATTTTTCTGATAATCCATGTGAAAGTTATGCCCTGGTCAATTTCAGTTGACTTTTTCAACTGTCCAAATATAGCAACTTTTGCATCTTGATGATTTTCTGAGCCAAATTTTGAGAATCATGATCAAGCATTGATCAAATGATGTTTGTGGCTTCAAAATGATATGTTGACCAAAAATTTGAACTTTTGACTACCAAATGACCATTTTGCCCCTACAGTTGACTGTAGTGCAATTTAGGGTTTTGACTGTGCAATTTTGAGCTGAATGCCTTGAAACTTGATATGAGGATACTTGACCATCTTTGTAGGCATATGAGACTTGATTGGGCCTTTGAAACCTTCAATTTCTTGATCAGAACACAAACCCTAGTTTTGACTGTATAGGAGGCTCTTTGACTGGGCAACCCTTGGGGAATTTTGTGACCTGGCTTGGCCATTTCTTGAAGAATATGGGAGGGCAAATTTTGGGGTGCAACACAATGCATTAATGAAATAGAGTTTGACATCAACAGATAATTGTTTGAATAACAAAAGAAATTACAACTTGAAAATTCAAATGGAACAAAAGTATCTCAGTTCGAGCTTTGTCATTTCAAATGGAGAAACCCTTAATGGAAGATTTTCATCTCGCCATCCGACATGAATTTCAACACCCCGTTGTCAATCAAGTCTTGGATCTTGTTCTTCAAAGCCCAACAGTCATCGGTGTCATGTCCAGGACTATAGGAGTGGTATACACAAAATGCGTCAGGGTGATAGCTAGGAGCAGAGGTATTGGGCTTCCGAATATTATCCCTTAAAGCAGTCAGATTGACCTCCAACAAGCGTTCCAGTATTAGAGATGAGGGTATGTCAGTCTCAGTGAACTGTCTTCCAGACGTATTTTGCTTATGCTGATTACCCCGTTGACGCTGACGAGGTTGTTGTTGGGCTTGTGACCCTGAAGCAAGTAGAAGAGCTTTTCCCTTGTCTTCTTGTCTCAAAGGGGATTGAATGATGACTTGATCTTCAACCTTAGATGTTTCCCCCACTTGGTTGTCCCGAAGCAGTTTGTTGACGAGAACCCTGAGCTCCTCTTGTCTTTGAGCCAAGTCCTGGATGAGAGCCATCTGGCCCACCAGTTGTCCCATCATCTGGATCCTCATTGCGGTCAGCTCAAACTGTAGTTCTTCCAACTGATCACTCCTGTCATTGCTTGAATTCCCCAAGACCATGCCCCTTGTAAGGAGAGCTTTCACTTCTTCTTGCCCCTGGGACAGGTTTAAGAACATTTCTTGAAGTTGAGCATTTTGATCCTGGATATCTTTGACGGTCCTCTCTAGAGCCATCTCTACTGAAATAAACAGTAGGAGAATAAGGAAACCTGAAAAGGAAAAACTGTTATGATGCAATGCATGATATGTGGATGCAATGTTTTCAAGGATCTCTTGGAGTAAACACAAGAAAATGTTAGAGATTGAACTTTGATCAACATCTTTGATTGGAGAACTTTGTATCGGAGAACCTTGTCTCCTGGTTCAGCAAGAAACAAAACTGTATGTCTCTATCTACTGCTGAAGTTGAATATATAGCAGCTGGTAGCAGCTGTTCTCAAATGATCTGGATGAAACAGATGCTGACTGAGTATAATGTCACACAAGATGTCATGACATTGTATTGTGACAATCTGAGTACTATTAACATTTCCAAGAATCCTATACAGCACAGCAGGACTAAGCATATTGACATTAGACATCACTTCATCAGAGATCTTGTGGAGGAAAAGGTGATTAAGCTGGAACATGTTGCCACTGAACTACAACTGGCTGACATTTTTACCAAGGCACTTGATGCTAGTCAGTTTGAAAATTTAAGGGGCAAACTGGGTATTTGCCAATATGAAGAAATGTAGCAATTAATTTTTCTTAAAACAAGGGATGAAAGAGATATTTTAGTCAAGTCTATTCTGATTGGGCTAATCATTTGTTTCCATCTTTCTTTCCAAAATTTTAAGAAGTGGAATAGACATACTTATATCTCCCTCTTCTCTTTTTTGTGCAACATTCTCCATTCCCTCAAAAGAAGATTTCACACACGCTGTCATTTGTTTTCTCAATCTCTCAAGATGTCTCAACAATCTGTGTCATCATCTTCATCAAAGGCAACTGCATCTTCCTCA
Source organism: Vicia faba (assembly GCA_948472305.1). Taxonomy (NCBI): domain Eukaryota; kingdom Viridiplantae; phylum Streptophyta; class Magnoliopsida; order Fabales; family Fabaceae; genus Vicia; species Vicia faba. The sequence continues at coordinate 555,529,935 of OX451737.1, read as the reverse complement.
CCCTCTGACACTGAACCTAGGGAAATCGTAAACTGCATGGATGCTGATGTTCTTGAGATAACTCCACTTCGTGAAATGGCAGCTGATCCTACTAAGGTCAAGAAGCTGCGAACCAGACATGCAAGAAGATCACAAGCTTCTCCATCTGGTAAATCTTCTCAACCATCATCTTCTGTTCCTCCAGAGATAGCTAATAGGGAAGGTTCTGCTTATGTGCATCAAGCTATTGCCAGACTAGTCACTAGGATTCTTAATGAGAATCACTCTGTTCCTGGCATATCTGTACCATTGAACCAAGAAACTGCTAGCCCTAATGTAGAAAGGGATCCAGATGTCACTCAGAATGTTGAGACACCTGATGACAACATTGGGAAATCTCTAGAAAAACCTGATGGTCACCAGACCCCTACTGACAAGGCTGTTGAACCTCCTGTCATTGATGTTGATGAAGAATTCTCTGACAATGATTTAATTGCCAATATCAACCCTAACATAGCTAGAAGGATGATGAGTAGAAAAGAGAAGCAATGCTGCCCAAAGCCCCTCCAAAGAGAAGGCTACTGAAGTTGTTCATGAGAAGACGAGGCCTGAGAACAAGGCTGAGAAGGCTGGAACTTCGAAAGGGAAGGGTAAGGTAAAAGCTAGGGTATCTGTTGGTAGTCTCTCAAAACCCTTGAGACAACCTATAGCCAAGAAAAGAAAGGCTCCTGAACCCTCTGAATCTGATGAGGAATCAGACTTGATTTTGATGTTGAGAGCAATGTTCCAGACATTCCTCTCAGGAAGAAACCCTCTTCTAGCAAACTGCCTAAGGTTCCTGAAGTTGCCATTGACAACATCTCCTTTCACCATCCAGAAAATGCAAGCAGGTGGAAGTATGTGTTTCTGAAAAGGATTGCCTTGGAGAGGGAGCTGAACAGAAGTGCTATTGAGTGTAAGGAAGTCATGGATCTAATCAAAGCTGCTGGCCTGATGAAAACAGTGGTCAAATTTTCCAACTGCTATGAGATTCTTGTCAAAGAATTCATAGTAAATTTGTCTGGTGGTTGTGCTGATGGAAAGTCAGCTGATTTTAAGAGTGAGAGGAAGGAAGGTAAATTTCTCTCCTACTGTGATAAACAAATACCTAGGGAGGCCTGATGATGCTCAACCTGAGCTTAAAGTTACTGACAACCAGGTTTGTCAAACCATCACTGCCAAGCAAGTCAAGCACTGGCCCTTGAAAGGGAAGCTAACTGCAAGCAAGCTGAGTATGAAGTTTGCCATACTGCACAAAATTGGTGCAGCTAACTGGGTTCCCACCAACCACAAATCCACCATTTCAACAGGTTTGGGAAGATTTATCTATGCTGTTGGAACCAGAACAAACTTTGATTATGGCAACTACATCTTTGATCAAACTTTGAAACATGCTGAGAGTTGTGCTATTAAAGGCCCTATTGCTTTTCCCTCTCTCCTGTGTGGTATAATCATTGATCAGTATCCTGATATCCTGGTTGAAAAAGACTTTGTGTGCAAAAGATCCCCTGCACTTGGTTTTCACTATAAGCTGTTTCAGAGAACACATGTCCCTGACATTATCATGACATCTGCTGAGACATCAAATGTCAAATCTCATTCCAAGAAAACTGATATTATAGTTGTTCTAAAAGAAACCTGCAGAGAGCTTGATGCAAGAAAAAGGACTCTTGAAGAGCTGATTGCTAGTCTGGAACAGGAGGAGAATGACGAACAAATGAGGGAAGAGGATGCTGATGAAGAACAACATGATGTTGTTGAAAATAGTGCTTCCTCAGGGGATAACAGTACCTGAAGGTCTGTGATTGATGAAAAGATTGGTGCTGGAACTTGTTGCTGCTAAATGAAACCTTCTCTCTGTGTATCTTTTTTTGAATTTCCTTTTGGATGACTGTATAACTTAAAGTACTAGTACCTTTGGCTTCTTTATGGCTAAAAATGGGGAGAAGAAATTGTGGTAATTTTGGTAGAATTAGATATTGGTAGCTGTTATTTAAAAATTCGGTTGCACTCTAATCTCTGATTGTTTAGGGGTTTTAGCCAAAAATTTGCCAAAGGGGGAGTTTGTAAGTGTTTGTTTGTTGGCATTGTTTTTTGGTAAAACTAGATTTGCGAATGTCATGACTGATGTCATAACATTCTGGGATAAAAGTATATTCTGCAGAAGGAATGTTCTACAGGAACTACTCAGTATGAGTGATTATCATGATCATTAAGCTATGATCATATGTACTGAATTCTACCAAAATCAGTGAGCAAGATACATTATGTCATAACCAATGTTAAGACATCCTGTACTGATCTAGTTGTTGTGCAGATTTATTATTCCTGAGAATTTTCAGGAAACAGGTGTGCTACTCTGAGTTGAAGAATTATTGTCCAGATCAGCTGCTCACGTGGACATTAGGTTAACCTTGCTTAACTCTAATCTGTTATGAAAAAGCCCTAGACCAAGTCTTTAGGTTAACTTTAGTTAACCCTAGTTATTTTTATGGAAGCCCTAAAAGAGGAATAGTCTGCTTATATATTTCTCACGAAGCCTAATGGACTGCAGCACTTTTGACAGAAGATCAATAAGGCATTGTATAGTTGTAACTACTGTGAGCCAAGCAATTATCGTTTTGATAAGTGACTTGGAGTAGGATTTGATTGTAAGGGTTGTTTATCACTCAAAGCTTTGAAGCACGAGTGTTTGTGTCTCTTGATTAAAGCTTTAAAGCAAAATCAAGTGTGTGTATTGAAGAATGTCTTCATAATCTCATTAATCAATAGATTAGTATCACTGTTGTGATTGAGGGGGAGTGAGTAGGAACTCAGGTTTAAGTAGGACTTAGATTGAAGTTGCATTGGGTAGGTCTTAAGTGAAGGAGATAAACTGGTTGGTTTATTCCTAAATTAACACCTCTTATAGTGAATTTCCTCCCTGGCTTGGTAGCCCCCAGAGTAGGTGTTGTTACACACTGAACTGGGTTAACAATTGATTGTGTTCTTTACTGTTTTTTTTAAATTACTGTTTGGAGTGTGTACAAGTTTGTCAGATACGGTGTCATAACATTCACTGTGACATTAAGTATCTGTTGCCAGAATTTCAATTGGCATCTGTGATCGGTGGAAATAGAACTGACTGTTTTGGAATGCTGGTTCGCGTTTGCGTTTAGCAAAATGTCGCGGTAAGCAAGAGTCGCCACCGTCTTTTATTTTCTCCAACAAGGAAAGGACAAAAGCACAGAAAAATTCCTTTTCGAGTTGTTTCTCGGGTTCGGGAGGTAGATTATAGAAAGGGAAGGTGTTAGCACCCTTTCTATCCGTGGTTATCCACGGGCTCTTAGGTACTTGCTCACTGTGTTTTCAAAAGTTTTGCTTTTCTTATGATTGTGGATTTTGAAAAGATTTTTGTTTGAAAACTTCGATCTAACTCTTGTGTCTGTCCTCAAGAGTATATGAAGTGTTGTTTGAAAACTTTGTTTGAAAAGTGTAAGTGCGAAAAATTTGTTTTGTTTTGAAAGAGCAAGTACCTGAGAACCTCTACCTACTCAAAAGAAATTAAGTTGTGTAAATGTCCTTTAGACAGTACTATCCCACTATTGAGAAGTAGGTAGCACTGTCGTTGGAGTTTTCGGGTCAATTCGAGTTAAAGGACGTTATGGTCGTTGAAGGCAACATGTAAGGATACCTTAGCATTTCGAAGGGACTGTCATCATATATCCGAAGGCAACATCGAGGGACTAGATCACTTCTCATAGGCAACAATAAGGGACCATGATCTTTGTGATGACTTTTAGATTGAGGGTCTTTTGCTAAGATATCCCTACGTTCGAGGGACATGACCATTGTTTTCCGAGGCAACCGAGTGAGGAATACCCTAGGAGTGATATGTGCAAGTGTGTCAGGTTTCAGTTATGTTATCTTTGTACATGTTATGGTGAGCTACGGTCGATTTTAATTTCAGATAAGTCTTGTCATGCATAGCCTAGTTAACATACATCTAGCAGTTAATAGTTGCGGAAAATAAACCTAAACTATTACAAGGCGTCGGGTATTTACATCGCCAAAAACAAACCCTTGAAAAGTAAATTGCGGGAAATTAAATAAAAGCGATAAAAAGTCCTAATTAAAGCTATTACATCCTCGGAGCAATTACATAAATATGGATCAAAAATTAATCAAGAATAATCGCACGCGGGAAAAATTGAATCGGAGAAGTTCTTAGGGTTTTGACCCTTTTTTGAGAAAGAAAGAGGTTTTTATTGTTTATGAATTAACTTAAATTAAACCTAAAACTAATTAATTAATAAAAAGAAACATTTTTTGAGTTTTTTATGTTTTTTAAGGAAAAAAAGAAAAAGATGGTCAAAATTGTCAAGAAACCCTAATTCTACATTAGTTTTAGATTTATTGTGAAAAAGAGTTAAAATTAACCTAATTAACTAAATTAATTACATTAGTATTTTTTTACAAAAATAACTAATTAAATTTATAAATAAAATATTATTATTTTCTATGTTTTCTGGATTTATTATGAAAAAATATTAATTTGTTAGTTAAAATAATAATTATAAAAATAATTAAATGAAAGAAATAAAAAAGAAAAGAAAAGAAAATAAACTTGAAGGGGGTGCTGGGCCTGATTTATGGTGGAAAGAGAAATTCTTGGCCCATTAACAATTCCAGCCTCATTGACTTTTGCAACTCCCTGCATGCTCATTGACTAAAGTGTATGGTGATCTCTCACTCATGGCCACTGGATCTTGGCTTGGACACACATGGCGTGCTGAGAATGGAAGCATATGGTGGACCTTTCTTGTGAAACCTACATGTGAATATACAAAGAAAAAATGGAATAAGTGCTTTGGGGGACCTGGGATTCGAACCCAGGTCCCAAAGCTCATATGCTAGCGCGTTCACCACTCCACCAACCTGCTTTAGTTGTTATTAGGATAAGAGACAAATATTATATTGGGAAACAAATCACTAAGCTGTAAATAAAATAAAACGCGCGCCTTTTTGAATTAACCAATGGGAGGCTAACACCTAGTCATCTTCTCCGTTTGCCCTGTAAATATAATAATAGATAGCGGGGGTTTTTAACCCCCGCAATATGCTGCGAGGATAAATAGCGATTAGCACTGTGGTTCACATAAATATTTCGCGAGGGTTCAATTGTGTTCGTCTGGTTCTCACGAATTCAGTCATATGCCTTAGGAGTCCTAATTTTGCCTGGATTGCAAAGCCCCAATTCAAAGCTTATGAACCCTAAAAATTCAACTATGGCATCTTGTGATTTATGGCGTTATAATTCAATTGAATGATACCATTAGCTTCGTATGGTCCCTATCAATGCAAAACAATCAAGAAAATATGTTAAATGCACATGAATTCAACAATACGATTTTGGAAAAAAAGGGTAAACCGTGAAACTGTCTAGGACGATTCTTTGAGCTTTAAGGCTTGAATTTGATTGCCACACACTCCTGGGAACTCCTGCAAGGTGTTAGAATCAACAAATTGCCTTGAATTGGCCTGGAATGTAAAAATCAGTTTTGCAATTTTCTTGAATTTTCTTGAATTGGCTATGGCTTTTTTCTGCAGCTTTCTCACGTCCATCAGGTCAGGGTTTGCTTGCATACATATAAGGCAATTGAATTAGGTCAAAAATCTGGGCCAATATCCATTGCATTGATGATTGAATCCTTGATTGAAAAATCAAATATTCTTGATTTTCATGATTGAACAAACTTGCCAATTTTGGAGATTTTTGCATCTTTGACTTGTGCACGAATTTGCCAGCATATCTTGACCATATTTGCTTCACAAAAAGATTGAAAAATCAAATCTTGTATTTCCCTACAATTTAAATTAATTAAATGAATTAATATTAATTAAAAATCCAATTAATCAATAAAAATAAGAAAATAAATTCAATTAAGCTTGATGGGTCGTGTATAGGCCATGGATGAAGTTTCAAGAAGAGATTTGAGGCCCATTAGCAAAAATAAGGTGTTTTGAGCAAAGTTGACTTTTGCAAATTCATGAAAATTTCCCAACTTCTCCAATGCACAACTTGCTCAATTTTGATCATATGACCATGCTATTGGACATTTTGGAAATCTCTTGAAGTACTCTAACCAATGCCTTTGGTCCCATGTCATTTGGATTTACCAATCTCAAGTTATGGCCTTTGACTCAAAGTGTACTTTTGTTGACTTTTGAATTTGACCTATAATGTCAAAATTAGTAACTTCTTGTGAGAGCATTTCTTGGACTTGGAGTGTGAAGATGGATTGTAGGAAATTACATACTATTCAAAATGAGCATTGGATGGGATTTTTCTGATGAACCATGAAAAAGTTATGCCCTGGTCAAGATACAGTTGACTTTTCTACTGTCCAAAAATAGTAACTTTTTGCATCTTGATGATTTTTGAGCCATTCTTGATGAATCATGATCAAGACTTGATCAAATGATGATTGTGAACTCAAAATAAGATGTTGACCAAAAATTCTGACTTTTGACTGCAAAATGACCATTTTGCCCTTGCAGTTGACTGTGGATCAGATGGAGCTTTTGACTGTGCAAATTGGCATTGTGAGTCTTGAAACTTGACATGTAGGTGCTTGAGGATGTATGTAGGCCTATGAGACATGATTGAACCATTGAAAACCCCAAATTCCTTGAAAGAACCAAAACCCTAATTTCAGCTGTCTTAGGAGGTGGTTTGACTGTACAACCCTTGAGCAATCTTGAGTAATTTGAAGATTATTCTTGACAAATCTTGAGGAATATGGGAGGGCAAATTTTGGGGTACAACAGCATCAGAGCAGGCACCCTGCCTGTCTTTCTGGGTGAGATTTAGGGATATTATTTTCTGGCGCTATGGACAAGGAAGGAGGATTTGGGAACAGACCACCTATTCTGGATGGATCAAATTATGACTACTGGAAACCTCGTATGATTTCCTTCTTGAAGTCGCTGGACAAAAAGGCTTGGAGAGCTGCTGACAAAGGATGGAACCATCCCACCATAACTGGGAAAGATGGGACGACCAGTCTGAAACCTGGGGAAGAATGGAGCAAAGAAGAAGATGAGTTAGCCCTGGGTAACTCTAAAGCATTAAATGCCTTGTTCAATGGAATTGATAGAAACATATTCAGACTAGTACATCAATGTGAACTGGCCAAGGATGTTTGGGACACTCTCAAAACCACCCATGAGGGTACATCCAAAGTAAAAATGTCAAGACTTCAGATGCTCACTACCAAATTTGAAAACCTAAGGATGATGGAAGATGAGACCATTCATGAGTTTCACATGAACATCTTGGAAATTGCCAACACCTCAGGAGCATTGGGAGAAAAGATGTCAGAAGAAAAGCTGGTGAGAAAGATCCTCAGATCCTTTCCTAAAAGGTTTGCAATGAAAGTGATTGCTATAGAGGAAGCTCAGGATATCTGCAACTTGAAGGTTGATGAACTCATTGGGTCACTTCAGACTTTTGAGATGGGGATCAGTGAAAATGTTGGCAAGAAAAACAAGATCATAGCCCTTGTATCCAATACTGAAGATGAAATCAAGGAGAGTGATGAAGAGAATATTTCAGAAGCTATAGCTATGCTTGGAAGGCAGTTCAACAAACTCATCAAGAGAATGGACCCAAAGTCAAGGTTAAATGTCAAGAACATTCCCTGACATTAGAAGATCCTATGACTCCAGAAGAAGAACTAAGTCTGAAGAAAAGGGAAATCAAAGTAGAGGAATCCAATGCCATGGATGTGAAGGATATGGGCACATTCAAGCTGAATGTCCTACCTTTCTTAAGAAACAAAAGAAAGGAATGTCTGTTACTTGGTCTGATTGTGACTCAGAAAGTAACTCTGAAGAAGAATCTGCTAAACTAGTTACTGCACTATCTGGTATTTGTAACTCTGATAGTGACTCTAGTGATGAGGAAGTGACATTTGAAGAACTTGCTGACTCTTACAAGAAGCTATGTATCAGAAGTGCTGAAGTCTGTCAGCAAAATGAGAAACAGAAAAAACTCATAGTGAAGTTAGAGGCTGATAAGAAGGCAGACATTGATACTATAAGCCATCTCGAAGGTGAAGTTCAAATGCTGAACTCCAAACTTGATCAGATGACTAAGTCTGTCAAGATGTTGACAAATGGAACTGACAAGTTGGAAGAAATCCTTCAGGCTGGAAAAAATGCAGGAAACATGTCTGGTCTAGGATTTGTGGCTGCAAAGAAATCTGCTGTTGACAAGAAGAAGACCAGGCCTGATAAACAAATATCAAAGCAGATGTCACAACATAGCACTCAACATCAAGAACAGAGAAATATGAAGAAAAAGTATCAAAGATGGAGATGTCATCATTGTGGAAGGTTTGGTCACATAAAGCCATTCTGCTTCAGATTATATGGATATCCTAATCAGACCCCATATGTCAAAGCTAAGACTAACAAGGCACCATATACTCAACAGTGGAAGAAAAAGTCTGCAGCCCTGATAGCTCACACCTCCCTTAGAGTTTCTGCCAAGGAAGACTGGTACTTTGACAGTGGATGCTCTAAACACATGACTGGAATCAAGAATCTGCTGAATGATGTTAAACCTTATACTACTAGTTATGTCACTTTTGGAGATGGTTCTAGAGGAGAAATCAAAGGAGTTGGAAACTTGGACTGCCCTGGAGTTCCAAACCTAAATGAAGTGTTGCTGGTAAATGGTTTGACTGCTAATCTCATAAGTATCAGTCAATTATGTGATCTAGGATTCAAGGTCAACTTCACCAAGTCTGAATGTCTTGTAACTAATGAAAAACAAGAAGTTGTAATGAGAGGAGTCAGATCAAAAGACAACTGTTACTTATGGGAGTCTGAGAACACTAACTACTCTTCTGTATGCTCTATAGCCAAAGAAGAAAAGGAAGTGAAACTGTGGCACCAAAAACTTGGTCATTTACATCTAAGAGGGATGAAAAAGATCATATCCATGGAGGCAGTCATAGGGATTCCAAGACTTCAGATTGATGAAGGGAGAGTCTGTGGTGAATGTCAGGTTGGAAAGCAAACTAGAATGTCACATCCAAAGACAAGACATTTGACCACCTCTAAGGTGCTAGAACTTCTACATATGGATCTGATGGGTCCAATGCAGGTGGAAAGTCTTGGTGGAAAGAGATATGCCTATGTTGTTGTGGATGATTTTTCCAGATTCACCTGGATAAACTTAATTAGGGAAAAGTTTGATGTAGTTGATGTATTTAAGGAACTGTGCAAAAGAATTCAAAGAGAAAAAGAAGGATGCATTGTCAGAATCAGAAGTGATCATGGTAAGGAATTTGAACACAGTAAGTTTGATGAGTTCTGTTCCTCAGAAGGAATCAATCATGAGTTCTCTTCACCCATAAATCCTCAACAAAATGGAGTTGTGGAAAGGAAAAACAGGACTATACAGGAATCTGCCAGAGCAATGATACATGCCAAAAGGCTTCCTATTCATTTTTGGGCTGAAGCTATGAATACAGCCTGTTATGTCCATAACAGGGTCACCTTGAGAAAGGGAACATCATCCACCATTTATGAACTATGGAAAGGAAGAAAGCCTACAGTGAAGTACTTCCATGTCTTTGGGAGAAAATGCTATATTCTGACAGATCGTGAACAAAGGAGAAAGATGGACCATAAAAGTGATGAAGGAATATTCCTAGGATACTCTACCAACAGCAGAGCATATAGGGTATTCAATTCCAGGACCAAAGTTATGATGGAATCTATAAATGTCATAGTTGATGATCACCATGAGGAAACAAATGTCCCATATGATGTTGAGACATTCTTTGAGACTTCAACTCAAGTGTCTAAAAAGGATGATGTGCCTAATCCTACTCCATCAGTGTCTGAATCAAAGGAAGCTAACAAAGATCCTTCCATCAGAATTCAGAAAGATCATCCTAAGGAACTCATCATAGGAGATCCTAATAGTGGAGTCATTACAAGATCTAGAGAAATCATCACAAACTCTTGCTTTGTGTCTAAGATTGAACCAAAAAATGTTAAAGAGGCTTTGACTGATGAATACTGGATTGGAGCAATGCAAGATGAATTGAACCAATTCAAGCAACATGAAGTATGGGAGTTAGTTCCTAGACCAGAAGGAACAAACATCATTGGCACAAAGTGGATCTACAAGAACAAATCAGATGCTGAAGGAGTTGTCACCAGGAATAAGGCAAGGCTTGTTGCTCAAGGATACACTCAAGTTGAAGGGGTTGATTTTGATGAGACTTTTGCTCCTGTAGCCAGACTGGAATCAATCAGACTTCTATTGGGAGTGCTTGTCTCCTTAAGTTCAAGCTATTTCAGATGGATGTGAAGAGTGCCTTCCTAAATGGGTACTTAAATGAGGAAGTATATGTGGAACAGCCTAAAGGATTTGTGGATCCAAACTGTCCTGATCATGTCTACAAATTGAGGAAAGCTTTATATGGTCTAAAACAAGCTCCTAGAGCTTGGTATGACAGGTTGACAAAGTTCCTCACTGACAAAGGATACAGGAAAGGAGGTTTGGATAAAACTCTTTTTGTCAAAAATGAAGGAGGAAAGATAATGGTAGCTCAAATTTATGTTGATGACATTGTGTTTGGAGGAATGTCAGATAAAATGGTTAAACATTTTGCTAACCAGATGCAAGCTGAATTTGAAATGAGCCTCATGGGAGAATTGACCTACTTTCTTGGACTGCAAGTCACACAGATGGAAGACTCAATTTTTCTGTCTCAAAGCAAGTATGCAAAAAATATTGTCAAGAAGTTTGGAATGAAGAATGCCAGTCACAAAAGGATCCTGCACCTACTCATTTAAAGTTGTCCAAAGACACAAGTGGGGCAAATATGGATCAAAGCTTGTACAGAAGCATGATAGGAAGTCTACTATACTTAACATCCAGCAGACCTGGCATTGCTTTTGCAGTTGGAGTATGTGCAAGATACCGGGATGAACCCAAAGTAAGTCACATCAACCAGGTGAAAAGAATTCTGAAGTATGTGAGTGGAACTTACAATTATGGCATGTTGTACTCTCATGGATGTGAACCAATTTTGTCTGGTTACTGTGATGCTGATTGGGCTGGTAGTGTTGATGATAGAAAGAGCACCTCTGGAGGATGCTTCTTTTTGGGAAATAATCTTGTCTCCTGGTTCAGCAAGAAACAAAACTGTGTGTCTCTATCTACTGCTGAAGCTGAATACATAGCAGCTGGTAGCAGCTGTTCTCAAATGATCTGGATGAAACAGATGTTGACTGAGTATAATGTCACATAAGATGTCATGACATTGTACTGTGACAATCTGAGTACTATTAACATTTCATGGAATCCTATACAGCACAGCAGGACTAAGCATATTGACATTAGACATCACTTCATCAGAGATCTTGTGGAGGAAAAGGTGATTAAGCTGGAACATGTTGCCACTGAACTACAACTGGCTGACATTTTTACCAAGGCACTTGATGCTAGTCAGTTTGAAAATTTAAGGGGCAAGCTGGGTATTTGCCAATATGAAGAGATGTAGCAATTAATTTTGCTCAAAACAAGGGATGAAAGAGATATTTTAGTCAAGTCTATTCTGATTGGGCTAATCATTTGTTTCCCTCTTTCTTTCCAAAATTTTAAGAAGTGGAATAGACATACTTATATCTCCCTCTTCTCTTTTTTCTGCAACATTCTCCATTCCCTCAAAAGAAGATTTCACACACGCTGTCATTTGTTTTCTCAATCTCTCAAGATGTCTCAACAATTTGTGTCATCATCTTCATCAAAGGCAACTGCATCTTCCTCACCCTCTGACACCGAACCTAGGGCAACCGTAAACTGCATGGATGCTGATGTTCTTGAGATAACTCCACTTCGTGAAATGGCAGCTGATCCTACTAAGGTCAAGAAGCTGCGAACCAGACATGCAAGAAGATCACAAGCTTCTCCATCTGGTAAATCTTCTCAACCATCATCTTCTGTTCCTCCAGAGATAGCTAATAGGGAAGGTTCTGCTTATGTGCATCAAGCTATTGCCAGACTAGTCACTAGGATTCTTAATGAGAATCACTCTGTTCCTGGCATATCTGTACCATTGAACCAAGAAACTGCTAGCCCTAATGTAGAAAGGGATCCAGATGTCACTCAGAATGTTGAGACACCTGATGACAACATTGGGAAATCTCCAGAAAAACCTGATGGTCACCAGACCCCTACTGACAAGGCTGTTGAACCTCCTGTCATTGATGTTGATGAAGAATTATCTGAAAATGATTTAATTGTCAATATCAACCCTAGCATAGCTAGAAGGATGATGAGTAGAAAAGAGAAGCAGAATGCTGCCCAAAGCCCCTCCAAAGAGAAGGTTACTGAAGTTGTTCATGAGAAGACGAGGCCTGAGAACAAGGCTGAGAAGGCTGGAACTTCGAAAGGGAAGGGTAAGGTAAAAGCTAGGGTATCTGTTGGTAGTCTCTCAATACCCTTGAGACAACCTATAGCCAAGAAAAGAAAGGCTCCTGAACCCTCTGAATCTGATGAGGAATCAGACTTTGATTTTGATGTTGAGAGCAATGTTCCAGACATTCCTCTCAGGAAGAAACCCTCTTCTAGCAAACTGCCTAAGGTTCCTGAAGTTGCCATTGACAACATCTCCTTTCACCATCCTGAAAATGCAAGCAGGTGGAAGTATGTGTTTCTGAAAAGGATTGCCTTGGAGAGGGAGCTGAACAGAAGTGTTATTGAGTGTAAGGAAGTCATGGATCTAATTAAAGTTGCTGGCCTGATGAAAACAGTGGTCAAGTTTTCCAACTGCTATGAGATTCTTGTCAAAGAATTCATAGTAAATTTGTCTGGTGGTTGTGCTGATGGAAAGTCAGCTGATTTTAAGAGTGAGAGGAAGGAAGGTAAATTTCTCTCATACTGTGATAAACAAATACCTAGGGAGGCCTGATGATGCTCAACCTGAGCTTGAAGTTACTGACAACCAGGTTTGTCAAACCATCACTGCCAAGCAAGTCAAGCACTGGACCTTGAAAGGGAAGCTAACTGCAAGCAAGCTGAGTATGAAGTTTGCCATACTGCACAAAATTGGTGCAGCTAACTGGGTTCCCACCAACCACAAATCCACCATTTCCACAGGTTTGGGAAGATTTATCTATGCTGTTGGAACCAGAACAAACTTTGATTATGGCAACTACATCTTTGATCAAACTTTGAAACATGCTGAGAGTTGTGCTATTAAAGGCCCTATTGCTTTTCCGTCTCTCCTGTGTGGTATAATCATTGATCAATATCCTGATATCCTGGTTGAAAAAGACTCTGTGTGCAAAAGAGCCCCTGTACTTGGTTTTCACTATAAGCTGTTTCAGGGAACACATGTCCATGACATTGTCATGACATCTGCTGAGACATCAAATGTCAAAGCTCATTCCAAGAAAACTGATATTATAGTTGTTCTAAAAGAAACCTTCAGAGAGCTTGATGCAAGAAAAAGGACTCTTGAAGAGCTGATTGCTAGTCTGGAACAGGAGGAGAATGACGAACAAATGAGGGAAGAGGATGCTGATGAAGAACAGCATGATGCTGCTGAAAATAGTGCTTCTTCAGGGGATAACAGTACCTGAAGGTCTGTGATTGATGAAAAGATTGGTGTTGGAACTTGTTGCTGCTAAATGATACCTTCTCTCTGTGTATCTTTTTTTGAATTTCCTTTTGGATGACTGTATAACTTAAAGTACTAGTACCTTTGGCCTCTTTATGGCTAAAAAGGGGGAGAAGAAATTGTGGTAATTTTGGTAGAATTAGATATTGGTAGCTGTTATTTAAAAATTCTGCTGCACTCTAATCTCTGATTGTTTAGGGGTTTTAGCCAAAAATTTGCCAAAGGGGGAGTTTGTAAGTGTTTGTTTGTTGGCATTATTTTTTGGTAAAACCAGATTTGCGAATGTCATGACTGATGTCATAACATTCTGGGATAAAGGTACATTCTGCAGAAGGAATGTTCTACAGAAACTACTCAGTATGAGTGATTATCATGATCATTAAGCTATGATCATATGTACTGAATTCTACCAAAATCAGTGAGCAAGATACATGATGTCATAACCAATGTTAAGACATCCTGTACTGATCTAGTTGTTGTGCAGATTTATTATTCCTGAGAATTTTCATGAAATTGGTGTGCTACTCTGAGTTGAAGAATTATTATCCAGATCAGCTGCTCACGTGGACATTAGGTTAACCTTGCTTAACTCTAATCTGTTATGAAAAAGCCCTAGACCAAGTCTTTAGGTTAACTTTAGTTAACCCTAGCTATTTTTATGGAAGCCCTAAAAGAGGAATAGTCTGCTTATATATTTCTCATGAAGCCTAATGGACTGCAACACTTTTGACAGAAGATCAATAAGGCATTGTATAGTTGTAACTACTGTGAGCCAAGCAATTATCATTTTGATAAGTGACTTGGAGTAGGATTTGATTGTAAGGGTTGTTTATCACTCAAAGCTTTGAAGCATGAGTGTTTGTGTCTCTTGATTAAAGCTTTGAAGCAAAATCAAGTGTGTGTATTGAAGAATGTCTTCATAATCTCATTAATCAATAGATTAGTATCACTGTTGTGATTGAGGGGGAGTGAGTAGGAACTCAGGTTTAAGTAGGACTTAGATTGAAGTTGCATTGGGTAGGTCTTAAGTGAAGGATATAAACTGGTTGGTTTATTCCTAAATTAACACCTCTTATAGTGAATTTCCTCCCCGGCTTGGTAGCCCCCAGAGTAGGTGTTGTTACACACTGAACTGGGTTAACAATTGATTGTGTTCTTTACTGTTTTTTTTTTAAATTACTGTTTGGAGTGTGTACAAGTTTGTCAGATACGGTGTCATAACATTCACTGTGACATTAAGTATCTGTTGCCAGAATTTCACATATAAATGAAATCAAGTATTTCCAAAAGTTCAGAAATCTCATAAGCATCACAAATATGTCTATGATTTGCCAGAATGATGCAAAAATAGAGAGCTACGATTTTGAGAACAGGGCCAAGAAACGTGATACTTACAGTGAGTTTTGATGCATATGAGAGCTTGCTTTGGATTGCAGAAGGTTGAGTAGACACCCAGCAATCGATTGACGTTGAGTTTTGCTTCTGTAAACGCCTCTAAGTGTGATTTCAGTTTTGCACTTTTCACCACTTTTTCCAAGTTTTGTTTTCAGTGTTCTTGCAGCCTCTAACCTAGTTTTCGTGTGCTTTGACTTGTATATGTATGATAGAATGTATTAGGTTAACATTTGTGGATTGAATCTTTGCACATCAATGCCATGGGATTTGATTTGATTCACCATTGAAAACTTTCCAATTTTATCAAAAACTCAATCTTTTTGCACATGGAATGCTTGATATTAGTTTGATGCTGACTGTTGTACCCCAAAATTTGCCCTCCCATATTCTTCAAAGAAATTGCCAAGCCAAGCCACAAAATTCCCCAAGGGTTGTGCAGTTCAACTGTCCCCTATACAGTCAAAACTAGGGTTTGTGTTCTGGTCAAAGAAAGGAAGTTTTCAAAGGCCCAATCAAGTCTCATATGCCTACAAATGTGGTCAAGTATTCTCATATCAAGTTTCAAGGCATTCAGCTCAAAATTGCACAGTCAAAACCCTAAATTGCACTACAATCAACTGTAGGGGCAAAATGGTCATTTGACAGTCAAAAGTTCAAATTTTTGGTCAACATATCATTTTGAAGCCACAAACATCATTTGATCAATGCTTGATCATGATTCTCAAAATTTGGCTCAGAAATCATCAAAGATGCAAAAGTTACTATATTTGGACAGCTGAAAAAGTCAACTGAAATTGACCAGGGCATAACTTTCACATGGATTATCAGAAAAATTCCCTCCAAAGCTCATTTTGAATAGAAAGACATTTCCTACAACTCATCTTCATACTTCAAGTCCAAGAAATGCTCTCACAAAAATTTATCAATTTCAACATTATAGGTCATTTTCAAAAGTCAACAAAAAGGGACTTTAAGTCAAAGACCATAACTTGAGATTGGTAAATCAAAATGACATGGGACCAAAGGCATTGGTTAGAGGACTCAAAGACCTTTCCAAAATGTCCAAGAACATGTGAAAAGCTTAAAAATTGAGCAAGTTATGCCTTGTGTAAGTTGGGAAATTTTTGGGAATTTTGAAAAGTCAAGTTTACTTCAAATGACCTAAATTTGCAAATGGGCCCATTTTTCTTCCATGATTCATCATTCTAAGCATATGCACGACCACTTGGCCCAAAGGGAAGTATTTTCTCATTTTTTATTTATTTATTTGGATTTTTATTTATATTAATTCAATTAAATCAATTAAATACATGAAAAATATCAAACTTGCCTTAACAAATCTTTTTATGCATGTTTGATACTCAAGATTTCGTGTACAACTAAATGGGGAAAGATTTGGAGCTGATTGGCATGATTGAACAAAAATGCACATG
Organism: Vicia faba; assembly: GCA_948472305.1. NCBI lineage: Eukaryota > Viridiplantae > Streptophyta > Magnoliopsida > Fabales > Fabaceae > Vicia > Vicia faba. The sequence continues at coordinate 555,513,398 of OX451737.1, read as the reverse complement.
GAAAAGATTCAAAAAGATCTTGGAAAATCAATTATCAAAAATCATTATGGCCATGGATTTGATTGAGTTTTGTTGCCCTAATACATTCACTACAAAGGCCTGAACCTAAACCTAATCCTGAGACACTCAAAGCTGCGCCCAAAGACCCTTGCCAAACTTGAAAATTTTCACTTAAGAACTCAATTCTGAAAACGTGGTTAGAGGTGGATTCAAACCCTAATACTCATTCCAAACGCTTCCTTGTGGGCTCCTGATCATATTCCAACTCCAAACATCCATCAATATGCAAAGAATTGGTAATAAGGACCTCTCCTGTACAGAAGAAAAGTCACCATCATGTTTTCAATTCTAAGCATCATCATTGCATTTCAATTATACATTCTTGTTCCTTGTGATGTTCCAAAGCTGACCATTATGTTCAATTTGATTTTTGTATTGTATATGGGATTTCACCATGATCGATCTCTAGGGTTACAGGTTTGCCAATTTGGGGTTTTTCAGACCAAGCAAAATTAGGATTCCAAACCTATGCCATTCAAATCAGCACATCAAGACGAAGAGATTCCAACCCTCGCGCTCAATTTATGAGCGTCGAGGGTCTATTCGCTATTTTTTGGTAGATGGTCTTAGGCAACGTTTGCCAAACCGTTGCCATATGCTTTTGTTTTCAGAAAAAGAAAAAACACACGAAGAAGACGGAGTCGTGGCGAGGAATGGTTGGTCCGTTTGAAAAGTGGCGCGCGGATCCACTAATGTTTTTCTTTTCTTTTTTATTAATTATTGTTGTTTATATGTTAAAACGTTTGAAGTGGCTCAGTTGGCAGGTGTTGAGCGTGGTGACTTTCAAGACCTGGGTTCGAATCCCAGGTCTGTACAATCTTCAATATTATTTTTCCCTAACGAATCTCATGCAGCGCCTAAAATTGAGACCACCATATGCCATCATAATTCCAGTGCACGCGTGGCCATCAGAAACGATCCAAAGGTGTATAATTGATGAACATCCTAAACCATGGTCAACATGCCACATAATGCTTGGAAAAGTCAACGAATCTGAATCTTAATGGGCCAGGCTTTACCATCAAAACCTCCATGTTGGGGCTACCCCCCTGGTTTGCCATTCTTTTTATTTTTCTTATATTTTATTTAAATTATTATTTTATTTTCTTGATTGTTTAATTTAATTAATTATTGCTACAAAATATAAAAACATCACAAAAAAATCAGAAAAGATGAAAAATATAATAAATATTTAATTTAATTATTTTCATAAATAAACTAACATGTAAATAAATTGAGTAAAATAGGTTTTAACTTTAATTCTTTTAATAACTAAAAATTCAAAAATATAGAATTTAGGTTTAATTGTTAATTTTATTCCTTTTAATTTCCTTTTTACAATAATAATATTTATTTTATTTATTTTCATAAATTAAAAAATGCATGTAAATTAACTTAGGTTTAAATTAGTTAAAATTTTAATATTTTCATAATAAGTCTAAAAAACACTAGAATTAGGGTTTACATTTCAATTTTCATTCTAATAAATTCTTTCTTTTATTAAATCTTAAAAAACATAAAATACTAAAAAAAAACATTTTCTTTTAAATTTTAATTTTAATCTTAATTTCGTTGCAAAAAGGGTCCAACGCCCATGTTCGTAATTTATTTTCGCGCATTTATTTTATGTCGTTTATTATAAATTCTCCCAAAGCGTTGTAACAATTTTACTTTTCGCATTTACTTTGCTTTATTTACTTTCCGTCAAATCGGGTCCGGTTTAATTTTGGCGATGTGGACCCGCGCCATTTGTAATAGCCTTAGATTTACTTTTCCGCAAATATTTTTTAAACTGTTAATAAAAAGCATGAAAGAATGTATGGACTTAAATAAAATCAAGCGTAGATCACAACAAACATGACAAGACAAATACCAATGAAAACGACACACAATTCGCACACACCACCCCTAGGGTACGCCTCACTGTTGCCTTGCCTCGAAAGGTGATCGTCGAGTAGAGGATGTCTTAGTAAGTCCTCATGATCCGGGAACCTGGCATGAGGGTAGCTTCTAAGGTGTCTTCCTATTGCTCTGGTGATCACCATGTCCCTCCAACCTCGAATTGACCCGAACACCTCCAACGGTGGTGCTACCTACCTCTCAATGGTGGGATGGCACTACTTTAAAGGACATTTACACAGACAAATTCCTTAGGGTAGGTAGGTTCTCGTAGATACTTGCTCTCTTTAAAAACAAAACAAATAATACTTTTCACCGACACTTTTCAAAAGCTTTCAAAACAAACTTTTCAAACACTCTGACGTACGAGTCGAACTGAAATTTTTCAAAGAAACTTTTTAAAACCCACAGTTGAAAAGCAAACAAACCATTTTGAGAACACAAATGAGCAAGTATCTAAGAGCCCATGGATAACCATGGATAGAAAGGGTGCTAACACCTTCCCTTTCTATAACCTACCTCCCGAACCGAGAGCAATCTCTTTAAGGAATTTTTCTGTGCTTTTGTCCTTTCCATTTGGAGAAAATAAAAGACGGTGGCGACTCTTGCTTCCGCGACATTTCGCGAACCAGCGTTAAACAGTCAGTTCCAGATCCACCGATCACAGAACTGGCGACTCTGCTGGGGACTCTTTATAAAGTGAGGTGTACCTTAGGATTAAGATCACTGTGTTTTCAATTGTCTTCTTTGCTTGCTTTACTATTGTGGGTTGCATCGGAGTTACATAGATCCTAACCCGGATCTGGGGATACCCTGTTTAGGTAGCATAAGCTGTGAGGGACCTATCCGGCGTAGACCGACACAGGTGAAGCAGTGGCTACGTTGGTGTGGCGCTTTGGTCTGTACCGATATCCCTCGTGTCGAAACGGGGAGAATATGGGTCTTCCAAGGAGTCATTAAGCACCAACAGACCTTAGAACCTTAAATGACTCAACTTGGCCATTAGAACAGTAGCAGTATGCTACGCCCATTGAGGCTAAACTCTCGTGATGGTTCTGGCCGCAAGAAAAGATTGCGATGCTGGAGTTATGACCGATTGAGGGTAGTCAATGATATTGGGATCCTCTAAGAACCCGGTTACTTTGATAGGACAGGTATGAACCAACAAACTGAAAGAGGGTAATACCTAGACCTCATGCTGGCCTAAACTTTAAGGGCTTCTCTTGCGTGACTTGTGTGCCTTCGTACTTGACTATTTGTATGCTTATTACCTGACATTTGTCTCTTGCAGGTTGTGTTGGTAGTCCTTAATTAGGACTCATAACAGGGTATCCTAAGTTCCTTGCAGGTTTTTGCAGTCCTTAATTTGGACTCCTAACGGGGTTACTCACATTATCCCATGCATACCATAACATCATACCATTGCATACATCCTAACCCATTTCAAGGATCTCAAGGGCTTGTGATGCAGGTCATGGTGAATCAACTATCCCAGCAAGGGGCAGAGAGGATTTATTTTCCCCTAGCCAAGGTTGTCAGGGGCTATGACCCACTAGATATGGTGAGCCTTTGACCCTTGAAGAAGGACTCTCAACAACATGAAGTACCTTCAATCAAGTTACCGGTTTTCAACTCTAACAAGTTTCTCTGTTTACCCCGCGAGGTCCTTGAAATCATTGCATGCATGCCATACATATCATTGCATAACAGGTACCCTTTCTCTGCAGGTTGCTTACCTTCTTCGCTGTTTATTTCAGCCGATCGTCATGAATCCTGAATCATCAGCTGAGCAGTCTATCAAGGCCCTCCAGGCTCAGAATGCCCAATTCCAAGGGCTAATCATGAACTTGACCCAGGGGCAGCAAGATCTGAAGGCTTTGCTCTTGAAGAAGGAAAAGAAGAAGAAGAGGACTGTCTTGTTCAGCCCTAGACGCAGATCTGGGAACACCCTGCAGGACCAAGCTGAGAGGACAACTCCATCTGTGGGGAAAAGTAGTCATCAAGAAGAAAGGATTCCCAGCCCAGTGGTCTCCGACAATGAGACAGATTTCAACGATGAACAGTACCCTCCGGCTGAGGACAGGTACAAACAGTTGGAAGACCGGCTCAGTGCTATGGAGATACAAAAGGTGCCTGGCCTGGACTTCGAGGATCTAGGTCTGTCTTCTGGGGTAGTGATCTCGCGCAAATTCAAGGTACCTGCCTTTGCTAAATACGATGGGGCATCCTGTCCTAAGTTGCATCTCAGGGCTTATACAAGGAGGATCCAGCCCTATACAGCTGACAAAAACTTATGGATCCATTTCTTCCAAGAGAGTCTTTCGGGGACTCAGCTCGAGTGGTTCTATCAACTGAATGGAGCCAACATCCGTACCTGGGAAGACTTAGCCACTGCTTTCTACAAGCATTACCAGTACAATGCCGACCTTGCTCCCACACGCACTCAGCTTCAGGGAATGTCTATAGGAGCAGGCGAAGGTTTCAAAGAGTATGCACAGAAATGGAGAGACCTTGCTGGAAGGGTACAACCTCCATTAACTGACCGGGAACTCGTTGATATGTTCTTGGGGACCCTATCCGGGCCGTTCTTCAATCACCTCATTGGTAATTCATCTGTTGGATTTACCGACCTCATCTTGACTGGCGAAAGAATTGAAGCTGGTATCAAGAGTGGGAAAATTCAAGGGGCCACACCTTCTGACACTCACAAAAAGCCTTACACGGGAAAGAAAGAATCTAATGCTGCATACAGCCAAAAGAGTCGTCGTGACCAACATGCAGGGGCAGTCATGATCTCTGGTTCTGCACCACGCCGTCAACCACAAAGGGGAAACCAGCAAAGGCCGGACGGGCCTAAAAGGAAATTCACCAACATTAACATGCCTTGGTCACAAGCATTGCAGCACATGTTGAAGATGAACCTGATTGCAGTGATCAACCCTCCTGCAAATCCTAAGACTTCCTCTCCTAGCTACAATCCAGAAGCAAGGTGTGCCTATCATTCTGATAGCCCGGGGCACGATACCGAGGACTGTTGGGCACTGAAGTACAAGATTCAGAACATGATCGATGCTAAAGAGATCGAGTTCGAGCCCGCCGAGACTCCCAACGTGATCACTGCTCCATTGCCAAAACATGGCTAGAGTCGAGAGATTTTTGTTCATTTGAATTCAAGTTGTATTTTTTTTCTTTTCTTGTTCAGATAAACAATTATCATGTTAAACTCTTTTATTTCATGAATGCATTACACGTGTCTGTCTTGATTTAATTATGTTTACTATGCTTAAAACTGCTTTCATATTTTTGCAATGGTCAACTCTTAATTGAAAATGCTAAAGCCTCTTGAGGGAGGATGACGAAAACGATACCACAATGTACAGTATGCTTTTGAACAGACCCCGCTGATGAGGTACAGGCATTGTTTCAATTCCTAAACACTGGAGTTATAAGGATGGTAATCCCTCGTCAACCCATCAGAGCCAAAGAAGTAGGAGTTTTTATTTTCGAAAATCAAAACCCTTAATCATAACCTAGGGCAGGGTAGTTCTCTCAGTTGATCCAAGTGCACAATGAATGGCACCAAATGAGTTTTTCAAAAAACAAAAGACAGTGATGGTTCTGAACAATCATAAGGACAGGCAGTCATTATCAACAAAAAAAAATCATAAATGAAAAGCCCAAAAAGTCAAAACCAATAAAGAAGACTTACCAAACTGGGGCATCCCGCTGACTGTAATTCCAAAAAGGAAACAGTTCAGGCAAAAAAGAAAGGGATAACAAAAATCAAGAAAGAGGTCTCACAAACCCTCAACCAAAGCAAAAAATGACTGCCTATTCAAAAGAAATCGTCAACATCTGAACCATTATTGGAACATCAAAGCAAAGACTCAAGCAAGGTCTAACGCACGATCAACTGAGTTTAGGTTTGGAGAACATCACGAAGAGCGGGTGGGTACAAATAATTTGAGCCTTTATCCTTTGTTTCTTAAACCGTGAACCAGGCCACGATATAACCCTTAAAAGTCCTAGCTGAAGCATGGGTTAGTTCGAAAGCATACTGTTACGAAGGTATCCTGACTCCTGAAGGTTTGCTGTAAAATAACGAGTTGACATCACAGTTTACAAAGAAAAACTCACTTACCTTTGTCAAAAATGCATTTTCAAAATTCAAGACAGACATAGGCTTTTGCATTCTTAAAATAACCTTGTTTGCATATGACTATTTGTTTGAACAGCAGGGAAATTCGCACGATGAACACCTTGTGAACAGAAGTACCTACAATCAAGGGGCACAGTAGGAGCATTGCCCATTATCTGGGGCATGGCAAAATACTTCCAACAGGGGCAACTCCCTACATTCTGAGAGCGTGGACATAGTCGGAAAAATACTGCGCATCATCAAAGACCCGCTAGGTTGACATGCCTAGGCAAAAATAAGGGCTTCCCGGCGAACCAAAAGGGTTCGGGCAAAATAAGGGATGAAAACAAAAAACATGTACACCCGGCAAGTCGAAAACCTGAAAAGGCGGCTTGGGCAAAAAGGGGTATCCCGGTGGACTGAAAACCCGAAAGGGCGGTCCAGGCAAAAGTTAGGGATCAAAGCATACGACTATGTTCCGGTATCTCATCATTTGTCTACCCGAAGATTTGTCAATCACCCACACAGGTATCCTCTTCCCTCATCTCTGAAGCAGGGGCAATAATGAGTTATCCAGGCGATCCAATTGCTCTGCCAACCAAAGTACAAAGTAAAGATCAACATAAGGATGATTACCATCTACCTTTACAAATTCCAGATCGTGGGCTAACATCCGAAACCAAACAGGACAATCATCCACTTAATCAAAATCATGCAACCCTACACCGGTTCCTTCTCAATTTTCATCCAGAAAGTTTTTACACAAACTTATCCAGGTAACCTAACCCCGGTTCCTCCAGAAATCTCACATGGATTTATCCAGGTAACCTAACCCCGGTTCCTCAAGAAGTCTTACATGGACCTATCTCAAGATGACCTAACCCCGGCTCATCAAGAAGTTTTTACACAAACTTATCCAAGTAACCTTACCCCGGTTCCTCAAGAAGTTTTTACACAAACTCATCCAAGTAACCTCACCCCGGTTCCTCCAGAAGTTTTTACACAAACTTATCCAAGTAACCTTACCCCGGTTCCTCCAGAAGTTTTTACACAAACTTATCCAAGTAACCTTACCCCGGTTCCTCCAGAAGTTTTTACACAAACTTATCCAAGTAACCTTACCCCGGTTCCTCCAGAAGTTTTTACACAAACTTATCCAAGTAACCTTACCCCGGTTCCTCCAGAAGTTTTTACACAAACTTATCCAAGTAACCTTACCCCGGTTCCTCCAGAAGTTTTTACACAAACTTATCCAAGTAACCTTACCCCGGTTCCTCCAGAAGTTTTTACACGAACTTATCCTGCGGTAACCTAACCCTGGTTCCCCCCAGAAGTCTTACATGGATTTAGCTCAAGATAACCTCACCCCGGTTCATCAAAGAAGTTTTACATGAACTTACCTTGCCAGGCAACCCTACACAGGTTCTCCTTCTCCGGACGTAGTTTTACACGAACTCGACATCAAGCAACCCTACACCGGTTCCCTCTCTTCAAGATGCAGTTTTACATGGACTCGCCACCCGGACACCCTACACAGGTTCTCCCTTTCCAAGAACGCAGTTTTACACGAACTCATCATCAAAGTAACCCTACCCAGGTTCCTTCTCCATTTCAGATGCGGTTTTACACGAGCTCGTCAGCAGGCAACACTACATATGTGCCCTCTTTCAACTTACAAAATGCAGCAAAGCATCCCTCTTCCCACAGAGTATTGCTTCCCAGCATGGTCGCTAAGGCATCTTTTTCCCCTGCAGAATCTTCCATTTGCCAAGTTTATTCCGCAAGGGAGTCATCTTCTCCTACCGGTATTCTTGCAACTCTCATCCCCAGCGGAAGCAATAAATCAACACTTCAACATCAGCCCAGGATATGACTTCCCGGCATCCGTCAAGGATTTACATTCCTAGACGAAAGCATCCATAAAACACCACATACATACATCATTATAGCATGCATAGACGCATCATATCATACAAATCTCATTTATGTTGAGAACATCATTGCTTGATCCATATCATGCATTGCATATGACTGACCTTTACCTTTCAGGAAAGATGCAGTTAAATTATCAAAACATATTTCAAGGCCTTCTCTAGTTCGGCTAAATCGACCCCCAACAGATTTTTCTGATAAAGACTCAACAGAAGTTATGGTCCCCTCTCCGGCAAGTGCGTGAGGTGGTAATTCCCTTTTCAGATGTTTCCCTCTCCGACGATGAGTGTGAGGTGATAGTCTTTTATGGTCCCCTCTCCGGCAAGTGCGTGAGGTGGTAATTCCTTCTTCAGATGTTTCCCTCTCCGACGATGAGTGTGAGGTGATAGTCTCTTATGGTTCCCTCTCCGACGGTGTGTGAGGTGACAATTCCTTTTCCTATGATTCCCTCTCCGACGGCGAGTGAGGTGAGTCCCTTTCAGCTTATAATGGCCTATGGTTCTCTTCCCGATACTGCAAAGATGGTAATTCCTGCCAAGATTTTTCTCAACGAGCGTTGTTGAAGTTAAAATCACCCAAGGTTCTCTTACCATTCATGCTAAGGCAGCAACCATACCTGGTTCATTCATCATATTTTGAAGCTCCAGACCCAGCTCCTGTAACCAGTCAGGACATGTCTATACCAAGCATCTAAAATTAGCTCCTGCAACGTGTCAGGTACTCATTTTTCTTTTGCAGGTATGCAGGTTCTCGCTAGGGAATCTCCTACGCGATCAACATCCAGATGGCATCTATAAGCCCATCATCCTATTCATCAACCCCCAAATGGCATCTATAAGCCCATTCCCCCATTCATTGCTAGTATGTGAGCGCAAATTTCTGGGCACTCTAGTGTCCAATCATCTTCTACCCTCGGATTACGAAAGGCACGTCAGCCAATCTCCATCCTCAGGTCTAAGAAGATTGAACAGGGGCAACTGTTGTACCCCAAAATTTGCCCTCCCATATTCTTCAAAGAAATTTCCAAGCCAAGCCACAAAATTCCCCAAGGGTTGTGCAGTTCAACTGTCCCCTATACAGTCAAAACTAGGTTTTGTGTTCTGGTCAAAGAAAGGAAGTTTTCAAAGGCCCAATCAAGTCTCATATGCCTACAAATGTGGTCAAGTATTCTCATATCAAGTTTCAAGGCATTCAGCTCAAAATTGCACAGTCAAAACCCTAAATTGCACTACAATCAACTGTAGGGGCAAAATGGTCATTTGACAGTCAAAAGTTCAAATTTTTGGTCAACATATCATTTTGAAGCCACAAACATCATTTGATCAATGCTTGATCATGATTCTCAAAATTTGGCTCAGAAATCATCAAAGATGCAAAAGTTACTATATTTGGACAGCTGAAAAAGTCAACTGAAATTGACCAGGGTATAACTTTCACATGGATTATCAGAAAAATTCCCTCCAAAGCTCATTTTGAAGAGAAAGACATTTCCTACCACTCATCTTCATACTTCAAGTCCAAGAAATGCTCTCACAAAAAGTTATCAATTTCAACATTATAGGTCATTTTCAAAAGTCAACAAAAAGGGACTTTAAGTCAAAGACCATAACTTGATATTGGTAAATCAAAATGACATGGGACCAAAGGCATTGGTTAGAGGACTCAAAGACCTTTCCAAAATGTCCAAGAACATGTGAAAAGCTTAAAAATTGAGCAAGTTATGCCTTGTGGAAGTTGGGAAATTTTTGGGAATTTTGAAAAGTCAAGTTTACTTCAAATGACCTAAATTTGCAAATGGGCCCATTTTTCTTCCATGATTCATCATTCTAAGCATATGCACGACCACTTGGCCCAAAGGGAAGTATTTTCTCATTTTTTATTTATTTATTTGGATTTTTATTTATATTAATTCAATTAAATCAATTAAATACATGAAAAATATCAAACTGGCCTTAACAAATCTTTTTATGCATGTTTGATACTCAAGATTTCGTGTACAACTAAATGGGGAAAGATTTGGAGCTGATTGGCATGATTGAACAAAAATGCACATGGAAAAGATTCAAAAAGATCTTGGAAAATCAATTATCAAAAATCATTATGGCCATGGATTTGATTGAGTTTTGTTGCCCTAATACATTCACTACAAAGGCCTGAACCTAAACCTAATCCTGAGACACTCAAAGCTGCGCCCAAAGACCCTTGCCAAACTTGAAAAATTTCACTTAAGAACTCAATTCTGAAAACGTGGTTAGAGGTGGATTCAAACCCTAATACTCATTCCAAACGCTTCCTTGTGGGCTCCTGATCATATTCCAACTCCAAACATCCATCAATACGCAAAGAATTGGTAATAAGGACCTCTCCTGTACAGAAGAAAAGTCACCATCGTGTTTTCAATTCTAAGCATCATCATTGCATTTCAATTATACATTCTTGTTCCTTGTGATGTTCCAAAGCTGACCATTATGTTCAATTTGATTTTTGTATTGTATATGGGATTTCACCATGATCGATCTCTAGGGTTACAGGTTTGCCAATTTGGGGTTTTTCAGACCAAGCAAAATTAGGATTCCAAACCTATGCCATTCAAATCAGCACATCAAGACGAAGAGATTCCAACCCTCGCGCTCAATTTATGAGCGTCGAGGGTCTATTCGCTATTTTTTGGTAGATGGTCTTAGGCAACGTTTGCCAAACCGTTGCCATATGCTTTTGTTTTCAGAAAAAGAAAAAACACACGAAGAAGACGGAGTCGTGGCGAGGAATGGTTGGTCCGTTTGAAAAGTGGCGCGCGGATCCACTAATGTTTTTCTTTTCTTTTTTATTAATTATTGTTGTTTATATGTTAAAACGTTTGAAGTGGCTCAGTTGGCAGGTGTTGAGCGTGGTGACTTTCAAGACCTGGGTTCGAATCCCAGGTCTGTACAATCTTCAATATTATTTTTCCCTAACGAATCTCATGCAGCGCCTAAAATCGAGACCACCATATGCCATCATAATTCCAGTGCACGCGTGGCCATCAGAAACGATCCAAAGGTGTATAATTGATGAACATCCTAAACCATGGTCAACATGCCACATAATGCTTGGAAAAGTCAACGAATCTGAATCTTAATGGGCCAGGCTTTACCATCAAAACCTCCATGTTGGGGCTACCCCCCCTGGTTTGCCATTCTTTTTATTTTTCTTATATTTTATTTAAATTATTATTTTATTTTCTTGATTGTTTAATTTAATTAATTATTGCTACAAAATATAAAAACATCACAAAAAAAATCAGAAAAGATGAAAAATATAATAAATATTTAATTTAATTATTTTCATAAATAAACTAACATGTAAATAAATTGAGTAAAATAGGTTTTAACTTTAATTCTTTTAATAACTAAAAATTCAAAAATATAGAATTTAGGTTTAATTGTTAATTTTATTCCTTTTAATTTCCTTTTTACAATAATAATATTTATTTTATTTATTTTCATAAATTAAAAAATGCATGTAAATTAACTTAGGTTTAAATTAGTTAAAATTTTAATATTTTCATAATAAGTCTAAAAAACACTAGAATTAGGGTTTACATTTAAATTTTCATTCTAATAAATTCTTTCTTTTATTAAATCTTAAAAAACATAAAATACTAAAAAAAAACATTTTCTTTTAAATTTTAATTTTAATCTTAATTTCGTTGCAAAAAGGGTCCAACGCCCATGTTCGTAATTTATTTTCGCGCATTTATTTTATGTCGTTTATTATAAATTCTCCCAAAGCGTTGTAACAATTTTACTTTTCGCATTTACTTTGCTTTATTTACTTTCCGTCAAATCGGGTCCGGTTTAATTTTGGCGATGTGGACCCGCGCCATTTGTAATAGCCTTAGATTTACTTTTCCGCAAATATTTTTTAAACTGTTAATAAAAAGCATGAAAGAATGTATGGACTTAAATAAAATCAAGCGTAGATCACAACAAACATGACAAGACAAATACCAATGAAAACGACACACAATTCGCACACACCACCCCTAGGGTACGCCTCACTGTTGCCTTGCCTCGAAAGGTGATCGTCGAGTAGAGGATGTCTTAGTAAGTCCTCATGATCCGGGAACCTGGCATGAGGGTAGCTTCTAAGGTGTCTTCCTATTGCTCTGGTGATCACCATGTCCCTCCAACCTCGAATTGACCCGAACACCTCCAACGGTGGTGCTACCTACCTCTCAATGGTGGGATGGCACTACTTTAAAGGACATTTACACAGACGAATTCCTTAGGGTAGGTAGGTTCTCGTAGATACTTGCTCTCTTTAAAAACAAAACAAATAATACTTTTCACCGACACTTTTCAAAAGCTTTCAAAACAAACTTTTCAAACACTCTGACGTACGAGTCGAACTGAAATTTTTCAAAGAAACTTTTTAAAACCCACAGTTGAAAAGCAAACAAACCATTTTGAAAACACAAATGAGCAAGTATCTAAGAGCCCATGGATAACCATGGATAGAAAGGGTGCTAACACCTTCCCTTTCTATAACCTACCTCCCGAACCGAGAGCAATCTCTTTAAGGAATTTTTCTGTGCTTTTGTCCTTTCCATTTGGAGAAAATAAAAGACGGTGGCGACTCTTGCTTCCGCGACATTTCGCGAACCAGCGTTAAACAGTCAGTTCCAGATCCACCGATCACACTGACCATGATAATGATTAAGTCCTGAAAATAGCAAAAGATCTCATGTAATCAAGTTTTGGGATTTTATTTGATTTAATTTGATTTAAAATGAAATAATTCAATAAAAAATCAAATAAAATAATAAAATTGATAAATGGACACAAGGCTGAAGCTAGGACACGTGTGCAATGTGGCAAGTTCAAATCAAGTGGAAAAGAATGGGCCCATTTGACAAAATTTGAAGTTTTGGAGATAGTTGACTTTTGGCAATTTTGCAAAAATGCCCAACTTCAACAATGCATAACTTCTTCAATTTTGAACTTTTGGAAGTGTTCCTTGACTTTTTAGAAAGCTTGAGATGTCCTCTAACCAACCCTTTTGGTCGCATCTCATTTTGATATTTCATGCTCAAGTTATAAGCTTTGTCAAAAAATGTGTTTTAGTTGACTTTCAAAAATTCATCTTCAGTTCCCAAGTTCAAAATATGCACTCACAAGAAGATATGAATTTGGACATTATAGGTCATTTTGGAAAGTCAACAAAAACACCTTTTGGGTCAAAGCTTCATACATGAACATGGAGGACTCAATTGAGTTGAGACCAAAAGATTTGCTTAGAGTACATCCTAAGCTTTCTAAAAAGTCCAAGAACACATCTCTAGGGTCAAAATTGAGAGAATTATGCATTGGACAAGTTGACCTTTTTTGCAAAATTGCCAAAAGTCAAATGTGTCCAAAATTGCATTTTTTGCTAAATGGCCCAACTTTTTATGCTTGCACTGAGTTTGTAATGTGATCCACGACCCATGAGCCTTTCCACTTGTCATTCTTTTATTTTTGTTATTTATTTTGATTTTATTTCATTTAAATCAATTAAAATCAATATAAAAATAATGAAAATATCAAAAATCAATAAAACCTTGAGATTTTATGCATGATTAGATTCATTATACAGCTAGAGACAAGATCAAATCGTGCAAGGCTTCAAATGGACAGAAAAGATTGAAATTGCTTGTTTTGGAAAGATTTGGTGCAAGGATGAAATCATTGATCAATCTTCATAATTGGAAAAGATTTGATACAAACTTCAACCCTATGCACTCTAGTATACATAAGAAACGAAGGTGAGCCAAAGAAAGGGGCGGGAGGCGTGCAAAGGCAGAGAACCAATTGCAAAAATTCAAGATAAAAAGTGCAAACCAAATTCTAAGTTACAGGCCATCTCAAGCCATTATAACCATACCAATCATTTGCTGGACGTCCCAGGATCGTGTTTCAATCGTTAGCAAGCCTCCCCACGCTCAGAATCACCCTGTAAGGTTCACACAGTTTTCCTCTTTTCTTGAATTTGAATATATTGATTCTGGCATATTTAGCATGATTGATTGGTATATTTATAATCCTTGAGATGTTTGCAAGCTAATGACTATATTCAATTTCATTTTTATTGACTGAACGTAAAACTGCCATGGCTAGGGTTTGTTCTTTGTTTTTAGGGGTTTCTTATACAGGAAAAATTGGACATTGATAATGGTACCATGATGCTCGTGAGGTTGAAACGAGTTGATTGGTACCATTGGTTTTCATTTATCACGCGCGTACAGGATTTTGAAATGCCCAGGGGCTATACCTACGCTTAATGTCCGTAGGTAAAAGTTACAAAACTTACAGCGGCGGTGGGAGGAAGAAGATGGATACGTGGCGCTCCCTGACTTGTCAGTTTGAATTTCACGCGTTTCAAAGTTTAGCATTTTGTTTTTTATTATATAATATTTTTTTGTTATTGTATGTACAATTAAAATAGCCATCTCAGTTGGCAAGCGTGCAAAGGAGGAATGTATAAGGACCTGGGTTCGATCCCCAGGTTCCTTATTTGCTTCATATTATTTTTCAATGAAGGATCAAGTACACCTCACGCTCCAAGATCCACCATGTGCTATCCAGATCTAACCATTCAACCCATCAAGGCTTCGGATCCAACGCCTTCTCCCTGGAGGACCACCATGCGCCCCAGTCAAACGTACACGTGGGATTGAGCAAAGTCAACAAGGCCAGGAGCTTGTTGGGCCAAGAAATTCCAAGCAGCACCCCCTCTTTTGCTAATGCTATCATGCCCATTCTTTTTTTCTTTTCTCTAATTTATTTCTTTTATTTAATTTAATTTGCTTAATTATTTTTAACAAAATTAATTTCTTTTTCACAAAAAATCATAAAATCAAGAGTTTACAAAAAATTAGAATTAGTTTGTTTTTTTTATCAAATTTAATTTAATTTAGTTTAATCTAACTTAGGGAAATTTTAACTTTTTTTATATAATTAAAACCAATTAGAAAAATTAGGGTTAGGCTCTTGATTTAATATTCATTTCTTTCTTAAAAATAAATACAAAAATAGGATAATTTAATTATTTTTCTAAATTAAAATTAATTAGTAATTAGGTTTTTTTATTATTATTCAATTGAGCTTTATTTTCTCAAATAACACAAAAACGACAAAAAATGATTTTCCCTTTAAATTACAATTAGGTATAGTTGGGGTCAAAACCCTAATTATTTTGCATTCGATTCATCGCGTGTTTTTATTATTTTTTGCAATATTGATGTAACTGTCTACGGTATGTAATAGTTTAATCTAGGATTTTCTTTATTTATCGTCTTTTGCGGGTTTTTTTGGCTATGTAATTAATCCCTACCCCGAAGCCTTGTAATAGTGTAGGTTTATTTTCTCGCATTTTAATTTTCACAAATATTAACTGTTTAGATGTATGTTAATAGGATTGTATGACAAGATTGCATGATAATTTAAAACGGCTAGAAAACCCTAATGTGCAAAGATAATAACTGAAATCAAATCACTCGCACATGTGCACTCCTAGGGTATACTCTCACTTCGGTTGCCTTCGGTAAACGATCATTAAGTATAGGGTGTCTTAGTGGTTGCCCTCCTGTCTAACAAAGATCAAAAGTCCCATTCGGAAATGTTGCCTCGGAAACGTCGCCTCGGAAATGTTGCCTCGAATATGATCTTAAGACTTTAGGGTTATTACTAAGACGTCCTAACATTGCTTTAGTGATCGTACATCCCTTACAAATTGACCCTTACAACTCCAACGACGGCGCTACCTATTTCTTAATAGTAGGATAATAATTTCATATCAAGTGTGCTTACAAAGAATTCTCTTTTTATTGGTTAAGATGAACATATATAATCAAATATTTATAATTAATATATAGAGTTAAATATGTTTGTGGTCCTCTTAAATATATCATAATTCACTTTTAGTATTTTAAGTTTTTTTAAAGAATTGTCCTCCTAAAATTTGTATCAACACTTTTAGTCCCTCCTGCAACTTAGCGACAAAATTAGCGACTGTTTGTTAATTAGTGGCTGATTTAGAAGAAAGGACCCTAAATATGGATGAAAAATCTTAAGAGGACAATTCTTTGAAGGACTAAAAGTGAAATATGAAATATTTAAGAGGACCACAAAAATATTTAATCCTAATATATATATATATATATATATATATATATATATATATATATATATATATATATATATATATATATATATATATATATATATATATATATATAGACGTTTGGATTAAAAAAATCGAATGATCAAAGAAACTGATGTCAACGGATCTTCTCTCTATATATATCTAAGAAATTACAACTGTCAAAACAATTTCATCTGATCCATGCATCATCACCATTACATCCCTATTATTTTTTACATCCTACCACCAACGTTGAGGTTTTTCGGTCACAAGTGAGGTGCCCGTTCTTTGTCTCTGAATTCTTCTAATGACTTCACCATCTTGGATGTCCCGTCTAACCATCAGATCAACTCTCTCTTAAGACGCTCTATGGAATGAATGTTCCAAATTTTCATTTTAATTGAGGGTTTGATAGCTGAGAAATAAATATACCCATCTCTTTTGAAAATCATTTTAGATGTCATGATGAAAAAATTAGAGAGAAAGTGAGAAGATGTGTGAAGAATGGTGGAGAAATGAAGTATTATTTATAGAAAACATACATACACTCATGCACAACATAATATGAATCCTCTTCACAAACATTGCATGTACACGCCATCTCATATGGCGCAT
This sequence comes from Vicia faba, assembly GCA_948472305.1. Taxonomy (NCBI): domain Eukaryota; kingdom Viridiplantae; phylum Streptophyta; class Magnoliopsida; order Fabales; family Fabaceae; genus Vicia; species Vicia faba. The sequence continues at coordinate 555,496,591 of OX451737.1, read as the reverse complement.
AGGCAATGCATGCACCATCTCATATGATGTCTAGGTGCATTTTTATGTGCATGCGCCATATGAGATGACATGTCCATTTATTCTATTTCTGAAACCTAGTTATTTGCGTAATTTATTTGAAAAATGGTTACTAATGTATTTTAATTTTAAAACATGGTTATTACGAATTTTTCCCGATATAAAACAAAAAATCAATGGGGAATAGACCTCACTCTAACAAACAAGTGAAGAACCACATGCAATAAAGCTCCAAGATTTCTAATCCCCTTTCCTAGGTTGATTCTTTAAATCCTTATTCTTGGTTTCAAGATTGGTACCCGATGCTTCTCTTACTTCTATCCTTCTTCCTCTTTAAATAGGTTAGATTCGTGTAAGAGTCGTTATGTTTCATTTTGTCTTCAATCAAAATTGTTGTTCCTTTGCCTTGGCTAGGTTTTTGCGTGTCTCGTTTTTTGTTCTCCTCTGGTAGAATTCTTTATGTTTGTATCTTGGCCGCTTGTTATTCTCTCCTCCTTGATATCTGGTCTTTCTGCATTATTCAACCCCCATGGAGAACAAAAAATGATGGATAAAGGAAAAATGACCAAACTCTTGTATGAATATGGCTTATTGTAATACGGTGGCAGAACCGACTGTTAATATTGGTTTGCATTTTTTGTTCGCAAATCTCGCGGTAAGCAAGAGTCACCACCGACTTTTCTTTTATCCAATCAGGAAAGGGTGAAAAGAATAGAAAAAGACCTTTTTTTCGAAATTTCTGAGTACGGGGGGGGGGGGGGGTAGATTATGGAAAGGGAAGGTGTTAGCACCCTTTCCATCCGTAGTTTAATCTAGGATTTTCTTTATTTATCGTCTTTTGCGGGTTTTTTTGGCTATGTAATTAATCCCTACCCCGAAGCCTTGTAATAGCGTAGGTTTATTTTCTCGCATTTTAATTTTCGCAAATATTAACTGTTTAGATGTATGTTAATAGAATTGTATGACAAGATTGCATGTTAATTTAAAACGGCTAGAAAACCCTAATGTGCAAAGATAATAACTGAAATCAAATCACTCGCACATGTGCACTCCAAGGGTATACTCTCACTTCGATTGCCTTCGGTAAATGATCATTAAGTATAGGGTGTCTTAGTGGTTGCCCTCCTGTCTAACAAAGATCAAAAGCCTCGTTCGGAAATGTTGCCTCGAAAACGTCGCCTCGGAAATGTTGCCTCGAATATGATCTTAAGACTTTAGGGTTATTACTAAGACGTCCTAACATTGCTTTAGTGATCGTACGTCCCTTACGAATTGACCCTTACAACTCCAACGACGGTGCTACCTATTTCTTAATAGTAGGATAACTGTGATCGGTGGGAAGAGAACTGACTGTTTTGAAATGCTGGTTCGCGTTTGCGTTTGTTTTCGCAAAATGTCGCGGTAAGCAAGAGTCGTCACCGTCTTTTATTTTATCCAACAAGGAAAGGACAAAAGCACAGAAAAATTCCTTTTTGAGATGTTTCTCGGGTTCGGGAGGTAGATTATAGAAAGGAAAGGTGTTAGCACCCTTTCTATCCATGGTTATCCACGGGCTCTTAGGTACTTGCTCAAAAATGTTTTCAAAATTTGCTTTTCTTTGTGTTTGTGGGATTGAAAAGAGTTTTTGTTTGAAAGGGGTGTAAGTGCAAAAAGTTTTTGTTTTGTTTTAAAAGGAGCAAGTACTTAAGAACCATCTACCTACTCAAAAAGGAATTAATCTGTACAAGTGTCCTTTAGACAATGCTATCCCACTATTGAGAAGTAGGTAGCACCGTCGTTGGAGTTTTCGGGTAAATTCGATTAAGGGACGTGTGGTCACTAAAGCAATGTTAGGACGTCTTAGCGGTAACCCTAATATCCTAGATCATTTTTCCGAGGCAACCGTTCCGAGGCAACTATGATCTTTAGACAAGAGGGCGACCTCTAAGACTTCCTATACTCAATGACCACGTTCGAGGCAACCAAGTGAGGTGTACCCTAAGAGTAGCATGTGCAAGTGTTATTTCGGTTAATTTTATCTATACATGTTATGGGTGAGCTATGTTGATTTTAAGTTCATACATTGGATCTTGTCATGCATTCCCTATTATCAAACATCTAACAGTTAATATTGTGCAGAAATTAAATTGCAGGAAATTAAATCTAAACTATTATAAGGCGTCGGGTATTTACATCGCCAAAAGCAAACCCTTTAATTTAAATTACGGAAAGTAAATAAAAACGATAAATTAAAGTCCTATTAAAACTATTACATATTGGAAGCAATTACAATATTGGATAAAAAATGAAACGCGTGCGAGAAAATTAAATCGGCGTATTTTTTAGGGTTTTGACTCCTTTTTATTTAAAGAAAGATTTTTTTTGTTATTTTTGAATTAAATGAAATTAAACCTAAGTTAGTTAATTAATTAAATAGAAAATATATTTTTGGGTTTTTTACATTTAAAGAAATAAAATAAAAATGATTAAAATTATTAAAACCTAATATTCTAATTAATTTTAATTTATTGCAAAAATGTTAAAATTATACGTAATTAAAAAACTAAGTCAATTGAAATTATTTATTTACAAAAATAATGAAATTAACAAAAATAATATTTTTTGTGTTTTCTGATTTTATGAGAAAAATAATTGGTTAGTGTAAATAATAATAATAATAATTAATAAACAATTAAATAAAAAAGAAATATGAAAGAGAAAAGAAATAAACCCAGGGGGTTTGGACCCAGAAAGGAGGTATGATTTGCAATTTCCAAGCCCAAAAACGTCCAAGCCTGTTTGACTTTTAGGGTCTCATGCGCGCCTGTGGACTAGAGTGTATGGTGAGCTTGCAGTTTTGACCAATAGATCTGATCTGAAGCCACTTGGCAAGTGTCTTGACAAGGGCATATGGTGAGCTTTGCTTTGAGCGCTGCACTGGAATAGCTGAAAGAAAATAATAATAAGCATTTTGGGGGACCTGGGATTCGAACCCAGGTCCCAATGGACTATGCATTAACCTGCTTGCCAACTCAACCAACGCATTCTTTTGTTAATGGGATACAAAACAATTATTATATTCAAAACTCAATTATTATGCTGGAAAATAAAAAAAAGTGGCGCGAGATTTAAATAGACCAATCAGGGGAAGACACCTAATTGTCTTCTCCAACGAAACCCTGGTCTATTTCCTGCGGATTTGGGTCCATAGCAAAATTCGTAGGGCCATCCTAACATGGGTTGTAGGCCATATAAATGTAAAAAGAGAACATCGCTGTGTTCGTCTCCCTTCCCTGAAGACAACCATGTCCATGGTTGGTCTTGATTTTGCCTGTATCAAAAATACCTAAAAAACAAAAGCACGAACCCTAGCTTTGGATATAGGGTTATAAGCCATGGAAACAAAATTAAATAGTACATAATGCTTAGAAATTGAATGGTAAGCATGAATATACAAGAAATTTGGCAAAAGGATGCAAGAAAACCGAGTTACGATTCCATGTACAGGGCCATATTCAAGAATACTTACAGCGCTTTTCAGGTGGTTTCAGGACTTGATTTTGATCGCTTTAGCTCCACTGGATGCCAGGAAAGAGATTAGTGTCAAGTTTTTGCTTTAAATCGAGCCCTAAGATCGTTTTCAGATTCCACTTTTTCAAGCTTTTTTTCAAAGTTTGTCTGGTCGTTTTTGCAGTGCTTAGGTCGTGTTCTTTGTTGCTTTATGTTGTATATGTATCAAGCAAGCAATTAGGTTAAATCTTGGGCTTCCAATCTTTGTGCATTCAAGGTTTGGGATTTGATATGATCACCATTGATAAACCTTCCATATTTGTATCAAATCTGATTTTTTATGCATAATAAGGCTTGATTCGGATTTGATTGAGTGTATCTTGACAATGAAGACCTGTAATGATCAAAAGAATCTCATTCCATTAATTTTTGGATTTTATTTGAATTAATATTGATTTAAAATGAATTAAATCAATAAAAATTAAATAAAATAGAAAAATAAATGATTGGTCATGAAATTGAAGATGGGACACGTGTGTGGTGTGATAAGACCAAATCAAGTGGAAAAAAGTGGGCCCTTTTGTCAAAAATTGGAGTTTTGAGGATAGTTGACTTTTGGCACTTTTGAAAAAATGCCCAACTTCGACAATGCATAACTTCTTCAAGTTTGAACTTTTGGAAGTGTTCTTGGACTTTTTAGAAACCTTGAGATGTCCTCTAAACAACCGTTTTGGTCTCATCTCATTTTGACATTCCATGCTCAAGTTATAAGCTTTGGAAAAAAAGGTGTTTTTGTTGACTTTCAAAAATGACCTATAATGTCCAAATTTGTAACTTTTTGTGAGAGCATTTCTTGATCTTGGGTTGTGAAGATGGATTGTAGTAAATTGCATCATCTTAAAAATGAGCTTTGGATTAGTCATTTATAATAAAGTATGAGAAAGTTATTCCTGGTCAAAGTTGAGTTGACTTTTCCTACAAAACCCTAATTTAGTAACTTTTGAATCTTGATGAATCTTGAGCAATCCTTGATGAATCATGATCAACCCTTGATCAAATGATGAATTATCCTTCAAAATGAGAATGTTGACAAAAAATCTTGAGGTTTGACTGTATTTGAGTCAGAGTTGACTTTTGCCCTAGCACCGTCGATTTTTGGACCTCTTGAGCAATTGACTGACCAAACTTCCTCTAAAAGGCTTGAAATTTGACATGGATGAACTTAAGAACATATTAGGACATTGGGGAGCACTTGAGGTCATTTGGATGTAAGTACCTTGATGCAACACAAAACCCTAATTTTGAATTGACTGTCTTAGGAGATGATTTGACTGTCCAACTCTTGAGCCATCTTGAACAACTTGGAGATGATTCTTGACCTATCTTGAGAAATATGGGAGGGAAAATTTTAGGGTAGAACAGTTGCCCCTGTTTAATCTTCTTAAACCTGAGGATATAGATTGGCGTTCGGGCCTTTCGTGATCCGAAGGTGGAAGATGATTGAACACTAGAGTGCCCAGAAATTTGCACTCGCATGAAGTAGTATTCGCCTTGTGATGTCGAGAATGGGCTTACAGATGCCATTTGGAGATTTATGATGGGAGATGGGCTTAAAGATGCCATCCGAAGGAGTGTCGATCGCGTAAGAGATTCCTCAGCGAGAGCTTGCATACCTGTTGTTGAGGGAGATTTCGCTGGGGAATGTTGTTCTTTGTCTTAGGAGAAATAGAACTTTAGGAGCTTCAGTAGTCCGTTATTCTACTGAGGAATCATCTCTGTTGAAGAGGTGAGAGTGAACTACTTATCTGGTCGCAACCCAGGCTTCATAGTGATAAGACCGACTGCTATCTGGTCGTAATCCAGGCTTTAAAGTGACTTACTGGGGATATGAGATTAAACTTGCTATCCGGTCGTAATCCAGGCTTTGTAATTTCTCACTTCTTATCTGGTCGAAATCCAGGCTTCAGAACAAATCAAGTGGTTATCCGGTCGCATCCGGGCTTCAACTTGAATTTAGGGCACGCTAATATCCGGCCGACTCCGGGCTTCTTAGTAACTGTCCATGTAAACTGCTATTTGGTCGGAATCCAAGCTTCACAGTGTCTTGTACTGCTATCTGGTCGTGATCCAGGCTTCACGATGTGTTATACCATTATCTGGTCGAATCCAGGCTTCATGGTGTCACGTACTGCTATCTGGTCAAATCCAATCTTCACAATACCTCACTTCTTATCTGGTCGAAATCCAGGCTTCAGAACAAATCAAGTGGTTATCCGGTCGTATCCGGGCTCCCCTTTGACGGTTTGGTTTACTAATATCCGGTCGAATCCGGGCTTCATAGTAACTGGCTGGGTAAACGGCTATTTTGGTCGCAATCCAAGCTTCACAGTGTCCCTTAATGTTATCTGGTCGTAATCCAGGCTTCACGATATATCATACCACTATCTGGTCGAAATCCAGGCTTCATAGTACTCTTGGTTGCTATCTGGTCGTAATCCAGTCTTCACAATATCTTCTACCATTATCTGGTCGTAATCCAGGCTCCATGGTCTTGTATTGCTTTCTGGTCGTAATCTAGGTTTCACAATAACTTGTTGGGCTGTTATCCGGTCGTGATCCGGGCTTCTCGGCTTGTGTTTATGATATACCACTATCTGGTCGAATCCAGGCTTCATGGTGCTTACTGAGCTGCTATCCGGTCGTAATCCGGGCTTCATGGCTCATTGGGGGAATAAACTATTATTCGGTCGGTCTTCGGGCTTCATAGCTTACTTTTGAGAGATATCACTATCTGGTCGTAATCCAGGCTTCGCGGTAGTCTGATATTGTTATCCGGTCGTAGTCCGGGCTTCACAATATGCTGTAGAAATCAAGATACTATCCGGTCGTACCCGGGCTTCATAACTTGAATTTTGATTGTGTCTTTCCTGAAAGGTAAAGGTTAGTTGTATGTAATGCATGATATGTATCAGGCAATGATGTTCTCAAAATAAATTAGATTATATGGTATGATGCGTATATGCATGTATCATGATGTATGGACATGTAATGTTTTAGCTGGGGAAATAAATCCCGGAGCTGCTGGAGAATAAAGTTGAATGCTTCGCTTCCGCTGGAGATGATGAACGAAGGTGATAAACTTGCAGGAGAGGATAACTCTGTTGGGGAATAAACTGATGAGGAGATTATTCCGAGGGGAATTACTCTGTGGGGAAGAGATGTTATGCTGGAGATTTTAACGATAAACTCCGCTGGGGATTCCGTTGATAAGCTCTGTTGGGGATTTTAATGATGACCTTCATTGGGGATGGATTATCGTTGCTGGTGATATTAGATATGTTAAGGATTGAACTCCTGCTTGGGGAAAGAAAGGACTTCGCTGGGGAATGTCTTTATACTCCGTTGAGGAATATTAAGACCTTCTGGGAATACCAAACCTTCTTAACGCTTGATGGTGGATTAACTCTGCTTGAGGAGAGTATTGCTGATTTGTTCATAACTGCAAGTCTCAGATGGAAGAGCTACCATTACTGCCTTATTCTGCGGGGAGTGAAGGTATCTTAGCCGTATTCTTCAACTGAATGTACCTTGGTACCTGGTGGACAGAGCAACTTGTACAGTTCGGACAATTCTTATTTTCCCATGTTTCTATTATTACCAGTAATTCATCTTTCGTTTCGATGTAAATATTTATGATCAGCAATTAATGTCAAATGCATATATCAAAAATGAACATTGGACGTTCTTTGCAAAACAAAACAGATAAAGGAAAAAACAGCTTGAAATTTCTGAAAATGAATTTGTATTGATTTTGAAGTTTGGCCTGTAAATAGGTGTTTTTTGTACAAGAGGCTGACGTCCTAGTAAGAGAACGCCGCCGAACAAATAGAATTTATACAATTTGTGAAAAGAAAACAAAACATCCATGTGAATGATCCCACTGGGTTCCAATTCTGCTATTGCCTTTATATCTTCAAGCATCTCATCACTTTGTTGCTTAGTTGAAGATGAATCTGATTGATTAGTGTCGTCCGAGCTTGATAGTTGATACCGAAGTCTAGATGCAGGGTGATCCAATGAGACATAGTATTACGCTTTAATCCCTAATTTTTGCCTAGACCGCCCTTTCGGGTTTTCGGTCCACCGGGATACCCTTTTGCCCAAGCCGCCTTTTCAGGTTTTTGACTTGCCGGGTGTACATATTTTTTCATTTTCATCCCTTATTTTTGCCCGAACCCTTTTGGTTCGTCGGGAAGCCCTTATTTTTGCCTAGGCCAGTCAACCTAGCGGGTCTTTGACTTATGCGTAGTATCTTTTCACTATGTCTGCATTGACGGGGTGAGGAAGGTCGTCACCATCCATGGTGGTTAGAATCATAGCTCCTCCTGAGAAAATGCTCTTAACCACAAATGGCCCTTCGTAAGTAGGGGTCCCTTTTCCCCTGGGATCACCTTGAGGTAAGATAATGCGCTTGATTACCAGGTCCCCAACTTGATACTCGTGTCATCTAACTTTCTTGTTAAATGCTTTAATCATTCGTTTTTGGTACGTCTGACCATGACAAATAGCAGTAAGTCTCTTCTCGTCAATTAGGTTCAATTGATCAAGCTGGGTCTGAATCCAGTCATCTTCGCTTAAACCTGCATCCTTCATGATCCGAAGAGAGGGTATCTGAACTTCAATAGGCAAGACTGCCTCCATGCCATAAACCAAGGAATAGGGGGTTGCCCCTGTTGACGTCCGTGCTGAGGTACGGTACCCATGAAGAGTGAATGGTAACATCTCGTGCCAGTCTTTATATGTCACTGTCATCTTCTGCACAATCTTCTTAATGTTCTTATTTGCAGCTTCTACAGCCCCATTCATCTTCGGCCGGTAGGGAGAAGAGTTATGATGTTGTATCTTGAATTGCTCGCAGAGCTCAGTGATCATCTTGTTGTTGAGATTGGTACCATTGTCCGTAATGATCCTCTCTGGTACACCGTATCGACAGATTAGATTGTGCCGAATGAACCGTGCCACGACGTTCTTGGTTACGGTAGCAAAGGAAGCTGCTTCAACCTACTTCGTAAAGTAATCAATCGCTACCAGGATGAAACGATTCCCGTTAGATGCCGTAGGTCTGATCTCGCCGATCATATCAATGCCCCACATTGCAAAAGGCCAAGGCGCTGTCAAAACATTCAGAGGAACTGGAGGTATGTGCACCTTATCAGCATAGACCTGGCACTTGTGACATGTCCGAGAATGCTGATAACAGTCGGCTTCCATTGTGGACCAGTAATATCCTTCCCAGAGGATTTTCTTTGCCATGGTATGTCCACTAGAATGGGTTCCGAAGGTACCTTCATGTAACTCTTCCATGATCCTTTCTGCCTCATCCTTATCCATACAATGCAGTAAGGTTGAATCATGGTTACGCTTGTAAAGAATGCCATTGCTGATGAAGAACTTTGCCGCGAACCTCCTCGGAAACTTCTTGTCGTTAACAGATGCACCCTCGGGGTATTCTTGAGCTTCAAGGTACCTCTTCACCTCATGATACCAGGGCTTTCCTGTTACTTCTTCAGTCTCCAGATCACAGTAATGTGCAGGTTCGTCCAATCTTCCAATAATGATCCGGGGAGCCTCATTGTCCCAATTGACTTTGAACATAGAAGACATCGTTGCCAGCGCGTCCGCCAACTGATTCTCCTCTCTAGGGAAGTGTTCAAAGGTTATTTCCTTGAAATGGGGAAGCAACGTTAATACATACTCCTTGTAAGGGATAAGATTTGGGTGTTTCGTATCCCACTCGCCTTTGATCTGACTGATCACGAGAGCAGAATCTCCAAAGATACTCAGAAACTTAATCCTTAGGTCAATTGTTGCTCGAAGACCCATAATGCACGCTTCATACTCCGCCATATTGTTGGTGCAGTTGAAACATAGTCGGGCGGTAAACGGAGTATGAGATCCTTTAGGAGATATGATCACAGCGCCAATGCCATTACCCAAAGCGTTCGAAGCTCCATCAAAGTACATAGACCATCGAGATCCTTCCTCAGGTCCTTCATCCGGTCCAGGTGTCTCACAATCAGTTATCAACATGATATTCTCGTCCGGGAATTCAAAGTTCATAGACTTGTAATCATCCACTGCCTGGTGTGCCAAATGGTATGCCAATACACTTCCCTTGATTTCTTTTTGAGTTGTGTACTGGATGTCATATTCAGTCAAGATCATCTGCCATCTCGCTATTCTTCCGGACAAGGCAGGCTTTTCGAAGATATACTTGATTGGATCCATCTTTGATATCAACAGAGTAGTGTGAGTGAACATATACTGTCTTAGCCGGCGAGCAGCCAATGCCAAAGCGCAGCAAGTTTTATCGAGCAGTGAGTATCGGGTCTCACAGTCAGTAAACTTTTTGCTAAGGTAGTAAATAGCATGCTCTTTTCGGCCAGACTCGTCATGCTGCCCCAACACACACCCCATTGAGTTGTCAAGTACTGTCAAGTATAAGATCAGAGGTCTCCCTTCAACTGGTGGCATCAGGATGGATGGCTCTTGGAGATACTCTTTGATCCTTTCGAAAGCGGCCTGGCATTCATCGTTCCAACGTACCACTTGATCTTTCTTCAGCGGCTTGAAGATTGGTTCACAAGTAGCAGTCAGGTGTGAGATGAATCGGGCAATGTAGTTTAGTCATCCCAAAAAGCCTCTGACTTCTTTCTCTATTCTGGGAGCTGGCATCTCCTGTATGGCTTTCACTTTTGCAGGGTCAACTTTAATACCTTTGTCTCTCACGACGAAGCCCAGCAGTTTACCAGATCTCACCCCGAAGGTGCACTTGTTCGGGTTCAACCTCAACTTGTACAACTTCAACCTATCAAACAGCTTCTGTAGATGGTCCAGGTGTTCTTCCTCAGTCTGCGACCTTGCAATCATATCATCGACGTATACTTCAATCTCATGATGGATCATGTCATGAAACAAAGCAACCATGGCACGTTGATACGTTGCCCCAGCATTTTTCAGTCCAAAAGGCATGACCTTGTAGCAAAAGGTACCCCACTGAGTAACAAAGGTGGTCTTCTCCATGTCTTCGGGAGCCATTTTTATCTGATTATAACCGGAGAAGCCATCCATGAAGGAGAAGACCTTGTGCTGAGCGGTGTTGTCAACCAGAATGTCGATATGAGGCAGAGGGAAGTCATCCTTGGGGCTTGCCCTGTTCAGATCCCTGTAGTCAACACACATTCGGACCTTACCATCTTTCTTTGGCACTGGAACCACATTGGCGACCCACTGAGGGTAAGAAGTAACTGCTAGAAAATCGGCGTCAAACTGTTTCATAACTTCAGCCTTGATTTTCTCAGACATCTCTGGGCGCATACGGCGAACCTTTTGTTTCACTGGAGGACAGTCTTCCTTTGTAGGCAGGAGATGAACCACAATATCAGTATCCAACCCCGACATATCTTTGTAAGACCAGGCAAAGATCTCAACGTAGTCACGCAGCATTTGAATCAACCGTTGTTTCACACTAAGCTCCAGATTTGCACCGATCTTGACTTCTTTCTTATCTGTTTCAGTACCCAGATTCACTGTTTCCACCGGCTCTTCGTGTGGCTGAATGACCCTCTCTTCCTGGAGTAGCAGTCTTGCAAGTTCACCAGGCACTTCGCAATCATCTTCACCTTCGTCTTCGGCTAAGTTGATCAGATTTTCGAAGTCATAACTGGCAGTAGCAGAGTCGTTACCAGTGAGATCCAGAGTGGATGTGGACCTGTATATGTGAGTGTGTGTAAAATAGTTGTTTTACAATATATAATAAAGAAAAACAAGGAGCGCAAAATTTGAAATGCAAGAATGTCCAACGCTTTTATTAATGATATATGAAAATGACACACAAAAGCCCTCACAAATGAAGCCACAGCGCCCCGGGTAAGACACTGGGCCCTAAAGTTTCAAAACATTGTCTATTACAAATTCAAAACAAAAGTTTCATTACTGGGTAACAAAAGTAATAGGGATGAAGTCCTTTGCTGCCCAGTTGCTTGGTCCATCGTCGGTCGTAGGATAGATCCAGCTGTTGAATTCAGACTCTTCCACATCCTCTTCAATGGCATTCACTCCAGAGTTGCTGATGAACACAAGAGGTCTTCCGATCCTTGCACTTTGGACAGCCCTTTGAGCTTCTGCAGTGAAACCCAAACCAAACTTGTTAGTCTTCTGTGTAAAATCAGGAAGTCGGCCCCAATTTGCACACTCACCCTTCTCAATAACAGCCCGGGCATCCTTTAAGGAAGCCATCTTCATAGGAGAATCTTCAACTACAGTCTCAGCTGGTGCCAGTGTCTGGGGAACCTCTTCAAAATGATGAAATGGGGTCTCAATGAACTCCCCATTCATTTCTACATATCGGAACGAGCTAAGGTGGCTGACCATATACTCCTCCTCTCCCTGTACTATCACAATCTTCCCTTTGACCGGGTACTTCAGCTTCTGGTGGAGCGTTGAGGTTACAGCTCCGACTTTGTGGATCCATGGACGACCCAGCAAACAAGAATAAGATGGCCGAATGTCCATCACATAGAACGTAGAGTTGAAGACCTGAGGACAAACTTTGATCGAGATATCAACCTCCCCATGTACTGTCCTTTTAGACCCATCAAAGGCCCTGACGACAATGTTACTTGGTTTCAGCTCTAACCCCTCACAATCCAACCGGTCTAGGGCTTTCTTGGGCAAGACGTTCAACGAGGAACCAGTATCAACCAATACATGTGCAATAGTAGTTCCCCTGCATTCAATGGAGACATGCAGGGCATCGTTATGATTTTTTTTCCTGGAAGTCAAATCAGCGTCGGAGAAACCCAACCCATTATCAGCAGTCAAATTAGCCACACAATCTGTAAACTGATCAGTTGATGTCTCTTGTGGCACGTGGGCAGTCTTCAGGAAGGTAATCAGAGTCTTGGCATGGGCCTCTGAGCACAGCAATAGTGACAACATAGAAATCTTGGATGGGGTTTGCCCTAGTTTCTCAACTACGTTGTAATCACTCTTCTTAATAATCTTCAGAATCTCTTCCATCTCCTGTTTGGAAGCTTCAACAGTAATTGTCTTCGGTGCCTCCTTCTGGGCAGGCACATCAGTGGTGATCCCTTTGCCCCGAGCGTCAGATGACTCGGTGACAGGGGTAAGAATAGGGACTTGATCAGGAATGGCAGTAGGTACACTTGCAGGTGTAATGACAACAGGTCTTCGGACAGTTGGTGGAGCAATATCAGGTGAGAAAAGTATGTCGCTGCGGGTGACCTTAGCAGGTCCAGTAATGTTGTTGACGCCAGTATCAGCATCCAACTCTTGCTTAACTCCATGAACATAAACATCAGCCCCATAGTGCCAAGGGACAGCTTTATCAGAGGTGTAGGGGATGGGCCCCAGAATAGTGATGACCACAGGTGCGATCTTCGGAACAGATGCAATCCTAACAGGCTTCCTCGAGGGAGCCTTGGAAGAATTGTCGAAAATGGTAATGATGGAGACTTATTCAGTAGGAATGGAAGGAACATCAGTCTTCTCAAACAGGATCTCCTTACTATCCATCAGGTTTTGGATACCTGACTTCAGGAATGGGCAACCGGTAGGTAAAACAGAACATATATGACAACCTTCGGCACAGCCCGGAAATAAACCGGCTAGCAACAGGTTCTTCTTGATAGTCATCAGAGGGGTAATAATGTCATCCACAGAAACTACAAACAAGTCTTCCTCTACAGCATTCACTCCATGTTTGGGCATGGGAGCAGTCACAACATTAGGCCTTTCGGGCGCCTCGAACTCAATCTCTTTTGCACCAATTAAGTCTTGTATCTTGTTCTTCAAAGCCCAACAATCATTTGTATTATGCCCCGGGTTATCGGAGTGATAAGCGCAGCGGGCGTTAGGGTTATACCTTGGTGACGTTGTATTTGAATTCTTTAGGGTGTTCCCTTAGAGTCACCAGATTACTCTTCAGCAACTGTGGCAGAATCTGAGATAAGGTCATGCTGAGACGAGTGAATTGCCTCTTAGGTCTCTCGTCTTTTTGTTGATTGTTGTGTGAGGAGCACCAGCAGGTTTTGAAATAACAACCGCATTGACAGCTTGGTGGTGTTCAGATCTATCCTGTCTTCTTGCACTGTAGACAGCACTAGACTCTTTCTTAAACGGCTTCTTCTTGGTGCTTGATGAAGCACCCTTCTGTATCTTCCCAGCCTTAATACCAGCTTCAATCCTCTCACCAGTCAAAATAAGATCTGTAAATCCAGATGAAGAGCTTCCAATCAAGTGGTTAAAAAATGGACCAGACAGGGTCCCCAAAAACATGTCAACAAGCTCCCGATCAGCCAAAGGTGGTTGCACCCTACCGGCAAGGTCCCTCCACTTCTGAGCATAGTCTTTAAATCCTTCACTCGTTCCCATTGACATACCCTGGAGTTGGGTACGCGTAGGGGCGAGGTCGGAGTTGTACTGATACTGCCTATAGAATGTAGTAGCCAAATCCTCCCAACTGCGGATACTGGCTCCGTCCAACTGATAGAACCACTCAAGCTGAGTCCCTGAGAGACTGTCTTGAAAGAAATGGATCCATAAGTTCTTATCAGCAGTTTAAGGCTGGATCTTCCTCATATATGACCGGAGGTGCAGCTTCGGACAGGAAACTCCGTCATACTTGGCAAAGGCTGGTGCCTTGAATTTATGGGGAATCACCACCCCAGATGATAGACCTAGATCTCCGAAGTCCAGACCGGGCACCTTCTGAATTTCCATAGCGCTCAAACGGTCTTCCAGTTGTTTGTACTTATCCCCAGAAGGAGGATACTGTTCTTCATCGTAGTCCGTCTCGTTGTCGGAGACCACAGGGCTAGGAGCCCTCCTTTCTTGTGGACTATCTTTCCCTCCAGATGAGGTGGTCAGATCAACTTCATTCTGTAACCTGTTCCCAAACCTGTGTCCAGTGTTGAACAGGACTGTCCTCTTCTTCTTCTTCTTTTTCTCCTTCAGAATCAAGGTCTTCAGGTCCTGCTGACCCTTAGCTAGGCTCATGAACAGCTCTTGAAATTGGGCATTCTGGGCCTGGAGGGCCTTGATAGCTTGCTCAGTTGAAGGTTCAGTAGACATGATGATTCCTGAAATAAACAGCGAAGAAGATAAGAGACCTGTAATGGGTACCTGTTTATGAAGTGCATGGGATGAAATGCGTATGATTATGATTTCAAAGACAATTGAGATTCAAATTTGTAAACAAGAAAGGAAACACACTTTATTAGATTTAAACTTCAAAATTTAAATTGTTCAACAAATTGCCCTTAAGGCGTTACAAAAATGGAAATACTAAAAAGTAAGAAAAACCGGAAAGGAAATCAACAAAGGCCCATCAATGCTCCCATGGTCTCTTCTTCTCAGTGCGGACATAGTCGTTGAGAATCCGCTCGTTTTCTAACTGCCTAGTCAACTTCTGGATCTTTTGTTCTTGCTCGTTGAACTTCTCTCGGTAAGAATCCCGTTCATCCCTCAACTGCATCCAAGACCTCTTCAGTGCCCCAATGTCAGTGGGCATATAAGGATGGAGAATGGTTGGAAGAACCCCTTCTTCATTAGCAACTTCAAGAGTGACAGGCCGGACAGCTTCATATGGCATACCTAGCTTCTGGGCACGGATGCGGACCCATCTGAGATATGGCTCCATTGGCAGAGAAGTCTTTGGACCCAACTCATGTGGATCAGATTGGTGAACTCTTTCCCAAGCCCTTATGAATCTGCGACGCTGCTCGTCGCTATCCCCCTGAAAATCAAAGATGATATGAGGCATTAACATTTCATGAGGTCCTTCTCTTATGGCTCTTCCAAACTGACGGAGAGCTAAGCATGGGTTGTAAGAAATTCCTCCATGGGTTCCTATCAATGGAACATTAGGATACTCTCCACAATGATCAATGACAGTCACCTCATCCATACCTTTGAGAGTCCAGATAATGTCATTATGAGAAAGAGACATCACCCTATAAGCCCAGCCCATTCCTTCTTTATTCTTCAATACTGACTTAGGGAGGTGCGAAATAAACCACCTCGACAATAAAGGAGCACAGCACATCAAGGTTCCCCGCTTTCGGGTAGTGCGAGCATAGAGCTGATGAAGGATGTCACCCAAGAGAGTGGGTACAGGGTTCTGAGAGATGAAGATCTTTATGGCATTCACATCAACAAAAGTGTCAGGATTCAGAAACAGTACCAAGCCATAAATCAAAAGAGCCAGAATATCCCCGAACGCCTTAAAGTCCAGATTTCCCCAGAAGTAGTTAGCCTTGCCAACCAAGAACTTATTCAGAAAGCCTTTTGCTCCACTCCTAGTCTACCAATTAGCCATTACCTCCTCTTTGGTCAAATGAAGGGCTGCAGCAATCTCTTCAGGCTTAAGAGTCTTTTCCCAACCAGTAAATGGGGTCTACTCCAAAATAGAGATACCGAGCAGCTCAGAGAACTCTTCTAGGGTAGGAACCAGCTGATAGTCTTGAAAAGTAAAACAATGGTACAACAGGTCATAGAACTGGACCAGGACACTCATCATCTGCTCGTCCAATTTGGAGGTGACCAAGCTGAGAAGAGAACCATGCCTCCTGATGAAGGAAGTAGTGTCAGGCATCTTGGCAACCAACTCTTTAAGCAAGGTAGGTACTTGGACAAAGTTGATCCGGATGGTATTCTTACGCATGGGCATCATGATGACCTACAAAACAGAGCAAAGATGAAACCCTCTTGTCTTTGAAATAGGTTAGTCCTTATGCAAGATGTATGCAATGTTATGATGGCATGATGTCATGATAAAGGCACACCACAAGTATCCACAAAAAACAAACATGGTAAAGGCACGCAAGTCACACTGAGAGCCCTTAGATTTCAGGCTGGCATGGAGCTTAGGTACTACCCTCTTTTAGTTCAGTTGGTTTAAACCTATCCTAAAAATAGTAATCGGGTTCTAGAGGATCTCAATATCACTGACTACCCTAAATCGGTCATAATTCCAGTTTAGCAACCTTTTCTTGCGGCCGGAATCATCGCGAGAGTTTAGTCTCAATGAGTGTAGCATACTACTATTGTTCTATGGCCAAGTTGGTCAATTTAAGGTTCTAAGGCCAGTTGGTGCTTAATGACCCCTTAGAAGACCCATATTCTCCTCGTTCCAACACAAGGGATATCGGTACAGACTAAAGTGCCACACCAACGTAGCTACTGCTTCATCCGTATCGGTCTATCCCGTACAGATCCCTCACAGTTTATTGCTACTTACCTAAAGGGTATCCCCAGATCCGGGTTAGGATCTATAGAACTCTGATACAAGCCCAAAAAATTAATGCATACAAAGCATACAATTGAAAACACAATGATCTAATCCTAAGGTACACCTCACTTTAAATAGTCCCCAGCAGAGTCGCCAGTTCTGTGATCGGTGGGAAGAGAACTGACTGTTTTGGAATGTTGGTTCACGTTTGCGTTTGTTTTCGCAAAATGTCGCGGTAAGCAAGAGTCGCCACCGTCTTTTATTTTATCCAACAAGGAAAGGACAAAAGCACAGCAAAATTCCTTTTTGAGATGTTTCTCGGGTTCGGGAGGTAGATTATAGAAAGGGAAGGTGTTAGCACCCTTTCTATCCGTGGTTATCCACGGGCTCTTAGGTACTTGCTCAAAAATGTTTTCAAAATTTGCTTTTCTTTGTGTTTGTGGGTTTGAAAAGAGTTTTTGTTTGAAAGGGGTGTAAGTGCGAAAAGTTTTTTGTTTTGTTTTAAAAGGAGCAAGTACTTAAGAACCATCTACCTACTCAAAAAGGAATTAATATGTACAAGTGTCCTTTAGACAATGCTATCCCACTATTGAGGAGTAGGTAGCACCGTCGTTGGAGTTTTCGGGTCAATTCGATTAAGGGACGTGTGGTCACTAAAGCAATGTTAGGACGTCTTAGCGGTAACCCTAATATCCTAGATCATTTTTCCGAGGAAACCGTTCCGAGGCAACTATGATCTTTGGACAAGAGGGCGACCTCTAAGACTTCCTATACTCAATGACCACGTTCGAGGCAACCAAGTGAGGTGTACCCTAAGAGTGGCATGTGCAAGTGTTATTTCGGTTAATTTTATCTATACATGTTATGGGTGAGCTATGTTGATTTTAAGTTCATACATTGGATCTTGTCATGCATTCCCTATTATCAAACATCTAACAGTTAATATTGTGCGAAATTAAATTGCGGGAAATTAAATCTAAACTATTACAAGGCGTCAGGTATTTACATCGCCAAAAACAAACCCTTTAATTTAAATCGCGGAAAGTAAATAAAAACGATAAATTAAAGTCCTATTAAAACTATTACATATTGGAAGCAATTACAATATTGGATAAAAAATGAAACGCGTGCGAGAAAATTAAATCGGCGTATTTTTTAGGGTTTTGACCCCTTTTTATTTAAAGAAAGATTTTTTTTGTTATTTTTGAATTAAATGAAATTAAACCTAAGTTAATTAATTAATTAAATAGAAAATATATTTTTGGGTTTTTTACATTTAAAGAAATAAAATAAAAATTATTAAAATTATTAAAACCTAATATTCTAATTAATTTTAATTTATTGCAAAAATGTTAAAATTATACCTAATTAAAAAACTAAGTCAATTCAAATTATTTATTTAAAAAAATAATGAAATTAACAAAAATAATATTTTTTGTGTTTTCTGATTTTATGAGAAAAATAATTGGTTAGTGTAAATAATAATAATAATTAATAAACAATTAAATAAAAAAGAAATATGAAAGAGAAAAGAAATAAACCCAGGGGGTTTGGACCCAGAAAGGAGGTATGATTTGCAATTTCCAGGCCCAAAAACGTCCAAGCCTGTTTGACTTTTAGGGTCTCATGCGCGCCTCATGCGCGCCTGTGGACTAGAGTGTATGGTGAGCTTGCAGTTTTGACCAATGGATCTGATCTGAAGCCACTTGGCAAGTGTCTGGACAAGGGCATATGGTGAGCTTTGCTTTGAGCGCTGCACTGGAATAGCTGAAAGAAAATAATTATAAGCATTTTGGGGGACCTGGGATTCGAACCCAGGTCCCAATGGACTGTGCATTAACCTGCTTGCCAACTCAACCAGCGCGTTCTTTTGTTAATGGGATACAAAACAATTATTATATTCAAAACTCAATTATTATGCTGGAAAATAAAAAAAAAAGTGGCGCGAGATTTAAATAGACCAATCAGGGGAAGACACCTAATCATCTTCTCCAACGAAACCCTGGTCTATTTCCTGCGGATTTGGGTCCGTAGCAAAATTCGTAGGGACATCCTAACATGGGTTGTAGGCCATATAAATGTAAAAGGAGAACATCACTATGTTCGTCTCCCTTCCCTGAAGACAACCATGTCCATGGTTGGTCTTGATTTTGCCTGTATCAAAAATACCTAAAAAACAAAAGCACGAACCCTAGCTTTGGATATAGGGTTATAAGCCATGGAAACAAAATTAAATAGTAGAGAATGCTTAGAAATTGAATGGTAAGCATGAATATACAAGAAATTTGGCAAAAGGATGCAAGAAAACCGAGTTACGATTCCATGTACAGGGCCATATTCAAGAATACTTACAGCGCTTTTCAGGTGGTTTCAGGACTTGATTTTGATCGCTTTAGCTCCACTGGATACCAGGCAAGAGATTAGTGTCAAGTTTTTGCTTTGAGTCGAGCCCTAAGATCGTTTTCAGATTTCACTTTTTCAAGCTTTTTTTCAAAGTTTGTCTAGCCATTTTTGCAGTGCTTAGGTCGTGTTCTTTGTTGCTTTATGTTGTATATGTATCAAGCAAGCAATTAGGTTAAATCTTGGGCTTCCAATCTTTGTGCATTCAAGGTTTAGGATTTGATATGATCACCATTGATAAACCTTCCATATTTGTATCAAATCTGATTTTTTATGCATAATAAGGCTTGATTCGAATTTGATTGAGTGTATCTTGACAATGAAGACCTGTAATGATCAAAAGAATCTCATTCCATTAATTTTTGGATTTTATTTGAATTAATATTGATTTAAAATGAATTAAATCAATAAAAATTAAATAAAATAGAAAAATAAATGATTGGTCATGAAATTGAAGATGGGACACGTGTGTGGTGTGATAAGACCAAATCAAGTGGGAAAAAGTGGGCCCTTTTGTCAAAAATTGGAGTTTTGAGGATAGTTGACTTTTGGCACTTTTGAAAAAATGCCCAACTTCAACAATGCATAACTTCTTCAATTTTGAACTTTTGGAAGTGTTCTAGGACTTTTTAGAAACCTTGAGATGTCCTATAAACAACCCTTTTTGTCTCATATCATTTTGACATTCCATGCTCAAGTTATAAGCTTTGGAAAAAAGGTGTTTTTGTTGACTTTCAAAAATGACCTATAATGTCCAAATTTGTAACTTTTTGTGAGAGAATTTCTTGATCTTGGGGCGTGAAGATGGATTGTAGGAAATTGCATCCTCTTCAAAATGAGCTTTGGATTGTCATTTATCATAAAGTATGAGAAAGTTATGCCTGGTCAAAGTTGAGTTGACTTTTCCTGCAAAACCCTAATTTAGCAACTTTTGAATCTTGATGAATCTTGAGCAATCCTTGATGAATCATGATCAACCCTTGATCAAATGATGAATTATCCTTCAAAATGAGAATGTTGACAAAAAATCTTGAGGTTTGACTGTATTTGAGTCACAGTTGACTTTTGCCCTAGCACAATCGATTTTTGGACCTCTTGAGCAATTGACTGACCAAACTTCCTCTGTAAGGCTTGAAATTTGACATGGATGAACTTAAGAACATATTAGGACATTGGGGAGAACTTGAGGTCATTTGTATGTAAGGACCTTGATGCAACACAAAACCCTAATTTTGAATTGACTGCCTTAGGAGATGATTTGACTGTCCAACTCTTGAGCCATCTTGAACAACTTGGAGATGATTCTTGACCTATCTTGAGAAATATGGGAGGGAAAATTTTGGGGTACAACAATAACGCTGTCTAAAGTAAACGAGAACAAAAACAATCTTTTTCGAGTAGGTAGATGCTAGTAGGTACTTGCTCAAATCAAAAAATTTCACACTTACACTTTTCAAAACAATTTTCAAAACAACTTCGTCACACCTTTGAGGACTTATACAAAGGTTATCACGAAGTCAAAACTTTTTCAAAACAAAGCACATACACAAGCAATTTACAAAAAAGATGAGCAAGTACCTAAGAGCCCATGGAAAACCATGGATAGAAAGGGTGCTAACACCTTCCCTTTCTATAATCTATCCCCCGTACTCAGAAACATCTCGAAAAAGGATTTTTTCTGTACTTTTTTCCTTTCCGGTTGGATGAAATAAAAGTCGGTGGCGACTCTTGCTTACTGCGACATTTTGCAAACACACAATGCAAAATGCAAACCAGCATTTCAAACAGTCGGTTCTGCCACCGTATCACAGCAACCCACTGCGGATAAGAAGTGACAGCTAAGAACCCTACGTCGAACTGTTTCATGACTTCTGCCTTGATTTTCTCTGACATTTCAGGGAGCATACGGCGGACCTTCTGCTTTACCGGAAGAAAATCTTCTTTGGTCGGCAAGCGATGTACCACAATATCAGTGTCCAAACCAGGCATGTCCTCATAGGACCAGGCGAAGACCTCAACATAGTCGTGTAACATCTGTATTAACCGTTGTTTGACATTAGGCTCCAAATTCGCACCTATCTTGACCTCCTTCCTGTCTTCCTCTGTACCCAAATTCACCGACTCGACTGGCTCTTCATGAGGCTGTATGGCCTTCTCTTCCTGCTGTAACAGTCTAGTAAGTTCCCTAGGCACCTCACAATCATCCTCACCTTCATCCTCGGCTTGGTTGATCGGATTTTCGAAGTCATAGTTGGCAGTAGCAGAGTTGTTATCAATGGGATCCAGAGTGGATATGGATCTACATTATGATACGTGAGTGTGTGTAAGAGAATAGCTGTTTTGATAGAGTGGGAGACAGAAAAGAAAAAACAAAGAGCACAAAATTTGTAATGCAAGAAACGTCCAATGTTTTATTAATGATATATGAAAATGACAAATAATAAGCCCTCACAAGCAAAGCCAAGGTGCCTCGGGCAAAGCACCGGGCTATAAAGTTTCAAACTGTCTATTACAACTTTTAATACAAAAGTCAATTACTGTGGAATAAAAGAAACAGGTATGAAGTCCTTCGTCGTCCAATTGTTCAGTCCACCATCGGTTGTTGGGTAGATCCAGTTATCGATATCTGAATCTTCTTCACCATCTTCAATTGCATTAACTCCCTGATTGCTGATGTGCAGAGGAGGTCTTCCAATCCGTGCGCGCCTAACAGCCCTTTGAGCCCCTGTAGTAAAGCCCAAACCAAATTTGTCAGTTTTGTGCGTGAAATCAGGGAGCTGACCCCAATTGGTAAACCCATCTTCTTCAATTACAGCCCTGACATCTTTGAGAGAAGCCATCTTTAGCGGAGGTTTGTTGGTAGCAACTTTAGTTGACGCCAAAGTCTGAGGGACCTTTTCAAAGTTCTGACAAGGGGTTTCGATGAATTCCCCGTCCATATCCACGTAGCGGAAGGAATTGAGATGAATCACCATATACTCCTCTTCACCTCGTACCGTGACAATCTTTCCCTTCATTGGATATTTCAGCATTTGATGGAGCGTGGAAGTTACTGCCCCAGCCTTATGAATCCAAAGACGACCCAGCAAGCAAGAATATGATGGTATGATATCCATTACGTAGAAGGTGGATGCAAAAGCCTGGGAGCCAACTTTGACAGGGATGTCCACCTCCCCGTGCACCATTCTTTTTGACCCGTCGAAAGCCCTAACCACAATGTTGCTCGGCTTTAGAATCAAACCTTCACAATCCAGACGGTCCAACGCTTTCTTTGGTAGAACATTCAATGAGGACCCGGTATCTACCAGTACATGGGCCATAGTGGTGCCCCTGCACTCGATCGAGACGTGCAGAGCATCATTATGATTTCTCCCCTTAGCAGTCAGATCTGTATTTGAGAAACTCAGCCCATTGTCGGCAGTCAGGCTAGCTACGCAATCTTTGAACTAATCGGCTGAAGTTTCCAGCGGCACATGCGCAGTTTTGAGAAATGCAATTAAAGCCTTTGCATGGGCTTCAAAACACAACAACAAGGACAACATGGAGATTTTTGACGGGGTCTGCCCCAACAGCTCGACTACGTTGTAGTCGCTCTTCTTGATAATCTTCAGAATTTCCTCTATCTCTTGCTTCGAGGTTTCTACAATGATATTTTTAGGTGCCTACGTCCGGGCAGGCTCACCTGTGATTTCTTTGCCTTGAGTCCCAGATGGCTCGGCGATAGGGGTGATAAATGGAGTAGAAACCGGGACAGTAGTTGATGTACTAGCAGACGGAGTGACAACAGGTTTATGGACAGTCGGAGGGGAAATCTTGGGAGAAAAGAGTCTTCCACTTCTGGTGACCTTGCTTATCCCAACAATATTACTGATATCCATATCGGCTTCTTCAGTCCTCAGATCTTGTTTAACACCATGGTAATATACACCAGCACCGTAGTGCCATGGGATAGCCTTATCTGAGGTATATGGGATGGGACCTAGAGCGGTGATTATTTACGGAGCAATTCTTGGAACGGGTGTAACCCTAACAGGTTTTCTCGAGGAAACCTTGGAAGTGTTGGCGGAAATGGTGATGATGGCAACATCTTCAAACGGAATGATAGTCTTCTCAAACAAAATTTCCTTATTATCCATCAGGCCCTGAACACCTGTCTTCAATAAACAACAACTAGAAGGCAGAATTGAACACATGTGGCAACCTTCACCACAACCCGGAAATAAACCGGTCGACAACAAATTCTTCTTAACCGTCATCAAAGGAGTAGAAATTTCTTCCACAGAGGTCAAAAACGAATCGGTGTCCACAGCATTGACTCCACGACCATGTTTGGGCATAGGAGCGGTTATAACGTTGGGCTTTTCCGGAGAATCAAACTCAATCTATTTAGCTTCTAGCAAATCTTGCACTTTATTCCTCAGAGCCCAACAATCGTTTGTGTCATGGCCAGGACTCTCTGAATCTTAGGTGTTGTACCCCAAAATTTGGCCTCTCATATTTCTCAAAACATTGCAAGAAAAATCTCCAAGTTGCTCAAGGTTGCTCAAAGATTGACCAGACAAGCTATCTCCTAAGGCAGTCTATCCCAAATTAGGGTTTCACAGTGAATCAAGATTCGTGAGTCCAAATGACCTCAAGTGCTCCCCAATGTCCTAATATGTTCTCAATATCATCCATGTCAAGTTTCAAGCCTTGCAGAGGAAGTTTGCTCAGCCAATTGCTCAAAAGGTCCAAAAATCGACCATGCTAGGGCAAAAGTCAACTGTGACCTACATACAATCAAACTTCAATATTTTTTGTCAAAATTATCATTTTGAAAGATATTTCATCATTTGATCAAGGGTTGATCATGATTCATCAAGGATTGTTCAAAATTCATCAAGATTCAAAAGTTGCTAAATTAGGGTTTTGTAGGAAAAGTCAACTCAACTTTGACCAAGCATAACTTTCTCATACTTTATGAGAAATGACCCGTCCAAAGCTCATTTTGAATAGGATGCAATTTCCTACAATTCATATTCATACCCCAAGATCAAAAAATGCACTCACAAGAAGTTATAAATTTGGACATTATAGGTCATTTTTGAAAGTCAACAAAAACACCTTTTTTGCCAAAGATTATAACTTGAGCATGGAATATCAAAATGAGATGAAACCAAATGTGTTGGTTAGAGGACATCTCAAGCTTTCTAAAAAGTCCAAGAACACCTCCAAAAGTTCAAAATTGAAGAAGTTATGCATTGTTGAAGTTGGACATTTTTGCAAAATTACCAAAAGTCAACTATCCCCAAAACTTCACATTTTGTCAAATGGGCCCATTCTTTTCCACTTGATTTGAGCTTTCATAGTTTCCCACGTGTCCTAGCTTCATCCATGAGCTCATATTTCATTTTTATTATTTAATTTGATTTTTTATTGAATTTATTCATTTTAAATCAAATAAAATCATAGAAAATCCAAATAATTAATAACTCTTGATTTTTTTTATTGCTTTAGGCTTTGTTCACAACTAGCATCACCATCAAATTCGTATCAAGCCAAATCATGGGCAAAAAGATTGAATGGAATCAAATTTGGAAAGGTTTAAAGTGGAGATCAAATCAAATTCATATGCATTGATATGGAAAGATTTAGTCCATATTTGTTACCCTAATACACTGAGCATTACATAAGCAAGCATAAGGGATGAAAACAAGGGTTGGAAAGTGCAGAGAGAGGCAGAAAAAGATTTGAAAAATTCACAAAAAAGCTTGAGATCGAAATCATAGTTAGAGGTGTTTTCAAGAGCTGAGACATATCTCAATTGATTCCTAGCGATTCTCACAAGCTAAATCAATCAAAACCAAGCATCCACAGACTCCATAACACGTTGTAAGTGTCACGCAACCCCTCCCTGTTTTTGAAATCGATTTGGCTCATTCTGGCATCATTTGAATGAGATAACTGCATATTTGTATTCCTCACATCATTTGTGAACTTTTGGCATAATTTAATTTCATTTGTATGATCTGTACTGCAATTCGCCATAGCTAGGTTTTCTTGGATATTTTTGGGGGTTTTCTTTTCAGGTGAAATTAAGCTATAAGATGGACATGGTTGTGACCGGGAGGGTGAGACGAATACAACCATACCCTTGGAACTCATTTTTGTGGCCTGAGAAGGATTTTAGGATGGGCCTGCGCTTTTAGTTGCAGATTCAAATCCGCAGGTATTCTTTTATAGGTTTCAGGACAGGGACGATGAGGTGTCCCCTGCCCATTGGTGTATTCAAATGTTACGCGCGCGTTTTTATGTTCTGGCAATGATTTTTGTTTTTTATATAATATATATGTTTTGTATTATTATAACAAATCCAGCAGCGTGTCCCAGTGGTCAACCAGGCGAGTTCCAAGGCATTAGTGGTTGGAGGTCAGAGGTTCGATCCCTGCCTCCAGCGCTTTGTATTTTCTCTTTGTTTTTCAGATCTGTTGGTTCAAAGCTGAAAGTCCACCAAAGCACCAGTCAATGCACAAGCACCAGATCTCAAAAAAGTCCACAAAGGCCAGCGTTTTTGGGCCTTCAAATTGCTACTCATACTCCCAAAACAGGCCCAAACCCCTCTCCCTTCTATTTCATTTATTTAGTTTTATTATTTGTTTTATCATTTTTATTTAAATTCTAACCAATCAAAATTCCTCTTTTATTAAATAAAATCACCAAAAAATATTTTTATTCAATCAAATTTTAACTTTTATTTTATTAATAAATACTAATTAATTAATTTAGGTTTTAATTCTAGAATAATTTTAACCTATTTTGCAAATAATTAAAATTAATTAGATTTAATTAGGTTTTAATTACTAATTCAATTAATTTTATTTTCTTTCTTAAAATAACAAAAATCCAAAAATATATCATTAATTTATTTTCTTCATTAATTAATTTATGTTATAATTAATTTAGTAATTAATTTAGGATTAATTTCTTTCTTAAAATAAAAACCTAAAAAGACTTCTTCTTTAACCAAAAGGGTCAAAACCCTAATCATGCGCTCGATTTAATTTCCCGCACGCGATTTACTTATTTTTATCCAATAATGTACTTGCTCCCGGATTGTAATAGTTAAATAGGACTTTTATTTATTTTTATCGCTTTATTTATTTTCAAAGGGTTTGTCTTTGGCGATGTAAATACCCGACGCCTTGTAATTTAAATTCCGCATTTTTATTTCCGTAAATTATAACTGTTAGATGTTTGATAATAGGGTTTGTATGACAAGACTGAATGTTAATCTTAAAATCAAATTAGATCACCTTTAACATGTACAAAGATAAAAAATAACTAAAAACGACACACTCGCACATGCGCACTCTTAGGGTACACCCCATTTGGTTGCCTTCGTACACGGTCATTGAGTATAGGTCGTTTTAGAGGTCGCCCTCTTGTCTAAAAGATCATAGTCGCCTCGAAACGGTTGCCTCAGATATTGTTGCCTCAAACAAATGATCTAAGACATTAGGGTTACCGCTAAGGCGTCCTAACATTGCTTTAGTGACCGCATGTCCCTCATTCGAATTGACCCTTAAATTCCAACGACGGTGCTACCTACTCATCAATAATAGGATAGAATTGTCTAAAGGAGATTAGCATAGAACGATTCCTTTTTCGAGTAGGTAGATGGTTCTTAGATACTTGCTCTTTCAAAAAACAAAACTCTTTTCACACTTACACTCTTTTTCGAACAAAGTTTTCAAAAACACTTCATACGCTCTTGAGGACAGAAGCAAGAGTTAAATCGAAGTTTCAAAACATAAACTTTTTCAAACCCACAAGCACAAAGAAAGCAATTTTGAAAACAATGAGCAAGTACCTAAGAGCCCGTGGATAACCACGGATAGAAAGGGTGATAATACCTTCCCTTTCTATAATCTACCCCCCGAACCCGAGAAATATCTCGAAAAAGGAATTTTTCTGTGCTTTTTTCCTTTCCTTGTTGGATAAAATAAAAGTCGGTGGCGACTCTTGCTTACCGCGACATTTTGCGAAAACAAACGCAAAACGCAAACCACCATTCCAAAAAACAGTCAGTTCTTCCCACCGTATCACAGAACTGGCGACTCTGCAGGGGATAGACTTATAAGTGGGGTGTACCTTAGGAATAGTTCATAATGTTTTCAATTGCTTGACTTGTATGCTTTATCTTTGTGGGTCTGAATCAGAGTTACTATAGATCCTAACCCGGATCTGGGGGATACCCTTTAGGTAAGTAGCAATAAACTGTGAGGGAACTGTACGGCGTAGACCGATACGGTTGAAGCAGTAGCTACGTTGGTGTGGCACTTTAGTTTGTACCGATATACCTTGTGGCGCAACGAGGAGAATATGGGTCTTCTAAGGGGTCATTAAGCACCAACTGACCTTAGCACCTATAATTGACCAACTTGGCCATAGAATAGTAGCAGTGTGTTACACTCATTGAGACCAAACTCTCGCGATGATTCCGTCCGCAAGAAAAGGTTGCTAAATTGGAATTATGACCGATCGGTGGTGGTCAGTGATATTGAGATCCTCTAGAACCCGGTTACTATTTCTAGGACAGGTTTGAACCAACTGAACTGAAAGAGGGTAAAACCTAAGCTCCTTGCCAGCCTGAAATCTAAGGGCTATCTGTGTGACTTGCTTGCCCTTTCCATGTTTTCTATTTGTGGATACTTGTGGTGTGTTTTCTATCATGACATCATGACATCATGACATTGCATGCATCTTGCATTGGACTAACCTATTTCAAATACAGGAGGGATTCATCTTTGTTTTGTTTTGTAGGTCATGACACCCATGCGTAGAAACACTATTCGGATCAACTTTGTCCAGATTCCCACTCAGCTCAAGGAATTGGTTGCAAAGATTTCAGATACTTCCTCCTTTATCAGAAGACATGGTCACCTCCTGGGTTTGGTCACTTCCAAATTGGACGAGCAGATGATGAGTGTCTTAGTCCAGTTCTTTGATCCACTGTACCATTGCTTTAATTTTCCGGACTACCAGTTGGTCCTTACCTTAGAAGAGTTCTCTGATCTGCTTGGTATCTCTATTCTGGAGCAGACCCTGTTCACATGTTGGGAGAATATCCTTAGGCCGGAAGAGATTGCTTCAGCCCTCCATTTGACAAAGGCTGAGGTAATGACTAATTGGGAAACTCGTAGTGGAACAAAGGGCTTCTTGACTGAATTCTTGGTTGGTAAGGCTAATCAGTTCTGGGATAGTCTAGACTTCCAGGCATTTGAATACATTCTGGCTCTTCTCATATATGGTTTGGTGTTGTTTCCTAACTCAGATTCTTTTGTCGACGTGAATGCAGTTAAGATTTTCATGTCCGGAAACCCTGTGCCCACTCTCTTGGGTGACATTCTTCACTCTCTTTATGCCCGTACTGCTCGAAAGCGGGGAACCCTTATGTGTTGTGCTCCATTGCTGGCGAGGTGGTTTATTTCTCACCTCCCCAAATCAGTTTTGAAGAACAAGGAAGGCATGGACTGGGCCTACAGGATTATGTCTCTCTCTCATAATGACATCATTTGGACTATTAAGGGCATGGAAGACGTGGCTATTATTGATCGCTATGGAGAATACCCCAATGTTCCACTGATAGGAACCAATGGAGGGATCACTTATAATCCGTGTTTGGCCTTACGTCAGTTTGGACGAGCCAGGAGGGAAGGACCTCATGAGTTGCTAATGCCAAGCATTGTCTTTAATTTCCAAGGGGATAGTAACGAGCAACGCCGCAGATTCATAAGAGCTTGGGATAGAGTACACAGGTCTGATCCACACGAGTTGGGTGCAAAGACTTCTCTTCTGATGGAGCCATATCTCTGATGGGTCAGAATCCGTGCCCAAAAGCTGGGAGTGCCGTACGAAGCCGTTTTGCCTATATTTGTTAAGGTTGCTGATGAAGAAGGGGTTCCTCCTACCATCCTCCATCCATACATGCCTACTGACATTGGGGCATTAAAGAGATCGTGGATGCAGCTGAGAGAAGAGCGGGATACTTATAGAGAAAAGTATCACGAGCAAGAGCAGAAGATTCAGAAGTTGACAAGGCAGCTGGAGAACGAGCGGATCCTCAATGACTATGTCCGCACCGACAAGAAACGACCATGGGAGCACTGATTGTCTTTTGATTATTTCTAGTTTTGATTTACTTTTCAGTTTTTCTTTCTTGTAACGCCTTAAAGGCATCTGTTGAACAATTGATTTCAAAGTTTATCTAATAAAAGTGTGTTTCATTTTTTGGTTTACGAATTTGAATCTCTAAAGTCTTTGAAATCATATCATGCGCATATCATTCCCATACACCTCATAATAGGTGCCCTTACAGGTTTTCTCATCCTCTTCGCTGTTTATTTCAGCATCATGTCTTCCGAAACATCAACTGAACAAGCAATCAAGGCTCTACAAGCTCAAAACGCCCAGTTCCAGGAATTGTTCATGAGTTTGGCTAAGGGTCAGCAAGATCTGAAGACCCTTATCTTGAAGGAGAAGAAGAAGAAGAAGAAGAAGACTGTCCTATTTAATATGGGTCGCAGATTCAGAAACGATTTGCGATAAGAGGTTGATTTGACCCACTCATCTAGAGGGGAGATAATCAGGAAGAAAGGAGGGCTCCTAGCCCTGTGGTTTCAGACAACGAGATCGACTTTGACGAAGACCAGTATCCTTCGGCTGAGGATAGATATAAGCAACTGGAAGACCGGTTGAGCGCGATGGAAGTTCAGAAAGTACTTGGTCTGGACTTTGGTGATTTGGGTCTGTCGTCTGGGGTGGTGATTCCCCACAAGTTTAAAGCACCAATCTTTGCTAAATACGACGGGGTTTCTTGCCCAAAACTGCACCTCCGCTCGTATGTTAGAAAGATCCAGCCATACACCACTGACAAGAATCTCTGGATCCACTTCTTTCAAGACAGTCTCTCAGGGACTCAATTTTAGTGGTTTTACCAGCTGGAAGGAGCTAGTATCCGTAATTGGGAGGATTTGGCTGCTGCTTTCTACAAACAGTACCAATACAATGTTGACCTCGCTCCCACGCGTACCCAACTCTAGGGTATGTCTATGGGTGCGGGCGAAGGTTTCAAAGATTATGCTCAGAAGTGGAGGGACCTCGCTGGAAGAGTGCAACCACCCTTGGCTGATAGGGAGCTAGTGGATATGTTCCTGGGGACCTTGTCTGGTCCGTATTTCAACCATCTGATTGGAAGTTCATCGTCCTGGTTTACAAAGCTGATTATGACCGGAGAAAGGATTGAGGCCGGTATCAAATCTGAAAAGATACAGAAGGGTGCTTCATCAAGCACCGAGAAGAAGCCTTTTAAGAAGGAGTACAGTGCTGTTTACAGTTCAAAAAGTCAGAATAGACCTGAACGCCGCCAAGCTGTTAATGCGGTGGTTATATCAAGACCTGCCGGTGTTCCTCAGTGCAACAATCAATCAAGGGCCGAAAGGCCACGAAGACAATTCACTCAGCTCAACATGACTTTATCCCAAATTTTGCCACAATTGTTGAAAACCAACTTGGTGATTCCGAGGGAGGCCCCGAAGAGTCCAAATACAACATCACCAATGTACGATGCAAATGCCCGTTGTGCTTTTCATTCT
This sequence comes from Vicia faba, assembly GCA_948472305.1. Classification (NCBI taxonomy): domain Eukaryota; kingdom Viridiplantae; phylum Streptophyta; class Magnoliopsida; order Fabales; family Fabaceae; genus Vicia; species Vicia faba. The sequence goes on along the minus strand of OX451737.1, from coordinate 555,465,739 downwards.
GATAGCCCGGGGCATGATACGGATAACTGGTGGGTCTTGAAGAACAAAGTACAGGACTTGATTGATGCTAAGGAAATTGAGTTCGAAGCACCTGAAAGACCTAATGTTGTGACAGCTCCTGTGCCCAAGCATGGAGTGAAAGCTATAGATGAAGACTCATTTGTGGTTCCTGTGAAAGACATTGTTACTCCCTTGATGACTGTGAAAAAGAACCTTCTGTTAGCCGGTTTATTTCTGGGCTGTGACAAAGGTTGTCGTATGTGTTCCGTCCTACCTACCGGTTGCCCTCTTTTGAAGTCAGGTGTCCAACGCCTGATGGACAATAAAGAAATTCTGTTTGAGAAGACTTTTGTTCCTTTGGTTCCTACTGAAGAAGTTGCTATAATCACCATTTTTAACAATTCTTCCAAGGCTTCCTCGAGAAAGCCTGTTAGAATTACATTTGTTCTAAGAATCGCACCATTGATCATCACTGTTCCTGGGCCTATCCCCTATGCCTCCAATAAAGTTGTCCCTTGGCATTACGGGGATGACGTGTATTATCACGGAGTTAAGCAAGATTTGAATGTTGATACTGACGTCAACAATATTGTTGGACCTGCCAAAGTCACCCGCAGCGGAAGACTTTTCTCCCCTGAGATCTCTCCACCAACCGTTCGGAAGCCTGTTGTTATTACACCTGCCAGTGTACCTGCTATTGTCCCTGTTCAAGTTCCAATTCTTACCCCTGTTGCCGAGTCATCTGACACTCGGGGCAAAGAGATCACCGGTGAGCCTTCCCAGACGGAGGCACCAAAGACGATTACTGTTGAAGCCTCTAGACAAGAGATGGAGGAAATTTTGAAGATCATCAAAAAGAGCGACTACAATATAGTCGAGCAGCTGGGGCAAACCCCATCCAAAATCTCTATGTTGTCACTGTTGCTATGCTCAGAAGCCCATGCCAAGGCTCTGATTGCTTTCCTGAAGACTACACACGTACCGCAAGAAACATCAGCTGATCAGTTTAAAGATTGCGTGGCTAGTCTGACAGCAGATAATGGGTTGGGTTTCTTCGACACCGACTTAACTGTTAAGGGGAAGAATCATAATGACGCCCTGCATGTCTCCATTAAATGCAGGGGCACTACTCTTGCTCACGTATTGGTGGACACCGGGTCTTCGTTGAATGTTCTACCTAAAAAGGCTCTAGACCGGTTAGACTGTGAAAGGTTGGAGCTGAAACCAAGCAACATTGTAGTCAGGGCTTTTGATGGGTCCAAGAGAATGGTACACGGAGAAGTGGATATTCCGATTAAGGTTGGTTCTCAGGTTTTTGCATCTACATTCTATGTGATGGACATTCGACCATCTTATTCTTGTTTGCTGGGTCGTCCATGGATCCACAAAGCTGGGGCAGTAACCTCAACGCTCCACCAGAAGCTAAAGTACCCAGTGAAAGGGAAAATTGTGACAGTACAAGGAGAAGAGGAGTACATGGTAAGTCACCTCAACTCTTTTCGGTATGTAGAGATGGATGGGGAGTTCATTGAGACTCTGTTTCAACATTTTGAAGAGGTTCCCCAGACGCTGGCATCAACTGAGACTGTTGTTGAAGATCCTCCAATGAAGATGGTTTCCTTCAAGGATGCCCGGGCTGTTGTCGAGAAAGGTGGGTGTGAAAATTGGGGCCAACTCCCTGATTTCGCACATAAGACTAACAAATTTGGTTTGGGTTTCACTGCAGAAGCTGAAAGGGCTGTTCGGAATGCACGGATCGGGAGACCTCCCCTGTTCATCAGCAATTCAGGAGTGAATGCCATTGAAGACGATGTTGTAGAGTCTGAGTTTGACAGTTGGATCTACCCCACTGCCGATGGTGGATTAAGCAATTGGACGGCAAAGGACTTCGTCCCAATTTCTTTTGTTACCCAGTAATGAGACTTTTTGTTTTGAATTTGTAACAGACAATGATTTTAAACTTTACGGCCCGGTGTCTTACCCGGGGCACCGTGGCTTCATTTGTGAGGGCTTTATGTGTGTCATCTACATATATCATTAATAAAAGCATTGGACGTTTCTTGCATTTTAAATTTTGCGCTCCTTGTTTTTCTTTTATTATACATTGCAAAACAGCTATTTTACACACACTCACATATACAGGTTTACATCCACTCTGGATCTCACTGATAACGACTCTGCTACTGCCAGTTATGACTTTGAAAGTCCGATCAACTTAGCCGAAGACGAAGGTGAAGATGATTGTGAAGTGCCTGGTGAACTTGCAAGACTGTTACTTCAGGAAGAGAGGGCCATACATCCGCATGAAGAGCCAGTGGAATTAGTAAATCTGGGTACAGAGGTGAACAAGAAAGAGGTAAAGATCGGTGCAAATCTGGAAGCTAGTGTTAAGCAACGGTTAATTCATATGCTGCGAGACTACGTTGAGATCTTTACCTGGTCTTATGAAGATATGCCTGGGTTGGATACCGATATTGTGGTTCACCGCCTACCTACCAAGGAAGATTGTCCTCCAGTGAAACAGAAGGTTCGCCGAATGCGCCCGGGGATGTCCGAGAAAATCAAGGCTGAAGTTATGAAACAGTTTGACGCCGGTTTTCTAGCAGTTACTTCTTACCCGCAGTGGGTTGCCAACGTGGTTCCTGTGCCGAAGAAAGATGGTAAGGTTCGAATGTGTGTTGACTATAGGGATCCGAACAGGGCGAGCCCCAAGGATGATTTCCCTCTACCTCATATCGACGTTCTGGTTGAAAACGCCGCACATCATAAAGTCTTCTCCTTTATGGATGGTTTCTCCGGTTATAATCAGATTAAGATGGCTCCCGAAGACATGGAGAAGACAACCTTTGTCACTCAATGGGGTACCTTTTGCTACAAGGTCATGCCTTTTGGATTGAAGAATGTTGGGGCAACGTATCAGTGCGCCATGGTCGCTTTATTCCACGACATGATCCATCATGAGATTGAAGTATACGTTGACGATATGATTGCAAGATCCCATACTGAAGAGGAGCATCTTGACCACCTTCAGAAGTTATTTGACAGGTTGAATTTGTACAAGCGGAGGTTAAACCAGAACAAGTGCACCTTCGGGGTGAGATCTGGTAAGCTGCTGGGTTTCGTCGTAAGTGATAAAGGTATTCAAGTGGACCCTGCAAAGGTGAAGGCTATACAGGAGATGCCAGCTCCCCGAACAGAAAAAGAAGTCAGAGGCTTTCTGGGACGTCTGAACTATATTGCCTGATTCATCTCGCACCTGACTGCTACTTGTGAGCCAATCTTCAAGCTACTGAAGAAAGATCAAGTGGTAAGATGGAATGATGAATGTCAGACCGCTTTTGAAAGGATTAAAGAATATCTCCAAGAGCCACCCATCCTGATGCCTCCAGTTGAAGGGAGACCTTTGATCTTATACTTGACAACTCAATGGGGTGCGTGTTGGGGCAGCATGACGAGTCTAGCTGAAAAGAGCATGCTATTTATTACCTTAGCAAAAAGTTTACCGACTGCGAGACCCGATACTCGTTGCTCGAGAAAACTTGATGCGCTTTGGCATGAGCTGCTCACCGGATGAGACAATATATGTTGACTCACACTACTCTATTGATATCAAAAATGGACCCAATCAAGTATATCTTCGAGAAGCCTGCCTTATCCGGAAGAATTGCAATATGGCAGATGATCTTGACTGAATATGACATCCAGTATACGACCCAAAAATCAATTAAGGGAAGTGTGTTGGCAGACCATTTGGCACATCAAGCAGTGGATGATTACCAGTCTATGAACTTTGAATTTTCGGATGAGATTATCATAATAGTGACCGACTTTGAAGAACCTGGACCGGATGAAGGACCTGAGACGGGATCCCGATGGTCTATGTACTTTGATGGAGCTTCGAACGCTCCGGGTAATGGCATTGGCGCCGTGATCATATCTCCTAAAGGCTCTCATACTCCGTTCACCGCCCGACTATGTTTCAACTGCACCAACAACATGGCGGAGTATGAAGTGTGCATTATGGGTCTTCGAGCAGCAATTGACCTAAGGATTAAGTTTCTGAGTGTTTTTGGAGATTTCGCTCTCGTGATCAGTCAGATCAAAGGCGAGTGGGATATGAAACACCCAAATCTTATTCCTTATAAGGAGTATGTGTTGACGTTGCTTCCGCATTTCGAGGAGATAACCTTTGAACACTTCCCTAGAGAGGAGAATCAGTTAGCGGACGCGCTAGCTACGATGTCTTCTATGTTCAAAGTCAATTGAGACAACGAAGCTCCCCGAATTACCATTGAAAGGTTGGACGAACCTGCACATTGTTGTGACATTGAGACTGAAGAGGTAGCAGATAAACCCTGGTTTCACGAGGTAAAGAGGTATCTCGAGGCTCAAGAGTACCCCGAGGGTGCATCTGTTAATGACAAGAAGTTTCTGAGGAGGTTCGCGGCGAAGTTCTTCATCAGTAATGACATCCTTTACAAGCGTAACCATGATTCAACCTTACTGCGATGTGTGGATAAGAACGAGGCAAAAAGGATCATGGCAGATTTACATGAAGGTACTTTCGGAACAAATTCCAATGGACACACCATGGTAAAGAAAATCCTTCAGGCAGGATATTATTGGTCCACTATGGAATCCGGCTGTTATCAGCATTCTCGGACCTGTCATAAGTGCCAAGTCTATGATGATAAGGTGCACATACCTCCAGTTCCTCTGAACGTCTTGACAGCTCCGTAGCCTTTTGCAATTTGGGGCATTGATATGATCGGCGATATCAGACCTACAACATCCAACGGGCATCGTTTCATCCTGGTAGCAATTGATTACTTTACAAAGTGGGTTGAAGTAGCTTCCTTTGCTACCGTAACCAAGAACGTCGTGGCACAGTTCATTCGGCACAACCTGATCTGCTGATACGGTGTACCAGAGAGGATCATAACAGACAATGGTACAAATCTCAATAATAAGATGATCACTGAGCTCTGCAAGCAGTTCAAGATACAACATCACAACTCTTCTCCTTACCGGTCGAAGATGAATGGGGTTGTAGAAGCGGCTAATAAGAACATTAAGAAGATTGTGCAGAAGATGACGGTGACATACAAAGATTGGCACGAGATGTTACCTTTTGCTCTTCATGGGTACCGTACCTCAGCACGGACGTCAACAGGGGCAACACCCTATTCCTTGGTATATGGCATGGAGGCAGTCTTGCCCATTGAAGTTCAGATACCCTCTCTTCGGATTATGAAGGATGCAGGTTTGAGCTAAGATGACTGGATCCGGACCCAGCTTGATCAGCTGAACTTAATCGACGAAAAGAGACTTACTGCTATTTGCCATGGTCAAACGTATCAAAAACGGATGATCAAGGCATTTTACAAGAAAGTTAGACGACAAGAGTATCAAGTTAAGGACCTGGTTATCAAGCGCATCATACTGCCTCAAGGTGATCCCAGGGGCAAATGGACCCCTACCTACGAAGAGCCATTTGTGGTTAAGAACATTTTCTCAGGAGGAGCTATGATTCTAACCACCATGGATGGTGACGACCTTCCTCACCCCGTCAATGCATACATAGTGAAAAAATACTATGCATAATCAAAGACCCGCTAGGTCGACTGGCCTAGGCAAAAATAACCGCTTCCCGGCGAACCAAAAGGGTTCGGGCAAAAATAAGGGATGAAAATGAAAAAACTGTACACCTGGCAAGTCGAAAACCTGAAAAGGCGGCTTGGGCAAAAAAGGGTATCCCGATGGACTGAAAACCCAAAAGGGCGGTCCAGGCAAAAATTAGGGATCAAAGCGTAACACTATGTCTCATTGGATCACCTTGCAACTAGACTTCGGTATCGACTATCAAGCTCGGACGGCACTAATTAATCTGATCTACCTTCAACCAAGTAGCAAAGTGATGAGATGCTCGAGGACATAAAGGCAATAGCAGAGTTGGAACCTAGTGGGATTATTCACATAGCTGTTTTGTTTAGTTTTTCACAAATTGTGTAAATTCTATTATTCGGCGGCGTTCTGTTACTAGGACGTCGGCCTCTTGTACGAAAACGCCTATTTACAGGCCAAACTTCAAAATTAATACAATTCATTTTCAAAGAAATTTCAAACTGTTGTTCCTTTTTCTGTTTTGTTTTGTGAAGAACGTCCAATGTTCACTTTTGATATATGCATTTGACATTAATTGCTGCTCATAAAAATTTACATGTAAAACAAAAGACGCTTACTGGTAATATCAGAAACAGGGGCAAATAAGAATCGTCCAAGCTTTACAGTTGCTTTATCCCCCAGGTACAAAAGGAAGATTCAGCTGAAGAATACGGCTAAGGTACTTTCACTCCCCGCAGAGTAAGAAAAAGGAAGTAATGATAACTCTCCCCAATTGAGACTAACTGTGAATGAATCAGTAATATCCTCCCCAAGCAGAGTTTATTTACTATCAGCACTGAGAGGTCTTTATATTCCCCGACATAGTACAAAATATCCTCAGTGGAGTTTGAAATTTTTCCCAGCGCAGTCTGAAAAAGCTTCCCCAGTGGAGTTTGGAGAATCATCCCCAGTAGACTTTGGAAGATTATCCCCATTAGAGTCTAAAAGGTTATCCCCAGTGAAGTCGCAACCGAAGATCATCCCCAGCGGAGTTCTTCCCTCTCACAAACAAGAATTCAATCCCCAACAGGATTCAGTACCACCAGCAACGACAACTCATCCCCAGCGGAATTTATCGCTGGAATCGTCAGTAGAGCATCTCTTCCCCACAGAGTAATCTCCTCATCAGTTTATTCCCAAATGGAGTTATCCTCTCCTGCAGGTTTATTCTTACAAACGTCTTCATTCTCTATCCCCAGCGGAAACGAAGAATTCAACTCTTTTCTCCAGCAGCTATTCGGGATTTATTTTCCCCCAGCTAAAACATTACATTTCCATACATCATGATACATGCATATATGCATCATACAACATAATCTCATTTATTTTGAGAACATCATTGCTTGATATATATCATGCATTACATACGACTGACCTTTACCTTTCAGGAAGGATGCAATTAAGTTCTCAGCTATGTCGAACTACTGACCGATTCTTAAATCTCAACTGAATTATCCTCGGTTGAATTACAGATAAGGTTCTATATCTCGACAATCCTCCTCAGTCGAAGTACTGACCGGTTCTTAAATCTCAACTGAATTATCCTCGGTTGAATTACAGATAAGGTTCTAAATCTCGGCAATCCTCCTCAGTCGAAGTACTGACCAGTTCTTAAATCTCAACTGAATTATCCTCGGTTGAATTACATATAAGGTTCTAAATCTCGACAGATTTCCCCCAGTTGAATTACGGACAAGTTCTTAAAACTCAGCAGAGATGTTCTCTCAGTTGAAGTACAGGCAAGCTCCTAAATCTCAATAAAGATCAGACTTCCCCAACGGAATCTTCCACAACAACAGGTATGCGAGCTCTCGCTAAGGAATCTCTTATGCGATCGACACTCCTACAGATGGCATCTTTAAGCCCATCCTCCCTCCAGCAACCTCCAAATGGCATCTATAAGCCCATTCCCGACATCACAAGGCTGATACCACTTCATGCGAGTGAAATTTTCTGGGCACTCTAGTGTTCAATCATCTTCCACCTTCGGATCACGAAAGGCGCGAAAGCCAATCTACATCCTCAAGTTTAAGAAGATTGAACAGGGGAAGCTGTTGTACCCTAAAATTTGTCCTCTCATATTTCTCAAAACATTGCAAGAAAAATCTCCAAGTTGCTCAAGGTTGCTCAAAGATTGACCAGACAAGCTATCTCCTAAGGTAGTCTATCCCAAATTAGGGTTTCACAGTGCATCAAAATCCTTGAGTCCAAATGACCTCAAGTGATCCCCAATGTCCTAATATGTTCTCAAGATCATCCATGTCAAGTTTCAAGCCTTGCAGAGGAAGTTTGCCCAGCCAATTGCTCAAAAGGTCCAAAAATCGACTATGCTAGGGCAAAAGTCAACTGTGACCTACATACAGTCAAACTTCAAGATTTTTTGTCAACATTCTCATTTTGAAGGATAATTCATCATTTTATAAAGGGTTGATCATGATTCATCAAGGATTGTTCAAAATTCATCAAGATTCAAAAGTTGCTAAATTAGGGTTTTGTAGGAAAAGTCAACTTAACTTTGACCAAGCATAACTTTCTCATACTTTATGATAAATGACCCATCAAAAGCTCATTTTGAAGAGGATGCAATTTCCTACAATTCATATTCATACCCCAAGATCAAAAAATGCACTCACAAGAAGTTATAAATTTGGACATTATAGGTCATTTTTGAAAGTCAACAAAAACACCTTTTTTGCCAAAGCTTATAACTTGAGCATGGAATATCAAAATGAGCTGATACCAAAAGGGTTGTTTATAGGGCATATCAAGATTTCTAAAACGTCCAATAACACCTCCAAAAGTTAAAAATTGAAGAAGTTATGCATTGTTGAAGTTGGACATTTTTGCAAAATTCGTATCAAGCCAAATCATGGGCAAAAAGATTGAATGCAATCAAATTTGGAAAGGTTTAAAGTGGAGATCAAATCAAATTCATATGCATTGATATGGAAAGATTTAGTGCATATTTGTTACCCTAATACACTGAGCATTACATAAGCAAGCATAAGGGACAAAAACAAGGGTTGGCAAGTGCAGAGAGAGGCAGAACAAGATTTGAAAAATTCACAAAAAAGCTTGAGATCGAAATCATAGTTAGAGGTGTTTTCAAGAGCTGAGACATATCTCAATTGATTCCTAGCGATTCTCACAAGCTAAATCAATCAAAACCAAGCATCCTCAGACTCCATAACACGCTGTAAGTGTCACGCAACCCCTCCCTGTTTTTGAAATCGATTTGGCTCATTCTGGCATCATTTGAATGAGATAACTGCATATTTGTATTCCTCACACCATTTGTGAACTTTTGGCATCATTTAATTTCATTTGTATGATTTGTACTGCAATTCGCCATAGCTAGGTTTTCTTGGATATTTTGGGGGGTTTTCTTTTCAGGTGAAATTAAGCTATAAGATGGACATGGTTGTGACTGGGAGGGTGAGACGAATACAACCATACCCTTGGAACTCATTTTTGTGGTCTGAGAAGGATTTTAGGATGGGCCTGCGCTTTTAGCTGCAGATTCAAATCCGCAGGTATTCTTTTACAGGTTTCAGGACAGGGACGATGAGGTGTCCCCTGCCCATTGGTGTATTCAAATGTTACGCGCGCGTTTTTATGTTCTGGCAATGATTTTTGTTTTTTATATAATATATATGTTTTGTATTATTATAACAAATCTAGCAGCGTGTCCCAGTGGTCAACCAGGCGAGTTCCAAGGCATTAGTGGCTGGAGGTCAGAGGTTCGATCCCTGCCTCCAGCGCTTTGTATTTTCTCTTTGTTTTTCAGATGATCATATGCTTGCTCAAGCATGCAGCCTACCGTGTGCCATCATCCACTCAAGCGCCAGATGGCCAAAGGCCAGATCTGTTGGTTCAAAGTTGAAAGTCCACCAAAGCACCAGTCAATGCACAAGCACCAGATCTCAAAAAAGTCCACAAAGGCCAGCGTTTTTGGGCCTTCAAATTGCTACTCATACTCCCAAAACAGGCCCAAACCCCTCTCTCTTCTATTTCATTTATTTAGTTTTATTATTTGTTTTATTATTTTTATTTAAATTCTAACCAATCAAAATTCCTCTTTTATTAAATAAAATCACCAAAAAATATTTTTATTTAATCAAATTTTAACTTTTATTTTATTAATAAATACTAATTAATTAATTTAGGTTTTAATTCTAGAATAATTTTAACCTATTTTGCAAATAATTAAAATTAATTAGATTTAATTAGGTTTTAATTACTAATTCAATTAATTTTATTTTCTTTCTTAAAATAACAAAAATCCAAAAATATATCATTAATTTATTTTCTTCATTAATTAATTTATGTTATAATTAATTTAGTAATTAATTTAGGATTAATTTCTTTCTTAAAATAAAAACCTAAAAAAGACTTCTTCTTTAACCAAAAGGGTCAAAACCCTAATCATGCGCTCGATTTAATTTCCCGCACGTGATTTACTTATTTTTATCCAATAATGTACTTGCTCCCGGATTGTAATAGTTAAATAGGACTTTTATTTATTTGTATCGCTTTATTTATTTTCAAAGGGTTTGTCTTTGGCAATGTAAATACCCGACGCCTTGTAATTTAAATCCCGTATTTTTATTTCCGTAAATTATAACTGTTAGATGTTTGATAATAGGGTTTGCATGACAAGACTGAATGTTAATCTTAAAATCAAATTAGATCACCTTTAACATGTACAAACATAAAAAATAACTGAAAACGACACACTCGCACATGCGCACTCTTAGGGTACACCCCATTTGGTTTCCTTCGTACATGGTCATTGAGTATAGGTCGTTTTAGAGGTCGCCCTCTTGTCTAAAAGATCATAGTCGCCTCGAAACGGTTGCCTCGGATATTGTTGCCTCAAACAAATGATCTAAGACATTAGGGTTACCGCTAAGGCGTCCTAACATTGCTTTAGTGACCGCATGTCCCTCATTCGAATTGACCCTTAAATTCCAACGACGGTGCTACCTACTCATCAATAGTAGGATAGCATTGTCTAAAGGAGATTAGCATAGAACGATTCCTTTTTCGAGTAGGTAGATGGTTCTTAGATACTTGCTCTTTCAAAAAACAAAACTCTTTTCACACTTACACTCTTTTTCGAACAAAGTTTTCAAAAACACTTCATACGCTCTTGAGGACAGAAGCAAGAGTTAAATCGAAGTTTCAAAACAAAAACTTTTTCAAACCCACAAGCACAAAGAAAGCAATTTTGAGAACAATGAGCAAGTACCTAAGAGCCCGTGGATAACCACGGATAGAAAGGGTGATAATACCTTCCCTTTCTATAATCTACCCCCCGAACCCGAGAAATATCTCGAAAAAGGAATTTTTTTGTGCTTTTTTCCTTTCCTTGTTGGATAAAATAAAAGCCGATGGCGACTCTTGTTTACCGCGACATTTTGCAAAAACAAATGCAAAACGCAAACCACCATTCCAAAAAACAGTTAGTTCTTCCCACCGTATCATAGTAGGCGCATCGCGCATTGGGATTGTATCTGGGAGAAGCAGTGTTTGGATTCTTGGAGCCTCTTTCAAGGTTTCCAAGTTGGATTTTAACAGATGAGGCAGAACTTCAGCCAAAGTCATGTTGATGCGGGTAAAATGTCGTTGTGGTCTTTCTACCCTTTGCTGATTATTGTATTGTGGAGCAACCGCGGGTCTTGGTATCACTACAACATTTACCGTTTGAAGGTGTTCAGACCTGTTTTGGCCCCTCGGGCCGTAGACTGCACTAGCTTCCTTCTTATTGGAAAAAGGCTTCTTTGCTGCACTTGACGAAACATATTTCTGTATCTTACCACTTAGAATGCCAGCTTCTACTCTCTCTAGTCAAAATTAATTCAGTAAACCCAGATGACGAACTGCCAATTAAGTGATTAAAAAACGGACCATATAGCGTCCCTAGAAACATGTCAACCAACTCCCTATCAGACAAAGGGGGTTGGACTCTTCCCGCCAAGTCTCTCCACTTTTGAGCGTAGTCCTTAAAACCTTCACTTGCACCCATAGACATACCCTGGAGCTGAGTATGAGTGGGAGCAAGGTCAGCGTTATACTGATACTGCCTGTAAAAAGCAGCAGCAACGTCTTCCCATTTTCAGACACTGGCTCCTTCCAACTGATAAAACCATTCAAGATGAGTCCCCGACAGACTATCTTGAAAGAAGTGTACCCACAAATTTCTATCATTAGTGTGGGGTTGGATTTTTCTTACGTAAGAGCGGAGATGGAGTTTTGGACAGGATACTCCATCGTACTTGGCAAAAATCGGAGCTTTGAACTTATGAGGGATCACCAGTCCCAATTCTCCGAAGTCCAAACCAGGTATGTTTTGAATCTCCATAGCACTCAGACGGTCTTCTAGCTGCTTGTATCTATCCTCATCAGGAGGATATTTCTCGTCATTGTAATTTGTATCGTTATCAGAAATTGTTGGACTAGGGTCCTTTACTCTTTCTTGGTTCTCCCCATCTTTGGATGAGGAGGTCAGATCAGTTGGTTGTCTCAACCTTTCTCTGAATCTTCTACCCATGTTCAGAATACCAACCTTATTATTCTTCTTCTTCTCTTTCAGAATAAGGGTCTTCAGATCCTCTTGCCCTTTAGCCAGACTTATGAACATTTGTTGGAATTGGGCGTTCTATGCCTGAAGATCTTTGAGGGCTTGATTGGAACACATTTCTGCTGAAATAAATAGCGAAGAAGATGAGAAACCTATAGTGGTACCTGTAATGGTGTGCATGATAATGGGATGCATGTAATGTTTTCAAAGACTTTGGGAGATTTAAATTTTCATGCCAAAAATAAACAAACTTTATTAAATTAACTTTGAAAGGTTCAACAATGTCTTTAAGGCGTTACAAAGAAGTAAATAAAAAAAACTCTAAAAACTAGAAAAAGCAAAATCAAAAATCCCATGGACGCTTCCTCTTTGTGCCGATGTAGTCATTGATCACTATTTCCTCCTCGAGCTGCCTGGTGAGCTTCAAAATCTTCCTTTCTTGCTCATGGTACTTTTCCCGATAAGTATCCCGCTCATTCTTCAGCTGAATCCAAGACCTCTGCAACTCCCCAAGATCAGTGGGTATGTAAGGATAAAGAACCGTGTAAGGAATGCCCTCTTCATTAGTGGGCTCCACAATCACTGGTAATATGGATTCATAGGGCATCCCAAGCTTCTGGGCACGAGCTCGGACCCATTGGAGGTAAGGCTGCATAGGAAGGGAAGTCTTTGGTCCCAACTCTTGGGGGTCAGACCTGTTTACCATGCCCCAAGCTTGTATAAACCTTCGGCGGTGCTCCTTAACGTCCTCCTTGTAGTCAAATACAATGTCTTCAAGAAGTAGCTCATGGGGATCATCTCTCTGAGCGCGACCAAATTGTCGTAAAGCGAGGCAAGGATTGTAAGTTATACCCCCTCTGATTCCAAGCAATGGGACATTAAGGTATCCCCCACAACGATCAATAACAGTAGTGTCTTCCATAGCCTAGGAACTCTAAAGAATATCTATATGGGCAAGTGACATTATTCTGTAGGACCAACCCAAACCTTCTTCGTTTTTCAGCACAGACTTAGGGAGGTGCGAAATAAACCACCTCGGCAGCAACGACATGCAACACATAAGAGTCCCTCTTCTCCTCACAGTGCGAGTATAGAGGGCATGCAAGATATCACCCATAAGGGTAGGCACATGATTGCGAGAAAGAAAAATCTTGACAACATTCACATCTACAAAGGAATCCGGATTCGGGAAGAGAACCAACCCATAGATAAGGAGAGCCAAGATATCTTCGAAAGCCTGAAAATCCAAATTATCCCAGAATAGTTGAGCCCGGTCTATCAGAAATTTGGCTAGAAAACCTTCAACCCTGCTTCGTGTTTCCCAATTGGATACTACATCAGCCTGTTTCAAATGCAGAGCTGAAGCAATGTCTTCTGGTCTAGGAGCTTCTTCCATGCCTGTGAAGGGTACCTGTTCAAGAATGGATATGCCCAATAGGTGAGAGAACTCTTCCAAGGTGGGAACCAGCTGGTAATCTGGAAAGGTGAAGCAATAATGCACAAGATCGAAGAACTGGAAAAGTACACTCATCATCTGCTCATCAAGATTTGAAGTGACCAGGCTGAGAAGCTGACCATGTCTCTTAATGAACATAGAAGTCTCAGAAACTCTTGAGGCTAACTCTTTAAGTTGAGCAAGTATTTTCACAAAGTTGACTCGGATGGTATTTCTGCGCACAGAAGCCATAATCTGCAAAACAGAACAAGGATAAATTCCCTTGGTCTTTGAAATGGTTAGCATAATGAAGTACGAATGCCATGTTATGATGCATGATGTCATGGTAAACCACAGGTAAAACAAACATAGATATTGCAAACACAGTCAAATCACACAAAGCCCTTAGGTTTAAGGCTTACATGTGGTCAAAGGTAGTACCCTCTTGAAGTTAAGTTGGTTTCAACCTGTCCTAGAAAAAGTAATCGAGTTCTAGAGGATCTCAATATCATTGACCATCCTCCATCGGTCATGGTTTCAGCTCACGTAATCTTTTCTTGCGGACGGAACTATCTCGAGAGTATGGTCTCAATGAGTTTAGTATCGAGTATCAACCAGTTCCCAGCTTTACACCGAGACCGGCTATCTCACTACTTTCTAATGGCCAAGTTGGTCAATTAAAGGTTCTAAGGTCAGTTGATGCTTAACGATACCATGCAGCGGCCCCATATTCCCCTCGTTTCTCCACAAGGGATACCGGTACCAACCAATGTGCCACATCAATATAGCTACTGCTTCAACTATATCGGTCTACGCCGTACAGTTCCCTCATAGTTTATTGCTACTTACCTAAAAGGTGTCCCCAGATCTGGGTTAGGATCTTATAGTAACTCCCAAACAAAAACCCTTAAAAGTAAAGCAATCAAAGTAATCAGGAGAAGCAATTATGATGAACTAGATCCTAAGGTATACCCCACTTATCTTCTCCCCAGCAGAGTCGCCAGTTCTGTGATATGGTGGCAGAACCGGCTGTTTTGAAATGCTGGTTTGTGTTTTGCGTTTTGTGTTTGCAAAATGTTGCGGTAAGTAAGAGTCGCCACTGACTTTTATTTTATCCAATCAGAAAGGAAAAAAGTACAGAAAAAATCTTTTTTCGAGATTTTGAGTACGGGGGTAGATTATAGAAAGGGAAGGTGTTAGCACCCTTTCTATCCATGGTTTTCCATGGGCTCTTAGGTACTTGCTCATCTTTTAAAATTGCTGTGTGTATGTGCTTTATTTTAAAAAGTTTGACTTCGTGATAACCCTTGTATCAGTCCTCAAGGATGTGACGAAGTTTGTTTTGAAAATTGTTTTGAAAGGTGTAAGTGTGAAAAGTTTGACTTGAGCAAGTACCTACTAGCATCTACCTACTCGGAAAAAAGATCATTTCTATTCTCGTTTCCTTTAGACAGCGCTATCCCACTATTGAGAAATAGGTAGCACCGTCGTTGGAGTTATAAGGGTCAATTCGAAAGGGACGCGCAATCACTAAATCAATGTTAGGACACCTTAGTAATAACCCTGAAGTCTTAAGATCATATTCGAGGCAACATTTCTGAGGCAACCTTTCCGAGGCAACATTCCGAGGCAACATCCGAACGATACATTTGATGTTTTTTAGACAGAAGGGTAATGTTGTACCCCAAAATTTTCCCTCTCATTCTTCAGTAAATCATCCTGGATTCTCAGAGTTTTTCTTAAACGAATCCAGGTCCTGAATTATCATTTATTTCCAAGCAAACCATTTACAAGAGCAAAATGATCATTTGCAAACTCAAAAGTCAAATTTTACCTTGAAAAAGTTAAATTCTAAATACTTAGAATTTTTCTAAAGTATTTAAGAAAAATAGCACTTCAGAACTTCTGAATCAACCTCCAGACAAAAACGGTCAGAAGTTGCAAGCTTGGCTCAACGCATAACATTCAGTCAGAAGGTGGCCCTTCAGCAGCTACACCAACTCAGTTAGAAGTTGTAAACGTGGTTCAACATGTAACCTTCAAACAGAACATGGCTTTTTCAGCAGTTACGCAAGTTCAGCCAGAGTTTGCTGGAGGAATGCAAAGAAAGCAAATAAGCCTGAAGGCTCCTTCAGAACATGCTGGAATCAGAAGATGAGAAGGTCAGAAGAATGGGTGTTACACTGACACAGAATCTCTAAAGTCCAGGATGTCCAGAAGCAAATCCAAGGAACATGCTAGAAAGTCAGGAGAACCCTCAGAATTTGCTGAGACAACAGGAGGCCAAGATTAGAGCTTGGCTGCGTTGTTTTATGATAAAGCAGAACTGCTGGCTCAGGTAATGATGCAAAATCCCCTATTACAAGGTTTCTGATTTGAAAAATCTCATCACCATTTAATGCTCATTAATGCTCCCAACCACTCTTGAACATTCATCCAAGGGGTCTCTCCACGTGTGGCTTGGAAAACACCTTTATACAGGTTTAGGCATGGGTCTATACGCCACCTTTCACCTATAGAGGTCTCTTCTCCTCAATCCTTGCCTGGTGTTCCAGCCTAGGCTGAAAAATCTGTCCATCATCACAACTTTTCATGAACTTCTTTCAAAAAAAAAACAAGTGAACCTCCACTGCATAATATTGGCGCCTTTAACGTTCAAAAAACCCACAAAGCCTTGCCTATAAATAGGACACCATTGTCCATCAAAAAAGAGGAGGAGGAGACAGCCAGAAAAATTAGAAGAAACAGAAAACTCTGGTGAAGAAAACCTTGTGAAACTCTGCCAAAATCCCCAGTGTTTCATAACTTTGAACTTCCTACCTCCAAACTTCATACCCAGTTTGCTTTGTGACTAAGGAACACCCCTTCAGTCTCTGACCATACATACACATATCTTCTCCACCCACCTATTCAAAAAAGAACTTGTCCAGAACATCATCAGAGCTAAAAGCCAGCTCCCATTCACAGACTTTTGTTTTAAAACAGACAGGTAAGCACCTGCTGACTCTCATCACGCAGCTAAGCATCATCAGCTTTGCATGTTCAAAAAACATAATGTAAATATCATGTTGCTGCTGTTTGTGTTCTGAGGATTTTCATACCTCAGAATGTTTAAGTAGGAAATAAATCAATTTAGAACCTGCCTGTGACCTTGTTGGTTCTGTCTCCTAAAACACTTTGACATTTGCTGAAGTTGTCCCAAGTATGTTTTCTGTTTTATGGAAAAATAACAAAACTGCAGATGTTCTGGCTAGCACACGGAGAAGCCAAGTGTTGACTTTGACGTTAGCACATCTGAAGCCTGTTGTGCTGTCAATAATATCAGAACTTCTGAAAATTATTGTATTTCCAGCAGGGTCAGAACTTTTGATTTCCCCACTAACAAACTTTTGTCTTGCAGCGCATGGGGGTCAGAACTTCTGACTTTCCCACTAACAGGTTTCTGTTTTGCAGGTGCCAGAGTCAGAAGTTTTGACTCATACAGTTTCACCAAAAGGCTGATAATCTGGCAGCAGGCCTGGGTCAGAACTTCTGACTCCCTCCCAGCAGCGCGCTGGCTCTCTCTCTCTTTCTCTCTATCTTGCCTTTGTTATTTCCTTTTCTTGTCTATTTTTCTCGTTGAACCACCCCTTGTATAAAGGTGTATCCCCATCCCCTAAATGTTGTAATAGCGTAGGATTTTACATTTCCGCCTTTTATTGCTTTCAAATATAAATGCTAGTAATTAGGATGTGTATGGCAAGATAAAATCAATGAAATAGAAAATCCTAATCAAAGATAACAATGCATGAAAAACAAACACAATGCACACTTGCACCCCTAGGGTTCCATCCACTTGTTGCCTTCAAAAATGGGCCATGGTTGCATGTTGAGTACTTTGGCAAAACAAAACAAAAGATCATAGTCCCTCGATGACGCTATCTGAGTTGCCTAAACAAATGATCAAGTCCCTTAAGAAAATTGCCAAAGATACTTGACAATATTGCTATCATGGTCTATACGATGACCCGCGCCTGTCCCGTTAACATCCTAACGCAAGGTTGTTCATCAAACACAATGGTGAAACAACACTGTTAAAAGGGTTAAAAACATAAGAAAGATCTTTGAGTAAAATAGGGTAGATAGCTCTTAGTTACTTGATCAAGCTTGCAAAAAACATCCTTGCTACTTTTTTTAAAAACACACTTCACAACACAATTTCAAACCCTACTTTCAAACATTGAAAACCTTTCAAAAGACAAAGACACCTTTGTATACATTCAAACAAGAATCATTACAAAGGTTGCCACAACGATGGCCTCTTTCCAAAACATCTTTCAAAATCACACACAAAGCACCGTTTCAAACAATTGAAAAGTAAAAGCAAGTGATCTAAGCAAGTAACGAAGAGCCCATGGATAACCATGGATAGAAAGGGTGCTAATACCTTTCCTTTATATAATCTACTCCCCGAACCCAAGAAAACATCTCAAAGGTCTTTCCTGTGCTTTTTGACCTTTCCTTAGGATAAAATAAAAAGTCGGTGGCGACTCTTGCTAAACCGAAACATTTGCGAACACAAACGCAAAATCCCAAGTCAGTTCTCCCGCCGTACCACAGAACTGGCGACTCTGCTGGGGATTAGGATTCTAAAGTGGAGTAACCTTAGGGCTTAGATCACCCTTTGCATGATTATTGTTTGCTTTGATTGCTTTACACTTTGGATCTCTTGTTTGGGCTTGAAATCCTTCACCCGGATTTGGGAAACATTCATAGATAGCAATACGTTGTGGAAACTGTGCGGGGTATACCGACACGGTTGAAGCAATAGTTATATTAGTGTGACATATTTGTGAGTACCGGTAGCCTTTGAGTCAATCAAAGAGAATACAGGGCCACTGAGTGATGTCATTAAGCACTAATGAACTAGAACCTTACTTGACCATCTTGGCCTTTCATTAGGGGTAGTGAGATGACCGACTTTGGTACAGTCCGAAGTTGGTAGATACTCGATACTACACTCATTGAGGGTTGTTTTCTTGGAATATTTTGGTCGCTAGTTAAGTGGCTAAACCAAAACAATGAACATAGAAAACAATCCAATGATATTGAGCTCCTTAGAACCCGGTTACTATTTATAGGACAGGTTTTGAGCCAACTAAACTCAAGAGGGTACTTACCTATGAAACCTCATACAAGCCTGAAACTAGGGTTTTGTGTGACTTGCTTGTACATGTGTTTGTGCATACATCATGAACATCATAAAGCATCATATGCATCCACTAACCATTTCAAGGGTTTGGATCTTCATCTTTGTTCTTGTTTTGTAGGACATGGAATCTCTCTGCAGGAAAACAATTAAAGTCAACCTTGTGAGAATCCCTCCTCAACTCAAGGAGCTTACATCCAGGATTCCAGAGAATTCTCTCTTCAGTGAAAGACATGGTAGACTTCTCAACCTAGTTAACACCAGCATTGAAGAAGACATGGTGAAAGTGTTGTTCCAGTTCTTTGACCCCCTCCACCACTGTTTCACATTCCCTGATTACCAATTGGTGCCTACTTTGGAGGAATTTTCTCAACTCCTGAGAATTCCTATTCTTAATCAACTACCCTACAACGGTACGGAAAAAGAACCAAAACCTGAAGATGTTGCTCAAGCATTACACTTGCAACCATCTGACATCAAGGGGCATTGGGAAACCATAAGTGGTGTCAAAGGATTCTTGGCAAAGTTTTTGTTTGAGAAGGCACAAGAATGCTGGAATTCTCTGGATCTACAAGCCTTTAAAGAGATTCTGGCACTCCTTATCTATGGGTTGGTCTTGTTCCCAAACCCTGACCAACTTATAGATGTGAATGCTGTCAAGATTTTCCTATCCAGGAATCCTATACCTACATTGCTTGGGGACATCCTACACACGAACAATGAGGAAAAGAGGTGTTCTCATGTGCTGTACTCCTCTCCTAGCAAGGTGGTTTATTTCTTACCTTCCACAATCAGTTTTAAAGAATGAGCAGGGTTTAAGGTGGTCACAAAGGTTGATGACCCTCACACATTCTGATGTACATTGGTGTTCTCGGTCCAGAGAAAATGTCATCATCATTGATCGTTGTGGTGAATTCCCTAATGTCCCATTACTTGGCATTAGGGGAGGCATTACCTACAACCCCTGTCTAGCTTTGAGACAATTTGGATATGCTCGGAGGGATGGCCCTCATGATATGCTGATCCCTGACCTAGTTTTTGACTTCGACAACGATGCGCAAGGACTTCGCCAAAGGTTCATCAGAGCTTGGAGGATGCCTAACAAAGTAGATAGTAAGACACTGGGGCACAAGAATTCCATCCCCCTTGAGCCTTACCTCAAGTGGGTATGAACCTGCTCCCAGAATCTTATGATGCCATATCCTCACATTCTCCCCTTGATCAAAGATCCTGTTAAGGAAGGAGAGGTTCCATACACCATCCTACATCCTGACATGCCAACATCATGGGAGGAAATGCAAAAGAGTTGGATCCAACTCAAAGAAGAATGGGATACTTTTGAAGCCAGCTTCTATGCCAGTGAGAAGAAGGTTTTAGAGCTCACCCGCCGAATTCACGAAGAGGAAACTCTCAACACTTACATCGCACCAAAAAGGATGTGCAACGTCTTTTTACCATAAGAAGCTTTGTAATATTTAGCCCATGGGGCATTTATGTACTGACAAAATTTCTTCTTATTAATATGACATGTGTTCTTTTGTCTGCAACAACTTTGAATTTCTAAATCCTTGAATGCATTACATGAATAAACATATCATTCATCATATGCATAAACAGGTCTTCACACCAGGTTTCCTTATCTTTCTGCTGTTTATTTCAGCAAGATGGATATTGAGCAGACGGTCAAAGATCTGCAAGCATAGAATTCACAATTCCAACAACTCCTCATGACCTTGGCAAAGGGTCAAGAGGATCTCAAAACACTGTTAGAGAAGAAAGAGCAAGAGAAAGGAAAAAAGAAAAAGAAGAGAATTGGGGTAGCTACACTGGGAAGAAGATTTGAGAATGAAGCTAGGAGAGTTCTGGAGTTCCCCTCAACGTCTGACGAAGGGACCGACAAGGGAAAAGGAGCTGCAGTACCCTCTGAGTCTGAGGTTGAAGAGGAATAGGTTGAAGAGGATGAAGATTATTCCGAGCAGCAGTACCCTCCTGCGGACGACGGGTATAAAAATCTGGAAGAGCGGTTAGCAGCCATGGAAGTACAAAGGGTTCCCGGGCTGGACTTTGAAGAGTTGGGATTGATTGTTGGGATTGTTATCCCTCCCAAGTTCAAGGTGCCGACATTCGCCAAATACGACGGTCTATCTTGCCCTAAGATGCACTTGAGGTCGTATGTTAGGAAGATCCAACCTCATTCATCCGACAAAGACCTCTGGGTACACTTTTTCCAGGACAGCTTGTCTGGCACTCAGTTAGATTGGTTTTATCAGCTCGAGAGATCAGAAGTTCACAATTGGGAAGACTTGGCGGCTGCTTTTTATCGTCAGTATCAGTACAACGCTGATTTGGCGCCTACCCGTACTCAGCTACAGAGTATGGGGATGGCTTTAAATGAAGGGTTTAAGGAGTACGCCCAAAAGTGGTGCGACCTGGCTGGAAGGGTGCAGCCACCGCTATCAGATAGGGAATTAGTTTACATGTTTTTGGGGACCCTGTCTGGCCCTTTCTTCAACCATCTAATCGGGAGCTCTTCTGCGGGATTTACTAAACTGATTCTGACTGGCGAAAGGGTGGAAGTCGGTATTAAAAATGGAAAAATCCAAAAGGAGGCCTCCGCTTCTACCGCTGTAAAGAAGACTTTCCCGACAGAGAAGGAGAGTTCTGCTGTTTACACCCAGAAAAATCGGGAAAGAAAGGAACGTCGACCAACAGTGGGGGCCGTATTGATACAGAAGGCCACATCAGACCAGCTTAGAAACAATCAACCGAGGAACGATCAGCCTAGAACTTATCAGCAAAGGCCACCACGACAGTTTACCCCAGTAAACATGACACCTGCTCAGATCCTTCCACATCTCTTGAAATTGAACCTTGCTAGTTTAAAAGAAGCGCCAAAGAATGTAAATACCACCTCACCATTCTACAACCCCAACGCCAAATGTGCTTACCATTCCGACAGTGCTGGGCACGATACCAATAATTGTTGGGCACTTAAAAACAAAATTCAGGACTTAATTGACGCCAAAGAGGTTGAATTTTACGCTCCTGAGAGGCCCAATGTTATGTCCGCTCCGATGCCCAAGCACGACCACAATGTACATGCTATTTTGGAAGACCTCCATGTTACTGATGTTGCCAATCTGTTGACTCCATTGCTTGTGATTAAAGAAAATTTGTTGAGAGTCGGGATCTTTCCTGGTTGTGATAAAGGCTGTTATTTTTGTTTGAACATTCAAGATGATTGTCCAATGTTGAAGTCGGGTGTCCAACACCTGATGGATACTCAAGAAATACTTTTCCATAAAACCCCCGTTAACACTTTCAATCCAATTACTCCTGATACTTGTGATATTTCAACCAACGATATTGCTATCATAACCATTTCCGACAATCCTCCCAAGGCTTGCAAAAGGCCTGTCAGGATTACACCCAACTCCGAATGTGTACCTCTCAAGATCACCATGCCGGGACCTGTCCTGTACCAATCAAGAAAAATGATATCGTGGAACTATGGGGGAGAAATCTTCTACCACGGCATCAAACAAATCGAAACGGTCTAAGAAATTTCTGAAGAAGACCTTGATGTAGGGAACATCGCGGGTACGAGCAAGATAACCCGCAGTGGCCGAATCTTCTCTCCGGAGATTGCTCCCCCTCGAGCAGTTTTTGGACCCTTAAAAGCTTCTGCACCTGTTGGACCCTCTGTGCAGGGCCCAGTGATTGAAGAAGCGGTTACTCCCGAAGAAAGACAGCCTGCTGATAATACCAACAAGGGTAAGGGGATACTGGAAAATCCTGTCAGGACGAAGGCTCATGCTGTAGCTATACCCGAAACCACTCAGAAAGAGATGGATGAGATCCTAAAAATAATCCGAAAAAGTGACTACGACGTTGTAGAACAACTGGGGCAGACACCCTCTAAAATTTCAATGTTGGCCCTCCTGCTCTGTTCAGAGGCCCATGCTAAGGCCCTGATCAAGTTCTTAAAGACGACACATGTGCCCCAAGAGACTTCGGCCGACCAATTTCAGGACTGTGTGGCCAGTCTTACTGCTGACAATGGCCTGGGCTTTTCCGACGCTGACTTAACTCCTAAGGGAAGGAAGCACAATGATGCATTACATGTTTCAGTTGAATGCCGAGGAACCACTCTCGCCCATGTCTTGGTCGATACTGGTTCTTCCCTAAATGTGCTGCCTAAGAAAGCTCTGGACCGGTTGGATTGTGAAGGCTTGGAGCTGAAACCAAGTAATATTATTGTCAGGGCCTTTGACGGGTCTAAAAGGATGGTGCATGGAGAGGTCGATATTCCAATCAAGGTAGGTACCGAAGTGTTCAACTCCACTTTCTATGTAATGGACATCCGTCCATCATACTCATGTTTGCTAGGAAGACCGTGGATCCATTATGCCGGGGTAGTCACCTCCTCTTTGCATCAGATGCTGAAGTACCATGTTAAGGGTAAGATCATAACTGTACACGGTGAGGAGGAGTACATGATCAGTCATCTCAATTCCTTTCGGTATGTGGAAGTGGATGGCGAGTTCATCGAAACGCCTTTTCAGCATTTTGAGGAAGTTTCTCCCGAGGTGGCAGTCGCGAAGGCAGTGGTTGAGGTACCTATCATTCCCAAGCAGATGGCTAGGATGGCTTCTCTCAAAGATGCAGAGGTTGTGATTAAGTAGGGGAAGAGTACAGTATGGGGACAGTTGCTCGACATTCCTTATAAGACAGACAAGTTTGGGTTGGGGTTTACTGCTGCGGGACAAAAGGCTGTGCGTCGCTCTAAGATCGAAAGACCACCCGTTAAGATTTCTCTCCATGGAATCAATGTTGTAGAAGATGAAGATGAGGAGAGCCACTTTGAAGATTGGATCTTTCCGACTGTCGAAGGGGGTTTGAGCAATTGGGAAGCAAAGGATTTTGTTCCTATCACCTTTATCAACCAATAATTTTATCTTTGAATAATTTCCCATTTATGGTCTGTAATAACTAAAACAATCCGCACGCTATTTTCACCTCATGCCTTGCCCGGGGCATGTAGGTCCATTTGTAAGGGCTTGATTCTCTTCATAATCATATGCCATGTTTTGATGAATCATTGGACGTTTTTCATCTATAAACTGTTGTGTTCATTTTCTTTCCTTTTGCATTTTTGTTTGTTTAAGGATGGCTATCCCTTACACACACCCACACTCACAAATGCAGGTACCCATCCACTCCGGATTCCATGGGTGACTATTCTGTTTTAGCCTTCGATAACTCTGAAGATCTGGTCAATCAAGCTGAGTACGAAGTGGACGAAGATTGTGAAGTGCCGGGAGAGTTAGCCAGACTTCTACAACAAGAAGAGAGGGCCATCTTGCCTCATGAAGAATTGTTAGAAACCATCAACTTAGGGACAGAGGAAGACAGGAAAGAAGTAAAAGTGGGTGCCAACCTGGAACCGAGTGTCAAGGAACGCCTAGTGCAGTTGTTGAACGGGTATGTTGAAATCTTCGCCTGGTCTTATGAAGACATGCCGGGATTAGACACAGATATCATGGTTCACCGTCTCCCTACAAGAGAAGATTATCCACCGATCAAACAAAAGGTCCGCTGAATGAGGCCCGACATGTCTGAGAAGATCAAAGCTGAGGTAATGAAGCAATTCAACGCTAGCTTTCTGGCTGTTACAACCTATCCACAATGGGTCGCCAACATTGTGCTCGTACCCAAAAAGGACGGCAAAGTCAGAATGTGTGTGGACTATCGGGATTTGAACAGGGCTAGCCCTAAAGATGATTTCCCTCTACCTCATATTGACGTCTTGGTTGATAACACCGCTCAACATAAAGTTTTCTCCTTTATGGATGGATTTTCTGGCTACAACCAAATCAAGATGGCCCCCGAGGACATGGAGAAAACTACCTTTGTTACGCAATGGGGTACCTTCTGCTACAAGGTGATGCCGTTCGGACTAAAAAACGCAGGGGCAACCTATCAACGCGCCATGGTAGCTTTGTTTCATGATATGATACATCATGAGATCGAGGTTTACGTGGACGACATGATAGCTCGATCACAGACAGAAGAAGAGCACCTTAGTCATTTGTAAAAGCTGTTTGCCAGGCTGAAGGAGTATAAACTCAGACTGAATCCAAGCAAGTGCACTTTTGGAGTTAGGTCTGGTAAGCTCTTGGGATTTATTGTCAGCAACAAAGGTATTGAGGTCGATCCTGTTAAAGTGAAGGCTATACAAGAAATGCCAGCCCCCCGTACTGAAAAGGAGGTTAGAGGATTCTTGGGACGCTTGAACTATATTGCAAGGTTCATCTCTCACCTGACATCCACCTGTGAGCCGATTTTCAAGCTGTTGAAGAAGGATCGGGTAGTTGAATGGAACGACGATTGTCAAGTTGATTTTGATAAGATCAAGGAATACTTATTGGAACCTCCTATTCTGATGCCACCCGTCGCAGGAAGGCCGTTGATCATGTATCTGACTGTTTTAGATAACTCAATGGGGTGCGTGCTGGGCCAACATGACGAGTCTGGTCGAAAAGAGCATGCCATTTATTACCTTAGCAAAAAGTTTACCGACTGTGAGACTCGCTACTCACCGCTCGAGAAAACTTGCTGCGCTTTGGTATGGGCTGCTTGTCGACTAAGGCAGTACATGTTGACTCATACCACTTTGTTGATTTCCAAAATGGATCCGATCAAGTATATCTTCGAAAAGCCTGCTTTATCTGGAAGAATCGCTAGATGGAAAATGATCCTGACTGAGTATGATATCCAGTATACTACCCAAAAAGCTATAAAGGGGAGTGTACTAGCTGACCATCTAGCTCATCAAGCCGTCGAAGATTATCAATCTATGAGATTCGACTTCCCGGACAAGGACATCATGACATTGGACAATATCGAAAGTAACGGACCGTATGACGGACCTGAACAAGGATCCCGATGGACCTTGTACTTTGATGGTGCTTCAAATGCACTTGGCAACGGTATCGGTGCAGTACTCATCTCTCTGGAAGGTTGCCATACACCCTTCACTGCCCGACTTTGTTTCAGCTGTACCAACAACATGGCCGAATATGAAGCTTGCATATTTGGTCTCAAGGCTGCTATAGACCTGGGGATCAAATCTTTGGTCGTATTTGGGGACTCGGCTTTGGTTATCAGTCAAGTCAAAGGAGAGTGGGACACCAAACATCCTAATATTATCCCATACAAAGAACATGTCTTGACATTGCTGCCTCATTTCGAGCAGATTACTTTCGAGCATTTCCCGCGAGAAGAGAATCAGCTAGCAGATGCTCTGGCTACAATGTCTTCCATGTTTAAACTCAACTGGGATAACGAGGCTACCCAAATTACCATCGAGCGAATGGACGAACCTGCGCATTGTAATGAGATTAATACCGAAGAAGTAGTGGAACAACCCTGGTTTCATGAAATCAAAAGGTATCTCCAGACTAGAGAATACCCCGAAGGAGCTTCAGTCAATGACAAAAAGTTCTTAAGGAGATTTGCTGCCAAGTTCTTCCTAAGCAATGGCATCCTTTATAAACGCAGCCATGATTGTGTTTTACTTCGATGTGTAGACAAAGCTGAAGCAGAGTTGATCATGACTGAGATACACAGTGGCACATTTGGCACCCACTTGAGCGGACATACAATGGCAAAGAAGATTCTAAGGGCAGGCTACTACTGGTCCACCATGGAAGCTGATTGTCATCAACATTCCCGTACTTGCCACAAATGCCAAGTCTACACCGACAAAGTACATATTCCTGTTGTTCCTCTCAACGTTCTGACAGCTCCTTGGCCATTCGCAATGTGGGGCATTGACATGATTGGAGAGATCAAGCCCACGGCGTCCAATGGACATCACTTCATCTTGGTCGCCATTGATTATTTTACCAAGTGGGTTGAAGCAGCTTCCTTTGCCTCTGTTACAAAGAATGTGGTTTCCCGTTTCATTAAGCAGAACCTCATATGCCGGTATGGTGTCCCCGACAGGATTATCACAGACAACGGTACAAATCTGAACAATACTATGATCACCACTCTATGCGAACAGTTCAAGATTTATCATCACAATTCATCTCCCTATCGGCCGAAGATGAACGGTGATGTTGAAGCTACAAACAAAAATATCAAGAAGATCATTCAAAAGATGACAGTCACCTACAAGGACTGGCATGAGATGTTACCGTTTACTCTGCATGGATATCGTACCACGGCACGTACTTCAACAGGGGCAACCCCATTTTCTTTGGTGTATGGCATGGAGGCTGTCCTACCCATGGAAATTCAGATTCCTTCTTTAAGGATTATGAGAGACACCGGTTTGAGTGAAGACGATTGGATTCAGACCCGGCTTGATCAGCTCAATTTGATCGACGAGAAGCGACTTACTGCTGTTTGTCATGGTCAGGCATATCAAAAACACATGATCAAGGCTTTCAACAAGAAAGTCAGGCGTCAGATATATCAAGTCGGAGATCTTGTAATCAAGCGGATCATCTTACCGCAAAGTGATCCCAGGGGCAAGTGGACTCTTACTTACGAAGGACCATTTGTAATCAAGAGCATCTTTTCTGGTGGGGCGATGATTCTGACCACCATGGATGGCGATGACTTTCCGCACCCTGCAAACGCAGACATAGTCAAAAAATACTATGCATAAAACAACCCGACAAGTTGAAAACCCGAAAGGGCGACTTGGGCAAAAATAGGCATCCCGGTGAATCGAAAACCCGAAAGGGCGGTTCAGGCAAAAATTAGGGATAAAACAAAAGAATCTGTACACCCGGCAAGTTGAAAACTCGAAAGGGAGACTTGGGAAAAAAAGGGTTTCCCGGTGGATCGAAAACCCGAAAGGGCGGTCCAGGCAAAAGTTAGGGAATTAAAGCGTATGACTATGTCTCGTCGGATCACTTTAAGAACAATCTCTTCACCAACAAGCTCCAAAGCTTCGGATCAATCCAATCATCTACGGACAAAGCAACGAATGGACAGATACTGAGAGTTGCGAAGGCTATAGCAGAATGGGAACCCCATGGAATTATTACACATAGCCATCTTTTTTGTTGTATAAAAAATAAAATTCTCAGTTCTTACGAAAACATTCTCTTACTAGGATGTCTGTCTCCCTTGTACAAATATACTTACAAAAGTTAATACAAATATACTTCAAAATGCAGAAATTTGTTTACCTTTTTCTTTTTGTTTTACGCTTATGTTTTATTTGAAAAAACGTCCAATGTTTTGTTGAATAGGCATATGCATTTGAATATAATCACTGCTTACAAACAAAACGAAATTGGAAGAGGATAATTACTGATAGGTTGAAAGTATAGGAAGATATCTTTATGTCATTCAAAAAGAGACCCCCTGCATTGCTCAGATCCATAACAAAGCTGAAACCTCGGAGTACGTGTCCCCAGCGGAGTTAAGCTTCAAAGAAGCCCCAGTAAAGCCAGTACATTCCAAACGGGATTCCCCCAGCCAAGTTAAGTTTCAAAGTTCCCGTCAAAGCCCAAAATCCAGGTTCCCAGCGGAGCCAGGATAATCTAAACCTCATTCCCCAGCAAAGTCGAAATTCCAACTGATCAAGATCCCCCGACTTCCCCTACAGCTAGGATAATTCCCCCAATAGTTTGGCACACAACCCAAAGCTCCTAGTTTCACCAGCCGAGTAAACATTCTCCCCACAGGGTCCTTTCTCAATAGATTGAAGATTCTCAGTCTCATTTTCTCCAGCAGAAGTCTCCCAGGTTTTTATTCCCCAGCAGAGGTCGTCAGAGTAAGCCTTATTCCCCAGGGAAGTCATGAAAAATTCCCATTCTCCGCAGAAGTTGGTGAAGTTTTTGTTAAAATCCCCACAAGTCACCAAGGATTTCTCATCTTCAACAAACCAAAGATCTTTGGAGTCCCCAGCAATGGTCCTAAGATTCCTCAACAATCGAAGATCTTTAATCCACAAGCAGTCAACAAGGATTTCTCACCTTCAACAATCAAAGATTTTTGAAGTCCCTAGCATCGTTCAAGGATTTATTTTCCCCGGCAGCAGTCAAAGATTTTCATTATCTCCAGCTATCCAGGATTTATTTTCCTCAGCAAGACAGCTACTCAGCTTACATGCGCATCCATTTCATTCATATATCATAAACATTGATAAAATACAGTTCATTGCATCATACACATCATGCAACATAACTTTGTGTTTTAGCTAACATTTTATCTTTTTCAGGATAAGATTAAAAGGCTATCGTTAACAATTATTCAGATACAGTATGGATACACCCCAAATACGGAGGTCATTCTATTAATTTCAAGTCAAATACAGTGCAGATACACCCCAGACACGGCGGTCGTTCTAATACCCATTCAGAATTTCAAGTCCGATACAGTATGGGTACACCCCAGACACAACGGTCATTCTACTACTCATTCAGACTTCAGCAATCCGATACAGACTAGATACGCTCCAGACACGGCGGCCATTCTATCTCTCATTCAGATTCAACTATCAACCTCAAAGTTCAGATACGCGCCAGACACGGATGCCATTCTGGCCTGTACACCAGCAGTTTGATTTTCCCCAGTGCAATCGCCACGGAAGTCATTCTGCTACTTATACAGATCTCAAATTCAGATACAATATAGATACACTCCAGACACGGTATTCATTCTGATATTCATTCAAAATTCCGATCACAGTTACAGTCTCAGATACACTCCAGACACGGAAGTCATTCTGCTACTCATACAGATCTCAACTCCAGTTACAGTTCCAGATACACTCCAGACACAGAAGTCATTCTGCTACTCATACAAAGCTCAACTTCAGATACAGTCCAGATACGCTCCAGACACGGATTCCATTTTGTCACTCATTCATAGTTTATCCCCAGCACACAGTTGCCCCATATGCAGATGTTTCTCTGTTACCTAGATACAATACAAATACACTCTAGACACGGCAGTCATTCTGATATTCATTCAAAACTCAAATACAGTTACAGCTCAGATACGCCCCAGACACGGACGCCATTCTTTTGCTCATACAAACTCAGTTCCCAGATATAGTTCAATGGCATTCCAGACACGAATACCATGTTGATACTCATTCTTCTAACTTACAGCATTGTAATTCAACAAAGATTTTTGGATGGCATCCTTAAGCCCATCTCCAGCAAGATTCTACCATCTCCAAAGGGCATCTTTAAGCCCATTCCTGCACCTATGTTTTGGACGGGTGCAAATTTACGGGCACTCTAGTGTCCAATCCTCTTTTACCTTCAAGTCGCGAAAGGCAAACTTGTCAATCTAACTCTTCAGGTTCAAGAAGATTGAACAGGGGCAGCTGTTGTACCCCAAAATTTTCCCTCTCATTCTTCAGTAAATCATCCTGGATTCTCAGAGTTTTTCTTAAACGAATCCAGGTCCTGAATTATCATTTCTTTCCAAGCAAACCATTTACAAGAGCAAAGTGATCATTTGCAAACTCAAAAGTCAAATTTTACCTTGAAAAAGTTAAATTCTAAATACTTAGAATTTTTCTAAAGTATTTAAGAAAAATAGCACTTCAGAACTTCTGAACCAACCTCCAGACAGAAACGGTCAGAAGTTGCAAGCTTGGCTCAATGCATAACATTCAGTCAGAAGGTGGCCCTTCAGCAGCTACACCAACTCAGTTAGAAGTTATAAACGTGGTTCAACACGTAACCTTCAAACAGAACATGGCTTTTTCAGCAGTTACGCAAGTTCAGCCAGAGTTTGCTGGAGGAATGCAAAGAAAGCAAAGAAGCCCGAAGGCTCCTTCAGAACATGCTGGAATCAGAAAATGAGAAGGTTAGAAGAATGGGTGTTACACTGACACAGAATCTCTAAAGTCCAGGATGTCCAGAAGCAAATCCAAGGAACATGCTAGAAAGTCAGAAGAACCCTCAGAATTTGCTGAGACAACAGGAGGCCAAGATCAGAGCTTGGCTGCGTTGTTTTATGATGAAGCAGAACTGCTGGCTCAGGTAATGATGCAAAATCCCCTATTACAAGGTTTCTGATTTGAAAAATATCATCACCATTTAATGCTCATTAATGCTCCCAACCACTCCTGAACATTCATCCAAGGGGTCTCTCCACGTGTGGCTTGGCAAACACCTTTATACAGGTTTAGGCATGGGTCTATACGCCACCTTTCACCTATAGAGGTCGCTTCTCCTCAATCATTGCCTGCTGTTCCAGCCTAGGCTGAAAAAGCTGTCCATCATCACAACTTTTCATGAACTTCTTTCAACAAAAAAAAAACAAGTGAACCTCCACTGCATAATATTGGCGCCTTTAACGTTCAAAAAACCCACAAAGCCTTGCCTATAAATAGGACACCATTGTCCATCAAAAAAGAGGAGGAGGAGACAGCCAGAAAAATTAGAAGAAACAGAAAACTCTGGTGAAGAAAACCTTGTGAAACTCTGCCAAAATCCCCAGTGTTTCATAACTTTAAACTTCCTACCTCCAAACTTCATACCCAGTTTGCTTTGTGACTAAGGAACACCCCTTCGGTCTCTGACCATACATACACATATCTTCTCCACCCACCTATTCAAAAAAGAACCTGCCCATAACATCATCAGAGCTAAAAGCCAGCTCCCATTCACAGACTTTTGTTTTAAAACAGACAGGTAAGCACCTGCTGACTCTCATCACGCAGCTAAGCATCATCAGCTTTGCATGTTCAAAAAACATAATGTAAATATCATGTTGCTGCTGTTTGTGTTCTGAGGATTTTCATACCTCAGAATGTTTAAGTAGGAAATAAATCAGTGTAGAACCTGCCTGTGACCTTGTTGGTTCTGTCTCCTAAAACACGTTGACATTTGCTGAAGTTGTCCCAAGTATGTTTTCTGTTTTGTGGAAAAATAACAAAACTGCAGATGTTCTGGCTAGCACAGGAAGAAGCCAAGTGTTGACTTTGACGTTAGCACATCTGAAGCCTGTTGTGCTGTTAATAATATCAGAACTTCTGAAAATTATTGTATTTCCAGCAGGGTCAGAACTTCTGATTTCCCCACTAACAAACTTTTGTCTTGCAGCGCATGGGGGTCAGAACTTCTGACTTTCCCACTAACAGGTTTCTGTTTTGCAGGTGTCAGAGTCAGAAGTTCTGACTCATACAGTTTCACCAAAAGGCTGATAATCTGGCAGCAGGCCTGAGTCAGAACTTCTGACTCCCTCCCAGCAGCGCGCTGGCTCTCTCTCTCTTTCTCTCTATCTTACCTTTGTTATTTCCTTTTCTTGTCTATTTTTCTCGTTGAACCACCCCATGTATAAAGGTGTATCCCCATCCCCTAAATGTTGTAATAGCGTAGGATTTTACATTTCCGCCTTTTATTGCTTTCAAATATAAATGCTAGTAATTAGGATGTGTATGGCAAGATAAAATCAATGAAATAGAAAATCCTAATCAAAGATAACAATGCATGAAAAATAAACACAATGCACACTTGCACCCCTAGGGTTCCATCCACTTGTTGCCTTCAAAAATGGGCCATGGTTGCATGTTGAGTACTTTGGCAAAACAAAAACAAAACAAAAGATCATAGTCCCTCGATGACGCTATCTGAGTTGCCTAAACAAATGATCAAGTCCCTTAAGAAAATTGCCAAAGATACTTGACAATATTGCTATCATGGTCTATACGATGACCCGCGCATGTTCCGTTAACATCCTAACGCAAGGTTGTTCATCAAACACAATGGTGAAACAACACTGTTAAAAGGGTTAAAAACATAAGAAAGATCTTTGAGTAAAATAGGGTAGATAGCTCTTAGTTACTTGATCAAGCTTGCAAAAAACATCCTTGCTACTTTTTTAAAAAACACACTTCACAACACAATTTCAAACCCTACTTTCAAACATTGAAAACCTTTCAAAAGACAAAGACACCTTTGTATACATTCAAACAAGAATCATTACAAAGGTTGCCACAACGATGGCCTCTTTTCAAAACATCTTTCAAAATCACACACAAAGCACCGTTTCAAACAATTGAAAAGTAAAAGCAAGTGATCTAAGCAAGTAACTAAGAGCCCATGGATAACCATGGATAGAAAGGATGCTAATACCTTCCCTTTCTATAATCTACTCCCCGAACCCAAGAAAACATCTCAAAGGTCTTTCCTGTGCTTTTTGACCTTTCCTTAGGATAAAATAAAAAGTCGGTGGCGACTCTTGCTAAACCGAAACATTTGCGAACACAAACGCAAAATCCCAAGTCAGTTCTCCCGCCGTACCATAGGTAACCACTAAGATAACCTATATTTAATGATCGTTTACCGAAGGCAACCTAAGTGAGAGTATACCCTAAGAGTGATATGTGCGAATGATTTGTTTTCAGTTATTTGTCTTTGCACATTAGAGTTTTCTAACTGTATTAAATTATCATGCAATCCTGTCATACAATCCTATTAACATACATCTAGACATTTAAATATTTGCAAGAATTAAAAATGCGAGAAAGTAAATCTACGCTATTACAAGGCTTCGGGGAAGGGATTAGTTACATAGCCAAAAAACCCGCAAAAGACGATAAATAAAAGAAAGTCCTAGATTAAACTATTACATACCGTGAACAGTTACATCAATATTGTGAAAATAATAAACACGCGCGATGAATCGAATACACGATAATTAGGGTTTTGACCCTAACTTAAACCTAATTGCGATTAGTTCAAAAAAGGTTTTGTGTTGTTTTGTCTATTTAAGAAAATAGAGAAATTGTTACATTAAAATTAAAAAAAAAAGCCTAATTCTAGTTAATTTTAATTTTAAGAAAAAAATTGAATTAATTTATTCTAAAACCTATTTTTGTATTTTTACTTACTTGAGAAAAATAGAAAATAAAATAATAATAAAAAAATGAAGTTAACCTAATTCTCTAATTTAATTTTAATTGTGAAAATAAATTAAGGTTTCTCTAGGTTGAACTAAATTATATCAAACAAACTAAAAAAAATGTCTAATTCTAATTTTTTGATTATTGATTTTATGATTTTTTATGAAAAAAAGAATTAATTTGTGAATCAAACTAAATAATAAAGAAAAGAAATAATAAAAGAAAATTAAATGGGCCTGGAGGTTGTTGCTGAAAAAAGGGGGTGAAAGACTGAATTTCTGGGCCTAAGTGGACAAAAGCCTGTTTGACTTTGTTGGATCCAGTGCACTCATTGACTGGAGGCGCATGATGGACCTTCAAGGGAGAAGCCTTGGATCTGGGGCGTTGATGAATCAGAGGGCCAGATCTTGATGGTGTATGGTGAGCACCTTGTCCTGCAAAGCGTCTGATTGCCTGTGAAAAAATATTAAGAACAAAGTTTGGGACCTGGGAATCGAACCCAGGTCCTTATGAAAATTTCCACCCTCACGCTACCATCTGAGCTACACGCTTCATTTGTATATACAATAATAAACAATTATTATATAATGAAAACAAAATGCTGAATTTTAAAACGCGCGAAATTCAAATCACCCAACCAGGGGGTGCCACGCATCCATCTTCTTCCTCCCCACCGTCGCTTTAGGTTTTGTGACTTTTACCTACAGACATCAAGCGTAGGTATAGCCCATGTACATTTCAAAAATCATGTACGCGCATGATAAATGAAACCTAATGGTACCAATCAACTCGTTTCAATCTCACGAGCATCATGGTACCATTATCAACGCCCAATTTCTCCTGCATAAAAAAGCCCTAAAAACAACGAACAAACCCTAGCCATGGCATTGTATGAATGTTGTAGGGTGATTCTGAGTGTCTCAGGCCTTGCAAACGATCTTGTTGGCTTCAGGGATGATCCAAGAATATGAATTGCCCTTTTGAAACACTTGAAACGGCCTACAGAGCAAGATTTGATCAGCATTTTTCTTTGAAAAATTTGAACTTTTTCTCTGCCTTTTCACGCTTCCAACCCTTCTCCCTTTGGTATTCCTTTGTTCACTATCTATAATAGAGTGCATTAGGGTAAAAATATGCATCAAATCTTTGCCATTTATGAAGATTGACCAATGATTTATTCCTTGCACCAAATCTTTCCAAAACAAGCATTTTCAATCTTTTTATGTCCATATGAAGCCTTGCACGATTTGATCTTGTCACCAGCTGTACAATAACTCTAATCATGCACAAAATCTCAAGGTTTAATTGATTTTTGATATTTTCATTATTTTATATTGATTTTATTTGATTTAAATGAAATAAAATCAAAATAAATAACAAAAATAAAAGAATGACAAGTGGAAGGGCTCATGGGTCGTGGATCACATTACAAACTCAGTGCAAGCATAAAAAGGTAGGCCCATTTAGCAAAAAAATGCAATTTTGGACATATTTGACTTTTGGCAATTTTGCAAAAAGGGTCAACTTGGCCAATGCATAACTCTTTCAATTTTGACCCTAGAGAGGTGTTATGGGACTTTTTAGAAATCTTAGGGTGTTCTCTAAGCAACCCTTTTGGTATCATTTTAATTGAGTCTTCCATGTTCATGTATGAAGATTTTACCCAAAAGGTGTTTTTGTTGACTTTTCAAAATGACCTATAATGTCCAAATTCATATCTTCTTGTGAGTGCATATTTTGAACTTGGGAACTGAAGACGAATTGTAGGGAATTGCATCCTATTAAAAATGAGATTTGGATGGGTCATTTTTGATAAAGTATGAGAAAGTTATGCTTGGTCAAAGTTGAGTTGACTTTTCCTATAAAACCCTAATTTAGCAACTTTTGGGCTTTGATGAATTGTAAGCAATCCTTGATGAATCATGATCAATCCTTGATCAAATGATGAATGATACTTAAAAATGAGGATGTTGACAAAAAATCTTGAAGTTTGACTGTATGTGGGCCATAGTTGACTTTTGACCTAGTACAGTCGATTTCTAGGTATTTGAGCAATTAATTGAGCAAACTTCCTCTGCAAGGCTTGAAACTTGACATGGATGATCTTGAGAACATATTAGGACAATGGTGAGCACTTTGGATCCTTTGGACTCAAACATCTTGATGCAAAATGAAACCCTAATTTGAGGTAGACTGCCTTAGGAGAGAGTTTGTCTGGTCAACTTCCTTGAGCAACTTGGGGACCTCACTTGCCATGTGTTAAGAGATATGAGAGGGAAAATTTTGGGGTACAAAACCCTTGACCCACTTGAATGTTACCGCTTGCGGCGGGGTTGCATCGAGTAGCTCTTCCAACTTCCTCTTTGTATAGTTTATAGATATGTCGTTGAACCCCCTGCCATTTATAACCATAGCGAAGGGGAATCTTTCCCACCTACTTTGCATGGACAAAGGTTCTTCTTCGTGTTTATCGGGGACGTAGAAGTCTTCCGGCCTTGTAACAGAGAGGATATTTAGATGAGGACCGCTTCATCCGATGGTCGAATGTCTTCCTCGACCTCTCTTGTTTCGAGAGGCTCCCGGCGAGGGGCATCGTTGCAACGATATTTCCCGAGCCTGCCACCCTTGATGAGGGTTTCAATGGAGTCTTTGAGATCGATGCAGTCTTTATTCAGATGCCCGTGACTCCGGTGGTACTGATAGTATTTTCTCCTGTCAGCCCCAGGCTTTGCACGAGCAGAGCGAGGACGTTTGACACCGCCGTCCTTGAAGTCTGTATTAGCACACTCCGCCAAGATACGCTCGCGGGAAGCTATTAGCAGAGTGTATTCGATGAATTGGTCCGCGCCCCCCTGTGCTCGCGGGGGTCCCTTGGTTTGTCATCCTTCCACTTCTCGCTCATTCGTCGAGGAGGGGCTGCGTCCTGGTGTCGCAGAGGATTGGTTGGCCCGCAGTTCCTTGGGTCGCGGGCTTTTTTTGCTGCTTCCCTTTCCTCGTAGTCCATGTAGGCTCTAGCCTTCTCGAGGAGAGCATCGAATGTCCGAGGTGGTTTGATGCCAACGGCCTTCCTGAATTCCGTGCCCAGGAGGAGTCCCCTCTCGAGCAGATACCGTTTCATGTGATCGGTACAGGGGACCTGGATGGCCTCGCGATTGAACCGATCTATGAACTCCCTGAGGGTCTCGTCGCTTCTTTGGATGATAGCCTCGAGGGTGACCTCGGTCTTCGGGTGTCGACGAGACGCTGTAAAGGAGCTGATAAACTGGTTCTTCAAGTTCCTCCAGGAGGTGATCGACCCTGGGGGAGAATTTTATACCAATCCATCACAGTTTTCCTTAAGGACGTGGGGAACAACCGACACTTGATTGGTCCTCCGACGTTGTGGTAGTGGAGCATTGCTTCGAACCCGTCGATGTGGTCGACCGGGTCAGCAATTCCATCATACTCTTTCAGTTGGGAAGGCTTCTCCATTCCTTTAGGAATGGGTGCCTCCATGATTGCTTGTGATAAAGGACCGTGTTGTACCCCAAAATTTTCCCTCCCATATTCTTCAAGATTTGCCAAGTCAAAGCTCTAAAATCTCCTCAAGGGTTGCACAGTTCAAGAGCCTCCTAACAGTCAAAAATTAGGGTTTTTGTTCTGACAAAGAAAATGAAGTTTCCAAGGGTCCAATCAAGTCCCACGTGCCTACCAAACATGGTCAAGCATCCTCCCACCAAGTTTCAAGACTTACAGCACAAAATTGCACAGTCAAAAACCCTAATTGCACTACAGTCAACTGTAGGGGCAAAATGGTCATTTGACAGTCAAAAGTTCAAATTTTTGGTCAACATCTCATTTTGAAGCCACAAACATCATTTGATCAATGCTTGATCATGATTCTCAAAGCTTGGCTCAAAAAGTCTCAAGATGCAAAAGTTTCCATATTTGGACAGTTGAAAAAGTCAACTGTAACTTGACCAAGGCATAACTTTCACATGGATTATCAGAAAAATTCCATCCAAAGCTCATTTTGAAGAGAAAGACATTCCCTACAACTCCTCTTCATACTTCAAGTCCAAGAAATGCTCTAACAAAAAGTTATCAATTTCAACATTATTGGTCATTTTCAAAAGTCAACAAAAAGAGACTTTAAGTCAAGGGCCATAACTTGAGATTGGTAAATCAAAATGACATGGGACCAAAGGCATTGGTTATAGGACTCAAAGACCTTTCCAAAATGTCCAAGAACATGAGCAAAGCTTAAAAATTGAGCAAGTTATGCCTTGTGGAAGTTGGGAAATTTTTGGATATTTTGAAATGTCAACATTGCTTCAAATGACCTAAAATTGCTAATGGGCCTCTTTTTCTTCCACAATTCATCATCCAAGGCATGTGCACGACCATTTGGCCCAAGGGGAAGTTTTTTATCATTTTTATTTATTTATTTGGATTTTTAATTATTAATAATTCATTTAATTAAATTAAATATGTGGAAAATACTAGACTTAGGTTTTTAAATCTTTTTGTGCATGAAATAGTCTTGAGATTTTGTGTATAATCAGATTTGGAAAGAATCTTGTTAATTGGCCATGATTTGAACTAAGTTTGCATGAAAAAGATTTGAAAACTAATGCATGGAAAATCAAATATCTTATCATCAATTCATGGATTTTTTGATCAATTTTCTCAACCCTAATCATTCACATGTATATATGGATGCTAACCCTCGTGCCCATAAGCTCCCAGCGGCGCCATACACAAGGAACCAAATTTGAGTTTTTGCCAAAAAATTGGAAACTGAAAACTAGGTTACAGGTCGATTCAAGCAAAAAGACTTGTTCCATTACCTTCCTGAGGCTTCAAGGAAGGTTTTCAAATCAAGAACATCAACTCTAACGCCTTGGATCGGTATACAGAAATCAAATTTTTTTCATATAAATGCATATTCGTGTTTTGATTTGCAGGCATTCTCATGGCATTTTGTTTATGGGTTCACATTAATTACTTGATTCTGAAGCTAACCACATTATTTGATTGAGTTTTTATATACCATACACGAATCTGCCATTGTTGTCTTTTAGGTTTTTTCAAGCTTTGAATTGGGTACTTTTAAATGTTGTAAAATTGGAACCTCTCAATACCATGACCATACTCAGCGTGTTTGGACGATCTGAATGGCACCCTCGCGCCTAATTTATACTCAAAGATGGCTTAATCGCTATTATTGGATATGGCGTATTTTGGGGGGGTTCAAAACCCCCTCTAACCTCTTCATGTTTCAGGAAAAAAGAACAAAACGGAGAAGATGATGATGTGTAGGCTGCTGATTGGAATATTTAAATTTGCGCGCTCAAAAGTCCACTAACACGCGTTTTACTTCATATTATTTGTTGGTTATCTTATAAACAAAATGCGCTCACAGCTCCACTGGCAAGGCATAACACTGGTAATCCCTGGGACCTGGGTTCGAGACCCAGGTCCCCACCCCTTTCCATATTATTTTTCCATTAACACTTCTATGCAGTTTCAGTACTAGGGAACACCATGCGTCCACAATTTCCAGCTTGCCACGCGTATAGAAAGATCAACCCAAAGGCGCTGATTGGAAGAACACCATGGACTCTAGTCAAACATGCCACATGTTTCCTGGAAAGGTCAACCAGGCCAAAGGCTATTGGGCCTGAATTGATTATTTACACCTCCCATTTGGGGACAGAACCCCCCAAGGTTTGCAAGTTTCTTTTATATTTTTTTTCATTTTTATTTTGATTCAATTATTATTTTTAATTAATTCCTTTAATTTAATATTTTCATGAAAAACATAAAAAACAAGGAAATCAGAAAAAGAGAAAAAATAAGTATTTTTATTTAATGTTTTATTTTGTAAATAAATATCATTAATTAATTTTAGTTTAATTTAGGTTTAAATCTTAATATTTTTTAATTGGTAGAATAAGGGTTTTAATTAATTTTTATCCTTTTTCTTTTCTTTTCACTAATAATTAAATATTATTTATTTTTATAAATCAAATTGCATGTAAATAATTAATTTAATTTTAGGTTTAAATTTTAATATGTTTTCTTAATAAATTAAAAACAATTAGAATTAGGGTTAATCTTTTAATTTCATTTAATTTTCATTAAAATCATAAAATACAAAATACCAAAAATAATTCCCTTTCATGTTAATTTTCATTAATTTAATCATTTAATTTAATTTCGTTAAAAGGGTCCAACGCCCTCGTTTCTAATTTTAATTCAATTCGCGTATTTATTTCTTTTTCTTTTAATTATTTATGTAATTCTCCCAAAGCCGTGTAAATACTTATCTTTCGCATTTTTACTTTATTTCTTTATTTTTCTGTCAAATCGGGTCCTGGAAATTTTGGCGATGTGGACCCGCGCCTTTGTAATAGTTTAGAACTTTTATCTTTCCGCACTTTTTAACTGTTAATAATTGCATGCAAGAATGAATGTCTAAATAAAAGAACAAACGCATAGATCACTTTGACATGACAAGACAAAATAACTGAACATGACACACAAATCACACACCACCCCTAGGGTACGCCTCACTGTTGCCTTGCCTCGAAAGGTGATCGTCGAGTAGAGGATGTCTTAGTAAGTCCTCATGATCCGGGAACCTGGCATGAGGGTAGCTTCTAAGGTGTCTTCCCATTGCTCCGGTGATCACCATGTCCCGAACCTCGAATTGACCCGAACACCTCCAACGGTGGTGCTACCTACCTCTCAATGGTGGGATGGCACTACTTTAAAGGACATTTACACAGACGAATTCCTTAGGGTAGGTAGGTTCTCGTAGATACTTGCTCTAAATCTCAAAACAAATTCAAAAATACTTTTCACACCAACACATTTTCAAAAAGCTTTCGAAAGCATTTTTTCAAACACTCTTGAGGACCGATACAAGAGTCGAACTGAAATTTTCAAAGAAACTTTTTTTAAACCCACGGTTGAAAAGCAAACAAACCTTTTGAAAACACAAATGAGAAAGTATCTAAGAGCCCATGGATAACCATGGATAGAAAGGGTGCTAACACCTTCCCTTTCTATAACCTACCTCCCGAACCGAGAGCAATCTCTATAAGGAATTTTTCTGTGCTTTTGTCCTTTCCATTTGGAGAAAATAAAAGACGGTGGCGACTCTTGCTTCCGCGATATTTCGCGAACCAG
This sequence comes from Vicia faba, assembly GCA_948472305.1. NCBI lineage: Eukaryota > Viridiplantae > Streptophyta > Magnoliopsida > Fabales > Fabaceae > Vicia > Vicia faba. The sequence goes on along the minus strand of OX451737.1, from coordinate 555,424,800 downwards.
CGTTAAACAGTCAGTTCCAGATCCACCGATCACAGAACTGGCGACTCTGCTGGGGAACAAACTTAAAGTGAGGTGAACCTTAGGGTTAGTTCATAACTGTGTTTTCAATTGTTTTCTTTGCTTGCTTTATTATTGTGGGACTTGCTTGGGAGTTCTATAGATCCTAAACCCGGATCTGGGGGATACCTTCTTAGAAAGTAGCAACAAGGCTGTGAGGGAACTGTGCGGGGTATACCGACATGGTTGAAACAGTCCGCTACGTTGATGTGACACTTTGGTGTGTACCGGTAACCCTTGAGTTCAGTCAAGGAGAGTACGGGGCCTCCGCGTGGTGTCGTGAAGCATCAACAGACCTTAGGAACCTTAATTGAACTATCTTGGCCTCTTTAGGGTAGTGAGATAACTGACTTTGGTGCAGTCCGAGGTTGGTTGATACTCGATACTACACTCAATTGAGGGTTGCTTTCCTGGAATATTTCGGTCGCCAGTTCAGTGGCTAAATCGAAACGATGAACAATGAAAGCAATCCCGTGATATTGGGACCCTTAGAACCCGGTTACTTTGATAGGACAGGTTTGAACCCACCAACTTCAAGAGGGTACTACCCAGACCCCATGCTGGCCTTAAACCTTAAGGGCTTGCTTTGTGTGCCTTGTATGCCTTACATGTTTGTCTTTGTAAATATCTGTGGTGTGTTTAATCATAGCATCATGACATCATCCGGCATCATATGCATTGACTAACCATTTCAGGGGTTCGAATTTTCATCTTTGTTCTTGTTTTGTAGGACATGGAAACTGTTCGTAGAAAGACAATTCAAATCAGTCTTGTAAGGGTCCCTCCTCAGCTTAAAGAGCTTATATCCAGGATTCCCGAGAGCTCTTCATTCAGTGAGAGGCATGGAAGACTCATCAGCTTGGTCAATACCAACATTGAGGAAGATATGATAAAGGTCCTATTCCAGTTCTTTGACTCTCTGCATCACTGTTTCACCTTCTTGGATTATCAGCTGGTACCTACATTGGAGGAGTTCTCCCGGCTCCTGAAGATCCCTATCCTTGATCAACTACCCTACAACGGTACGGAAAAGGAACCTAAGCTTGAAGAGATTGCTAAAGCCTTGCACCTACAGTCATCTGACCTCAAGGGACATTGGGAAGTTAGAAGTGGTATCAAAGGGTTCTTAGCCAGGTTTCTGTTTGAAAAGGCCCATGAATGTTGGAACTCCCTTGACTTACAAGCTTTTGAAGAAGTTGTGGCCCTCCTTGTCTATGGTTTGGTGTTGTTCCCGAACCCAGATCAGCTTATAGATATCAGTGCTGTCCAGATCTTCATGTCCAGGAATCCTATACCTACGTTGCTGGGGGACATCCTTCACTCATGTTACACTCGAACCATGAGAAAAAGAGGTGTCCTTATGTGTTGCACTCCTCTCCTGGGAAGGTGGTTTATTTCGCACCTTCCACAATCAGTTTTGAAGAATGAGCGGGGTTCGAGATGGTCACAACGGTTGATGACTCTTACACATGCAGATATACATTGGTGCCCTCGGTCCAGAGAGGATGTCACTATCATTGATCGTTGCGGGGAGTACCCTAATGTTCCTTTACTTGGAATCAGAGGAGGCATTACTTACAACCCATGCCTGGCTTGGAGACAGTTTGGTTATGCTCGGAGGGATGGTCCTCATGACATGTTAATTCCCGACATAGTTTTTGACTTCGATAACGATGCGCAAGGACTTCGCCAGAGATTTATCAGAGCTTGGAGGATGCCTAGTAGGATAGACAGCAAGACACTGGGGCACAGGAACTCCATCCCGTTGGAACCTTATCTCAAGTGGGTACGCGCCCGCTCCCAGAAGTTAGTGATGCCTTATCCTCATATGCTCCCTGTGATCAAAGAGCCAGTCTTGGAAGGAGAAGTGTCCTACACCATTCAGCATCCTGATATGCCCACATCCTGGAAAGAGATGCAGAAGAGCTGGATCCAGCTTAAGGAAGAACGGAATTCTCTTGAAACCAGTCTACATGCTAGTGAAAAGAAGGTCTTGGAGCTCACCCGCCTGTTGCATGAGGAGAGGAATCTCAACACCTACATAGCTCCAAAGAGGATGCGTAGTGTCTTTTGGGATTGATTTGCTTTGTAATTTGCGCCCATGAGGCTTTGATGTACTGAACAATTATTTCCTTAATGATAACGTGTGTTCTTTTTTGTCTACAACAAATTTGAACTTTCGAACCCTTGAATGCATTGCATAAACACATATCATTCATCATGTGCATAGCAGGTTTTCTTCTTTTCAGGTTGCTTACAGTTCTTCGCTGTTTATTTCAGCATCATGAATCCTGACTCATCATCAACCGAGATGTCCATCAAGGCTCTTCAGGCGCAGAATGCGCAGTTTCAGGAACTAATCATGGGTTTGGCTCAGGGCCAAGAAGAGCTGAAGGCTCTGCTCCTGAAGAAAGAGAAGAAGAAGAAGAAGAGAACTGTTCTGTTCAACTCGGGCCGTCGGTTTGGCAACACTCTGCAAGAGGAAGAGGCTGGTTCTTCCATAGGCAAGGGTGGTCCTCAAGAAGGAAAAGGTCCTAGTCCAGTAGTCTCTGACAACGAGACTGATTTTGATGAGGAACAGTATCCTCCTGCAGAAGACAGATACAAACAACTGGAGGACAGATTGAATGCTATGGAGATCCAACAGGTGCCTGGGCTGGATTTCGGAGACTTGGGTTTGTCTACTGGTGTGATCATTCCTCATAAGTTCAAAGCACCATCCTTTACCAAGTACGACGGGGCGTCTTGTCCCAAGCTACACCTCAGGTCCTACGTGCAGAAGATTCAACCGTACTCAGTGGATAAGAATTTGTGGATCCACTTCTTCCAGGAGAGTCTTTCAGGGACTCATCTCGAATGGTTCTATCAGCTGGATGGGACCAAGGTTCGTAACTGGGAGGAGTTGGCTACTGCTTTCTATAAGCAGTATCAATATAATGCCGACCTTGCCCCTACACGTACCCAACTCCAGGGTATGTCGCTAGGTTCAAGCGAAGGCTTTAAAGAGTACGCTCAGAAGTGGAGAGATCTGGCTGGCAGGGTGCAGCCTCCGTTGACTGATCGGGAGTTGGTAGACATGTTCTTGGGGACCCTATCTGGGCCGTTTTTCAACCATCTTATTGGTAACTCGTCTGCAGGGTTTACTGATCTGATTCTGACTGGAGAGAGAATTGAGGCTGGGTTGAAGTCCGGTAAGATTCCGAAGGGTGCATCTACAAGTTCTGAGAAGAAACCCTTCAAGAAGGAGGCTAGTGCTGTATATGGCTCTAGAAGACAAGAGAAACCTGAGCGCCGCCAATCTGTCAACGCGGTGATGATTGCTAAGCCTGCTGCCGCTCCTTGGCAAACCAATCCTCAAAGGGCTGAAAGACCCCGGAGAGAGTTCACCCGCTTGAGTATGACTTTGTCGCAGATCTTGCCGCAGTTGCTATCCACCAATCTAGTGACTGTCCGAGAGGCCCCAAAGGTTGTGAATACTGCCTCTCCGAAGTACAATCCAAATGCCCGCTGTGCGTATCACTCCGATAGCCCGGGGCATTCCACTGATGACTGTTGGGCATTGAGGAATAAGGTGCAAGACCTTATCGACGCAAAAGAAATACAGTTTGAAGCACCTGAGAGGCCAAATGTGGTAACTGCTCCTATGCCCCAGCATGGAGTAAATGCGGTTGAAGAAGATGTTTATGCTGTTTCTGTGAATGATCTAGCCACTCCCTTAATGACTGTCAAGAGGAAACTACTGCTGGCCGGTTTATTTCCGGGTTGCAGTGAGGGTTGCCTGTTCTGTGCTGTTTCTCTCTCTGGTTGTCCTTTGCTGAAGTTGGGCATCCAAAGCCTAATGGACAACAAAGAGATTCTGTTTAAGAAGTCCGCTGTTCAATTGATTCTGGTAGAAGAAGTTGCTGTTGTCACAATCTTCAATAACCCAATCAAGGCTCTCCCGAGGAAGCCCATCCAAATCGTGACTGTCGCACCTGTTGTTATTACTGTTCCAGGGCCTCTCCCCTACGTATCTGATAAAGCTGTCCCCTGGCACTATGGGGCAGATGTGTATGTGAATGGAATCAAACAAGAGTTCAACGCCGGCGCCAGCATCTGCGATATCACTGGCCCAACCAAGGTTACCCGCAGTGGCAGGCTCTTCTCGCCTGACATTGCACCGCCCGCTATTCGAAGACCCCTTACAATAACACCTACAAGTGTACCTGTTCCTGTTTCTGACCAAGTTGTTTCCCCTGCTGCCGAGTCATCCAATGCTCGGGGCAAAGGGATTGAAGATGAGCCTGCCCGGATGGAGGCACCGATATCCATAAATGCTGAGGCCTCCCAACAGGAGATGGAGGAAATCCTGAAGATAATTAAGAAGAGTGACTTTAATGTTGTGGAACAGCTGGGGCATACGCCCTCCAAGATCTCCATGCTCTCCTTGCTACTGTGCTCAGAGGCCCATGCTAAGGCCTTGATCTCATTTCTCAAGACGGCCCATGTACCACAGGAGACATCTGCAGTTCAGTTCACTGATTGCGTAGCAAATCTGACAGCTGACAATGGCTTGGGTTTCTCAGATGCTGACCTTACTGCCAAGGGAAGGGACCACAATGATGCCCTGCATGTCTCTATTGAATGCAGGGGCACTACGCTGGCGCATGTGTTGGTGGACACTGGTTCTTCCTTGAATGTGTTACCCAAGAAAGCTTTAGACCGTTTGGATTGTGAGGGCCTGGAGTTGAAGCCTAGCAATATTATCGTCAGAGCCTTCGACGGTTCAAAGAGGATGGTCCATGGAGAGGTTGACATTCCTATTCGTGTGGGCTCTCAGGTGTTTGACTCTACCTTTTATGTGATGGATATCCGTCCGTCGTATTCTTGTCTGCTGGGTCGACCTTGGATCCATAAAGCTGGGGCAGTGACCTCTACCTTGCACCAGAAGCTAAAGTACCCTGTCAGAGGGAAGATTGTCACTGTGCAGGGAGAGGAGGAATATATGGTGAGCCATTTGAATTCTTTCAGGTACATTGAGATGGACGGGGAGTTTATTGAAACCCCCTTTCAGCATTTCGAAGAGGTACTTCCAATTTCAGCAGCAGCAGAAACAGCGGTCGAAGAGGAGGTTCCTTTGAAGATGGCTTCCCTGAAGGATGCCCGGGCTGTGGTTCAGAAAGGTGAATGTGCTAACTGGGGCAAGCTTCCCGACTTTACACAGAAAACTGACAAATTTGGACTGGGTTTTACTGCAGAGGGACAGAAAGCTATGCGGAAGGCAAAGACCAGAAGACCTCCTGTGCTTATTACCAACCCAGGAGTGAATGCTGTGGAAGAGGATGATGAAGTGGATGAAGCTGAGTTCAATAGCTGGATCTACCCGACGACTGAGGGCGGATTGACCAATTGGATTGCCAAAGACCATACTCCTGTTACTTTTGTTACGCAGTAATAAACTTCTTTATTTTGTTATTTGTAATAAACAATTAAAACTCTATGGCCCGGTGTCTTACCCGGGGCACCGTGGCTTAATTTGTGAGGGCATATAAATTGTCATTTCATATATCATGAATAAAGACCTTGGACGTTTTCTCGCATTTCGAATCTTATGCTCCTTTTCTTTCTTTCCTTCCTTTATATATTTCAAAACAGCTGTATTTACACACACTCACTCATACAGGTTTCAATCCACTCTGGATCTCACTGGTAACGACTCTGCTACTGCCAGTTATGACTTCGAAAATCCGATCAACTTAGCCGAAGACGAAGGTGAAGATGATTGCGAAGTGCCTGGCGAGCTTGCAAGACTGTTGCTTCAGGAAGAGAGGGCAATTCAACCACATGAAGAGCCAATGGAAATAATAAATCTGGGTACTGAGACAGACAGGAAGGAGGTAAAGATTGGTGCCAACCTAGAGCTCAGCGTGAAGCAACGGTTGACTAAGATGCTACATGATTATGTGGAGATATTTGCCTGGTCCTACGAAGACATGCCCGGGTTGGATACCGATATTGTGGTCCATCATTTGCCTACCAAAGAAGACTGCCCTCCGGTTAAGCAAAAGGTCCGCCGTATGCGTCCAGAGATGTCTGAGAAGATCAAGGCCGAGGTTATGAAACAGTTTGATGCCGGGTTCCTTGCAGTGACTTCTTACCCTCAGTGGGTTGCTAATGTGGTGCCAGTACCAAAGAAAGATGGAAAGGTCAGAATGTGTGTTGATTACAGGGATCTGAACAGGGCCAACCCCAAAGATGACTTCCCTTTACCTCACATTGATGTCCTTGTTGACAATACAGCTCAGCATAAGGTGTTCTCTTTCATGGATGGTTTTTCAGGTTATAATCAGATCAAGATGGCTCCTGAAGACATGGAAAAGACTACCTTTGTTACTCAATGGGGCACCTTCTGCTACAAGGTCATGCCTTTTGGACTGAAAAATGCTGGGGCAACCTACCAACGTGCCATGGTTGCTTTATTTCATGATATGATCCATCATGAGATAGAGGTGTATGTTGACGACATGATCGCAAGGTCCCAGACTGAGGAAGAGCACCTAGATCATCTGTAGAAATTGTTCGACCGTCTGAAGTTGTACAAGCTGAGGTTGAACCCGAACAAGTGCACCTTCGGGGTAAGATCTGGGAAGTTGCTAGGCTTCATTGTAAGTGACAAGGGTATTCAAGTAGACCCTGCCAAGGTTAAAGCTATTCAAGAGATGTCAGTTCCTAAGACAGAGAAGGAAGTCAGAGGCTTTTTAGGACGCCTGAATTACATTGCTCGGTTCATCTTACACCTGACTGCTACCTGTGAGCCAATCTTCAAGATGCTGAAGAAAGATCAGGTAGTACGTTGGAACGATGAATGTCAGGCTGCTTTTGACAGAATCAAGGAGTATCTCCAAGAACCACCCATCTTTATGCCACCGGTTGAAGGGAGACCTCTGATATTATACCTGACAGTACTTGACAACTCAATGGGGTGTGTGCTGGGGCAGCATGACGAGTCTGGCCGAAAAGAGCATGCCATTTATTACCTTAGCAAAAAGTTTACCGACTGTGAGACCCGATACTCACTGCTTGAGAAAACTTGTTGCGCTTTGGTATGGGCTGCTCGCCGGCTGAGACAGTATATGCTGACTCACACTACCTTGTTAATCTCAAAGATGGATCCTATAAAGTACATATTTGAAAAGCCTGCTCTGTCTGGGAGAATAGCAAGATGGCAAATGATCTTGACAGAATACGACATTCAGTACACGACCCAGAAAGCCATCAAAGGAAGTGTATTGGCAGACCATTTGGCACATCAGGCCGTAGACGACTATCAGTCAATGAACTTCGAGTTTCCGGACGAAAGCATCATGATTGTGACTGATTGTGAAGTACCTGGACCGGATGAAGGACCTGAAGAGGGATCCCGATGGTCTATGCACTTTGACGGAGCCTCCAATGCTTTGGGTAATGGTATCGGCGCTATAATCATATCCCCTCAAGGCACTCATACTCCACTCACTGCCCGGCTATGTTTCAACTGTACCAACAACATGGCGGAGTATGAGGCATGCATCATGGGTCTTCAAGCTGCGATCGACCTAAGGATCAAGTTTCTGAGTGTCTTCGGAGATTCCGCTCTCGTGATCAATCAGATCAAAGGAGAGTGGGATACGAAACATCCGAATCTTATTCCTTACAGAGAATGTGTGTTGACCTTGATCCCCCACTTCACGAAGATAACCTTTGAACATTTCCCAAGAGAGGAGAATCAGCTGGCGGACGCGTTAGCTACAATGTCTTCTATGTTCAAGGTCAAATGGGACAATGAGGCTCCCCGGATCATCATCTGGAAACTGGACGAACCGGCATACTGTTGTGATCTCGAGACTGAACTGGTGACTGAGAAGCCTTGGTACCATGAAGTGAAAAGATATCTGGAAACTCAGGAATACCCTGAAGGTGCCTCTGTCAATGATAAGAAGTTTCTGAGAAGGTTCGCAGCAAAGTTCTTCCTTAGCAACGGCATCTTGTACAAGCGAAACCATGATTCTACCTTACTGCGTTGTGTAGACAAGACTGAAGCAGAAAGGATCATGGAAGAGCTACATGAAGGGACCTTTGGTACACACTCCAGTGGACACACTATGGCGAAGAAGATCATTCGGGCAGGATATTATTGGTCCACTATGGAAGCTGACTGCTATCAACATTCTCGGACATGCCATAAATGCCAGATTTATGCAGACAAGGTGCATATTCCTCCAGTTCCTCTGAATGTTCTGACTGCGCCTTGGCCGTTTGCAATGTGGGGCATAGACATGATCGGTGAGATTAAACCTACGGCATCTAACGGGCATCGCTTCATCCTGGTAGCAATTGACTATTTCACGAAGTGGGTCGAAGCAGCTTCCTATGCTACGGTAACCAAGACTGTTGTGGCACGGTTCATTCGGCATAATCTGATATGTCGATACGGCGTCCCAGAGAGAATTATTACAGACAACGGTACCAATCTGAATAACAAGATGATCGCTGAGCTCTACGAGCAGTTCAAGATACAACACCATAACTCTTCTCCTTACAGACCGAAGATGAATGGGGCTGTAGAAGCAGCAAATAAGAACATTAAGAAAATCGTGCAGAAGATGACAGTGACTTATAAAGATTGGCACGAGATGTTACCGTTCGCTCTACATGGGTACCGTACCTCAGCCAGGACATCAACCGGGGCAACTCCGTTCTCCTTGGTCTATGGTATGGAGGCAGTCTTACCGATCGAAGTGCAAATACCCTCTCTACGGATAATGAAGGATGCAGATCTGAACGAAGATGATTGGATCCAGACACGACTTGATCAGTTAAACCTCATTGATGAAAAGAGACTTGCTGCTATCTGTCATGGTCAGACGTATCAGAAACGGATGATCAGGGCATTTAACAAGAAGGTCCGACCGCATGAATATCAAGTTGGGGATCTGGTAATCAAGCGAATCATCCTTCCTCAGAGTGATCCAAGGGGCAAATGGACCCCTACGTACGAAGGGCCATTTGTGGTTAAACATGTGTTCTCAGGAGGAGCCATGATTTTAACCAACATGGATGGTGACGACCTTCCTCACCCCGCCAATGCAGACATAGTAAAAAGATACTACGCATAATAAAGACCCGCTAGGCTGACATGCCTAGGCAAAAATTAGGGCTTCCCGGCGAACCAAAAGGGTTTGGGCAAAATGAAGGGATGAAATGAAAAAATCTGTACACCCGGCAAGTCGAAAACCTGAAAAGGCGGCTTGGGCAAAAATGGGTATCCCGGTGGACTGAAAACCCGAAAGGGAGGTCCAGGCAAAAGTTAGGGATAAAGCGTAATACTATGTCTCATTGGATCACTTTGCATCCAGAATCCGGTATCTACATCAAGTTCAGACGGCGTCGATCAGTCAGCTTCATCTTCAACCAAGGTCATCAAGTGATGAGACGCTCGAAGATATAAGGGCGATAGCAGAGTTGAAACCCAGTGGGATCATTCATTTCACACAACTGTTTTATTTTCTCTTGTACAAAATTTGTATAAACTCTTTTGTTCGGCGGCGTTCTCTTACTAGGACGTCAGTCTCTTGTACATAAAACGCCTATTTTTCAGGCGAATTCAAAATCAATACAAAATCACTTTTCAGTTAAAATTGCCAATTGTTTTCCTTTTCTGTTTTGTTTTGCGAAGAACGTCCAAGGTTCAATTTGTGATATATGCATTGACAATAATTTGCTAACTCATGAATATTTGCATACGAAACAAAGGATTAACTACAGGTAACATTAGAAACAGGGGCAATAAAGAGTTGTCCAAGCGGTCTAATTGTTCTACCCTCCAAGGTACCAAGGTAGGTTCAGCTAAAGAATGCAACCAAATATCTTAATTCCCCAGAGAGTGAGTCAGCAAGCAGTATGCTCTCCTCAAGCAAAGCTATTATCAGCCTTAAGGAAGTTGAGTATCCTCCAGCAGGTCTCAACATTCCCCAGCAGTATATGCATTCTTAACGAGCATCCCCGGCAGTCTTGGCCTAAAGATTGTTCCCCGACGGTATACAAGACATTCAATGGAGTCATTCCCCCGATACAGCTCAAAACTTCCCCAGGAGAGTCCAATCCAGTTTCCCCAGAAAGTTGGAATCCATCTCCCCAAGCAGTAAGCTTATCCCCAGTAGATTCTGGAAGCTTATCCTTGCAGAGCACGAACGCGTCGCCCGGCTTTATTCAAAGAGTTATTTCCTTACCAGGATATAACTGGGTTATCCTCAACCAAAAGCCACGGAAAGAGCGTCCTCGACGAAGTCTTCTTATCCCTAGCGAAGTCTATTAACACTTCCAACGCAACAAGGGAATCCCCAGCAAGTTACCATCAGCATTCCAACAAAGTACCTCTCTCCCCACAGAGTATTGCTCCCCAGCAAGATCATTAGAGTACTTTTTCTCCCTGCAGAAAGTTCGATTCGCCAAGTTTATTCCCCAACGGAGTTATCTTCTCCTACCGGTATTCTTGCAACTATCATCCCCAGCGGAAGCAAAATCTATTCTCCAACATCAGCCCAGGAGTGACTTCCCGGCACCCGTCAAGGATTTACTTTCCTAGACGAAAAACATACATTCATAAATATCACATACATCATAGCATGCATATACGCATCATATCTTGCAAACCCCGTTTATATTGAGAACATCATTGCTTGATCCATATCATGCATTGCATATGACTGACCTTTACCTTTCAGGAGAGATCCAGTTAAGTTCTCAGCTACATTTCAAGACCTAGACCGGTTCAGTTAAATCGACTCCAAAGATTTCTCTGTTTCTTATCCAGTCAAAGGCCTTCTCTGGTTCAGTCAGATCGACCCTAAGATCTCCCTGTTTCTTATCCAGTTGAAGACATTTCAAGACCTAGACCGGTTCAGTTAAGTCGACCCTAAGACTTCTCTGTTTCTTATCCAGTCAAAGGCCTTCTCTGGTTCAGTCAGATCGACCCTAAGATCTCCCTGTTTCTTATCCAGTTGAAGATTTCAAGACCTAGACCGGTTCAGTTAATCGACCCTAAGATTTTCTATTTCTTATCCAGTCAAAGGCCTTCTCTAGTCCAGTTAAATCGACCCCAAACAGATTTTCCTGATAAAGACTCAGTAGAAGTTATCCAAGATTCTCTCAATGATTGCTGTTGAGGTTGTAGTCGCCTATGGTTCTCTCCCCGATACTGCGGAGGTAGTAATCATCCCCAGATTCTCTCAGCGTTCCTGTTGAGGTTGTAATCATCCAAGGTTCTCTCACCGTTCCTGTTGAGGTAGTAACCACCCCTGGTGCATTCATCACTGTTTGAAGCTCCAGATCCAGCTCCTGTAACCAGTCAGGACACATCCATACAAAGAATCTGAAGACCAGCTCCTGTAACAGGTCAGGTAATCTTTTTCTTTTTTCAGGTACGCAGGTGCTCGCTGAGGAAACTCTTACGCGATCAACATCCAGATGGCATCTATAAGCCCATCCACCTTCCATCATCTCTTAGCATGGCATCTATAAGCCCATCATCCTATCCATCAATCTCCAAATGGTGTCTGTAAGCCCATTCCCCATCACACTGCTACTATGTGAGCGCAAATTTCTGGGCACTCTAGTGTTCAATCATCTTCCACCTTCGGATTACGAAAGGCACGTCAGCCAATCTGCATCCTCAGGTCTAAGAAGATTGAACAGGGGCAACTGTTGTACCCCAAAATTTGCCCTCCCATATTCTTCAAGATTTGCCAAGTCAAAGCTCTAAAATCTCCTCAAGGGTTGCACAGTTCAAGAGCCTCCTAACAGTCAAAAATTAGGGTTTTTGTTCTGACAAAGAAAATGAAGTTTCCAAGGGTCCAATCAAGTCCCACATGCCTACCAAACATGGTCAAGCATCCTCCCACCAAGTTTCAAGACTTACAGCACAAAATTGCACAGTCAAAAACCCTAATTGCACTACAGTCAACTGTAGGGGCAAAATGGTCATTTGACAGTCAAAAGTTCAAATTTTTGGTCAACATATCATTTTTAAGCCACAAACATCATTTGATCAATGCTTGATCATGATTCTCAAAGCTTGGCTCAAAAAGTCTTAAGATGCAAAAGTTTCCATATTTGGACAGTTGAAAAAGTCAACTGTAACTTGACCAAGGCATAACTTTCACATGGATTATCAGAAAAATTCCATACAAAGCTCATTTTGAAGAGAAAGACATTCCCTACAACTCCTCTTCATACTTCAAGTCCAAGAAATTCTCTCACAAAAAGTTATCAAGTTCAACATTATAGGTCATTTTCAAAAGTCAACAAAAAGGGACTTTAAGTCAAGGGCCATAACTTGATATTGGTAAATCAAAATGACATGGGACCAAAGGCATTGGTTAGAGTACTCAAATACCTTTCCAAAATGTCCAAGAACATGAGCAAAGCTTAAAAATTGAGCAAGTTATGCCTTGTGGAAGTTGGGAAATTTTTGGATATTTTGAAAAGTCAACATTGCTTCAAATGACCTAAAATTGCTAATGGGCCTCTTTTTCTTCCACAATTCATCATCCAAGGCATGTGCACGACCATTTGGCCCAAGGGGAAGTTTTTTTATCATTTTTATTTATTTATTTGGATTTTTAATTATTAATAATTCATTTAATTAAATTAAATATGTGGAAAATACTAGACTTAGGTTTTTAAATCTTTTTGTGCATGAAATAGTCTTGAGATTTTGTGTATAATCAGATTTGGAAAGAATCTTGTTAATTGGCCATGATTTGAACTAAGTTTGCATGAAAAAGATTTGAAAACTAATGCATGGAAAATCAAATATCTTATCATCAATTCATGGATTTTTTGATCAATTTTCTCAACCCTAATCATTCACATGTATATATGGATGCTAACCCTCGTGCCCATAAGCTCCCAGCGGCGCCATACACAAGGAACCAAATTTGAGTTTTTGCCAAAAAATTGGAAACTGAAAACTAGGTTACAGGTCGATTCAAGCAAAAAGACTTGTTCCATTACCTTCCTGAGGCTTCAAGGAAGGTTTTCAAATCAAGAACATCAACTCTAACGCCTTGGATCGGTATACAGAAATCAAATTTTTTTCATATAAATGCATATTCGTGTTTTGATTTGCAGGCATTCTCATGGCATTTTGTTTATGGATTCACATTAATTACTTGATTCTGAAGCTAACCACATTATTTGATTGAGTTTTTATATACCATACACGAATCTGCCATTGTTGTCTTTTAGGTTTCTTCAAGCTTTGAATTGGGTACTTTTAAATGTTGTAAAATTGGAACCTCTCAATACCATGACCATACTCAGCGTGTTTGGACGATCTGAATGGCACCCTCGCGCCTAATTTATACTCAAAGATGGCTTAATCGCTATTATTGGATATGGCGTATTTTGGGGGGGTTCAAAACCCCCGCTAACCTCTTCATGTTTCAGGAAAAAAGAACAAAACGGAGAAGATGATGATGTGTAGGCTGCTGATTGGAATATTTAAATTTGCGCGCTCAAAAGTCCACTAACACGCGTTTTACTTCATATTATTTGTTGGTTATCTTATAAACAAAATGCGCTCACAGCTCCACTGGCAAGGCATAGCACTGGTAATCCCTGGGACCTGGGTTCGAGACCCAGGTCCCCACCCCTTTCCATATTATTTTTCCATTAACACTTCTATGCAGTTTCAGTACTAGGGAACACCATGCGTCCACAATTTCCAGCTTGCCACGCGTATAGAAAGATCAACCCAAAGGCGCTGATTGGAAGAACACCATGGACTCTAGTCAAACATGCCACATGTTTCCTGGAAAGGTCAACCAGGCCAAAGGCTATTGGGCCTGAATTGATTATTTACACCTCCCATTTGGGGACAGAACCCCCCAAGGTTTGCAAGTTTCTTTTATATTTTTTTTCATTTTTATTTTGATTCAATTATTATTTTTAATTAATTCCTTTAATTTAATATTTTCATGAAAAACATAAAAAACAAGGAAATCAGAAAAAGAGAAAAAATAAGTATTTTTATTTAATGTTTTATTTTGTAAATAAATATCATTAATTAATTTTAGTTTAATTTAGGTTTAAATCTTAATATTTTTTAATTGGTAGAATTAGGGTTTTAATTAATTTTTATCCTTTTTCTTTTCTTTTCACTAATAATTAAATATTATTTATTTTTATAAATCAAATTGCATGTAAATAATTAATTTAATTTTAGGTTTAAATTTTAATATGTTTTCTTAATAAATTAAAAACAATTAGAATTAGGGTTAATCTTTTAATTTCATTTAATTTTCATTAAAATCATAAAATACAAAATACCAAAAATAATTCCCTTTCATGTTAATTTTCATTAATTTAATCATTTAATTTAATTTCGTTAAAAGGGTCCAACGCCCTCGTTTCTAATTTTAATTCAATTTGCGTATTTATTTCTTTTTCTTTTAATTATTTATGTAATTCTCCCAAAGCCGTGTAAATACTTATCTTTCGCACTTTTACTTTATTCCTTTATTTTTCTGTCAAATCGGGTCCTGGAAATTTTGGCGATGTGGACCCGCGCCTTTGTAATAGTTTAGAACTTTTATCTTTCTGCACTTTTTAACTGTTAATAATTGCATGCAAGAATGAATGTCTAAATAAAAGAACAAACGCATAGATCACTTTGACATGACAAGACAAAATAACTGAACATGACACACAAATCACACACCACCCCTAGGGTACGCCTCACTGTTGCCTTGCCTCGAAAGGTGATCGTCGAGTAGAGGATGTCTTAGTAAGTCCTCATGATCCGGGAACCTGGCATGAGGGTAGCTTCTAAGGTGTCTTCCCATTGCTCCGGTGATCACCATGTCCCGAACCTCGAATTGACCCGAACACCTCCAACGGTGGTGCTACCTACCTCTCAATGGTGGGATGGCACTACTTTAAAGGACATTTACACAGACGAATTCCTTAGGGTAGGTAGGTTCTCGTAGATACTTGCTCTAAATCTCAAAACAAATTCAAAAATACTTTTCACACCAACACATTTTCAAAAAGCTTTCGAAAGCATTTTTTCAAACACTCTTGAGGACCGATACAAGAGTCGAACTGAAATTTTCAAAGAAACTTTTTTTAAACCCACAGTTGAAAAGCAAACAAACCTTTTGAAAACACAAATGAGCAAGTATCTAAGAGCCCATGGATAACCATGGATAGAAAGGGTGCTAACACCTTCCCTTTCTATAACCTACCTCCCGAACCGAGAGCAATCTCTATAAGGAATTTTTCTGTGCTTTTGTCCTTTCCATTTGGAGAAAATAAAAGACGGTGGCGACTCTTGCTTCCGCGACATTTCGCGAACCAGTGTTAAACAGTCAGTTCCAGATCCACCGATCACAGACCGCGAGGGTCATCTTCATCGCTCCTGTAGGGGGGAGTGAGAAGGAGACTAGTTGTATCGACGGTCGTGGTGGTGTCCTTGGCCTCGATGGTGATCTCTTGGTCGAGGATGTGTTTCTTCGTGGCCACTGTTTCTGTTTTCAGAGGCTCGTTGTACCTTGTACGGGGGAGGGGGGATGTGAGGTCGCGCCTCTCGGTAGCCTCGGGCATGGTTCTCTCCAGCTCGGGGCGTCAACCGGTTCGTTGGGGAGAGAGGCTCCGCGACCTGTCCCGTATGTGTCTCTGCGGGGGAGATTGAAGATGGTCTTCATCCTGATGAGGAGGAGGTGTGTCGGGCCTTCTATGTCTTATGGGGGCTCGAGGATAGTCTTCGAGCACCCTTAGCCGCTCACCTTGCGCGAAGATTAGGTAATTCATCTGGTTAATTGCTGCGAACAGGGCCCGGGTCGTGGCATCAGCGCCCGGGGGGACGGGGACTTCCTGGAAAGCATTTGGCTCGTGATTCTGTGGCGGATGGGCGCCCTCCTGCGATCGAGTGCGTGATGAGGAAGAGGCAGTCATGCCGTCTCTGTAATTCTGCATGAGACCGACCATGTCACCGTCGTTCTTGTTATTGTTGTTGCCCATGTGTTCGACGACATGGTTGTTGGGGTCGGCGAGATGGGCATCCAAGATGTTGTTGGCAGCTGGGTCGGCCATGACGATTGAGAATTACTTTTGTCTCAGTTAAATGAAGACGTGGAAGCTAGTTCCCACAGATGGTGCCACTGATCGTAGCTGACCAGAATGGATCATCAAAGCCTTACGTCGAGCTGAGGTTGAAAGCGAGATGGGGGGGTACCTGCAAGACACTCCGATGCCAAAGTAAGTTTCAGAGAGTGCAAGCAAGTGTGAGTATGAGAATGAGAATGAATACCTGGCCCTCTCGAATGAGAGGGTATTTATAGCCCCCAGCGTTGGGCCAAGGTCCCCATTGTTGGGCCACATTGAGGCCCAATAATGAAGACTGCCATGGCTTACGTGTGTATGGAGTCCAACAAGTGGGCTCCCCCTGGTCAACTGCTCCGTGAGAATAGGGGTTAGACCCGTGATTTCCGGAGGGTAGTTAAGATGACGGTGATGTGGGCGCGTGGACCATGTTCCCCAACGAATGCGTGGGGAGTTGCCCAACGATTCCTAGCTTAGGCTGCTTGCTTGTGAGCCTTATACAAAGGTGCTGGATTGAGCCTCCTAACCATGGGACAAGTGCAGGCCCAGTTCAGATTAGGTTCAAATATGGGATATACCATTAAATATTAGAACTAAACAAATGAGCCAAAAAATTGGAGCAATCATTACACCTATCCTAAGAAGGTTATCCTTATTAAAGATAACATTCTCATTGATGTTACTATACCTCTAAAACGAGGTATACAAATTGTAAGTATCAAAGATGGAACAACATGGGTGGATTTTAGATATGAAAAATTACCTATGTTATGTTTCAATTGTGGCATTATAGGCAATAACGATGACTTTTTCTGTAAAGAAATCCAAAATATTTTTAGAGTCTAATGGTGAACAACCTTTTGGTCACTGGCCCATATCTATTGAACATGGAAAAATAATCTTGGAGAAGACAAAAAAGAATTACAATAATAATCTGATGATTTCTCTATGCTATAGTCATTATAGTCTTATTTCAGAAGCCATACTTAAAAAACTTGGGAAGATTCTGATTCTAGACAGTCAGAATCATTAAATCCTAGAAAATAAGAGACATGCTCCTATCATCTATTTCAAAGAAAACCCAATCCAGAAGCCTAAGATAACACAAGATTATGATTGAAATAAAGTTCAAATAATTCTACATTAAATAGTCCCATACTATCAGTGACAGGATCTTCTCAACGGTCCAACTAGGAGTCATGGAGATTTTAAGTTGGAACTGTTTAGGGTTGGGAAACCCTCGCACAATCAGAGCACTAAAAAAGCTGATACCTACCCATCATCCAAACATTATTATCATTTCTGAAGCTAAGTTGTCCCATTACTTTTTTCATAATTGAGAGAGAGAGAGAGAGAGAGAGAGAGAGAGAGAGAGAGAGAGAGAGAGAGAGAGAGAGAGAGAGAGAGAGGAGAGAGAGAGAGAGAGAGAGAGAGAGAGAGAGAGAGGAGAGAGAGATTTCTCTTGTTTGATTGGGGTGAGAAAGAGAAGAGAGAGAGTTATAATATATGGGTCCCATTATTTTTCCAATCTTCTCGTAATTGGAAAACTGAGAAAGAGTGTTAATTTTCTAATTTTACCCAATTAATATATTATTAACTTTTATATATTTTTTAACTTATAGTGTAGTAACTTTTTTACTTAAAGAGTAATTTTGTCTTTTTAAAAATAATTACACTTCTTTCTCTTTTATTTCTCTCATACTTCTCTTATAACAAACAATACATCAAATCTATTCTATTTTTCACATCTTTCTCTCTTCTCATTTTCATCTTACAACCAATCACACGCTAAAGGGTGTAAACGAAGAAAAATTGTAACAAATAAAATACAGAATTGATTCTTGCTAACCTCAAAAGTTAAAAATTATAACTTCTATCAAAATTGTTTCTAATGGAGTAGAATTAATTTTGAAAAAAAAAAACTAAACAAGAAAAAAAATTCCAATTTTTATGTCAATTGACTCAAACGTATGTTTGGAGTTTCTAAAAGCCAAACCAAACATAGCCTCATATGACTACTTTGTTGCTATCTATGTAGAGAATAAAAATATATTTGAAGAAATGAATGGGAGATTGTGATTTCACATTTAATCTTTACCATACATAAAAGTAGAAACCGTGAGACTTAAATTCAAGCATGTGTTAATTCAACTAAAAATTAGATTGATTTTATCTAATAATTTACAATTACATGTTAGCAATGAGTTTACAGTCATCGAAGAAAAGATTGGTTGGTCACTATTTTTGTTTAAGATTTACATTGACGATACATTTGTTTGTAAAAAAAACCAATTTTGTGACCTGGAGACAAAGTTGTAATCTGTAAGTCCTGGTTGTTGCTGTGAAGAAATGTAGATGTTGGTTTCATTGAGAAACTAAGTGAATAAGGAAGCATATTAAGTGTGTGTTTGGATTGACGGTAAATATAATTGATTTTGACAGAATTAAATTTAATAAAATTGATTTTGATAGAATTTGTTGGTGCAATGTAATGAAAATGAGAGATAAAGAATGAACAATGAATGATAACAAAGAGGACTACTTTCTTGTATTCAAAAGAGGGATGAATGAGGGATACAATATTGATAGCCTAGATAACATATTTATACTAGTAATTGAAAATGCCAAAAGACTCTAACTAAGAGAAAGCATTGGGAATTGTGGACATTAAATAAATTACATTTCCAATAACATTGACTAAATTATATTTCCAATACCATCCCTTAATTTAGATAATCCATCAGAAGCTGACAACACCAATTTCATCTCTTAAGTAAAGAATTGATCTGTTTTAATTGCCTTCGTCAGAAGATCTGCAAGCTGTTTCTGAGTGCTACAATGCAGAACTTCTAACACTCCTTTCTGAACCTGATTTCTGAGAAAGTGAAACTTCGTCTCAATGTGCTTGCTTCTTCCATGTAGCACTGGATTCTTGGCAAGGTCAATTGCAGATTTATTGTCAATCATCAGCTTCAGAGGTTCCTCAACCTCAACCTTTAAATCATGCAGGAGATTCAGAAGCCAAAACTGCTTGACAAGCAGCTACAGTACCTGCGATATACTCAGCTTCACATGTTGACAGAGCTACAACAGGCTGTTTTTTTGAACTCCAGGAAATGGGACCTCCCAGAAATTTAAACAAGTATCCAGAGGTACTTCTCCCTGTCCACTCTGTCTCCGCACCAGTCAGAATCAGAGTAACTTACTAATTCTGATTTTGTCTTTCTTTCAGAAGGAAACAACACTCCATATCTCAGAGTTCCCTTAATATATCTCAGAATTCTGACAGCAGCTTGAAAATGAGACCACTTGGGATTACTCATGAATCTGCTGACCAATCCAACTGCATAACAAATGTCAGGTCTAGTATTACATAAATACCTTAGAGAGTCAACCAGCTGTTTGAACATTGTAGAATCAACAGAATCACCATCAGAGTCAGAATCCAATTTTTTGATTGGTTTCTGATGGTGTCACAGCAACTTTGCAGTTCTGCAGCTTAAATCTCTTCAGAAGTTCTTGTTCATATTTTAGCTGGTGCAGAATGATACCCTTCTTTGAGTACATAATCTCCATTCCTAGGAAATATGTCATTTTTCCTAGGTCTGTCATCTCGAACTCATTCATCAGAACTTCCTTGAACTTCTTTATATCTTCTGGGCAGCTACCTGTCAGCAAGATGTCATCAACATAGAGACACACCAGAATCATATTGCTATCAGAGTGTTGTACATAAACTCCATATTCCATCTCACACTTCTGAAACCTCTGCTTCTTGAAAAATGAATCAATTTTCAGATTCCAAGCTCTAGGCGCTTGCTTCAGTCCGTACAGAGCCTTATTTAACCTGTATATCATCCCTTCCTGATTCTTTTTCACAAATCCAGGAGGTTGTGACACGTAGACTTCTTCCTGTAATGACCGTTCAGAAAATGCTGACTTCACATCCAGATGTATTAAAGGCCAAATTCGGTTTGCAGCTAAGCAATCACCAGTCTGATTGTTTCATGCCTAGCTACAGGTGCAAACACCTCAAAATAATCTAGCTTCGGTTTCTGAAGAAAACCTTTAGCTACTAGTCTAGCTTTGTGCTTGCCAATGGAACCAACTGGCTTAAGTTTCAACTTAAAAACCCATATGACGCTGATGGCTTTTTTCTTATCTGGAAGTTTAGTCAATTTCCAAGTTTTGTTCCTTTCTATTGCCTCAAGTTCTTCTTTCATGGCATTAAGCCATTCTTTCTTCTTGAGAGCTTCTTCAATGCCCACTGGTTCAGAATCTACCAACATGGCACACTGAACGACTTCTCCTTCAGAGTCAACGTCATTATCCTGCAGCATGTCAAAATCTGCAAACCTTCTGGGTTTTTGTCTGATTCTCTGTGGTCTTTGAGCTTGTTCTGAAGCTGCAACCAGAACTACTACTTTCAGAGTTACCACCTTCAGAGTTTTCCCTTCCAGAACTCTGATTACCACCAGATTCTGGATCATCATCAGTATCTAGATCAGAATCAGATCTATTGCCAGAAACTTCTTCTGACTCATCTTCAGAATCTTCAGGATCTTCAGAATCAGATTCATCTTCTGATCTTTCTAAGACGAACTTGCAGAGGATAACTCTGGTGTTGGCACTACACCAGAATCAGATTGAGATTTGTTCCACTCCCATGCTTCAGACTCTTTCACCACAATGTCTCTGCTGACTTCACTTTATTAGTTTCTGGACAATAAAGCTTATACGCACCTGTACTGTGGTACCCCACCAGTAACATTATTTTGCTTCTATCATCAAGTTTTTGTCTTCTAGCTTCTGAAACGTGTTTGTAACAGGACATAGCCAAATACTTTCAGATGACTGACACTCTGCTTATCTCCAGTCCATTTCTCTAAAGGAACAGCTTCCTTCAGTTTCTTCGTTGGACACCTGTTCAGAATATATGCTGATGTGGCAACAGCTTCTCCCCATAGCACATGAGGTAGCTTTTCTCTTTCAGCATGCTTCTGGTCATATCAAGCAAAGTTCTGTTTCTTCTTTCAGCAAGGGACCGTTGTGCTGAGGAGTATATGGGGGCAGTAACCTCATGTTCTATTCCATTCTCCTCACAAAACTTCTGAAACACTGTAGAGTTTTACTCACCTCCACCATCTGTTCTCAGAATTTTTAACTTCTGACCACTCTGCTTCTCAGCCTTCACCTTGAATTTCTGGAACTCAGTAAGACACTTCATGCTTGAACTTGATAAGTGTTACCCATGTCATTCTTGTGAACTCATCCCCAAAAGACACAAAATAATTGTTTCCTCCAAGTGAAGATACTGGAAATGGTCCACACACATCAGAATGTACTACTCCCAGAGCATGTTTCGCTCTGGGGGGGCTACTTCTGATGTAAACGACAATCTAGGTTGCTTACCATTCATGCATATCTCACATGACTTCTCAGGCTCACAATTTTTGAAATACCACGTACGAGCTTTTTAGAACATAGATGCCCTAAGCTTCTATAGTTTAAGTGCCCCTAACCTCTTATGCCACAGCTTACTGTTACTTTCAGCACCTTCTGCACTAAGGCACGTTGCTTCAGCTGTTTCTACATTCACCTTGATGTTCTGTTGCTTCCTTGTTCAGACTTCATAATTAACTTCTGATTGGAATCATACAACGTCAGAAGGGGATTGGTTTTTCATAACAACTGAAAAACCTTTCTCAATCAGCTGACCTACGCTCATCAGATTGCTTCTAATACCAGGAACATACCAGACGTCTCTGATCAGAATGTCTTTCCCATTCTTCACTCTAATTCTGACATCTCCCATACCTTCTGCATTAAGGTATTTGTCATCAGCACATCTGATCTTTGTACTCTTTTCAGAGTCAAAGTTTGTCAGCCATTGTTTGTTTCCAGTTAAATGATTTGAGCAACCAGTGTCCATATACCACCAACCTTCTGAGCATTTTTCATCAGAGTCAGAGGCCATTAGCAAGTACAGGTTCATCATCAGAGTTTCTCTTAGCCATATATGCTTCTTCTGATTTCTACCCCTGTTTGACCTACAATCTCTGGCAAAATGGCCCAATTGTTTACAGGAGTAACATTGAACCTTCCTTTTGTCATACCTCTCATTTCCTTTCTGATACTTCTTATCATCAGAAGTTGAGGCTTCTGGTTTCTGGAATCTATCACCACGTCTATTCTGCTTCTGGTCTTTCTTGACAAAAGAAGCCTTCAGAGCTTGCTCAGCTTCTCTCTCAGAAGTTCTCTCAGACAGACGTAACTCCTGTGCTTCTAAGCTGCTTTGTAATTCTTCTATTTTCATGGTTTCCAGATTTTTAGAATGTTCAATAGAAAACAACAATGTAATCAAACTGAGGAGTGAGCGACCTCAGAATCTTCTCAATGATTACCTGTTCCGTCAGAGTTTCTCCACACGCCTTCATCTCGTTAGTGATCAGAATCACTCTGGAGATATATTCAGAAACTTTCTCACTGCTCTTCATGTTCAGGTTCTCATATTGCTTTCGTAGGGATTGAAGCTTCACCTTCTTTACTGCTGTGTCACCACCGTAACATCTCGCCAGCAAATCCCACGCCCCCTTTAGACGTTGTTGAATCAGCAATCTTCTCGAACACATTTTCATCCACACACTGATGGATATAGAACAGAGCTTTCTGATCCTTCTTTCTCATCAGCCTCTCAGCAGTTCTCTGTTCTTCAGTGGCATCTGCTGCAGTTGGTACATAACCATCTGTAACCAGATCCAGAACATCTTGTGCACCGAACAGTACACGCATTTGTATCATCCATCTGTTCCAGTTTTTTGCCATTAAAAACTGGAAGTTTAGTGCTCAAACTACTGTCTCCATTCATCTTAAACCTTGCACAAATTTTTCAGATCTTAACCACACTGTTTCCCAACCCACAGAATCAAATTCTGATCAGAATTTTGTCCAAGATTTCAACAGAAAAATCAAAGAACAAAACTCAAACACACAGCTCACAAACACTCGTGTTTTCCCAGGAAAACAGAACCGAAAAGCTCTAGATACCAATTTGTTGGTGCAAGGTAATGAAAAGGAGAGATAAAGAATGAACAATGAATGATAACAAAGAGGACTACTTTCTTTTATTCAAAAGAGGGATGAATGAGGGATACAATATTGATAGCCTAGATAACATATTTATACTAGTAATTGAAAATGCCAAAAGGCTCTAACTAAGAGAAAGCATTGGGAATTGTGGACATTAAATAAATTACATTTCCAATAACATTGACTAAATTATATTTCCAATAGAATTGAGTTTGACATAATTGATTTATGTGTGGATACATTTGTATAAAAGTGATTGTTATCAATTAATGTTGTTTGGATAATTTTTACCAAAATTGATTTTAAATGTATAATTACCAAAATAAACATTATTAAACACATAAAAATAAAAATTACTAAATTAACATAATAGTTAAACACGAAGCGTGTCAAAAGAAAATTACAAACAGATAATAAAATTTAAAATGCATTATAGTACTAAAATATTATAACAATACTAATTTCTTAACTTGTATTGTATAATTTTATTGCGAATTGAGTCTCGAACGCAATCTATCTCTTGTGAAGAAGAGATATTTAAAACTTGTGATTGATCTAAGTTAGATGATCTATGATAATCAACATGGTAAATGATTGTATTTTCATCTTCATAAAGATCTAAATCAATATCATTTTATACATTCCTTCTAATAAAGTTGTGTATAGCCATTATTGCGACGACTATTTGAATCTGCGTTGGAGATTTGAACTTAGGCATACACCGTAGAATTGCAAATTTATTCTTCCATACTCGAAAAGTTCTTTCTATTGTGCACCTTAAACTTGAGTGGTAATAATTAAATACTTCATTATTATTTATGAATCCGGTTAGAACGCCTAAGATCAGAAAGGTGATAACGTTCACATCTATAGGGACCAATGTATCTTATTGGTGTTGGATAGTCAGAAGCTACCAAATAATACTTACCTATAAAAATAAATAAATAATTTAAAAGTGAAATTAAATATTATTAATATAAAAAATCATTTGTAATAAAATAAAATAAAAAAAGAACAAACCTGGAGGAGGGTGTGAAAAATTAAGGGTTCACATTTGTGAGAGCTTGGTCAAAAATATGTGCTTCACGGACAATACCTTTCCAATCGACTAATATAAAAGTGAAACTCATATTTCAATCACATACAACCATTATATTTTGTGTAGGTAAGCTGTATAACCAAAGTATCATAAATGCAGAATTGATTCTTGCTAACCTCAAAAGCTAGAAATTATAACTTCTACCATAATTGCTTTTAGTAGAGTAAAATTGATTTTGAAGAAAAACCCAAATAAGAAAGAAAAAAAATCTAATTTTCACATCAAGTGGATGTAACGTACGTTTGGGGTTTCTAAAAACTAAACCAAACATAGCCTAAGGAGGTTTTAACGTGATACCTCCCACTTGAACTTGACACCCCCCAAAATTGATGAAAAGATCAAAATAGTCCAATCAAGATTTTTCACATATTTTAGAAATTTCTTGTACCACGTCGAAAATTTCAAATTTACAAGGTGATACCAGAGATTTCGCGGGCATACCGGAAATTTCGTGAAAGAGTAAGAATTTACGGTATTTTTATGCCAAATTTCAGGTATTTTATCACATAAATTTAAAAATTTCCAGTATTTCGTGTCAGAAATTTGTAAATTTTCGATGACTTTGTTACGTTATATATCGGAAAATTTGAAAACTCCGGGTGTTCACTTTGTTTATCGGAAATTTATAAATTTTCGATATTTTTTTTGACAAAATACCCTTTTTGGTCCCTTAAGTTTACCTCGAGGTTCATTCTGGTCTCTTATCTTTAAAAAATTTCAAAAGTGTCCAATTTTGATTAATTTTTTCCACCCCTGGCATCCTACATGTCCATTACCAAATTCCACATATTAATTTTTTTTATTTTTTATTTTTTTTATCTTAAACAATTTCAAGAATTAAAAGGTTAAAAACTAATATAACACACCTAGGATTCGAAACTAAGTTGCAAAGGTTGTTGGGCATAGTGTGTTACCACTCAACCACTTTATATGTTTACTTTAAACTGCTTTCATTTTTTTAAATAAGCATTTCTTTAAACTACTTCACATGTTATATAATCATCACTATGCTTATATAACATTAAGATAACATTAAGATTCCATTAATTCAACATAATTTCAAACCAAACTACTAAGAAAAATTGAAAAACCAACAAACCTAATCCACAATTTCACACTACAGTAATGCACAAATACCAACTTCAAGTCTAGAAAAACTTCTCAGTTACCTTCGCACAACTCCAAAAACATGGAAATCATCTTTCAGATCCCTCTCAGAAAACCCGTGAATCTAGATTCCCAATATACACATGAGTCATTGTTAGTGAATCAGTAACCTACCATTTAAAAAAACACAGATTCAAAAAGTAACAATGATTTTAAAGAATTCCAAGTGAAGAAAAAACACGCAGATTAGAATTTCAATGAGAGAAGTTTTAAAGCAGTTTTGCAAGAAGCATCTCGTTTTCGAACTTTAACAATTAATTTCGGTCCCTCATTTATCAATCTGGGTTCTTTAATCATGAACCTTAAAGCCCCAAATTCAGTTTCATATTCAATCGGTCTCTCGCCTCTCTCAGTAAATGAAATGAAGAACAAGAAAAAAGAAAGCAAAAACGAAATTTAGTTTCAAAATTGTGAACGAGAGAGATTGAGAGATGAGAGAGCCACAATTTTTGTTGTTGTTACAGGAGGTCATGAAGTCATTAAATTAGGAGTGCAAGAATGTTAACAAATGAGAAACTTGAATACAATAGCAATAATTAATAGCTAAGTGACATAGTGGTAGGCTATTCATCATGCAACCATGGTAACCTGGGTTTGAATCCAGGCTGATTAAAAAAAAAATGGATTTTTTTCTAGAATGCCAATGACCTTGGTGAAAAGAAAATACCACGTCATAAAAAG